>CM055955.1:82972406-84172406 GCA_029490685.1 Schizonepeta tenuifolia | reverse complement strand
GAATAACGTGTGGTAGAAATTTCAAATTATTCGGGTTAACCGTTCTTAGGGTTAATATTTTGAGTTAGCCCCAAAAAAAGCTCTAGAAATGGAAAAACACTTGTGCTTGTCTGAATGAGGCAATATTTTTGCTGTCGTGATTTTTTAACGAGGATAAAATGTGGTAGAAGTTTTTAAATGTTCGGGCTAACGATTTTTAGGGTTCACATTTAGGGGGGTGACTTTTAGCATGGAAAAAGCTTTGGAAATGGAAAAATACATTGTTTTGGCACTTGTACTTGTCCGAATGACCCGATTTTGGCTCCATTGTGACTCTTATTTGAGGATAACATGTGATAGAAATTTCAAAGTATTCGGGTTAACAGTTCTTAAGGTTCATGTTTTGAGGTAGCCCCGAAAAAAGCTCTGAAAACGGAAAAATACTTTGTTTTGGCACTTGTGCTTGTCCGAATGAGCCGATTATTTCGACATTGTGATTTTTATACGAGGATAACATGTGGTAGAAGTTTCATAGCGTTCGGCTTAACAACTCTTAGGGTTCATGTTTTGAGGTAGTCTTGAAAAAGGCTTTTGAAACAGAAAAATACATTGTTTTGGCACTTGTGCTTGTCCAAATGATCCGATTTTTTTGCTGTTGTGATTTTTTACGAGGATAACATATGGTAGAAGTTTCAAAGCATTCGGATAAACGGTTCTAAGGGTTCATATTTTGAGGGGTGACTTTTAGCCCCGATAAAGCTTTGGAAACGGAAAAATACATTGTTTTGTCATTTGTACATGTTCGAATAAGCCAATTTTTGCACCATTATGATTCTTATACGAGAATAACATGTGGTAGATATTTCAAAGCATTCGGGTTAACGGTTCGTAGGGTTCATGTTTTGAGGTAGCCCAGAAAAAAGCTGTGGAAACAGAAAAATACTTTGTTTTGGCACTTGTGCATGTCCGAATGAGCCGATTTTTTCAATGTTGTGATTTTTATTCGAGAATAACATGTGATAGATGTTTCAAAGCATTCAGGTTAACGGTTCGTAGGGTTCATGTTTTGAGGGCAGACTTTTAGCCCCGAAAAAGCTTTGGAAACGGAAAAATACATTGTTTTGGCAGTTGTACTTGTCCGAATGAGCCAATTTTTGAGCCATTATGACTCTTATACAAGGATAACATGTGATAGAAATTTCAAAGGGTTCGGGTTAACGATTTTTAGGGTTTATGTTTTGAGGTAGCCCCGAAAAAAGCTCTGGAAACGGAAAAATACTTTTTTTTAGTACCTGTGCTTGTCGAATAAGCCGATTTTTTTGTTGTTATGATTTTTATACGAGGATAACATGTGGTAAAAGTTTCAAAACGTTCGGCTTAACGGTTCTTAGGGTTCATGTTTTGAGGGGTGACTTTTAACCCCTAAAAAGCTTTGGAAACGGAAAAATACATTGTTTTGGCACTTGTACTTGTCCGAACGAGCCGATTTTTGTGCCATTATGATATTTATACGAGGATAACATGTAGTAGAAATTTCAAAGCATTTGAGTTAACAGTTCTTAGTGTTCATGTTTTGAGGGGTGACATTTACCTCGAAAAAGCTTTGGAAACGGAAAAATACATTGTTTTGGCACTTGTACATATCGAAATGAGCCGATTTTTGCGCCATTGTGATATTTATACGAGGATAACATGTGGTACAAATTTCAAAGTATTCGGGTTAATGGTTCTTAGGGTTCATGTTTTGAGGTAGCCCCGAAAAAAGTTATAGAAACGGAAAAATACTTTGTTTTGGTTCTTGTGCTTGTCCAAATGAGCCGATATTTTTACCGTTGTGATTTTTATACGAGGATTAAATATCGTAGAAGTTTCAAAGTGTTTGGGCTAACGATTCTTTCGGTTTACGCTTTGAGGGGTGACTTTTAGCCCCGAAAAAGTTTTGGAAACGGAAAAATACATAGTTTGGCTATTGAACTTGTCCGAATGAGTAGATTTTTGCGCCATTGTGATTCTTATACGAGGATAACATGTGGTAGAAATTTCAAAGTATTCGGGTTAACGGTTCTTAGGGTTCATGTTTTGAGGGATGACTTTTAGCCCCGAAAAAGCTTTGGAAACGGAAAAATACATTGTTTTGGCACTTGTACATGTTCGAATAATCCAATTTTTGCACCATTGTGATGCTTATACGAGGATAACATGTGGTAGAAATTTCAAAGCATTCAGGTTAACAGTTGGTAGGGTTCATGTTTAGAGGTAGCCCCGAAAAAAGCTCTGGAAACAGAAAAATACTTTGTTTTGGCACTTTTGCATGTCCGAATGAGCCGATTTTTTCAATGTTGTGATTTTTATTCAAGAATAACATGTGGTAGAAGTTTTAAAGCGTTCGGGTTAACGGTTCGTAGGGTTCATGTTTTGAGGGCAGACTTTTAGCCCCGAAAAAGCTTTGGAAACGGAAAAATACATTGTTTGGCAGTTGTACTTATCCAAATGAGCCGATATTTGCACCATTGTGATACTTATACGAGGATAACGTGTGGTAGAAATTTCAAATTATTCGAGTTAACGGTTCTTAGGGTTCATATTTTGAGGTAGCCCCGAAAAAAGCTCTAGAAACGGAAAAATACTTGTGCTTGTCCGAATGAGCTAATATTTTTGCCGTCGTTATTTTGAGTTGTCTTGAAGCATACGCAATTACTTTTCCATCTTGCATTAGGACACATCCTAATCCTTGAGCAGATGCGTCGGTGTATATGATATAATCTTTGTCTGGCTCGGGTAGGGCTAGTACTGGAGCTGTAATCAATCTCGTCTTGAGCTCTTGAAAATTTCTTTCACATTCTTCTGTCCACTTGAACTTTGTTTCTTTCTTCAACAGGCTCGTCATCGGCTTTGCGATCTTGGAGAATCCTTCTATGAATCTCCGGTAGTATCCTGCCAAACCGAGGAAACTACGGATTTCATGCACTGATGTCGGGGATTTCCATTCTTCTACAACTTTCACCTTTTCCATGTCTACTTTGATTCCTTCGGACGACACAACATGTCCTAAGAATTTTACCTCCTTCAACCAAAATTCACATTTACTGAATTTGGCATACAGCTTTTCAGCTCTAAGCGTTTCCAACACAATCCTCAAATGCTTTTCATGCTCGGCTTCATCTCTTGAATAAACCAAAATATCGTCTATAAAGACAATCACGAACTTATCCAAATATTCGTGAAATACTCTGTTCATCATATCCATAAATACTGCTGGAGCATTTGTTAATCCAAATGGCATTACTATGAATTCGTAATGTCTATATCTCGTCCTGAAAGCAGTTTTTGGAATATCTTCTTGCTTGATCTTCAATTGATGGTATTCAGATCTTAAATCAATCTTGGAGACACCGGCTCCTTTTAGCTGGTCGAACAAATCATCTATCCTTGGCAAAGGATACTTGTTCTTAAGCGTAATCTTGTTTAGCTCCCGGTAGTCTATACACATCCTCAAACTACCATCCTTCTTCTTCACAAACAAAATTGGAGCACCCCAAGGCGATACACTTGGTCGAATATAGCCTAAGTCCAACAATTCTTGCAGTTGGATCTTCAACTCTTGAAGTTCCTTTGGAGCCATTCTATACGGGGCCTTGGATATCGGGGCTGATCCGAGTTCTAGATTGATTGTAAACTCCAATTGACGATCAGGGGGTAAGCCTGGTAACACTCCAATTGACGATTAGGGGGTAACCAATCCATTCCTAGGATTATATCCACGTCCCACATCTGGATTACATTCAGGGATTTCGCGATCAACTTACGATTTCCAATCTCAAATTCTAAATTCGAGCAAACACGCAAAACTAACGCAGACTTTCCTAAAAGGGTTGCGACACTAAGCACCTGGTTTGATTCTTCTACCTTCAATTCTAGGTTCTCTACGCAAATGCTAGATATAGACGAATGCGAAGCTCCCTTATCGAACAAAATAATAACAGGTATGCCATTAAGCTTTTCCATACCTACCATACTTCCTTTATCTTTCTCTAGCGGCTTATGCTCAATTGCGTAGGCTCTCTGGAAATGCGAAGGCTCTTGCTGAAGAGATTGCTGCTTTAGCTGCGGCGGCTTACGTTGATGCTGGACAAACTTTTTGCAGAGGAGTTGCCTCAATGGCTTTCATCTGCAACGGTTGGAACTGATTCGGTCTTCCGCCTCTTAAACCTTGTTGCTTACTCGTGCACTGGTTCAAGAAATGACCAGGTTGACCACAAGTATAGCAAACATTACTCCCGCTCTTGCAGACGCCTTGATGCATTTTGCCACATTTCGCACAAGGAGGTAATCCTAAGGGTCCTATAGGTAGGTTATTCCGGTTGATCTGCGGAGCTTTTCCCTTCTGGGGTTGCTGTTGGCCTTTTCCTTGCCATTATCTTTTGTTCGGGTGGTTCCCACCATTCCATCTTCCCTTCCTTTTTCCATGCTGACCAAACTGGGATTGTTGGGTAGATACAGTCGTTGTTGTCTGGCTTTGAAATTGAGGATTCACTGGAGGATGCGATCCTTTCTCTGGTTGCATTGCCAACTCCATGTCTAGAGCTCGATTCAAGGCTTCAGCGTAAGTCAAACCACTTTGACTAGCAAGAACTACTCGGATATCTTGCCTCAGTCCTGCTTGAAACAACTCGCACATCTTCTCATCAGTATCCACCATGTCAGGCGCAAATCGTGCTAATTCAAAGAATTCTCGATCATACTCGGCCACAGACTTCTTTCCTTGCTTCAAATTCGTGAATTCGTTGGATTTCTTCTCGCAATAACTCCTCGGCACGTACTTTTCATACAAAGCTTCCTTAAACTGATCCCACGTCAAGTCCTCGCGCTCTTCGGGGGAGTACATTCTTTGCTTCACTTCCCACCAATAGTCTGCAGTTCCTTTCAGCTGGTACGTCATACAGGAATCGCTTTCGCTTGGCCTATTGTCATCATATTGCTCCGCATCGGAGTCTACTCCAAAGTGCTCTATGGGATCTTCTTCCTCCTCGGGGTCTTCTTTCTCTTCCTCTTCCTCAAGCATCTGGTTTACAAACTGGTCTTCTTCGTTGACATTGTCATCCTCAATGGCAAAACACTCGCGTTTAGCTTCCCTCAAGGCTTCCTCACAGTCTTTCAAAGTGTAGTTCATCGCGGCTAGCTTAGATTCAACCCATGGAGGGGTGTTGGGGTTCTCTTCTTGATGAAGGTAAGGAGCTACATCAGTTGAGGTACCGAATTGAGAGTTTTACTCGTCTTCTGGCCTTGCTAGGGAGGTAGATGCACAAGCAAGAGGGGTAGGAAAAACATTGCTGGGTAAGGTTTGAAGGTATCCTTTTCCTATTGTTGCTGCATCATTTGGCTCACTTTCGTTCTCGTTGCTGTTGCTTAAACAGGCTGGCCTAGAAAATTCTGCTTCTGGATGATTTGAAAAAGTTACTTGCTGACGATGCATATAAGCGGCAAACTGATCTTCATTCGCTGAAGGATTTCCATTGCATCCACTCGGCTGCAATGATGGTAAGTTAGACAAAGCAAAGGGGTTAAAAGAATGAATTAAAAGCACACCACTTACAATTAGATAATCTGAGTGGGAATTTTGAGGTTCAAGCACAGTTCGTGGCGGCGAATTGATTTGGAGGAAGACGGGGTCATCTTGAGGAATTGATGGAGAAGCACGGACAATTTCATTTAGCAAGCTTGGAGTATCATCATCACATGGTTCTGGTGGAGGAGCACCATAGGTCATGAAACGGGCTGAAATTGCGGAGATAAACGCATTCACCTCGCCGTACAAGGTTCGGTCGAAGTAGCGATAACCTAAAAATTGAGGAACAAGGGATGCTGCCCAATCTTTCCATTCCTGCGGTAGAGCTTGGATTAGATGCGTCATGCCTTCCAGCGGTCCTATGTCCATATACTGGACTCTTCTCCATATCGAATGATAACGCGCTAGAAATTCCGCTAGTGACTCGGTACTCATCTTTCTCACGTGCAAGTACTCCTGCATCCAGTCGTTATCGTCCATCCTATACGAATTTTTAAATGCATAAGCACACTTAAACAATTAATCGAGCATACTAGAATTTCCACCACATACTCATTTTTGCGTTCCAAAAGGGGATTTTCATTCATGAATTCGGGTAATTCCAAATTACATAACCAATCGCACACGCATTTCACCCTTTCCGATTTTTCCACATGAACACGCATTGGGAAGGGCATTCTAAAGCAATCTAGTTATTAATCAACTTAACAACTTTCATCTCTAAACATCATAACTCAAAAATAACTCAAAAGAAATTCTCAACACTTAATAATTCAAACATCACTTTAACTTGAAAACCTTTTAGAAAATAAGACATACCTGCTTGCCGGATGAGATGGAGGATAGCTTAGTGTGGTTTACTGACTCAAATAAGTCTAGGAATTAAGTCTAGACTCGACTCATCAAAGAATAGCAGACTTCAGAGCAATCAAAGCCTTGCTTTGATACCAACCTGTCACACCCCGACTCTCGAGATGGGACTTACAACTCTGAAAACTACGGTTGACTCTTCTCCAGGGGGCTTAAACGATATTTGCCTCAAGTCGCATCGAATCATCGCAAAATTCTCGGTTAACCAATCCATTCCTAGGATTATATCCACGTCCCACATCTGAATTACATTCAGGGATTTCGCGATCAACTTACGATTTCCGATCACAAATTCTGAATTCGAGCAAACACGCGAAACTAACGCAGACTTTCCTAAAGGGGTTGCGACACTAAGCACTTGGTTTGATTCTTTTACCTTCAATTCTAGGTTCTCTACGCAAATGCTAGATATAAACGAATGCGAAGCTCCCGTATCGAACAAAACAATAACAGGTATGCCATTAAGTTTTTCCATACCTGCCAGACTTCCTTTATCTTTCTCTAGCAGCTTCTACTCAATTGCCTAGGCTCTCTGAAATGCGGAGGCTCTTGCTGAAGAGATTGCTGCTTTGGCTGCGGCGGCTTACCTTGATGCTGGACAAACTTTTGCAGAAGAGTTGCCTCAATGGCTTTCATCTGCGACGGCTGGAACTGATTCGGTCTTCCGCCTCTTAAACCTTGTTGCTTACTCGGGCACTGGTTCAAGAAATGACTAGGTTGACCACAAGTATAGCAAACATTACTCCCGCTCTTGCAGACGCCTTGATGCATTTTGCCACATTTCGCACAAGGAGGGAATCCTAAGGGTCCTATAGGTAGGTTATTTCGGTTGATCTGCGGAGCTTTTCCCTTCTGGGGTTGCTGTTGGCCTTTTCCTTGCCATTGTCTTTTGTTCGGGTGGTTCCCACCATTCCATCTTCCCTTCCTTTTTCCATGCTGACCAAACTGGGATTGTTGGGTAGATACAGTCGTTGTTGTCTGGCTTTGAAATTGAGGATTCACTAGAGGATGCGATCCTTTCTCTGGTTGCATTGCCAACTCCATGTCTAGAGCTCGGTTCAAGGCTTCAGCGTAAGTCAAACCACTTTGACTAGCAATAACTACTTGGATATCTTGCCTCAGTCCTGCTCGAAACAACTCATACATCTTCTCCTCAGTATCCACCATGTCAGGCGCAAATCGTGATAATTCACAGAATTCTCGATCATACTCGGCCACAGACTTCTTCCCTTGCTTCAAATTCATGAATTCGTTGGATTTCTGCTTGCGATAACTCCTCGGCACGTACTTTTCATACAAAGCTTCCTTAAACTGATCCCACGTGAAGTCCTCGCGCTCTTTGGGGGAGTACATTCTTTGCTTCGCTTCTCACCAATAGTCTGCAGTTCCTTTCAGTTGGTACGTCATACATTCCAGACGTTCAAGATCGGAACAACGAAAGAAACGAAAAATTCACTCAAGAGAACGAATCCAGTCCTCAGCATCAGCTGGACTGCCTTTACCATCGAAGGTTGGGGGATTCCTGTCGGAGAAAAAGTTCTTCGACTCGTCTCTCATTCGGAGGGGGCGGAGTAGGATCACGTTGTCCCTCAGGGTTATCTTTAGGGATTCTGACGTTTCTGCGTCTCGGTGGCATTCTAAAATTTTACAACAAGAAAATTTTAGCCACTCCAATTCTTTAGTTCACTAGGAACCTTTCTCGATTCTGAAAACATTTCTCTTTTAGGAGGAATACGATTCTCGATCGGTACTTAAACAAATAAAAAGTAATTAAGGATTTTCTCAATTAATTTCATTATTTCAACTTCTCATATATACATGCATCTCATTCAAATTCCAATAGTCATCAAACATTCATATCATCATCACATATTCTCAAGACAATCAATCATAATCATATCATCACTTTCGTAATCACATACTCAATTCAAATTGATAACTCAGGAAGCTCAAATTTTAATTTCAATAGCCTAATGGCTCATTTTAAATCGCTCGACGGCGGCCTCTTTTAAGGACTTATAAACAATTAGAAATTCACTTGAAAATTTCCCTTTTTCCTACTCGAGTTATGCAAGTCTTAAACCACAAATTACATTACTGCTGACAAATAAAAGAGTTCGTCTCTCAGACACACACGATAAAAATACTTAAATTTCCACTGCTTCCTTGAATCACTTCTACATACAGGAATCGCTTTCGCTTGGCCCATTGTCATCATATTGCTCCGCATCGGAGTCTACTCCAAAATGCTCTATGGGATCTTCTTCCTCCTCGGGGTCTTCTTCCTCTTCCTCTTCCTCAAGCATCTGGTTTACAAACTGGTCTTCTTCGTCGATATTGTCATCCTCAATGGCGAAACACTCGCGTTCAGCTTCCCTCAAGGCTTCCTCACAGTCTTTCAAAGTGTAGTTCATCGCGGCTAGTTCAGATTCAACCCATGGCGGGGTGTTGGGGTTCTTTTCTTGACTAAGGTAAGGAGCTACATCAGTTGAGGTACCGAATTGAGAGTTGTACTCGTCTTCTGGCCTTGCTAGGGAGGTAGATGCACAAGCAAGAGGGGTAGGAAAAACATTGCTGGGTAAAGTTTGAAGGTATCCTTTTCCTACTGTTGCTGCATCATTTGGCTTACTTTCGTTCTCGTTGCCGTTGCTTGAATGGGCTGGCCTAGAAGATTCTGCTTCAGGATGATTTGAAAAAGTTACTTGCTGACGACGCATATAAGCGGCAAACTGATCTTCATTCGCTGAAGGATTTCCATTTCATCCACTCGGCTGCAATGTTGGTAAGTTAGACAAAGCAAAGGGGTCAAAAGAATGAATTAAAAGCACACCACTTACAATTAAATAATCTGAGTGGGAATTTTGAGGTTCAAGCACAGTTCGTGGCGGCGAATTGATTTGGAGGAAGACGGGGTCATCTTGAGAAATTGGTGGAGGAGCACAGACAATTTCATTTAGCAAGCTTGGAGTATCATCATCATATGGTTCTGGCGGAGGAGCACCATAGGTCATGAAACGGGCTGAAATTGCGGAGATAAACGCATTCACCTCGCCGTACAAGGTTCGGTCGATGTAGCGATAACCTAAAAATCGAGGAACAAGGGATGCTGCCCAATCTTTCCATTCCTGCGGTAGAGCTTGGATTAGATGCGTCATGCCTTCCAGCGGTCCTATGTCCATATACTGGACTCTTCCCCATATCGAATGACAATGCGCTAGAAATTCCGCTAGTGACTCGGTACTCATCTTTCTCATGTATAAGTACTCCTGCATCCAGTCGTTATCGTCCATCCTATACGAATTTTTAAACGCATAAGCACACTTAAACAATTAATCGAGCATACTAGAATTTCCACCACATACTCATTTTTGCGTTCCAAATGGGGATTTTCGTTCATGAATTCGGGCAATTCCAAATCACGTAACCAATTGCACACGCATTTCACCCTTTCCGATTTTTCCACACGAACACGCATTGGGAAGGGCATTCTAAAGCAATCTAGTTATTAATCAACTTAACAACTTTCATCTCTAAACATCATAACTAAAAAATAACTCAAAAGAAATTCTCAACACTTAATAATTCAAACATCACTTTAACTTGAAAAACTTTTAGAAAATAAGACATACCTGGTTGCCGGATGAGATGGAGGATAGCTTGGTGTGGTTTACTGACTCAAATAAGTCTAGGAATTAAGTCTAGACTCGACTCATCAAAGAAAAGCAGACTTCAGAGCAATCAAAGCCTTGCTCTGATACCAACCTGTCACACCCCGACTCTCGAGATGTGACTTACAAACCACAACACAACCTAATCAACTAACATTCAACTCAAATACGGGGAACATGCTCGGGAAAATCATCAATAAAAACGCAACAGTATTCGAATAAAGCTTTAAAGGCATAATGAATCAATAACCGAGCATTTCAAAATCACATTCCAACAAAGATATGATAAGTTTTTCAAGTTAACGAAATTAAGAGTTCAACAAGTATTCAAGGCCATCGAGCACATTGCTCGGAATAAAAAACCAAGTATCAGAGTATAAAATAAACAGACATCTTTTCAAAGAGTTGCAGCGGAAACTTGCATCAAAACCCAACACTCACACGTATGAAGACGTACGAATGCCAGTCCGACATTCGACTCGACTCAACCAAAAACACCACACCACCAAGCGTCCATGCCATCACCATCCAGTCAACCTGCACGTTTAGAAATACACACAGGGCTGAGTACTTCGTACTCAGTGAACACATGCCAAAACATTTGGAAAAATATGCTTTTAAAAAGCTATATCAATTGAACTTGCCTTGCTGAAACATCACAAGTACTTATGCAACTTAAAACAGTTTTACTTGTGCATGTTAAAACATTTTATTTTAAATAGACTGTGCAGTTAAACATAACATATATCAATAATATGTATCATCTGTCACAAATAATCTCATTGTGCTGAGAAGTAGGCCTCCTTCTCGAACACTGTGACCGGCCTAACCGAAGCAATGCTCACAGTCACTTTAACATTCAACATACCACACGTGGGTTTCCCACATTTCACAGGATAATAACATCTCATATAAACAGATGATAACACATACCAAACTCAATAAAAATGGCAAGTCAATCGCATTTAAAATCATATAATAATATTCAATAGCATAATAACTTTCATCGATAGTTTTGGTTCAAAAAAGCCCACCTGACTTTCGAAGATTCTAGCTAGGCGGTTTAACGGCTATTCGTCCTCGCTTATCGTTCCGTCCGGCTTGATCCTTCATAGATCGACATCGATAAAGAGAAATAAGATACGCAAAGACAGATAAAAAGGTGTTGGATTCGACTGAAGGACTTCTACTTAAGTCGACTCTCTCTACGCTTTATCTTTTCTAAAAGATCTCGCACTTTCGTCTTTAAACCATTAACTCTACTCGATGGTTGGTTAATGTTACTAACCAACGTTTTAGCACTTCACGCTTTAATTATGCAACGTCATCCATCTACATTCCATTATTCGAGCTTTCTTTTAAAAACTAAATTAAATCTCGATTTAACAAATCAATAACTCAATCATTTTGCATACAAATAACTTAGTAATTCTTCATGTCACAATTAATATCATGTACTCAAACATTTATTCAATTACATAACAAATCCAAATAAATCAAACACATTTCAAGACACATTAACATTTATTCAATTATACTTTAGAACTTAATTCGATTATGCATTTCTTTTCATAAAAACTCAAACGATATAATTTGTCTTTTCTCGGCTTATAAACAACGCTTTTCCAAATTCGTTATCTTATGAAGCATTTTATAAACTTTTACTCAATTAATAAAAATTCTCTTTAATTTATATTAGTTTCTTATGAAATAGGGATTTCCTTTCCATTGCTAACTCGATTCTCATTTCTTAACTCAATTATTATTATTTTAATTATTATTTTGCCAACTTCTTCTCGGGTTATTTTCAATCTACACGGTTTGAAAACAACTTATTTAATTAACTTATATTAATTTCTTTCAAAACCATTACTCGTATTTTATTTCATTATCCTTTTTGATTAAACTATACGAGTATTTAACTTAACTCGTCTAACATCTTTTCTTCGACTCGATTAAAACTTCTCTTTATTTCCTTAATATTTTATTCTCTTTCCTTTTTAACTCGATTTTCTCGATTCTTGTTTATTTACTTAATAAATTCCTTTTCTTCTTGTTCTTAACTTAAGATCAATTCTTATTTAACAATTTCCTTTATTCTTCAATTAATTTTTATAAAAACTAGTTTCTCTTATTAATTTTAATTACAAAATTTCTTTTTGATTTAGTTTATTAAAAATCTAAATCTTCAAGTTTTATTACACGAACATTTATTAGCTATATTTTTCTATACATTTCTCAATTTTTAACACTTTTAAAGCTTTTATAACTTTAATCTTTTCTCACAAAAATTTCTATTTTCATCAATGGATCAAATTAACATTCTAACACACATTAACATCAAAACCATCAAATCTTCTATATTATTACAAATTATTTTCTTTAATATCTTCACATGCAATTCAATTTTCTTATACTTAACATTATACAAGATTAAATCAACATATCATATAATTATTTCATGATCAAAACATCACTTAAATCATCAACAAAATCAACAAAATAATTTCTCCTTTTTCATCCAAAACTCACGGCATTCCTCAAATTTTTAGGGCAATCGGTTTTTCAATTTTTCATGCATATATACTCATTCATAACATGATAAAAATCATAAATCAAGCATAAAAATAACAAGAACTCAAGAAATCCACATTTTCTTATTTTTTTCTCCTATTTTCGGTATTAGCTAAATTTTTAGGGTTTTAATTTCTTTTTCTTCTCTTAATTCATCGATTAAATCCTAGTGTTCGATTCTCCTATCGATTTCTTCTCATTTAATTCTCACATCGATAACCTAAGTTTGCCTAAACATAAAATAAATACCATGCATGCATGTTTTCTTTCTCTTAGAGCTTAGAGACATACATATATACAATTAATCAAATGAATTATCATACTTTGAAAATTAAAATTGGATATCTTCTCCTTGGCTTCTTGGGATCGAATTGAAGGGAAAATAGAGCTTCAAACTTTAGCTTAGATGTATGGAAGAACTCATCTTGAATCCTCAAAGAAAATACAACACAATAATTAATCATCCATTTTTTTAGGGCTTAAGAGCCAAAAATGAAGAAAAATGGGGATGATCATTGGATTTCAACTCAAGATCTTGAAGGATTATTACCTTTCACTTTGAGATTGGAAGGATTAAGATGGTGGTGATGATCTTCTCTTGATTTGCATGAGATTGAAGCTTGAATTCAAAGCTTGAATGGAAGAAATTCAAGTGTGTGTGTTGTGTGTGTGCATTGCCGAGAGGGAGAGAGTGGAGAGAGAGAGGGAGAGTTTTTCTTTCTTTGATGTTAGATGGTAGATGAATGAAATGAAATTTCTTCTCTTTACACATAGAGAGATGGGTGCATGCATTTTCTTTCTTATTTTTCCAACACATGGAATAAACATAATGATGTTTGTATTGGAACTTGTGTGATTAGGAGATTGATGTGATAGTATTTGCATGCAATCTTTTGCTAAGATTGTGGTAAGACATCATAATGAGCTCTATGTAGTAGGTTGGAGAGAGATTAGGGAGTGAGATAGTGTGAGGTGGCGGTGAGAGGGAGAGAGAGAGAGCGACACTTGTCCTTGTTGTTTCGTTACGTGTATTAATTACCCGGTCGTAAAGGTTTTCCGGATAAAACGATCCGTATTAATTCATTTATGTTATAAACGGGTCTAATCTCTCCTCGTCTCGTTTCCGACACTAAAACATCTCAAACCTAATTCACATTTCAATTAAAAGATTAACGATTCCGATCGTCTAATTCTTTTAGATCTCAATTAAGAAATTAGTCGGCTTATTAATCCGCTTATTAATCCTTTAGAGATTAAATTCTCGTAACTCCTCTCAAATTATCTCGGATAAGCTTCTATCTTATCTCAATGACCTTAGAATTAATTCTAGGTTCAAAGATTTTAATTAAAATCTATTCTAAGTTCTTCGGCGTATAGAAATTTCTCGGTTAATTAACATCATTCTCTTTCAATCAAAATCATCGGAGTTCTCTGAAAATCATACTCGCACTCATTCTCATATAAGCAAACTCAATATATACATCACATGATCATTTCAAGATATAGACACAGATAATTTCACGTAAAAACACGTAAGGCATTCCAGTCGTTTACTCATTTCTATTTATTTAGAAAAGAATTTTTTTTATTCCTCAAATCTCGTCATTAAATTTACTCGGTTAATTAATACGCTCTCTAATGATATAAAAGCTCGGGGTATTACATCCTCACCCTCTTAAAAAAAATTTCGTCCCAAAATTTACTAACCTTGAGAAAATAACTCGGGATATTTTGCCTTCATCTTTTCTTCGAGTTCCCACGTGGCTTCTTCGAGATCATGATGACACCACTTGACTTTCACTAAGGGAATCGATTTCGTCCTAAGCTGCTGAACTTTATGATCTAAAATTCTTTCGGGTTTCTCCTTGTAGCTTAGATCGGGCTTCATTTGGACATCCTCTTGGCGTATGACGTGCTTCAGATCGAAGACGTACTTTCTCAATTGCAATACGTGTAAAACGTTATGCGAGCTTCCGAAACTGGGCAGTAACGCCAAACGATAAGATACGGATCCAATCCTCTCAAGGATCTCGTACGGTCCTATAAAACGAGGTTTAAGCTTTCCTTTAACTCCAAAACGATATACTCCTCTCGAAAGGGATACTTTCAAAAATACTTTATCTCCTGCTTCAAATTCCAACTTGGATCTTCGATTATCCGCATATGACTTCTGTCGACTCTGAGCTTCCTTAATCTTCTCGCGAATTTGGTGCACAGATTCTATCATTTTCTCAATCGCTTTTGGCCCTATCACCTTCCTTTCGCCCACTTCATTCCTCTAAAGCGGCGATCTACACTTCTTTCCGTAAAGAGCTTCATAAGGGGCCATTCCTATCGTATTCTGATAGCTATTGTTGTATGCGAATTCGACAAGAGGTAAGACTTTCTCCCATTCAACTCCTTTATCTAACATGACAGCTCTCAATATATCTTCGAAGATTTGAATCGTTCGCTCGGACTGACCATCGGTCTGGGGATGATAAGCAGTGCTGAATTGCAACTGAGTTCCCAACTCTTTGTGGAAGCTCTCCCAAAAACGGACTGTGAACTTCGAATCTCTATCACAAGTAATCGTCTTTGGCACTTCGTGCAACTTTACAATTTCCTTGATATAGATCTCAGCTAATTTGGCTGATCCATAGGTGTGTGGAATAGGTATGAAATGAGCAGACTTCGTCAACCTATCCACTATCACCCATACTACTGTATTTCCTTTCCTTGATCTTGGCAATCCGGTCACAAAGTCCATTGTGATTCCATCCCACTTCCACTCTGGGACTGGTAAGGGTTGCAGAGGTCCATACGGTCTTTGATGCAAAGACTTCACTTGCTGGCAAGCTAGGCATTTTTCAACGAACAATGCCACATCTATCTTCATTCCATTCCACCAAAACTGTTTCTTTAAGTCTTTGTACATCTTTGTGCTGCCGGGATGAGCTGTAACGGGGTTTCATGAGCTTCACTCATTATTTCATTCCTTAATTTGTCGTCATTAGGTACACAAATTCTTCCTAGGTATAACAAGGCATTATCACTCGACTCCGAGAAATCTTTAACTTCTTCTCTTCTCACCTTCATTCGTAGCTTCTCCAACTCTTCGTCTCTTCTTTGGCCTTCTATGATGCGGGTTCTCAAATTAGGCATTACTACTAAAGTAGCAATTATTTGATCTACCGTCGCTGGAGGTACAATCATTTCAATTCTCATCTTCCCAAATTCTTCAATCAACTCGACTTCCTCGGTTAGAAGGAACCCTAATTCGGTCCCTTCCGAATTTTTCTTCTTTCTCCTTCGACTTAGTGCGTCAGCTACTACATTCGCTTTAACGGGATGGTAAGATATCTTGCAATCCTAATCTTTCACCAACTCGAGCCATCTTCTTTGTCTCATGTTTAACTCCTTCTGCTCAAAGAAGTACTTCAAACTCTTATGATCTGAAAATATTTCACACTTGGCTCCATAGAGATAATGTCGCCAAATCTTCAAAGCATGAACGATAGCTGCTAATTCCATGTCGTGAGTTGGATACATCTCTTCATGAGGTTTGAGTTGTCTTGAAGCATACGCAATTACTATTCCATCTTGCATTAGGACACATCCTAATCCTTGAGCAGATGCGTCGGTGTATATGATATAATCTTTGTCTGGCTCGGGTAGGGCTAGTACTGGAGCTGTAGTCAATCTCGTCTTGAGCTCTTGAAAACTTCTTTCACATTCTTTCGTCCACTCGAACTTTGTTTCTTTCTTCAACAGGCTCGTCATCAGCTTTGCGATCTTGGAGAATCCTTCTATGAATCTCCGGTAGTATCCTGCCAAAACGAGGAAACTACAGATTTCATGCACTGATGTCGGGGATTTCCATTCTTGTACAGCTTTCACTTTCTCCATGCCTACTTTGATTCCTTCGGACGACACAACATGTCCTAAGAATTTTACCTCCTTCAACCAAAATTCACATTTACTGAATTTGGCATACAGCTTTTCAGCTCTAAGCGTTTCCAACACAATCCTCAAATGCTTTTCATGCTCGGCTTCATCTCTTGAATACACCAAAATATCGTCTATAAAGACAATCACGAACTTATCCAAATATTCGTGAAATACTCTGTTCATCATATCCATAAATACTGCTGGAGCATTTGTTAATCCAAATGGCATTACTATGAATTCGTAATGTCCATATCTCGTCCTGAAAGCAGTTTTTGGAATATCTTCTTGCTTGATCTTCAGTTGATGGTATCCAGATCTTAAATCAATCTTGGAGAAAACACCGGCTCCTTTTAGCTGGTCGAACAAATCATCTATCCTTGGCAAAGGATACTTGTTCTTAAGCGTAATCTTGTTTAGCTCCCGGTAGTCTATACACATCCTCAAACTACCATCCTTCTTCTTCACAAACAAAATTGGAGCACCCCAAGGCGATACACTTGGTCGAATATAGCCTAAGTCCAACAATTCTTGCAGTTGGATCTTCAACTCTTGAAGTTCCTTTGGAGCCATTCTATACGGGGCCTTGGATATCGGGGCTGATCCGGGTTCTAGATCGATTGTAAACTCCAATTAACGATCATGGGGTAAGCCTGGTAACACTTCTGGGAACACATCTTTGAATTCTCTCACTACTGGAACATCATTGATACTTAACCCTTGATTTTCGTCTTTATTCAGATAAACTTGATACACTTGTGTATCTTTCTTCCTCATCAATCTCTGCGCTTTCATAGCCGAAATTATTGGCACACTCTTCTTCATTCTCTCTTCAACTCTGAAAACTACGGTTGACTCTTCTCCAGGGGGCTTAAACGATATTTGCCTCAAGTCGCATCGAATCGTCGCAAAATTCTCGGTTAACCAATCCATTCCTAGGATTATATCCACGTCCCACATCTGGATTACATTCAGGGATTTCATGATCAACTTACTATTTGCGATCTCAAATTCTAAATTCGAGCAAACGCGCGAAACTAACGCAGACTTTCCTAAAGGGGTTGCGACACTAAGCACCTAGTTTGATTCTTCTACCTTCAATTCTAGGTTCTCTACGCAAATGCTAGATATAAACGAATGCGAAGCTCCCGTATCGAACAAAACAATAACAGGTATGCCATTAAGCTTTCCCATACCTGCCAGACTTCCTTTATCTTTCTCTAGCGGTTCGGGTTAAGGGTTCTTAGGGTTCATGTTTTGAGGGGTGACTTTTACCTTGAAAAAGCTTTGGAAATGGAAAAATACATTGTTTTGGCACTTGTACTTATCCAAATGAGCCGATTTTTGCGCCATTGTGATATTTATACGAGGATAACATGTTTTACAAATTTCAAAGTATTCGGGTTAACGGTTCTTAGGGTTCATGTTTTGAGGTAGCCCCGAAAAAAGTTATAGAAACGGAAAAATACTTTATTTTGACACTTGTGCTTGTCCAAATGAGCCGATATTTTTACTGTTGTGATTTTTATAAGAGGATAAAATGTCGTAGAAGTTTCAAAGTGTTTGGGCTAAAGATTCTTAGGGTTTACGTTTTGAGGGGTGACTTTTAGCCCTGAAAAAGCTTTGGAAACGGAAAAATACATTGTTTGGCAATTGAACTTGTTCGAATGAGTAGATTTTTGCGCCATTGTGATTCTTATATGAGGATAACATGTGGTAGAAATTTCAAAGCATTCGGGTTAACGATTCTTAGGGTTCATGGCATGAACTGTTTTATGTTTTATGTGAGTTCTCTTGTACCTTTCTGAGTTAGCCGTCGTGCTTTCCAGATTTATGAGTTAATCAAAAGGGGTTAACTAACGATCGGCTCTGAGTTAGTCAAAAGGGGCTTTCCAGAGTTAGTGCACTTGTAGCCTGTGGTGTATGTGGTATCCTATTGAGGGGTAGCCAGCCACGGTGAATTATGACTGGTCAAGATTTGAACGTAACATCTATGAAAATGCTTGCGCAAGCTAATTTATGAAAATGAGAAAGAAAATGTTTAGTAGACACGGGCCTTTAATGAAAAACCCCAATGTGCTACAGAAATGAAATGCCTGATTATCTATACTTATGATTATGTTTTCGGCAATGTGCCCACTAAGTACTTTTGTACTTAGCCCTGCATATGTTTTCTAAATGTGCAGGTTGAAGCGACGAAGCGGTGACGGTTGAGTTAGAGTTGAATAAGAGTTAAGGAAGGCCTTTGTTTATAGTTCACAATTCCACTGCTAGACTCTAAACTCTTTTGATATTGTGTAATGATCACTGTAGTCTAAGTTCTGTAATATAACTTAGAAGCTTTTTGAAGTACTTTCTCAAGTAATCTTTCGAGATTAACTCTTTCTTTTCGTCAATAAAGCTTTGTTCATAGAAGATAAGATGTTATGTATGTATGTTTATTCTTTCATCCCCTTTCTTCCCCACTTTTTTAATCCAACCCCAGTCGCACCCCGGCTTCTGCCGTCCCTCGGGATTTGGGGCTGTGACAGTACTTATCCAAATGAGCCCATTTTTGCACCATTGTGATACTTATACGAAGATAACATGTGGTAAAAATTTCAAATTATTCGGGTTAACGGTTCTTAGGGTTCATGTTTTGAGGTAGCCCCGAAAAAAGCTCTAGAAACGGAAAAATACTTGTGCTTGTCCGAATGAGCCAACTTTTTTGCCATTGTGATTTTTAAACGAGGATGAAATGTGGTAAAAGTTTCAAAGTGTTCAGGTTAGCGGTTCTTAGGGTTCAAGTTTTGAGGGTTTACTTTTAACCCCGAAAAAGCATTGGAAATGGAAAAATACATTATTTTGGCACTTTTACTTGTCCGAATGAGCCGATTTTTATGCCATTGTGACTCTTATAGGAGGATAACATGTGGTAGAAATTTTGAAGCATTTGGGTTAACGGTTCTTAGGGTTCATGTTTTGAGGTAGCCCCGAAAACAGCTCTGGAAATGGAAAAATACTTCGTTTTGGCACTTGTGCTTGTCCGAATGAGTCGATTTTTTCGCCGGCGAGATTTTAATACGAGGATAACATGTGGTAGAAGTTTCAAAGTGTTTGGGTTAACGGTTCTTAGGGTTCATGTTTTGAGGGGTGACTTTTACCCTTGAAAAAGCTTTGGAAAAGGAAAAATACATTGTTTTGGCCCTTGTACATGTCTTAATGAGCCGATTTTTGTGCCATTGTGACTTTTATACGAGCATAACATTTGGTAGCAATTTCAAAGCATTCGGGTTAACGGTTCTTAGGGTTCATGTTTTGAGGTAGCCCCGAAAAAAGCTCTGGAAACGGAAAAATACTTTGTTTTGGCACTTGTGCTTGTCCGAATGAGCCGATTTTGTCGCCGTTGTGATTTTTATACAAGGATAACATGCGGTAGAAGTTTCAAAATGTTCGGGTTAACGGTTCTTAGGGTTCATGTTTTGAGGTAGCCCCAAAAAAAGCTCTAGAAACGGAAAAATGCTTTGTTTTGGCACTTGTGCTTTTCCAAATGAGCCGATTTTTTCGCCGTTGTGATTTTTATACGAGGATAACATGTGGTAGAAGTTTCAAAGCGTTCGGGCTAACGGTTCTGTCACACCCCGACTCTCGAGGTGCGACTTACGAATAATAACACAACTTCACCATCTAACAATAAACTCAAATACGAGGAACATGCTCGGGGAAACATCAACAAAAAGTAGCAGCACTCGAATAAGGCTATCAAAGGCATAAAGAAGCACTAACTGAGCATTTCAAATCAGATATCAACAAGGATATAATAAGTACTTCAAGTTAAGGAGAACGAGATTCAACAAAAACATTAAAACCATCGAGCACATTGCTCGGAATAAAAAACAAGTATCATAGTGTTTCAACAGACTTTCATTTCAAAGAGTTGCAGCGGAAACTTGACTCATTTCCCAACATTCACACGTATGAAGACGTGCAAATGCTAGTTTAGAAACACACGCAGGGCTGAGTACGAACTCAGTGAACATATGCCGAAAACATTTGGAAAAACATGCTCTTAAGGGCTATATCAATTAAACTTGCCTTGCCCAAGCATCACAAGTATCTATACGATTTAAAACGATTTTACTTGTGCATGCTAAAACATTTTCTTTTAAATAGACTGCGCAGTCAAATATAACATATACTCAACAGTATGCATCATCTGTCATAAATTCACTCACTGTGCCGAGAAGTAGGCCTCCTTCTCGAACACTATGACCGGCCTAATCGAAGCTAGGCTCACAGTCACCTCAATATTTAACATACCACACGTGGGTTCCTGCCTTTCACAGGATGATAATAATCTCAAGCAAACAGATGATAACACATACCAAACTCAATAAAAACGGCAAGTCAATCGCATTTAAAAATCACATAATAATACTCAATAGCATAATAACATTCATCGATAGTTTTGGTTCAGAAAAGCCCACCTGACTTCCGAAGATTCTAGCTAGGCGGTTTAAGGGATATTGTCATCGCTTATCTTTCCGTCCGGCTTGATCCTTCAGAGATCGACATCGATAAAGAAAATAAGATACTACGCAAGACGGATATTAGACGTTGGTCTCGACTGAAGGACTTCTACTTGAGTCGATTCTCTCAAAACTATTCTTTTCTAAGACAATCTCGCATTCTCGTCTTTAAGCCATTAACTCTATTCGATAATTGGTTAATACTATTAACCAATGTCTTAGCACTTCTCGCTTTAATTATGAAACGGCGTCTATCTAAATTTTATTACTCGAGCTTTCTTTTAAGAACTTAATCAATTCTTGATTTAATTAACAACTCAATAACTTAATTATTTCGCATACAAACAAACTTAATAATTCTTCACGTTATCACCAAATAATATCATTCACTCAAACATATCAATTCAATTGCATAATAATTCCAAATAAATCAAACACATTGTTTCAAATTCAATCACATTTCAAGACACATTTACTCAATTTTTATCTTAGAACTTAATTCAAATAAGAATTTCTTTTTATAAAAACTCAACAATATAATTTATCTTTCTCGACTTATAAACAACACTTTTCCAAACTCGTTGTCTTATGAAACCTTATTATAAATCTTTATTCAATTAATAAAAATTCTTTTTAATTTTTATTAAATTCTTATGAAATAGGAATTTTATTTCTATTTCTAACTCGATTCTCATTCTTAACTCAACTATTACTTTTCTAATTATTATCTCGGTAATTCTTCTCGGTTTATTCTTAATCCACAAGGTTTGAAAAATAACTCATTTAATTCATTTTAGTTAACTATTTTCAAAATCATTACTCGATATCTTATTCCGTTATTTTCTTGGTTAAACTATACGAGTATGTAAACTTAACTCGTCTAACATCTTTTTCTCGACTCGATTAAAATTTCTCTTTACTTTCTTATTATTTTATTCTCTTTACTTTAACTCGATTTTCTCGACTCTTATTTATTTAATTAATAAATTCTTTTCTTCTTTATTCTTCAATTAATTTTTTTATTTCAATAAAACTAGTTTATTTTATTAATTAAATTACAAAATTTCTTTTTGATTTAATTTAATCAAAACTCAAATCTTCAAGATTTATCTTATGAACACTTAGAACACTTAAAACATTTACTAGATATATTTTTTTATGTATTTCCAATTCTTAACACTTTTAAAGCTTTAAAACTTCATTCTTTTATCACAATAAATCCTATCTTCATCAAGGATTTAACTTAACACTTTAATACACATCAATATCATTTTAACATCAAAATCACTCAATCATCATATAATTATTTTCTTCAAAAATAACATGCATGTGTTGATTTTTCTCATACTTAACAACATAAAAGATTAAATTATCACATCTCATAATAATCTCATGCTCAAAACATCACTTAAATCATCAACAAAATCAACAAAATAATTCCTTCTTTTCTTCCCAAAACTCACGGCATTCACATCATTTTTTTGGGCAATTTATTTCTCAATTTTTCATGCATATATATTCATTCAAAACATGCTTAAAAACATATATCAAGTATCAAATTCATCATGGAACATAATAATCGATTTTTCTCCTATTTTTGTCTAATTTTCGGTATTAACTATATTTTAGGGTTTTTAATTTCTTTTTCTTCTCTTAATTCATCGATTAAATCCTAGAGTTCGATTCTCCTATCGATTTCTTTTCACTTAATCCTCACACCGATAACCTAGGTTTGCCTAAACATAAAATAAATGCCATGCATGCATGTCTTCTTTCTTTTAGGGCTTATAGAGATACACATATACAAGAAATCAAATGAATTATCATACTTTAGAAAATAAATTGGATTTTGTCCTCTTGATCTTCTTGAAATCGAATTTGATGGGGGAAAATAGGGCTCAACTTCTAGCTTAGATGTCTCTTGGAAGAACTTATCTTGAATCCTCAAGAAAATACGAAACAATAATTAATCATCCATTTTAGGGCTTAAGAGCCGAAAATTGTGAAGAAATAAGGATGAATATTGGATTTTAAACTCAAGAACTTGAAGAATTGTTACCTTTCAACTTAGGATTTAGAAGAATTAGGATGATGGTGATGATCTTCTCTTGATCTTCATAAGATTTGAGCTTGAATGCTAGGCTTCAATGGAAGAATTTCCATGTATGAGTGTGTGTGTGTATGTTACGGTAATAGAGAGAGGGGGAGAGAGTTTTTCTTCTTTGTTTCTTGATGGAGAGTCTTAGAGTGTTAGATAGATAGAATGAAAGAATTTCTCTTACATAGAGAGAGTGAGATCGAAAGAGAGAGAGAGAGATAGATTGTGTAAATTTTGCATGCACTTGATTACCAACATAGAGAATAAAAATGATGGTGTTTGTATTGAAACTTGGTTTGAGAGAATGATAGATGGAATTGATGTGATGGGCATTTGCATGCAATCTTTCATCACAATTTACTAAGATTTGCTTCATTACTAAAGAATATTAATGATTAAAGCTATATAGTAGGCTTGGAGAGAGATTAGGGAGAGAGATAGAGAGAGATGGCAGTGGAGAGGGAGAGAGATGAGTGGAATTTGTCTCATTATTTTATTACGGGTATTATTTACCCGGTCGAAAAAAGTTTTCCGGATAAAACGTCCGTATTATTCCATTTATGCTCAAAACGGGTCTAATCTCTCTTCGTCTCGTTTCCGACATTAAAAACATCTCATACCTAATTCACATCTCAATAGATAAATTATGAATTCCGATTATCTAATTTTTAAGTCTAGATTCCATATAACGAAGAAAACTTAAGAATTAATCGGCTTATTAATCCGCTAATAATTCAATTCTTATAACCTTCTCAAAATAATCTCGGGTAAGCTTCTATCTTATCTCAATGATCTTAGAATTAATTCTAGGTTCAAAAATTTTAATTAAAATCTATTCTAAGTTCATCGGCGTATAGCGACTTCTCGGTTATCAACAATATTCACTTCAAATCAAAATCTTCAAAATTTTCTGAAAATCATACTCGTATTCATTTTCATATAAGCAAGCTAAAATATGTATCACATTATCATTTCAAGAAATAGAACAGATAATCTCACGTAAAAACACATAAGGGTATTTCAGTCATTTTACTCATTTATACTTATTTAGAAAAAAAATTTATTCTTCAAATCTTGACATTTAAACTTACTCGGTTATTTAATACGCTCTCTAACGTTATAGAAGTTCGGGGTATTACATCCTCACCCTCTTAAAAAAAAATTCGTCCCGAAATTTACTAACCTTGAGAAAATATCTCGGGATATTTTGCCCTCATCTTTTCTTCGAGTTCTTACGTGGCTTCTTTGAGATCATGATGACACCACTTGACTTTCACTAAGGGAATCGATTTTGTTCTAAGCTGCTGAACTTTATGATCTAAAGAATTTGTGTTTTACTCATTTATACTTATTTAGAAAAAAAATTTATTCTTCAAATCTCGACATTTAAACTTACTCGGTTATTTAAACGCTCTCTAACGTTATAGAAGTTCGGGGTATTACATCCTCACCCTCTTAAAAAAAAATTCGTTCCGAAATTTACTAACCTTGAGAAAATATCTCGGGATATTTTGCCCTCATCTTTTCTTCGAGTTCTTACGTGGCTTCTTTGAGATCATGATGACACCACTTGACTTTCACTAAGGGAATCGATTTTGTTCTAAGCTGCTGAACTTTATGATCTGAAATCCACTCGGGTTTCTCCTCATAGCTTAGATCGAGCTTCATCTCTACATCTTCTTGGCGTATCACGTGCTTCGGATTGAAGACGTACTTTCTCAACTGCGATACGTGAAAAACGTTATGCGAGTTTCCGAAACTGGGAGGTAACGCTAAACGATATGATACGGATCGAATCCTCTCAAGGATTTCGTACGGTCCTATAAAACGAGGTTTAAGCTTTCCTTTGACTCCAAAACAATACACTCCTCTCGAAGGGGACACTTTCAAGAATACCTTATCTCCTACTTCAAATTTCAACTTGGATCTTCGGTTATCAGCATACGACTTTTGTCGACTCTGAGCTTCCTTAATCTTCTCTCGGATTTGGTGCACAGATTCTATCATTTCTTCAATCACTTTTGGCCCTATCACCTTCCTTTCGCCCACTTCGTTCCAATAAAGTGGCGATCTACATTTCCTTCCGTAAAGAGCTTCGTAAGGGGCCATTCCTATTGTATTCTGATAGCTATTGTTGTACGCAAATTCGACAAGAGGTAAGATTTTCTCCCATTCAAGTCCTTTATCTAGCAAAACAGCTCTCAACATATCCTCGAGGATTTGAATCATTTGCTCGGACTGACCATCGGTTTGGAGATGATAAGCAGTGTTGAATTGCAACTGAGTTCCCAACTCCTTGTGGAAGCTTTTCCAAAAACGGGCTGTGAACTTCGAATCTCTATCAGAGGTAATCGTCTTTGGCACTCCGTGCAACTTTACAATTTCCTTAATGTAAATCTGAGCTAACTTGGCTGATCCGTAGGTGTGTGGAATAGATATGAAATGAGCAGACTTTGTCAATCTATCCACTATCACTCATACTACTGTGTTTCCTTTCCTTGATCTTGGCAATCCCGTCAAAAAATCCATTGTGATTTCATCCCACTTCCACTTTGGGACTGGTAATGGCTGCAGAGGTCCATACGGTCTTTGATGCAAAGACTTTACTTGCTGACAAGCTAGGCATCTCTCAACGAACAATGCCACATCCATCTTCATTCCATTCCACCAAAACTGTTTCTTTAAGTCTTGCTACATCTTCGTCCTGCCGAGATGGGCTGTATACGGGGTTTCATGAGCTTCATTCATTATTTCATTTCTTAGCTTGTCGTCATTAGGCACACAAATTCTTCCTTAGTACAACAAGGCATTATCGCTTGACTCAAAAAATTCTTTAATTCCTTCACTTCTCACCTTCATTCTTAACTTCTCCAACTCTTCATCTCTTCTCTGGCCTTCTATGATGCGGGTTCTCAAATCAGGTATCACTATTAAAGTAGCAATCGTTTGATCTATCATCGTTGGAGGTATATTCACTTCAATTCTCATCTTCCCGAATTCTTCAATCAACTCGACTTCATCAGTTAGAAGGAATCCTAATTCGGTCTCTTCCGAAGTTTTCTTCTTTCTCCTTCGACTTAGCGCGTCTGCTACTACATTAGCTTTACCAGGATGGTAAGATATTTTGCAATCGTAATCTTTCACCAACTCGAGCCATCTTCTTTGTCTCATGTTCAACTCCTTCTGTTCGAAGAAGTACTTCAAACTCTTGTGATCTGAAAATATTTCACACTTGGCTCCATAGAGATAATGTCGCCAAATCTTCAAAGCATGTACGACAGCTGCTAATTCCATGTCATGAGTTGGATACTTTTCTTCATGAGGTTTGAGTTGTCTTGAAGCATATGCAATCACTTTTCCATCTTGCATTAGAACACATCCTAATCCTTGAGCAGATGCGTCGGTATATATGATGTAGTCTTTGTCTGATTCGAGTAGAGCTAATACTGGAGCTGTAGTCAGTCTCGTCTTGAGCTCTTGGAAACTTCTTTCACATTCTTCCATCCACTTGAATTTCGTTTCTTTTTTCAACAGGCTCGTCATTAGCTTCGCGATCTTGGAGAATCCTTCGATGAATCTCTGATAGTATCCTGCTAAACCGAGGAAACTACGGATTTCATGCACTGATGTCGGGGATTTCCATTCTTGTACCGCTTTCACCTTTTCCATATCCACTTTAATTCCTTCGGACGAAACAACATGTCCTAGGAAATTCACCTCCTTCAACCAGAATTCACATTTACTGAATTTGGCATACAACTTTTCAGTTCTAAGCTTTTCCAACATAATTCTCAAATGCTTTTCGTGCTCGGTTTCGTCTCTTAAATACACCAAAATATCGTCTATGAAGACAATCACGAACTTATCCAAATATTCGTGAAAAACTCTGTTCATCATATCCATAAATACTGCTGGAGCATTTGTTAACCCGAATGGCATTACTATGAATTCATAATGTCCATATCTCGTTCTGAAAGCAGTCTTTGGAATATCTTCTTGCTTAATATTCAATTGATGGTATCCAGATCTTAAATCAATCTTGGAGAAAACACCGGCTCCTTTTAGCTGGTCGAACAAATCATCTATCCTTGGCAAAGGATATTTGTTCTTAAGCGTAATTTTGTTTAGCTCTCGGTACTCTATGCACATCCTTAAACTACCGTCTTTCTTCTTCACAAATAAAATTGGAGCACCCCATGGCGATATACTTGGTCGAATATAACCAAAATCAAACAATTCTTGCAGTTGGATCTTCAACTCTTGAAGTTCTTTTGGAGCCATTCTATACGGGGCCTTGGATATCGGGGCTGATCCGGGTTCTAAATCGATTGTAAACTCCAATTGTCGATCAGGGGTAAGCCTGGTAATACTTCTGGAAATACGTCCTTGAATTCTCTCACGATTGGTACATCATTGATACTCAACTCTTGATTCTCATCTTTATTCAGATAAACTAGATACACTTGTGTATCTTTCTTCCTCATCAATCTCTGCGCTTTCATAGCCAAAATTATCGGTACGCTCTTTCTCTTTCTTTTCTCAACTCCTAAAACTATACTCGACTCTTCTCCAGGGGGTTTAAATAATATTTGCCTCAAGTCGCATCGAATCGTCGCAAAGTTCTCGATTAACCAATCCATTCCTAGGATTATATCTACATCCCACATCTGGATTAAATTCAGGGATTTCGCGATCAACTTACGATTTTCGACTTCAAATTCTAAATTCGAGCAAACACGCGAAACTAACGCAGACTTTCCTAAAGGGGTTGCGACACTAAGCACCTGGTTTGATTCTTCTACCTTCAGATCTAGGTTCTCTACGCAAACGCTAGATATAAGCGAATGCAAAGCTCCCGTATCGAACAAAACAATAATGGGTATGCCATTAAGCTTTCCCATACCTGCCAAATTTCCTTTATCTTTCTCTAGCGGCTTCTGCTCAATTGTGTAGGCTCTTTGGAAATGCGAGGGCTCTTGCTGAAGAGGTTGCTGCTTTGGCTGCGGCGGCTTGCGGTGATGTTGGACAAACTTTTGCAGAGGAGTTGCTTCAATGGCTTTCATCTGCGAAGGCTGGAACTGATTCGGTCTTCCGCCTCTCAATCCTTGTTGTTTACTCGGGCATTGGTTCGAGAAATGACCAGGTTGACCACAAGTATAGCAGACATTACTCTCGCTCTTGCAGAAGCCTTGATGCATTTTGCCACACTTCGAGCAAGGAGGGAATCCTAAGGGTCCTACAGGTAGGTTGCTTCGATTGACCTGAGGAGCTTTTCCCTTCTGGGGTTGCTGTTGGCTTTTTCCTTGCCACGGTTTCTTGTTCGGGTGGGTTCTACCACTCCATTTTCCCTTCCACTTTCCATGGTGGCCAAATTGGGATTGTTGGGTAGATACAGTCGTCATTGTCTGGCTTTGAAATTGAGGATTCGCTGAAGGATGCGATCCTTTCTCCGATTGCATTGCCAACTCCATGTCTAGGGCTCGGTTCAAGGCTTCAGCATAAGTCAGACCACTCTGACTAGCAGGAACTACTCGGATATCCTGCCTCAGTCCCGCTCGAAACAACTCACACATTTTCTCATCAGTGTCCACCATATCAGGCGCAAATTGTGCTAATTCACAGAACTCTCGATCATACTCGGTCACAGACTTCTTTCCCTGCTTCAGATTGGTGAATTCGTTTGATTTCTGCTTGCGATAACTCCTCGGCACATACTTCTCATACAAAGCTTCTTTAAACTGATCCCACGTTAGGTTCTCACGCTCTTCGGGTGTATACATTCTTTGCTTCACCTCCCACCAGTAGTCGGCAGTTCCTTTCAACTGATACGTCATACATTCAAGACGTTCACGATCGGAGCAATGAAGAAAACGGAAAATTCGCTCAAGAGAACGAATCCAATCCTCAGCATCAGCTAGACTGCCTTTACCATCAAAGGTTGGGGGATTTTGACGAAGAAAAAGTTCTTCGACTCGTCTCTCATTCGGAGGGGGCGAAGTAGGATCACGTTGTCCCTCAGTGTTATCTTCAGGGTTTCTAACAGTTCTACGTCTCGGCGGCATTCTAAAAATTACAACAAGAAAATTTTAGCCATTCCAATGCTTTAGTTCACTAGGAACCTTTCTCGATTATGAAAACATTTCCCTTTTGGGAGGAATACGATTCTCGATCGGTACTTAAATAAATAAAAGGCAAATCAAGGATCTTCTCAATTAACTTCATTATTTCAAATTCTCATATATACATACATCTCATTCAATCAAGCATTTACATCATCATTATAAATTCGCACATTCACATCATCATCACATATTCTCAAGACAATCATTGTTCTCAAGCAATCAATCACAATCATAGAAATAAACATCACTTTCATATTCACATACTCAATTCAAATTAATAACTCAGGAGACTCGAATTTAATTTTAATAGCCTAACGGCTCATCTTTTATATCGCCCGATGACGGCCTCTTCTGAGGACTTATAAACAATAGGGATTCAAACAATTCATTGAAAATTTCCCTTCTTCTACTCGATTTATGCAAGTTCTCAAACCACAATTTACATTACTGCTGAAGATTAAAAAGAGTTCATCTCTCAAACACACACGACAAACTACTTAAATTTCCACGGCTTCCTTGAATCACTTCTACATGCAGGAATCATCTTCACTCGGCCCATTGTCATCATATTGCTCTGCGTCAGAGTCTACTTCAAAGTGCTCTATAGGGTCTTCCTCTTCCTCAGGGTCCTCTTCTTCTTCTTCCTCTTCCTCAAGCATGTTGTCTACAAGCTGCCCTTCTTTCTCGACGTTGTCATCTTCAATAGCGAAACACTCACGTTCGGCTGCCCTCAAAGCTTCCTCGCAATCTTCTAAAGTGTAGTTCAATGTGGCTAGCTCGGACTCAACCCAAGGCGGGGTGTTGGAGTTTTCCTCTTGGCGAAGATAAGATACTACGTCAGCTGAGGTACCAAACTGGGAGTTGTACTCATTTTCTGGCCTTGCTACAGAGGTAGACGCACAAGCATAAGGGGCAGGAAAGACATTGCTGGGTAAAGCTTGGAGGTATCCTTTTCCTACTGTTGCTGCATCGGCCGGCTCATTTTCATTCTCATTGTCGTTGCTTGAACGGGCTGGTCTAGAGGATTCCGCTTCAGGATGAATTGGAAGAGTTGCTTGGTAACGACGCATATAAGCGGCGAACTGATCCTCATTTGGTGACGGATTTCCATTGCATCCGCTCGGAATTGAATAATCTTGATGGGAATTTCGAGGTTCAGGCTCAGTTTGTGGCGGCGAATTAATTTGAAGGAAAACAGGGTCATCTTGAGGAATCAGTGGAGGAGCACGGACAATTTCATTTAGCAAGTTTGGAGAGTCATCGTCATACGGCTCTGGCGGAGGAGCACCATAGGTCATGAAACGAGCTGAGATAGTGGAGATAAACGCATTTACATCACCGTACAAGGTTCGGTCGAAGTAGCGATAGCCTAGGAATCGAGGAACGAGGGATGCTGCCCAATCTTTCCATTCCTAAGGTAGGGCGTAGATTAAATGCGTCATGCCTTCCAGCGGTCCTATGTCCATATACTGGACTTTTTCCCATATCGTATGATAACGCGCTAGGAATTCCGCTATTGATTCAGTACTCCTTTTTCTCACGTACAAGTACTCCTGCATCCAGTCGTTATCGTCCATTCTATACGAATTTTTAAACGCATAAACACATTTAAACAATTAATCGAGCATACTAGAATTCCCACCACATACTCATTTTTGCATTCCAAAGGGGGATTTTCGTTCATAGTTTCGGGCAATTCCAAATCACGTAACCATTTGCACACGCGTTTCATCCTTTCCGATTTTTCCACACGAACACGCACTGGGGAGGACATTCTAAAGCAATCTAATTATCAAGAAACTTAATAGCTTTTATCTCTAAACATCATAACTCATAAATAACTCAAAAGAAATTCTCAAAATCTTGATAATTCAAACATCACTTTAACTTGAAAAACTTTTAGAAAATAAGACATACCTGGTTGCCGGATGAGATGGAGGATAGCTTGGTGTGGTTACTGACTCAAATAAGTCTAGGAATTAAATCTAGACTCGACTCATCAAAGGATATCAAACTTCAGAGCAGTCAAAGCCTTGCTCTGATACTAACCTATCACACCCCGACTCCCGAGGTGCGACTTACGAATAACAACACAACTTAACCATCTAACAATCAACTCAAATACGGGGAACATGCTCGGGAAAACATTAACAAAAAGCAGCAGCACTCGAATAAGGCTATCAAAGGACTAAAGAAGCACTAACCGAGCCACAAATCAGATATCAACAAGGATATAATAAGTACTTCAAATTAAGGAGAACGAGATTCAACAAAAACATTAAAACCATCGAGCACATTACTCGGAATCAAAAACAAGTATCATAGTGTTTCAACAAACTTTCATTTCAAAGAGTTGCAACGGAAACTTGACTCAATTCCCAACATTCACACGTATGAAGACGTGCAAATGCCAGTCCGACATCCGACTCGACTCAACCAAAAACACCACACCACCAAGCGTCCATGCCATCACCATCCTGTCAACCTGCACGTTTAGAAACATATTCAGGACTGAGTACTTCGTACTCAGTGAACATATGCCGAAAACATTTGGAAAAAGATGCTCTTAAGGGCTATATCAATTGAACTTGCCTTGCCGAAGCATCACAAGTATCTATATGATTTAAAACGATTTTACTTGTGCATGCTAAAACATTTTCTTTTAAATAGACTGCGCAGTCAAATATAACATATACTCAACAGTATGCATCATCTGTCATAAATTCACTCACTGTGCCGAGAAGTAGGCCTCCTTCTCGAACACTGTGACCGGCCTAATCGAAGCTAGGCTCACAGTCACCTCAATATTTAACATACCACACGTGGGTTCCTACCTTTCACAGGATGATAATAATCTCAAGCAAACAGATGATAACACATACCAAACTCAATAAAAACGGCAAGTCAATCGCATTTAAAAATCACATAATAATACTCAATAGCATAATAACATTCATCGATAGTTTTGGTTCAGAAAAGCCCACCTGACTTCCGAAGATTCTAGCTAGGCGGTTTAAGGGCTATTGTCCTCGCTTATCTTTCCGTCCGGCTTGCTCCTTCAGAGATCGACATCGATAGTGAAAATAAGATACTACGCAAGACGGATATTAGACGTTGGTCTCGACTGAAGGACTTCTACTTGAGTTGATTCTCTCAAAACTATTCTTTTCTAAGACAATCTCGCATTCCCGTCTTTAAGCCATTAACTCTATTCGATAATTGGTTAATACTACTAACCAATGTCTTAGCACTTCTCGCTTTAATTAGGAAACGGCGTCTATCTAAATTTTATTACTCGAGCTTTCTTTGAAGAACTTAATCAATTCTTGATTTAATTAACAACTCAATAGCTTAATTATTTCGCATACAAACAAACTTAATAATTCTTCACGTTATCACCAAATAATATCATTCACTCAAACATATCAATTCAATTGCATAATAATTCCAAATAAATCAAACACATTGTTTCAAATTCAATCACATTTCAAGACACATTTACTCAATTTTTATCTTAGAACTTAATTCAAATAAGAATTTCTTTTTATAAAACCTCAACAATATAATTTATCTTTCTCGACTTATAAACAACAGTTTTCCAAACTCGTTGTCTTATGAAACCTTATTATAAATCTTTATTTAATTAATAAAAATTCTTTTTAATTTTTATTAAATTCTTATGAAATAGGAATTTCATTTCTATTTCTAACTCGATTCTCATTCTTAACTCAACTATTACTTTTCTAATTATTATCTCGGTAATTCTTCTCGGTTTATTCTTAATCCACATGGTTTGAAAAACAAATCATTTAATTAATTTTAGTTAATTACTTTCAAAATCTGTAATACCCCAGAAATTTCGTACTGATTTAAAAATTTAAAGTTAATAATAAAAATAGCTTTGTACGAACGACTGTATTTGGGTTTTTCGCGTCCGTTAAGTTAATAATAATGTCTTGATAATATGATTTGCATTTTAGGAATGCTCGTTAGATAATAATCGTTGTCGTAAAATTTGAATGAAAACGGAAAACGTAAAATTCTACGTAAGAGACGAACAACGGTCGATAAGTCGAGAATAAATGATGATATGAGGATATGATTTGCATATTTATGATTCTTGATAGTTGATGAATAATGTTGTAGAAAATGAATGAATTCCGTTAACTTTGGAAATTTCGTAAGAGACGATCAATCGAACGTAAGTAATAATCAAAAAGTCGATTAAGGATTCTAACTAGATAATAATGCTCGTTATGGATTAAGGAATGACTTTGTAGTTGACGACATGTCCGTCCAAGATATTAAATAACGAGTTGTAGTTATAATCGAGGAATAGAAACGAGAATTGTTAACTAGATTTTGGTTTAGTAATTGTTTGGATTGAAAGCCGATGCATGGAATGCCGTGCTTATAGACGAGACACGAAAGGAGTTTATCACGTATGGAAATACATGTTGACTGCCTTGTTGTGTAAAATTCATGAGAATTTAAGTTCGATAACATAGAACGAACCTAGAAGAACGTGCGTCGATTTTATCGAGCATTAGGGTTCACTCGGCAGTTTTGCGACCCTTTCCGGAAACTGTTATATCTTTTAGCTCGTTTATCAGATTTGAGATCCGTAAATTGGAGAGTAAACTAGAAATCCCAAGCTTTCTAACGGTACAGGGCACTTCCTCTGTTCCCAAATTCTCTGTTCTGGGCAGTCCCCAGAACTACTGCATTGTGCAGTGAACTTCCAAAACTTAAATTCCTAAGTTGTTTTCTTCGCAACTTAGTTTCTTTCGATCTTTTAAGTCGTATTGAGTTAATGACTATCTTTTCTACTGACATAAGAGTCGATTAAGGAACCTTTCGAGTTCTAACGAGATTTGTTCAAGTCTCGTCCCCTTTTAATCAAAAAGAATCTAATAGCATGCAAATGCCTAAAGAACTAAAAAGATTACGACTAAAACCAAATTCCAATCTCTGTTTCCTTTAATCACTTACGATCGAGTTTAAAGTATGTTTATCTTACGATGAAGGAGGAAGTCAGCAGTAAGGAAAGGACGGAAGACTAGAAGACGAAAGTACGAGTAATAAGTTCTGTTAAGTATAAAGGTGGGCTTTTATTCTATAACAAATAAAATGCAGGTTTTTCCACAACTCGAAAGTAATTCTTTATCGCTTTGATAAATGTGTTTTCAAAGTAATAATCATGGCATAAACTGTTTAAATATTTTATGTAAGTTCTCTTGTACCTATCTGAGTTAACATTCGTGTTTCCCAGATTTATGAGTTAATCAAAATAGGTTAACTAACGATCGGCTTTGAGTTAGCTATTAAGTGCTTTCCAGAGTTAGTGCACTTTGTAACCTGTGGTGTATGTGGTATCCTGTTGAGGGGTAACCGGCCACGGTGAATGAGGAATTGGTCAAGATTTGAATGTAACATACTAGAAAAATGCTTGTACAAGCTAATTTATATAAATGAGTCAGAAAATATTTAGTAGACACGGGCCCCTTTCAATAAAATCCCGATGTGCTACAATTATGAAATGCCTGATTTTCTCTAATTATGAGTATGTTTTCGGCAACGTGCCCACTAAGTACTTTCGTACTTAGCCCTGCATATGTTTTCTAAATGTGCAGGTTGAAGCGATGGAAGCGGAGAGGCTTGAAATAAGTTGTCGTAGGAAGACTTTAGTTAGTTTTGAAATCACAATTCCGCTGCAAAACTCTAAGTACCTTTTGTTATGTACATTCCGTAAAACTCTGTAGTTTATGTCTGTAAACTTAAACTTAGATGCCTGTTGAGTACCTTCTGTCGAGTAATCCTTCGAGAATTACTCTTCCTTTTGTAATAAAGTCTTGTTCATATAATGTATGATTACTCGCACCCCGGCTTCTGCCGTCCCTCGGGATTTGGGGCTGTGATAGAGTGGTATCAGAGCCATCGTTTCTGCTCTGGATACGAGTCTTCCTTCGAGTAGTAGTATAGAATATTCATTCGTACTCTATATCGAGTCTTCTTTCGAGTCGTAAGATAGAATAATTTGTTTATACTCTAGATCAGAGTCTTCTTTCAAGTAAAATTAAGAGTTAAGTTATAACATTAAGATTCAGAATATAGACGACAACTCAACCTCCCGCTACGTCGACTCAACGAGGAAAGAATTTCAGTAACATTATTTCTTTTTAATAAGAAATTTTATGAACAAGTATTCAATGAAAATGAGAATGAGAATGAGTTGTGTGCCAAAAATAAGAATTTTATGAAAGTATAATTTAATTTATACTTTGTTTTGACTATGTGATTTTGTGATAGTACGAGTACTATCTTATGTGAAATTATTTGCGCAATAATTTCCGTTATTTCAAAAAAAAAAATACATGGCACGAGAACCTAGAAGGAATCTAGGGATTTTTCCCGGTTCAATAAGAATGTAGACTTAAAATCTAAGGTCTTTTCCGATACCTCGAGAACTTAGACGTTTTTAAGAAACGTTAATCCAAATGATTTCGAAAGGAGATCCACAACACGAGAAGAATTTCTGTTGATGAATGTCACGTGCGTATAGTGACATGAATAAAGACTCGGCAAAGTCTACCTTTGTTGTAAGTGGCATGAACAAAGTCTCTTGGAGATGACTTTGTTTTACTTATTAGGAGCCGTTCAAGTATTCAATTAGCTTAAAATTTGTATCTTCCTCGAGAAGATTGAGTATTCCGAGCTAAATTGGAAAGTTTCCGAAAGTTTCTTTTTGGAAGTAGTGCGCAATTTGAGAAATTGCTACTCGATTTAAGAAAGTAAATTCTATATGAAGTGAACGATAGAACGAGACAGAAGTTCCATGTGATTGAGAGACTGTTATGTGGACTTGATCAACCCACATAATAAGAAACTCAGTAATATGGGTCTTATGCCCCGCTAGCAAAACGTTTTTAGTATGGTATAAGTGGTTTAAAGAGACTAATGTTACTTACGTATAAGTAACATGTAACGACGTCGTTCCTTTTCTTTTCGTTTCCTTTTTCAGTAGAGTTCGCCTTGTTCGAACTTTGCGAAGAGAATTGTTTTTACTATTAGGAGTCAAGCACGAAGCTTGATTAAATTTCCGACGATCGCTCGATTTTAGCGACGACGACTAGAACTTATGTTCTAAAAAGTTATTCTTAGGATATATTCCATTTCTCTTTTGGAATTTATATTTTTATACTTCGTCCTTGAGCGAAGAATACGACACGTATGAGTATTAAGAGTTGTAAACGACAAAGTCTTTGGTAAATAAATGTTACTTTTGCATAAGTAACATGAACAAAGCAGACGTGCTTTGTTTTAATGAATAAGAATCGATGAAAAATTTTCTTTGAGAAAGAAATAAGGAATAATGAAGGAGAATAATAAGGAATTAAAGTAAGAAAAAAAAGAAAAAATGAGATAAGGAATGGGAATAAAATCTTGAAATTTTATTTCTATATATTGTGAGTACGAGAGCAATTTCCTGTGAAATTGCTAGATGTTTAAGATAAGTTTGTTAGATTAAGTGTGGTGATATTACAATTGAATAAGGAATATTCATTTTGTAATTTAAGATTTTCCGTAAGATAAGATATCATCTTACCGTTGTTGATCCGTGTTTCTTAAAAACTTTGTAGGATGGCTTCCAGTAGTGACACGGCTTCGGAGAGTCAGTCCCTGCCACAGCGTACTTGGGAAGATCAGTTATTGGATAGGTATAGAGATTATGAGGCAAACCCGAGACACGACGTAGGACAGAGGATTAGTTACTTTTCGTTAGTTTATCATCCAGTCCAGCGTTCTATTACAGAGGGTCAGGCTATACTTGACTTGGTTAGACGACTACTAGAGGAATGGCGTGGTTGGGCACACGATACGGCATGGTACTATCTTGGGATGTTTGGCGACGATACAGAGCCGACAGGGGATTATAAGGGATTTGCTTTAGAGATACACAAGCGTTTCTTTCAGAGCAGATACATAGCAGCATATCCTGTTCAGGCACATCCTCCCTACACTCACTTCCCGGCAGATTCAGGGTCAGAGCATGGCGAGATAGGTCTAGAGATGATTGCACAGTTGGAGATCCCTTCAGTGATGGTACCCAGTGAGGGCACAGGGGAGTTAGTTGCAGAGACAGTTGATGGATTAGGGTTACCTGCTCCTATCCTACCCGAGCCTTCTGCGAGAGTTCAGGGACCATTCGAGACAGGATTAGAGTACTTAGACATGGACGCATAGCTTACCGCCCTGTTACAGTTACCATCCTCATACAGACCCCTTGATGAGATTTGCACGGAGTTGGCCAGAGTTCGGGCTGAGTTTGAAGCAGGACCATCTAGGGTCCGTTCCAGGGAGGAGTACGAACTGCCTCCGAAGAAGCGGGCGTTAGTGACCTGCTGGGACTACTTGGTTTCGGATACCGAGACGACAGTTTCAGATGTGTCTGTACCGCCACCACTTACACTTACAGACGGCACTACTTTGAGGGTTGACAAGGCACTCCAGTTTGCTTTCGGTTCAGAGTCAGAGGATGAGGACCCGGATGAGGATTCGGACGAGGACCCGGATAAGGACCCCGAGGAGGATTAGGCCATAGAGGGCAGTGGTGACTTGACCGCAGTTTGTTGAGCAAGGCGTCAGGGACGCATAGTAGTATAGTAGCCCTTTTGTTGTGTATATAGTCGGATCAGTAACTAGATAGTTTTGTAGTACTCCAACGGATACGAAATTTTATGAATCATTTCCGTTCTTAAACTTCCAGTAGTACAGTAATGCAATATGTTAGTGCATCATGTACACGTAGGGAGTTAGCCTAGCTTAGACTCGTTGTAGTCTAGTTTTGTATAAGTCCTTGTTAAAGGCAAAACTAACATATTATTTTGATGTATATATATAATATACATGACCCATGAGAGGGTTTTAGTCACAAAAAGTTTCTTATGAATCGTATAACTAAACCAGAATATCAAACGAACTCGTGTGACGAGAGTTTAATTTAACCTTGGAGGTTAAAAGTTGAAAGAAATAGAGTCGAAGTTAATTTGTTATTCTCGTTTACGTGAAAGTTTTAAGTGGGAACAGAAAAGGGTTTGTGAGAAAATGAAGGCTTAAAAGCAAGTACTACTGAGAATTTTTTTGTATCTTATAGTTTTAAAAATGTCGCTGAGAGCTGTTAACGATCGAAGAGGACCTGATAGTCCTAGAGAGTCAGATAGAGGTCAAGAACAACGTATAAGCGAAGAGAGGCAAAAACATCCTGTAACCTCTTCATTTCCCCTATCTTCGCAACGTCGTAACATTGAGGATTTATTCTTAGGAAGAAAACCACCATATTTCGATGGATCTGGTAATCCGAGTGAGGCCGAGCAATGGATACGTTCTATGGAGAGAATCTTTGAGCCGATTAGACTTAGTGATGAGGAGCGTCTAGCATGTGCTGGGTATCAGCTAACTGGACTAGCTAAATATTGGTGGAAGACTAGACAGAGAATTATGCCGGTAGAGCAAGCGGCTCTAACCACTTGGAATGATTTTAAGGAGGCATATTATGAAAAGTACGTATACGATCAAATGGAAACTGAGGAGGAAATAGCCAGGAAGCTTTAGGGAGAACTTAAGTATGAACTGGGAATAGCAGTAGCCAGATAGGAGGGACTGAGTTATGCAAAACTGCTAGGACGAGTCCGTGAAATAGAGGCATTAGTGCCTAATAAAGGAAAGATGGTAATGCCCACACCATCACTAAACTAGACTTCAACCCAAAACCCTTCCAACAATAATATTATCCATAAGGGAAAGAAGAAATGGGAAAGGAGTAGTAGTGAGTGTTACCAGCGCCACAATAATCAAGGAAAACAGAATAGGACTCGGCAGAGTTTCCAGCAGCCAGGAAAAGGAAGTAACTATGGAAAGAAAGTAGAGCAAATGAATAAACCACAGGGAAATAAACAATCAAGACAGGGCAAGAGAAACCATCTACTAGGACAGCTGCAAGGGCAGCCAAGGAACGGTAACCAAGGAAAAATCACTAATCCAGATTACCTTAAGTGTAATAAGGAACACCCCGGTGTTTGTTTAGCAAAAACTGGTGTTTGTTTCAACTGTGGACGTAAGGGGCACGTTAAGAGGGATTGTCCCGAGCCGTGGCAAGCAGTAGAACAGAAACGAGAAATTTCTACTTGTTCTAGATGTGATAAGAAGCATGAGGGTGTGTGTCTAGCAAACACGGATAAATGTTTTAATTGTGGGCAGAAGGGGCATATAAGGAGGAGTTGTCCAACGCTGCTTCGGACGGCAAAACCAAATCAGTACGACCAGCTTCAACCATCAAATACAACTCAAGTCCAGTCACAGCCACAGCTGATACAATCACAACAGAATGCAAGCGCATACATGATTAGGCAGGAGAGGCATAATGAAGAAAAGGGGGATTTGACAGGTATTGGACGAACCTTAAAAAATACCCTGCCATAATTTTTGCTTCATTTTAGAGCCTTATATTCGGTTATAATTAGTACCTGATAACCTTTAGGAGTAGAACTAGGACGCTCTAATTGTGAAATAGGAACAATTACGCTTCAGGGAGTGACGATAATCTCATAGTGTTATTCCCTTAGTTTCGTTGAGCATAATATTTAATTTAGGGTCTTTCTGTTAGAACATCGCAATCGATTGGGAAGTAATAAAATGTACGATATATATATATATATATATATATATATATATATATATAACTTCAGAAATGGACTAGTTGTTTGAGAATTACCACGATTCTCGACAACGAGAGAAAAATCTCTTTCAAAACCCCGAGTAGAGAACCTACAGAATTATATGAAATATCGATGGGCAGGAGGATATCAAAAAAAATATCCACCCTACAAGCCAAGATATTGATGAAGAAGAAGGATACGATCGTTTATCTCGTGTACCTAGTTGGAGATCTAGGAGCCAAGAAGATCATTCAAACGTGAGCGTTGTGAACGAATATGAAAATGACTTTTCAGAAATATTATCTGGTTTATCACCAGATTGTTGTGTAGGTTTCACGATCAACTTAGAACTACGAGCAGCTCCCAAATCAAAGGCCTTATGTAGAATGGTATCGAAGGAGTTAGAGGAGCTTAAGATCCAACTGCAAGAGTTGTTAGATGACGATTTCATTAGACAAACGTTTTCACCATGGAAAAGATTTGAGATGTTCATCATCGAAGAAGGATGATTCTGCGAGAATGTATATAGGCTGTCAAAAGTTAAATAAAGATAACCCTTAAGGATAAGTATCCTTTTGTGAGAATGGAAGACCCCTTGATAAGCTTAAAAGAAACAAGTGCAAATGCGAGGATAGACTTAAGGACTAAGCATCACTAGTTAAAGGATAAACTGGTGAGATACCCAAAATTATCTTCCAAACCAGATATGACCATTACGAATGCTTAGTTATGTCATTTAGTTGGCTAATGCTCCGTAGTGTTCATGAACCTCATGAATAACGATTTCACCTATACTTAGAAAAAAAAATTGTTTAGTATTCTTTGACGACAATTTCATATACGCTAAGAATGAGAAAAAGAACGAAGAACACTGGCGGATAGTACTAGAAACGCCTAGAGTCGAGAAACTATATGTCAAGTTCGGTAAGAGCAAGTTCGATTGAAGAAAGTGATGTTTTATGGATATATAGTGACGACAGAAAATGTTAAGATAGATTCCTGCCAAGGTAAAGGCGGTACTTTAATGGAAATCGTCTACCAGTCTGAACGATATAAGGAGTTTCTTAGGTTTGGACAGACATCATAGAACGGATAACATGGACGGTTATTCCGAAGCACTAGATAATGCAATTTTTGTTTGAAAGTAGACCTTATATCCCTAATAACGACGCATTAAAGAATGATATCATTAGTAAGGTTCGCGATAAGCCATATACAATACACCCAGAGAGTACGATGATGTATCAAGATGTAAGAAAGAATTTCTAGTAGAATGGACTGAAACCAGATGTTGTCTCGTTTATAGATAGATGTTTGCCTTGCCAAACAAGTAAAAGCTTTACACCAACAACCACATGGGTAGTTACAACTGTTAAGTATTCCAGAATGGAAATGGGAGGATATAGCTACGATTTTGTGACGGGACTTGCCCAAAATTAAGAAAAGATATGCTGTCTGTTGGGAAATTTATTAGTAAGAGTTTTGATGAATTCCAAAACCAACTGACCCCAACCGAGTAGATGTTGCCAGAACCTAATGTTAGTAAGTAGGCTCGCTGTTTGAGCATTGTTAAAATTTTATCTTTACAGGTCTCCAGCTGAAGATGGCAACATGGCATCACTCGGACAGAACATCAGTTGTTAGGAAAATAACTGAGCGTTCATCAGATGAGAAACAGTAAAGGGGAAGAGAACATCAGATGAAAGGAAGCCATCTGAGCGTTCGAACCCAATTGATTAGATACAAGGAAGACAACTGAGTGTTCAGTTTCAGAACATCAGTTGTAGAACTCAACCGAGAAGATCAACAGCTTGAAGATGAAGTCAGCTGAGAGTTCAACTGTTAGTTGTCAGATAGAACATCGGCTGAAGAACAAGTTAGTTGAAGATCGAAAGTCTTAACTGACCACTCCTTGTTGGAAGTCTATTGTTAAGATTTGAATTTCAAAAAGGAAGTCACGTGAGGGTTTGACCGTTCAGTCATTACCCCATTTGGCCCAACACAAGGCTATCTCAGATGGAAAGCAGAATAGCACAGATGCCATATCGGGAAAGTCTGCAGAGATGAGAGACAAGCCATCGCTTTCAAAGAACAGAGATCAACAGCTCCTCCAACGGCTAGTTGATACTCTCCGCCTATAAATAGAGGCCTTCATTCATTCGAAGAAGACATAAGACACACACGCGAGAAGAAACCAGAGAGCGAAAGAAAGAGCAATATTCTTCACGAGCTGAACTGAATTTAATCTCTTAGAACATCACTTGTTGAGAGTTCTAGAGTTAGTTAGTTTTTGTGTCTTTAGATCGAACCTTGAGAACATCACTTAGTGAGAGTTCGTAGAGTGTTAGATCATAGCTCACTTCGTGTTCGAGCTTTTAGTTGGAACCCCATTTTCTTTCACCTGAAAAGGTTTAGGATCCTACTCTTCCTGCAACTGAGTAGGTAGGTTGTTTAGTACCTGAAAACTAAACTGTAAGATTGATAAGTACCCGCAAACTTATCCTTAACGGTTGCTCAGCCCGCGTAAGCTGAGTGGTTTGTCCAGAAGAACTTGGACAGAGTTGTGTGGACTCACAACTCCCCGTGGACGTAGGAGTTCTCTCCGAACCACGTTAATTCTCTGTGTGCTTGTGTTTTTCTTTATTCAGTTATTTCTTGCATTCTCATTTGATTAACTAACCAGCATACAATCTGCATCTGTGCATTCTCAACTTTTTTGGTTTTTGACCAACCGTGCAAAAAGGCGTGAGTTGTTTTACGAGTTTAATTTCCACCACATTCCGCACAGCACTTCACTTCCAACTGAGTGTTCTTTACTTAGTTGTGATTCCAACTGAGCTGCCTTACTCAGTTGAAGTAATTTTTGGGGGTTAAGTTTCAAAATCCTAAGTGGTGTATTCCCTCCCTCCCCCCCATACACCAGTAACTCGTATCGGGACCATCACTGCCATTGGATAGTTTTCATAGGCTCAAAATATCAGCTTACTTTTTCCGATCCCAAATTATCCATGGACCAAAGAAGTTAACATGACTGTATATCCGTGGGGTAGTACGTTTGCACAGAATATCAAAGTCGATAACATCAGATAGAGATACCAAAGTCACTTTGAGATTTTGGATCACGATGCAGAAGAGTTAGATACCAAACTTAACTTTAGTACCGTTTCTCACCTCCAGTCGGATGAACAATCCGAGAAAACGATTCAGATACTCATTGATATGCTAAGAACAATAGTATTAAACCGAAGTGTGAAATACAAGAATATTTTGCCATTGATCAAATCGTATAGCGATAGTTATTAAGCTTCGATAAGTATTGTGCCTTACAAGGTCTTGTAGAAAAAGAAGTTTTAGATGACCGCCTTGTTGTAATAAGGTAAGTGAAAGGAAGGATTTAGGACCAGATACGGTCGATGAAATGATCGAGATCGTTCGGCAGACACGAGTTAGAATGAAAGAAGCATAAAAGAAACGAAAGAAAGAAGTTTAAAAAAGATAAAAGTCTTAAGAAATATGTGCCAATCTAACTTAAATCTAGAGAATGAGGACGAGACTTTCCTCATGATTATCCTTCAAAGGATAATATCACTAATTTCATGTCAAGTATAGAGTTTCAACGAAGATTTATATGACTAGTGGATATCTTGAAAAAGATAGCTTCCAATACGAATAGTTTTGGCTTTATTGCCAAATTTATGGAATGTTTATTACATATATGTATCTCATTTTTAGAAGATATGTGTGTTCAATTCTACACACATAATTTTGTCAGCAAGACGTTGATCTTGAAATTGCCTTAAGTTATGAAGAAAGACCGCAATCGATTTTGAATCGAAAAGCGTGAAAGTTAAGAAGCAAGTCGATACGGTTAGTAAAAGTGTTATAAGATTATCACGGGCAAGAAGAAGCCTCGTGAGAACTTGAAGAAGAGTTGGGGAAGGAGTACCCCGAACGGTTTAAGGAAGATAAGCAAATTTCAGGATGAAATTTTTCGTAAGGGAGATAGGATGTAATACCCCAGACTTTTTCTACAGTCTTTAAAAATGAAAGTTAATAATAATTTTGGCTTTGCACGCCTAAGATCATGAAATTAAATTCTAAGATTTACGGTGAAATCCGTTTCCGAAAATAATTTCCAGAAATCGGATGAACGACTACTGTATTAGGGTTTTCACGTCCGTTAAATTTTTTGCCCGAAAACTCGGAATCGAATTCCGTCGGAATTTACATGCACTTTTTCTTCGAGACGAGTTCACCGGAGAAAGTTTGTTTTTATGTTTTTTCTGGACGAATTTTTGACTGTGACGTCCCGACTTTTTTCTCGGATTTTGAAAAACGAATTAGGTCTTCCGAGTACGTAAATTATTTCCAATCTAACGGACGAATTAGATTTCGTAAATTCCGTAACCAACTAAGAAAGTATTTCTCGATTTTTATATCGAAGTTTAAGAGCCGGAAACGAGATTTTATCGTCAAATAATTCCTCGCCAAACATGTCTTAGCGAGTCACCATAACTTTGTAGGATATTTTCCTTAGCTTTATGACTCACTATAGTGAGTCATCACTCTTCTTCTTCTTCCCCTCAATACCGCCCCCTATCTCTATCTCTCTCTCTCATTTTTCTCTCTCAAATCCTCCATAGTTCTTCATCTTTCAAGCTTTTCAAAGCTCCACAAGTCTCTCGTCTACCGATCATTTTCATTTCCGAATCCATAATACGAAAGGTAAGAACTTCGTCTATCATTTGAACCAAACAAATCTCTTTTCCCCCATTTTTATTTTTGTTCGAAAATTTGGAGAGTGAGATAGCATGTTGTCTTTGATCGAATCATGTTCTAGGATGTTTAGAGTCGAGTTCTACGGATCAAATCATGAAGAAAAATCAAGAACCCTAAGCTCTAGACATTACCAAAAATTTTCAGATTTGGGGCTTTGATTCGTGCTCGATTTCTTTGTCGATTGATTGTTAGATTAGTGTTCCGTATGATGTTAATTGATCGTATGAATTGTTTTAGTTTTTTCTAAAAATAAAATCCAAAACCAAAGAGACGAAGAAGGCTCGATTTAGGTTAGTAAATGTTATGATATGCTCGATTGGTTGATGGAAATGAGATATACGATGCATGAGGATGAATATATATTAAATTGAGATTTTTCTAAAAATAAAACGAGAAACGAAAGAGACGAACGACGGTCGATAAGTCGAGAATAGATAATGATATGAGGATGTGAATTGCGTCTTTATGATCCTTGATAGATGATTAATAATGTGGTGAAATTTGATTGAATTCTAATAACGTTTGGAATTTGGTAAGAGACGAAGCGACGAGGATAAGTAATAATAGAAAAGTCGATTAAGGATTTCTAATTGGATATTGATGATTATTAATGATTAATGAACGAGTTTGCAGTTGACGACATGTCCGTCCGAGTATTGAAAAGATGAGTTATAGTTATGATGAAGAAGTAGAAAGAAGAAGTTAGGAATTTGAACGAGAAATGTTAACTTGATATGGTATAGTAATTATTTAGTTTAAAACGACGAGGTTTTGATCGTCGTATTTATAGACGAGAAATGAAAGGAATCCTTCACGTATGGAAATACGTGTTGACTGCCTTGTTTTGTAAAATTCGTGAGAATTTAAGTTTGATAACATAGAACGAACCTAGAAGAACGTGCGTCGATTTTATCGAGCATTAGCACTCGGTAGTTTTTGCAACGTTCCACGGAAACTGCAATATCTTTTAGCTCGTTTATCGAAATTGAGATCCGTGAATTGGAGAGTAAACTAGACATCCGATACTATCTTTTGGTTCAACGACCCCTGTTTCGAAATCCCCTGTTCCATGCGAACTTACTGACCTGACTCTGTGCAGTGAATATCAAAAACCTAATTTCCTAAGTTGTTTTCTTCTCAACTTAGTTTCTTTCGATCTTTAAGGTCGTTATGAGTTAACGAATGCCTTTTTCTTACTAATCTCAGTGTCAAGTATAGAGCCTTGAGTGCTAAACGAGATGAGTTCGTATCTTGTATCCGTTTAAGTAAAGGAATTTAGTTAAGCGTGCAAATGCCTAAAAGCTTGAAAGCATAGAAGACTAAATCAATTTGATTTCGATTTCCGTTTTCTGTTGTCGTCTCAATGACTCATTGAGGTTATGTTTTATGTACGATAAAGGAGGAAGTCAGCACAAGGAAAGGACGGAAGACTAAAGAACGGAAGCTCGTTTGTTAGTTTTGTAATCTAAGGTGGGCTTTCCTATATATCAAATAAAACGAGCAATGCTCGAAAACCTTTTCTTTATCGCTTCGATAATCGTGTTTTCAAAGTGATAATCATGGCATGAACTGTTTTATGTTTTATGTGAGTTCTCTTGTACCTTTCTGAGTTAGCCGTCGTGCTTTCCAGATTTATGAGTTAATCATAAGGGGTTAACTAACGATCGGCTCTGAGTTAGTCAAAAGGGGCTTTCCAGAGTTAGTGCACTTGTAGCTTGTGGTGTATGTGGTATCCTGTTGAGGGGTAGCCAACCACGGTGAATTACGACTGGTCAAGATTTGAACGTAACATCTATGAAAATGCTTGCGCAAGCTAATTTATGAAAATGAGAAAGAAAATGTTTAGTAGACACGGGCCTTTAATGAAAAACCCCGATGTGCTACAGAAATGAAATGCCTGATTATCTATACTTATGATTATGTTTTCGGCAACGTGCCCACTGAGTACTTTTGTACTTAGCCCTGTTAAGATGTTATCTATGTATGTTTATTCTTTCATCCCCTTTCTTCCCCGCTTTTTTAATCCAACCTCAGTCGCACCCCGGCTTCTGCCGTCCCTCGGGATTTGGGGCTGTGACAGTACTTGTCCGAATGACCCGATTTTTGCACCATTATGACTCTTATATGAGGATAACATGTGGAGAAATTTCAAAGCATTCGTGTTAACGGTTCTTAGGGTTCATTTTTGAGGTAGCCCCGAAAAATGCTCTTGAAACGGAAAAATACATTGTTTTGGCACTTGTGCTTGTCCAAATGAGCCGATTTTTTTACCGTTGTGCTTTTTATACGAGGATAACATGTGGTAGATGTTTCAAAGCGTGCGGGTTAATGTTTCTTAGGGTTCATGTTTTGAGGGGTGACTTTTAGTCCGGAAAAAGCTTTGGAAACGGAAAAATACATTGTTTTAGAACTTGTACTTGTCCGAATAACACGATTTTTGCGCCATTATGACTCTTATATGAGGATAACATGTGGAGAAATTTCAAAGCATTGTGTTAACGGTTCTTAGGGTTCATGTTTTGAGGTAGCCCCGAAAAAAGCTCTTGAAATGGAAAAATACATTGATTTGGCACTTGTGCTTGTCCAAATGAGACGATTTTTTTACCGTTGTGATTTTTATACGAAGATAACATATGGTAGAAGTTTCATAGAGTTCGGCTTAATAGTTCTTAGGGTTCATATTTGGAGGGGTAACTTTTAGCCCCGAAAAAGCTTTGGAAACGGAAAAATACATTGTTCTGGTACTTGTACTTGTCCGAATGAGCCGATTTTTGCGCCATTGTGACTCTTATAAGAGGATAACATGTGGTAGAAATTTCAAAGCGTTTGGGTTAACGTATCTTAGGGTTCATGTTTTGAGGTAACCTCGAAAACATCTCTAGAAACGGAAAAATACTTTATTTTGGCACTAGTGCTTATCCAAACGAGTCGATTTTTTTGGTGGTGAGATTTTTATACGAGTTTAACATGTGGTTGAAGTTTCAAATCGTTCGAGTTAACGGTTCTTAGGTTTCATGTTTTGAGGGGTGACGCCCTGAAAAAGCTTTGGAAACGGAAAAATACATTGTTTTGGCACTATTACTTGTCCGAATGAGCCGATTTTTACGCCAATGTGACTCTTATACGAGGATTACATGTGGTACAAATTTAAAGCATTTGGGTTAACGGTTCTTAGGTTTCATGTTTTAAGGTAGCCCCAAAAAAATCTCTGGAAACGCAAAATTTCTTTGTTTTGGAACTTGTGCTTGTCCGAATGAGCCGATTTTTTCGCCGTTGTTATTTTTTTACGAGGATAACATGTTGTAGAAGTTTTAAAACGTTCGGGTTAACAGTTCTTAGGATTCATGCTTTGAGGTAGCCCCGAAAAAAAGCTCTAAAAACGGAAAAAATTCTTTGTTTTGGGACCTGTGCTTTTCCGAATGAGCCGATTTTTTCGCCATTGTGATTTTTATATGAGGATAACATGTGGTCGAAGTTTCAAAGCGTTCGGGCTAAAGGTTCTTAGGGTTCATGTTTTGAGTGGTGACTTTTAGCCCCGAAAAAGCTTTGGAAACGGAAAAAGACATTGTGTTGGCACTAGTACTTGTCCGAATGAGCCGATTTTTGCGCCATTGTAACTCCTATAGGAGGATAACATGTGGTAGAAATTTCAAAGCGTTCGGATTAACGGTTCTTAGGGTTCATGTTTTGAGGTAACCTCGAAAACAGCTCTAGAAACGGAAAAATACTTTGTTTTGGCACTAGTACTTGTCCGAATAAGCCGATTTTTTTGCCGTTGTTATTTTTTGAAGAGGATAACATGTGGTAGAAGTTTCAAAGCGTTCGGCTTAACGGCTCTTAGTATTTATGTTTTGAGGGGTGACTTTTAGCTCCGAAAAAGCTTTAGAAATGGAAAAATACATTGTTTTGGCAATTGTACTGGTCCGAATGAGCTGATTTTTGTGACATTGTGGCTCTTATATGAGGATAACATGTGGTAGAAATTTCAAAGCGTTTGTGTTAACGGTTCTTAGGGTTCATGTTTTGAGGTAGCCCCGAAAAAAGCTTTTGAAACGGAAAAATACATTGTTTTCGCACTTTTGCTTGTCCGAATGAGCCGATTTTTTCACCGTTGTGATTTTTATACGAGGATAACATGTGGTAGAAGTTTCAAAGCGTTCGGCTTAACAGTTCTTAGGGTTCATGTTTTGAGGGGTGACTTTTAGCCGTGAAAAAGTTTTCGAAATGGAAAAATACATTGTTTTGGCACTTGTACTTGTCCGAATGAGCCGATCTTTTTGCCATTGTGACTCTTATAGGAGGATAACATGTGGTAGAAATTTCAAAGCGTTCGAGTTAACGGTTCTTAGGGTTCATGTTTTGAGGTAACCTCGAAAACAGCTCTGAATACGGAAAAATACTTTGTTTTGGCACTAGTGCTTGTCCAAATGAGCCGATTTTTTCAAAATTGTGATTTTTATACGAGGATAATATGTGGTAAAAGTTTCAAAGCGTTTGACTTAACGGTTCTTAGGATTCATGGTTTGAGGGGTGACTTTTAGCCCCGAAAAAGCTTTACAAACGGAAAAATAAATTGTTTTGGCACTTTTACTAGTCCTAATGAGCCCATTTTTGCATCATTGTGACTCATATACGAGGATAACATGTGTTAGATGTTTCAAAGCGTTCGGGTTAACGGTTCTTAGAGTTGATGTTTTGAGGTAACCCCGAAAAAAGCTTTTGAAACGAAAAATACATTGTTTTGGCACTTATGCTTGTCCGAATGAGCCGATTTTTTCGCTGTTGTGATTTTTATAGAAGCATAATATGTGGTAGAATTTTCAAAGCGTTCGGCTTAACGGTTCTTAGGGTTCATATTTTGAGGGGTGGCTTTTAGCCCGAAAAAGCTTTGGAAACGGAAAAATACATTGTTTTGGCACTTGTACTTGTCCGAATGACCCGATTTTTGCGCCATTATGACTCTTATATGAGGATAACATGTGGTAGAAATTTCAAAGCGTTCGTGTTAACGGTTCTTAGGGTTCATGTTTTGAGATAGCCCCGAGAAAAGCTCTTGATACGGAAAAATACATTATTTTGGCACTTGTGGTTTTCCAAATGAGCCGATTTTTTCACCGTTGTGATTTTTATACGAGGATAATATGTTGTAGAAGTTTCAAAGTGTTTGGGTTAACGGTTCTTAGGATTCATGGTTTGAGGGGTGACTTTTAGCCCCGAAAAAGCTTTAGAAATGGAAAAATAAATTATTTTGGCACTTTTACTAGTCCTAATGAGCCCATTTTTGCATCATTGTGACTCATATACGAGGATAACATGTGGTAGATGTTTCAGAGCGTTCGGGTTAACGGTTCTTAGGGTTCATGTTTTGAGGTAACCCCGAAAAAAGCTTTTGAAACGGAAAAATACATTGTTTTGGCACTTATGCTTGTCCGAATGAGCCTTTTTTTGCACCATTATGATTCTTATACGAGGATAATATGTGGTAGAAGTTTCAAAGAATTCGGGTTAACGGTTCTTAGGGTTCATGTTTTGAGGGGTTACTTTTAGCCACGAAAAAGCTTTCGAAACGGAAAAATAAATTGTTTTGGCATTTGTACTTGTCCAAAAGAGCCGATTCTTGCGCCATTGTGATTCTTATATGAGGATAACATGTGCTAGAAAATTCAAAGTATTCGGGTTAACGGTTCTTAGGGTTCATGTTTTGAGGTAGCCCCGAAAAAAGCTCTAGAAACGGAAAAAATACTTTGTTTTGGGACCTGTGCTTTTCCGAATGAGCCGATTTTTTCGCCATTGTGATTTTTATATGAGGATAACATGTGGTCGAAGTTTCAAAGCGTTCGGGCTAAAGGTTCTTAGGGTTCATGTTTTGAGGGGTGACTTTTAGCCCCGAAAAAGCTTTGGAAACGGAAAAATACATTGTGTTGGCACTAGTACTTGTCCGAATGAGCCGATTTTTGCGCCATTGTGACTCCTATCGTAGGATAATATGTGGTAGAAATTTCAAAGCATTCGGGTTAACGGTTCTTAGGGTTCATGTTTTGAGGTAACCTCGAAAACAGCTCTAGAAACGGAAAAATACTTTGTTTTGGCACTAGTACTTGTCCGAATAAGCCGATTTTTTCGCCGTTGTTATTTTTTTACGAGGATAACATGTGGTAGAAGTTTCAAAGCGTTCGGCTTAACGGCTCTTAGGATTCATGTTTTGAGGGGTGGCTTTTAGCCTCGAAAAAAAGCTTTAGAAACGGAAAAATACATTGTTTTGGCAATTGTACTGGTCCGAATGAGCTGATTTTTGTGACATTGTTACTCTTATATGAGGATAACATGTGGTAGAAATTTCAACGCGTTCGGGTTAACGGTTCTTAGGGTTCATGTTTTGAGGTAGTCCCGAAAAAAGCTTATAAAATGGAAAAATACATTGTTTTGGCACTTGTGCTTTTCCGAATGAGCCGATTTTTTCGCTGTTGTGATTTTTATAGAAGGATAATATGTTGTAGAATTTTCAAAGAGTTCGGCTTAACGGTTCTTAGGGTTCATATTTTGAGGGGTGGCTTTTAGCCCGAAAAAGCTTTGGAAACGGAAAAATACATTGTTTTGGCACTTGTACTTGTCCAAATGACCCGATTTTTGCGCCATTATGACTTTTTTATGAGGATAACATGTGGTAAAAATTTCAAAGTGTTCGTGTTAACGGTTCTTAGGGCTCATATTTTGAGGTAGCCCCGAGAAAAGCTCTTGAAACTGAAAAATACATTGTTTTGGCACTTGTGCTTGTCCAAATGAGCCGATTTTTTCACCATTGTGATTTTTATACGAGGATAATATGTGGTAGAAGTTTCAAAGCGTTTGGCTTAACGATTCTTAGGATTCATGGTTTAAGGGGTGACTTTTAGCCCGGAAAAAGCTTTAGAAACAGAAATATAAATTGTTTTGACACTTTTACTAGTCCTAATGAGCCCATTTTTGCATCATTGTGACTCATATACGAGGATAACATGTGATAGATGTTTCAGAGCGTTCGGGTTAATGGTTCTTAGGGTTCATGTTTTGAGGTAACCCCGAAAAAAGCTTTTGAAACGGAAAAATACATTGTTTTGGCACTTATGCTTGTCCGAATGAGCTGTTTTTTGCACCATTAAGATTGTTATACGAGGATAATATGTGGTAGAAATTTCAAAGCATTTGTGTTAACGGTTCTTAGGGTTCATGTTTTGAGGTAGCCCCGAAAAAAGCTCTTGAAACGGAAAAATACATTGTTTTGGCACTTGTGCTTGTTCAAATGAGCCGATTTTTTTACCGTTGTGATTTTTATACGAGGATAACATGTGGTAGAAGTTTCAAAGAGTTCGGCTTAACGGTTTTTAGGGTTAATGTTTTGAGGGGTGACTTTTAGCCCGGAAAAAGCTTTGGAAACGGAAAAATACATTGTTCTGGTATTTGTAATTCTCCGAATGAGCCGATTTTTACGCCATTGTGACTCTTATGCGAGAACAACATGTGGTAGATGTTTCAAAGCGTTCGGCTTAACGATTCTTAGGGTTCATGTTTTGAGGGGTGACTTTTAGCCGTGAAAAAAATTTCGAAACGGAAAAATACATTGTTTTGGCACCTGTACTTGTCCGAATGAGCCGGTTTTTCCACCATTGTGAGTCTTATAGGAGGATAACATGTGGTACAAATTTCAAAGCGTTCGAGTTTACGGTTCTTAGGGTTCATGTTTTGAGGTAACCTCGAAAACAGCTCTGAAAACGGAAAAATACTTTGTTTTGAAACTAGTGCTTGTCCAAACGAGTCAATTTTTTTGCTGGTGAGATTTTTACACGAGGAAAACATGTGGTATAAGTTTCAAAGCGTTCGAGTTAACGGTTCTTAGGTTTCATGTTTTGAGGGGTGACTTTTAGCCCCGAAAAAGCTTTGGAAATAGAAAAATACATTGTTTTAACACTAGTACTTGTCTGAATGAGCCGATTTTTGCTCCATTGTGAGTCTTATAGGAGGATAACATGTGGTAGAAATTTCAAAGCATTCGGGTTAACGGTTCTTAGGGTTCATGTTTTGAGGTAACCTCGAAAACAACTCTAGAAACAGAAAAATACTTTGTTTTGGAACTATTACTTGTACGAATAAGCAGATTTTTTCGCCGTTGTTATTTTTTTTACGAGGATAACATGTGGTAGAAGTTTCAAAGCGTTCGGCTTAACGGCTCTTAGGATTCATGTTTTGAGGGGTGACTTTTAGCCCCGAAAAAGCTTTAGAAACGTTGGCAATTGTACTGGTCCGAATGAGCTGATTTTTGTGACATTGTGACTCTTATATGAGGATAACATGTGGTAGAAATTTCAACGCGTTCGGGTTAACGGTTCTTAGGGTTCATGTTTTGAGATAGTCCCGAAAAAAGCTTTTAAAACGGAAAAATACATTGTTTTGGCATTTGTGCTTTTCCGAATGAGCCGATTTTTTCGCTATTGTGATTTTTATAGAAGGATAATATGTGGTAGATTTTCAAAGCGTTTGACTTAACGGTTCTTTGGGTTCATATTTTGAGGGGTGGCTTTTAGCCCGAAAAAGCTTTGGAAACGGAAAAATACATAGGTTTGGCACTTGTACTTGTCCGAATGACCCGATTTTTGTGCCATTATGGCTCTTATATGAGGATAACATGTGGTAGAAATTTCAAAACGTTCGTGTTAACGGTTTTTTAGGGTTCATGTTTTGAGGTAGCCCCGAAAAAAGCTTTTGAAACGGAAAAATACATTGTTTTGGCACTTTTGCTTGTCCAAATGAGCCGATTTTTTCACCGTTGCGATTTTTATACGAGGATAACATGTGGTAGAAGTTTCAAAGCGTTCGGCTTAACGGTTCTTAGGGTTCATGTTTTGAGGGGTGACTTTTAGCCGTGAAAAAGATTTCGAAACGGAAAAATACATTGTTTTGGCACTTATGCTTGTCCAAATGAGCCGTTTTTTGCACCATTATGATTCTTATACGAGGATAATATGTGGTAGAAGTTTCAAAGCATTCGGGTTAACGGTTCTTAGGGTTCATGTTTTGAGGGGTTACTTTTAGCAACGAAAAAGCTTTCGAAACGGAAAAATAAATTTTTTTGGCATTTGTACTTGTCCGAAAGAGCCGATTCTTCCGCCATTGTGATTTTTATACGAGGATAACATGTGGTAGAAAATTCAAAGCATTCGGGTTAACGGTTCTCAGGGTTCATGTTTTGAGGTAGCCCCGAAAAAAGCTTTAGAAACGGAAAAAATACTTTGTTTTGGGACTTGTGCTTTTCTGAATGAGCCGATTTTTTCGCCATTGTGATTTTTATATAAGGATAACATGTGGTCGAAGTTTCAAAGTGTTCGGGCTAAAGGTTCTTAGGGTTCATGTTTTGAGGGGTGACTTTTAGCCCCGAAAAAGCTTTGGAAACGGAAAAATACATTGTTTTGACAATTGTACTGGTTCGAATGAGCTGATTTTTGTGACATTGTGACTCTTATATGAGAATAACATGTTGTAGAAATTTCAACGCGTTCGGGTTAACGGTTCTTAGGGTTCATGTTTTGAGGTAGTCCCGAAAAAAGCTTTTAAAACGGAAACATACATTGTTTTGGCACTTGTGCTTTTCCGAATGAGCCGATTTTTTTGCTGTTGTGATTTTTATAGAAGGATAATATGTGGTAGAATTTTCAAAGCGTTCGGCTTAACGGTTCTTAGGGTTCATATTTTGAGGGGTGGCTTTTAGCCCGAAAAAGCTTTGGAAACGGAAAAATACATTGTTTTGGCACTTGTACTTGTCCGAATGACCCGATTTTTGCGCCATTATGACTCTTATATGAGGATAACATGTGGTAGAATATTTAAAGCTTTCGGGTTAACGGTTCTTAGGGTTCATGTTTTGAGGTAACCTCCAAAACAACTCTAGAAACGGAAAAATACTTTGTTTTGGCACTAGTACTTGTCTGAATAAGCCAATTTTTTTGCCGTTGTTATTTGTTTACGAGGATAACATGTGGTAGAAGTTTCAAAGCGTTTGGCTTAACGGCTCTTAGGATTCATGTTTTGAGGGGTGACTTTCACTACAAGAAATAATGCTTTTAATGACAATTAGAAATGTAATTTGAGCTTACTTATTGCCGCACATTAGCTGTGATGGCACTTCCTAAAAATGCCTTCTATTCGAGTGTAATAATAGATTAATTGTACAGAAAGACAATATGTGACTACACTTTTAGTGTTTCCCGAGAATATGTATAAGGGCACATAAAAATGCCATTTAAAGTATGCCTTCAAAGAAGATGTATAATGACATCTGCAAATGTCACCCAAGGTAATTAAATATTAATATTTTTAAAATGCAAAGGCACTAAAACATGCCAGTAAAAATGCCTTATTGCTACACCATATCTACGTGTAATACTTTTATCATGTATTTGGAATTAATTTTATAATGCCGTTTTATCTAGTTAAATAAAATAAATAATAACTAAAGAATATTATAATAAACAAAACATATTTATGGAAACAATTGCATTTCGTTTTATAGTATACATCAAAATACTAGAATCTAGAGTCATTATCCACATGTAAACTACTGAGGACTCATGTCACTCAATTAGCATATCTGCTGAATTCAACTATTGTTACAATTAATTAATCCGAACTACCCCTATCAACGACGACATGTACACAAAGATTCTTGCAAGTAGCTTTAAGCCTACCATATGTAGACACAAGAATTTGTTCTCAAAAACTAGGAAATGCCTCTTAATCTTTGTTTCATCAGTAACATTCTCCGGGAATCGGATGGAGGACTTTGGTTTTCACAACAAAGCTCATCTTCCCTTCTTCTCTGTTTGGATGGTGGGTTGTATTTGAAGAAGATCTGATGTGTTGTTTCTTGCCACTTAAACAGATCTACTAGTAGCCTTCACAAAAATCAAGTCACACCCCAAATATTATTATATGACCAATGCTAATATCACAGACTCTTTAGCAAATTCACAATATAAGCGGCATTTTGAGTAGCAAGATTAGCTAATGAAAAATTAATGAGATTTTCACTCACCTCTTAGTTCATTAGATGGTAAGATCAAATATTGCATATCTGAGTCAAATATATAACATGTGCATCAGGCTCCATCATCTTGAGATGATCATCTTCAATGCTTACTGAAATTCTAAGTACTCCATGAACTCGCTCCAAATTTCAAAATGTATCTTTAGATGATAATAATAATGCTGTGATTCTAAAAATGACAACTTGTTTAGTTAAATCATAAAAATTACATATTGGAAAGAAAGCTCTTAAAATGTGAAAATCTGTAAGATAAATATAAAACAAATTTCAAAGAGATAAATAAAGCTTGTTGGCAATGTTACCATTTACCTCAAGCATTATTCCAGAGATGACAAGTAAAACGTTGCAATTAATTTTCCTGCTCATGACATCCTTGCTCAACATGGACAAGCAATCCCATAGAATAAGGACAATCTGCTTGAAAAGATCATTTATCTCAAGAAATATTGTTAGCACTATAATACAGAAAAATGAGTATCAAGACATTGGAGATGATGAAGAGAACTACATCTACCTTATTGGATTCAATCTAAGACCACAACAATAGTAATAAAATACGAACAACAAAATCTAATATAATTGTCATAAAAATACAAAAAGAGAAAGAACACAACTTATATGTTTGCCAAATTTATCGAAAATCAATAATAAATATTAGTCTGCAACTAATAGTACTATCATAATATCACGCGTCCTAAAATGATATCTACTAAAAACTAAAAACTAATGCCAACTTCCAGGTACAACTTCCAGTCGTCAATAATTAATTGGTTTCACCTGCATATAAAGTAAATATGATTTAAGAATCACACTAATATTTATTGAATAATACTATAGTACCAAAATATTTTTAATTGATAGAATATACCAATGAGCAAGGCCAAGCAATCATTTCTCCAAGTGTTTGTGAAAGCTTTTGAAAAGTATCATAAGGCTTAATCAATTGCTCCTCCGGATCAATTATCGCTGTCACATTTACTTCACACCAGTTCTCTCCTATCATTTGTCCCCCAACTTTTGTACTTGGATCGGTGCCATGAACATATCCTTTAGCAACGATTTTGTCGGAATATAAACTTTCTAGAGAAACATATGTTCCAACCTTAAAATGGAACAAAAAATGATAAAAATATCAGTAAGATTATGTAACATAGATAATAATATGTAATACCCTTTTCCAAGTTTCTAAAAGAAGGTAATTATACCTGTAGAGGTGGAGTACTAGTCATAGCATGTGGTAAAAGAGAATCAGAAGTTGACGTTATCTGCCTTGTATCTGCATGTGAAGCAATGGAATTTTGTTTTGCTGAAATCTGAGCTTGTAGGTCTTTAATTTTTGCTTGATACTCCATTAACAAACGATTTGATGTAATTCTAGGGGTTTCGCTCCATACATCAGAGGAGCAAATTCCTTCTCCAAACATCCTAACATGACCAGGTTTGTCCTTGCCCATGATCTGGGCAAAAATATCATCTGGTGCAATTACATCTTCAGAACTTTCAGGAAGTTGGTTGATGCGTTCTTGCATTGCTGTTTGTCCATAAAGTTACATCGACTTATTGTGCAAATTAGGAATTCAAAAATGAAGATAATTTGCATAATGTATTAAAAATGTTAGTGAAACGTACATATTTACTTAAAACAACATCACTTGAGTTTCCATTTGAAGAAACAAAACACAAGTTAAATAGTTCAACACGAGTTGGGCATCGTCCTTGTTCCTTTGTCTGGAAATAAAGATTATTGAATGACAAAATGTTATACAACATGTTGAAACTAGAAAGAGAAAGTACCGAACATTACCAGTCTAGCTTTAATTTGTGCAAATGATGTCTTTCTTGTCCTTTGATTCATGATCTTTTTTGTTCTAGCAACTTTGTTTCTCTGACTTGCTTCCTAAATCAAATACAAAAAGAAGAATCAAATTCATGAGTCAAATATATAAAGTATGAATTGAAGTGAAGATAAACCTTTGCTCCATCACTACTCCAGTAACTAACAAGATTGATCCATTGATCTTCCAAGACTCTGTCGTCCCTGTCAAAGAATGCTTCCAATTTATCCCAGTATTTAGTTTTCAGATAATGCTTCCAATTTCTCCATTTATGTCCAATGGAAGTCAAAATCCATTTCTCGGCAATAACAGGGACAACAAAGCGTAACTGTATCAAATATAGCACATTCAAAAAATATTTAGAACAGAGAAAATGAATACAATAAATGTAGTACAGGAACAAGATGAGTGTTGAGATCAGTCAAAAACCATGAAGAGGGCGAAAGTAAAAATTAATTTTTTTCATGTCTTTATAGTAAAATATTAAAATGGATTACCTTAACCACATCCAACATGTGAACCTTTTTAGTCCTTGGCATCTTGTGCCAATTCATAATATCTATAGGACAATATTTACCATTTCTTGAAATTGAACCTAAAAAATGACAAAGCTTGCTATTTTCACCACTTATAGGCAAACCAAACTCATTATATTCAACATGAATAGGCGGTAGGTTTTCAGGACGACCCCATATGGTTTGCATATATGTTGGACCTCTAGTTTCTTTTTCCAAAATATCAGATCGAGTATCATTGCCTGAATCAAAATAAAAAGTATGGTTACTCTTAATTAGAACTTTAGGCAAACTATAATACTATTGTATCGAGCTTTACCTTCCTCATTTTCTTGTTCAAAGCTACCATTCATAAGCTCGTTCTCCACTCTAAGATCCCCTCTAAGTCCACTACTTGGCTGGTTTCTCGTTCTATCTTTTCTTGTTGATAGTATGTTCCCATCACTATGATGATGTGCGACTAAATTTGGAGAATCTTCTTCATGCACATATCCATTATAAATTCTTCTACCCACTGGAGTCCTAGATGTAAATCCTGTAAATCAGTAGAAAGAATATATTAAAGAACAATATAAATAATACACTTGTAATCTAGTTGTCTGAAAAAATATAAAACATAAAAGATAATTTGATGATACTTGTGTTCCCATGATTTGGCATTAAACTATTAGAATGAGCACTACGAGTTGGATTTTCTGTTGTTGTCACTCTTCGCTGTGACATAATTGTCTTATCTTGAATGGTAACATTCTTCCGTCGGTGCTTCTATACTTTAGAAGCCATAACTGCATACATCAGAGTAACATGAATTTATTAATAATTAAACGACCATTCAGAATTCGGTAAAGCTACCAAGTATCGAGTTTTAAAAAATTGAAATTTATATAACTCAAGGCTATTTAAGCCAATAAAAGAGAGATCTGTGCGCAACAGGTACAGAAAAAGACCTGTACACAAGTCAAAAGATCTGGAAAACAAAGCGGAATAAGAACATTTTATATATATCCCAAGTAAAACAAAATGCATAACTAGTATAACATATTAACATCATGCCACATACAATTAAAATATTAGATGTCAGACTGCCAAAAATATAGAAGACTCAAACATAAAAACCTAATTTTCATCGAATATTACTGATATTAAATATTGCATCCTTAATTACATGCACCAATATTAAAAAAAATTACTTCAATATATCCGAAGATATAAAAAGAAAAAAAGGGGTTCTTGCACTATTTAAAAATAACAGATGAATTTGTTTAACCGAATAAAGAACCAAAATATTTTACGCCTCCACCCAAGCAAGAGAAACAGAATCAATCAAAAAATTGAAATGTGAACTCTAGCTAAATGCATTGTTTGAGAAAATTCATATAATTATATCAATTCAACTAATTTATGATTGTATTACAAAGATGTAAATAAGTAATTATGACAATTCACAAAGTTTATAATCATAACTTAAATAATACTAACCTTGAAATCAAATTTTAGGGCTTTAGGTTCGGAAGAATGAACCCTCTTTTGCACAATCACTGGTCACCGATCTTGTGGGTCGACGACTTGACTAAGATGTGTGGATTTCGTTCCTTCCTTTTACTCTTTGCCGGGTGGGATTAATTTTTCTAGTTCTTGTTTTTGTTGACGACTGACTGGTATAATGGTAATGGTCGCGCCAGTTTTAGGCTTCTAGCATCAGTGGGAGAAGTGGGCAGTTTTTCTTAGATTAATTATTTAATATGGAGGGAGAGTTTGGCGCTTGTTTTTATACCCTAAATTGACCACTTTTTTAATATGGCGTTTAGTGTTATAATAAATATTATATATTTTATATAGAATTGATTATTTTTGTTGATATATATGAGAAATGTATAGAATCTATACCGGCCCACAGTGTAGTTATGAGACGTAGAATTATTTTATTAGAAGAAAAATATGAAGTGTTGATATACTCACATTATTATTATACAATTATGAATTATATTTGATATATGTGTGAATTAATAATACAAAACTTACGAGAAATAAGATAAATAGGAATAGAGAAACGTGGGCGCGCCACATATTGCGAACGTAAACCTAACCTCACTATTATAATATAATAATAATAACTAGCGTATAACCCGTCGAAATCGACGAGAAATCACTAAATTTTTTCTCAAAATCGATGTAGGATAATGAGGTGGATACTTCTGATAGAAAATATCCTCTACTCACATTGATTTAGAGAAGAAAAGTAATTTTGAAGAATATCAAGATGACCCAAATCCTACATTATTAATATTGTCTATAAGAATGAACGGCACAATTTTGGATCGAAACTGACCCGTTGAGAAATCGTTAATAATTTTCTACCAATTTTCTTGCACGTTCGACGTTTTCTTACTAAGACGATTAATCAAACACTTGGAGATGGTGTGTTTAGGATTAATCAAACTTTTTTGAAATTTATAAAATTTACAGTTTTTTTTTACATCTCGATTAAAACAGTGACTTTATTGTATATACTCGTCTCAAACCTGTTGGGTAATAGTACTCGATAAAAATCTAAACACTACAAAGTTAATATTAACTAAAGCTAGCCGAAGTCCGAGAAAAATATATTTGCATTTCCATTATTTATTTTTCAAATCCAAGTTTGTTTAGAATTTTTCTACATCTACATTAAATTTGTGACTTTATTGTATATACCCGTCGCATACCTGTTGGGGAGTACTTGATAAAAAACTGAACACTACAAAGATAATATCAACCAAAATTTGTAAAAATAGTTCTTTTTATGTCTATTTGAATCATCTTATTGGTTTATGATAAAGTGATATCTTTGATTTTAGCCAATGGTCGAGAAGGATATATTTACATTTAAAAAAAATTATGTCTATTTTAATTATCTCGCTAGTTTGAATCGTCTCGTTGGTTTGAATGTATGTATTTTTCAAATCTAAATTTGTTTAGAATTTTTCTACACATTATTGTATATAACCGTCGCAAATCTGTTGGCTAATAGTACTCGATAAAAATCTGAACATCACAAAGTTTATATTAACTAAAATCAGTAAAAATTATTCTTTTTATATCTATTTGAATCGTCTCGTTAGTTTGAATCGTCTTGTTGGTTTATGGTAAATTAATATCTCTAATCTTATCTAAAGACCGATAAAAATATATTTACATTTTCAAAGTGATAGACACATATTAAATGAGTAGATATATGTTAATTGTCATGCATTTATATGATAAATATGTAATTGATTGATCATTAATACACAAAAATAGAATATAGAATTATTGTAAGAAAATTAGAACACAAAATTATTCAACTAAAATCAAATATGCATGCAAAGGAATGGAAATTAAGTGTCAATAATGATACTAGTTTATAGGGCTCTAAAATGAGTCAAGTTATTCGCAAGCTATTTAACACTCGACTCGATAAAAGCTAGTTTAATATTTTATTTAGAATCTCGTTTAGCTATACCTTGAGCATGAGATTAAAAAAATAATTAAGCTTATAATCACCAATCCAACAAATCGTCCTTTTGGGGACATATATCCAATAAAATTCGAATGATATAGAGAATATTACCATGGCCCATGCGCAAGAACAATACACTGACCAATTCAACAATAAAGATATATATACATTTAATATTAAATAGAAATTATGCTAGAAATTCAAACAAACTAAAATCAAAAGAAATTATAGAAACACAGTATAAATATTCCTCCAACATCAAAACTATGTAAAATCTACGAGCAGAACTAATGTAATATCATTAAATAATACTAACTAAAATCATTTGATGTAGATAGGAAAGCTGCACAGAGAACACACATGATTCAATTTCTATGATCACTGCTTTTACTCAAATTTAACTTTTCTGTTTTTCCTCCTAGTTTTACCACCACAATAAAATGAAAATAGTGCAGTAAACAAATTGATAAAAAAAATCAACAGAAACATGAATTCGTAAATTTCTTAGTAAATTTCTTAGCAACATGGTAGAAGTCACACACATGAGGAGATTTGTTGGTGAGTAGTAATGAAGTCCTTGAAAGCTTTTTTTTCAATCACACATCCCAAAGAAAAGAGTTATTTGTCTCCAATTGTTTATAGAACTGCATCTATCAATACTTGGCTTATTCTTTCTATATTTCTCATAAGTTGCTGACATCCTACAACAACAACAAGAAGTACCGAATGTCTCATGAAAATTAAAATAAATAAAGGATAGAGCTAACAAAAAGGGTTGTTGCACAACATATCAATAATAGCATACCTCTCTTGATTTCACTTATTAAGGTCTATCTCAATCCCGTCGACATCTTCATGGACCCAACCAGAGTCACCAAACTCTATATTAGTATCACAGATGTCGCTTTGCAGATATGTCTCAATATCAATAGTAGATCCCATGTTGTAATGAGCTCGTGCACGAGTAGAGACAACTACTCTCCACTGTGGCTCAGTTGGATCCTCAATATAAAATACCTGATCAGCTTGGGATGCTAGAATGAATGGTTCATTGTGACGCGCCACATCTGAAAAATTAGCTAATGTAAATTCATCAGCATCTTTCTTCAATCGTTTACCTTTTGACACCCAGTCACAATCAAATAATACAACTTTACGTCCACAACCATAATCTAGCTCAATGACATCTGTTAGAATACCATAATAGTCTAGCTCACTTAAGATTGGATTTTGATCCCTAGTACTAGAATAACTTGGCGTTGTGGCCTTTACACATACCCCACAATTTTGAGTCTTTCTAGTACTCTCCAGATCTTGAGTGTGAAACCTAAAGCCATTTACAATATACTTTTTTATATTTAACTCCAATAAAATTAGGTCGATCAGCAAGTAGCTTTGAATCTCTTAATGTTGAATCTTCCTCACTGACTTGTAACCCTTGAACCTGTAAAAAAAGCTCCATTCATAAATAATCCAAATATGCAGCCATAACATTAGATATTCATTATTATCATTTTGATCATATGACTTACACGTTGAGCAAACCAATCGGCAAAGCTTTCACTGTGAATGCGTTCAAGTGTATGGCGTGCAACACCAGGGTTGGATTGTTCAACTATAACTCGATGTTGCCTAAGACAACATAAAATTTCAGAATATCATAGTTTAAAATTTAAATTGATGAACAAGTAAAAGAGATTAAATAGCTTACTCAATGTATGGTCTGACAGCCTTGCAGTTAAACAATACATATTGATGTGCTTTCATTTTTGTTTCAGAATCAAATCTCATAGGAGACCCTTTTCCAAGAGGACGACCAACAATTGTAAATACATCTAATCCAAATGCGGCAGTGTCATTCATGGATTGATTCCTAGATGCTTGATTAAACTTTGACTCCACATATTCAGCTAAATACAACGAGCAAAATGTCAAACATTCTTCCGCTAAATATCCCTGAGCAATCGAACCTTCGGGTTTGCTCCTATTACGCACGTAAGATTTCAACTTGCCCAAATACCTAGTTTATCAGGAAAAATAATAAGTATTAACTTTTCCAAATATTTCTAAATAGTTTATGATTCAAACAAAATTTTTCATTACAAAATTAATAAATTATATAAGTAAATAAAGATATCTTGCAACAAAAAAATTATTTTACCTTTCTATTGGATACATCCAGCGATAGAATACTGGCCCACCTAGCTTTACTTCTGTAGCCAAATGTATGGTTAAATGCACCATAATATCAAAGAATGATGGTGGAAATATTTTCTCCAGTTGACAAAGTATCACAACGATATCTTTCTCAAGATGAACTACATGGGCAGGGCAAATCACTTTAGTACATAGTTCTCTAAAGTATTTACTTAATCGAAGTAAAGGCGAGCGTATTGACTTTGAAAGGGTTTTTCTCAATGCTATAGACAACAACTGTTGCATAGAATATGGTAGTCGTGACTTTTCAGTCCTATCAGTCTTGGAGGCTTTATTTGAACACACCTTGAAATGTTTGAGGCATAACCATCTGGAACTTTTATGCATTTCAAAACCTTGCAAAACATTGTTTTCTCCTCCTTACTCATGGTAAAAGATGCTGGAGGCAAGTAAACTTTTCCAGACTCATTAGGTATAGGATGAAGTTCTGGTCTAATTCCCATTTTTTTCAAGTCAAGACGTGATTTGTAATTATCCTTCGACTTACCTTCCATTCCCAACAATGTACCACAAATGCTCTCACAAACATTTTTCTCTATATGCATGACATCAAGATTATGACGCAAAACATTATCTTTCCAATATGGCAAATCAAAAAATATACTCTTTTTCTTCCAATTCAAAGGTAATTCTGGATTATCATCAACTAGCTTACCAAATTTAAATGGAAAGTCTTTCAATTCATCAATCACCCTATCACCAGATAATTGTTGCGGTGCTTTTCCCTTTTCAGCTTTGCCATCAAATAGTCGTTTATTCTTCCGAAATTCATGTTCTTTAGGCAGAAATCTTCGGCTACCCATATAGCAATACTTTCCTCCATATTTCAACCTAAGATGATGTGTTTGTCTATTACAAACTGGACATGCAAACTTACCTTTAGTGCTCCATCCAGACAAATTCGCATATCCTGGAAAATCACTAATCGTCCATAACAATGAAGCACGTAGCTGGAAAATTTGTTTTTTTTGATGCGTCATACGTCTCAACTCCTACTTCCCACAAATCCTTTAGATCAGCAATTAAAGGTTGCAAATAAATATCAATATTATTCCCGGGTGCTGATGGACCAGGAATCAATAAAGAGAGCATAAAATAAGGTTCTTTCATGCACATCCATGGAGGAAGGTTGTAGGGAATCAATATGACAGGCCATGTACTATGAGTCACACTCATATTCTGAAATGGATTAAATCCATCAGAAGCTAACCCCAATCGAACATTGCGAGAGTCCTTAGCAAAATCAGGAAACAAGCTATCAAATTTCTTCCACGCTGGGGAATCAGCTGGATGCCTCATATAACCATCTTTTGTACGACCATCAACATGCCATCTCATATGGGAAGCCGTCTTTGTAGACATGAACAATCTTTGCAACCTTGGTTTGTGTGGAAAATACCACAACGTCTTTCGTGCAATTTTTCTTTTCTCACCAGAAGAATCCTTGTTAGATGTTTGCCATCTTAGCTCGTGACATGTACCACAGGAAATTTGTCGTTCATTCACCCCCCAATATAGAGTGCAATCATTCGGACAAGCATCAATTTTTTCAAAACCAAGCCCTAATTTTTTCATCAATCTATTTGCTTCATAGTAGGAATTTGGTAGATCAACCATGGCATTTGGAAATGCTTCTCTTAATAATTCCAAAAACATATCAAACACCTGATTATTCAATCTTCCAAGACACTTCAAGTGTAGCAAACGAATCATGAATGACAGCTTCGAAAATTTATCACACCCTTCATATAACTTTTTGTTGGGAAGCATCAATCAACTTATAAAATTCTCCTGCTTGCCCATTAGCAGTTTCATCATCATTCGGAGAACTAGTGAAATCTTGCATATAACTATCTTCATTCGGAATTCCAAAAGCATCATGCACCAGATTTTGCATATCATCATCACCTAAAGCCCTTGGACTGTTCTGTTGATTTTCAGACCTACTCGGAAGTTCTCCGTGTGCTATCCATTGCGTATAACCAGGAATAAATCCATCTACTGTCAAATGTTCATATGCCTCATCTCTACTTGCAAATATGCCAATCTTGCAACGTTTGCATGGACATAATATCTTATCTTTTATGCTTGCATTACGAAAAGAATAGTCCAAAAAGAATTGTAGTCCATTTTGGTATTCCTCTGTTACTCTCGACTTCGTCATCCAACTTTTATCCATATTGTTTAATCAAATTTCTCTCAAACCTGCATAATTATAAATTAAAAGAGAGAGGACTTAGTTAATTTGCTACTTTTACAGATTTGATACATTTACGTACAACTCATATTAAGAAAAAATAATGGAGCAAACTAAGAATACTAAAGAACTAGTTGAGTCACAGTGGTTAAGATGTACAAAAGTAGAATGAATTATTCTGGATCACTTGTTCTAAAAGTTCAACCTAACTAATAGTGGGAAATACTGAACAACATGCAAGAGTTAAAACTTGACAGATTACAAATAATCACTGAATTTTCTCACCAATTGTTGGATATATTGCCTCAATAGAGTTTTTCAAAAAATAAGCACTGAATTTTCTCAGATGTATTCTCGATTTTCTTAAGAGGAATAAATCTGACACAAATTAACCATAAATTCATATCAATATCGGTGATGACACAGAACAAAATCCACAATTTAGATTTATACATAATTCTCTAAAACAGCATAAATCTAACACATACTATCAAAATATCAATATCCATGAATGGCTCTGTATAGAACTCACCGTTCTTGTGCTTGAATAATAAATTTTGGCGATCGACGCAAGCTCTGCTCGCCCCCTCTCAGCAATTGACGCAGTGGTGGTACTTATCTTTTCTCTGTCGGCGGTGTTCTTTTCTTTTGTTTTTCTATCGGCGGCTGTATAGTGTGGTTGTGACTTTGTCAACTAATTGATTTTTAAATAACTAAATTTCAAAATTAAGTATAGATACTTCCTAATAAAATAATAATAATAAATTCAACCTTGGCACATCATTTGCCATGTCGGACGAAAAGGTCAGGTAGTGATACTTTTCCTTTTTTATAGTTTCAATTTTAAATAATAAGCTCACTTTTTATTAAAAATAATAATACATTTTATAAAAATGCCAACAAATGAGCCCAATGATGGCGTTTATCTTTAAATGTAGTATTATGAATGTAGTAAAAGGCCAGTGTATTGATTGAGTATCTCTACAGACGTTTTCTTTAAACTGTCGTAAATTTAGTGTAGTGATAGAGCATATTTCTAGTAGTGTTTTAGCCCCGAAAAAGCTTTAGAAACGGAAAAATACATTGTTTTGGCAATTGTACTGGTCGAATGAGCTGATTTTTGTGACATTGTGACTCTTATATGAGGATAACATGTGGTAGAAATTTCAAAGCGCTCGAGTTAACGGTTCTTAGGGTTCATGTTTTGAGGTAACCTCGAAAACAACTCTGAAAATGGAAAAATACTTTGTTTTGGAACTAGTGCTTGTCCAAACGAGTCAATTTTTTTGCTGGTGAGATTTTTACACGAGGATAACATGTGATAGAAGTTTGAAAGCGTTCGAGTTAACGGTTCTTAGGTTTCATATTTTGAGGGGTGACTTTTAGCCCCGAAAAAGCTTTGGAAACGGAAAAATACATTGTTTTAACACTAGTACTTGTCCGAATGAGCCGATTTTTGCACCATTGTGACTCTTATAGGAGGATAACATGTGGTAGAAATTTCAAAGCGTTCGAGTTAACGGTTCTTAGGGTTCATGTTTTGAGGTAACCTCGAAAACAGCTCTGAAAACGGAAAAATACTTTGTTTTGGCACTAGTGCTTGTCCAAACGAGTCGATTTTTTTGCTGGTGAGATTTTTACACGAGGATAACATGTGATAAAAGTTTCAAAGCGTTCGAGTTAACGGTTCTTAGGTTTCATGTTTTGAGGGGTCACTTTTAGCCCCGAAAAAGCTTTGGAAACGGAAAAATACATTATTTTAACACTAGTACTTGTCCGAATAAGCCGATTTTTGCGCCATTGTGACTCTTATAGGAGGATAACAAGTGGTAGAAATTTCAAAGCGTTCTAGTTAACGGTTCTTAGGGTTCATGTTTTGAGGTAACCTCGAAAACAGCTCTGAAAACGGAAAAATACTTTGTTTTGGCACTAGTGCTTGTCCAAACGAGTCGATTTTTTTGCTGGTGAGATTTTTACATGCGGATAACATGTGATAGAAGTTTCAAAGCGTTTGAGTTAACGGTTCTTAGGTTTCATGTTTTGAGGGGTGACTTTTAGCCCCGAAAAAGCTTTGGAAACGGAAAAATACATTGTTTTAACACTAGTACTTGTCCGAATGAGCCGATTTTTGCGCCCTTGTGACTCTTATAGGAGGATAACATGTGATAGAAATTTCAAAGCATTCGAGTTAACGGTTCTTAGGGTTCATGTTTTGAGGTAACCTCGAAATGAACTCTGAAAACGGAAAAATACTTTGTTTTGGCAATATTGCTTGTCCAAACGAGTCGATTTGTTTGCTGGTGAGATTTTTACACGAGGATAACATGTGATAGAAGTTTCAAAGCGTTCGAGTTAACGGTTCTTAGGTTTCATGTTTTGAGGGGTGACTTTTAGCCCCGAAAAAGCTTTGGAAACGGAAAAATACATTATTTTAACACTAGTACTTGTCCGAATGAGCCGATTTTTGCGCTATTGTGACTCTTATAGGAGGATAACATGTGGTAGAAATTTCAAAGCATTCGAGTTAACGGTTCTTAGGGTTCATGTTTTGAGGTAACCTCGAAAACAGCTCTGAAAACGGAAAAATACCTTGTTTTGGCACTAGTGCTTGTCCAAACGAGTCGATTTTTTTGCTGGTGAGATTTTTACACACGGATAACATGCAATAGAAGTTTGAAAGCGTTCGAGTTAACGGTTCTTAGGTTTCATGTTTTGAGGGGTGACTTTTAGCCCCGAAAAAGCTTTGGAAACGGAAAAATACATTGTTTTAACACTAGTACTTGTCCGAATGAGCCGATTTTTGCGCCATTGTGACTCTTATACGAGGATAACATGTGGTGGAAATTTCAAAGCGTTCGAGTTAACGGTTCTTAGGGTTCATGTTTTGAGGTAACCTCGAAATCAACTCTGAAAACGGAAAAATACTTTGTTTTGGCACTAGTGCTTGTCCAAACGAGTCGATTTTTTTGCTGGTGAGATTTTTACACGAGGATAACATGTGGTAGAAGTTTCAAAGCGTTCGAGTTAATGGTTCTTAGGTTTCATGTTTTGAGGGGTGACTTTTAGCTCCGAAAATGCTTTGGAAACGGAAAAATACATTGTTTTAACACTAGTACTTGTCCGAATGAGCTGATTTTTGCGCCATTGTGACTCTTATAGGAGGATAACATGTGGTAGAAGTTTCAAAGCGTTCGAGTAAACGGTTCTTAGGTTTCATGTTTTGAGGGGTGACTTTTAGCCCCGAAAATGCTTTGGAAACGGAAAAATACATTGTTTTAACACTAGTACTTGTCCGAATGAGCCGATTTTTGCGCCATTGTGACTCTTATAGGAGGATAACATGTGGTAGAAGTTTCAAAGCGTTCGAGTTAACGGTTGTTAGGTTTCATGTTTTGAGGGGTGACTTTTAGCCCCGAAAAAGATTTGGAAACGGAAAAATACATTATTTTAACACTAGTACTTGTCCGAATGAGCCGATTTTTGCGCCATTGTGACTCTTATAGGAGGATAACATGTGGTAGAAATTTCAAAGCGTTCGAGTTAACGGTTCTTAGGGTTCATGTTTTGAGGTAACCTCGAAAACAGCTCTGAAAACGGAAAAATACCTTGTTTTGGCACTAGTGGTTGTCCAAACGAGTCGATTTTTTTGCTGGTGAGATTTTTACACGCGGATAATATGCGATAGAAGTTTGAAAGCGTTCGAGTTAACGGTTCTTAGGTTTCATGTTTTGAGGGGTGACTTTTAGCCCCGAAAATGCTTTGGAAAACGGAAAAATACATTGTTTTAACACTAGTACTTGTCCGAATGAGCCGATATTTGCGCCATTGTGACTCTTATACGAGGATAACATGTGGTAGAAATTTTAAAGCGTTTGAGTTAACGGTTCTTAGGGTTCATGTTTTGAGGTAACCTCGAAATCAACTCTGAAAACGGAAAAATACTTTGTTTTGGCACTAGTGCTTGTCCAAACGAGTCGATTTTTTTGCTGGTGAGATTTTTACACGAGGATAACATGTGGTAGAAGTTTCAAAGCGTTCGAGTTAACGGTTCTTAGGTTTCATGTTTTGAGGGGTGACTTTTAGCTCCGAAAATGCTTTGGAAACGGAAAAATACATTGTTTTAACACTAGTACTTGTCCGAATGAGCTGATTTTTGTGCCATTGTGACTCTTATAGGAGGATAACATGTGGTAGAAGTTTCAAAGCGTTCGAGTAAACGGTTCTTAGGTTTCATGTTTTGAGGGGTGACTTTTAGCCCCGAAAATGCTTTGGAAACGGAAAAATACATTGTTTTAACACTAGTACTTGTTCGAATGAGCCGATTTTTGCGCCATTGTGACTCTTATAGGAGGATAACATGTGGTAGAAGTTTCAAAGCGTTCGAGTTAACGGTTCTTATGTTTCATGTTTTGAGGGGTGACTTTTAGCCCCGAAAAAGATTTGGAAACGGAAAAATACATTATTTTAACACTAGTACTTGTCCGAATGAGCCGATTTTTGCGCCATTGTGACTCTTATAGGAGGATAACATGTGGTAGAAATTTCAAAGCGTTCGAGTTAACGGTTCTTAGGGTTCATGTTTTGAGGTAACCTCGAAAACAGCTCTGAAAACGGAAAAATACCTTGTTTTGGCACTAGTGGTTGTCCAAACGAGTCGATTTTTTTGCTGGTGAGATTTTTACACGCGGATAATATGCGATAGAAGTTTGAAAGCGTTCGAGTTAACGGTTCTTAGGTTTCATGTTTTGAGGGGTGACTTTTAGCCCCGAAAATGCTTTGGAAAACGGAAAAATACATTGTTTTAACACTAGTACTTGTCCGAATGAGCCGATATTTGCGCCATTGTGACTCTTATACGAGGATAACATGTGGTAGAAATTTTAAAGCGTTTGAGTTAACGGTTCTTAGGGTTCATGTTTTGAGGTAACCTCGAAATCAACTCTGAAAACGGAAAAATACTTTGTTTTGGCACTAGTGCTTGTCCAAACGAGTCGATTTTTTTGCTGGTGAGATTTTTACACGATGATAACATGTGGTAGAAGTTTCAAAGCGTTCGAGTTAACGGTTCTTAGGTTTCATGTTTTGAGGGGTCACTTTTAGCCCCGAAAATGCTTTGGAAACGGAAAAATACATTGTTTTAACACTAGTACTTGTCCGAATGAGCCGATTTTTGCGCCATTGTGACTCTTATAGGAGGATAACATGTGGTAGAAATTTCAAAGCGTTCGGGTTAACGGTTCTTAGGGTTCATGTTTTGAGGTAACCTCGAAAACAACTCTAGAAACGGAAAAATACTTTGTTTTGGCACTAGTACTTCTCCAAATAAGCCGATTTTTTTGCCGTTGTTATTTTTTTACGAGGATAACATGTGGTAGAAGTTTCAAAGCGTTCGGCTTAACGACTCTTCGGAATCATGTTTTGAGGGGTGACTTTTAGCCCCGAAAAAGCTTTAGAAACGGAAAAATACATTGTTTTAGCAATTGTACTGGTCGAATGAGCTGATTTTTGTGACATTGTGACTCTTATATGAGGATAACATGTGTTAGTAATTTCAAAGCGTTCGAGTTAACGGTTCTTAGGGTTCATGTTTTGAGGTAACCTCGAAAACAACTATGAAAACGGAAAAATACTTTGTTTTGGCACTAGTGCTTGTCCAAACGAGTCATTTTTTTTGCTGGTGAGATTTTTACACGAGGATAACATGTGATAGAAGTTTTAAAGTGTTCGAGTTAACGGTTCTTAGGTTTCATGTTTTGAGGGGTGACTTTTAGCCCCGAAAAAGCTTTGGAAATGGAAAAATACATTGTTTTAACACTAGTACTTGTCCGAATGAGCCGATTTTTACGCCATTGTGACTCTTATAGGAGGATAACATGTGGTAGAAATTTCAAAGCGTTCGAGTTAACGGTTCTTAGGGTTCATGTTTTGAGGTAACCTCGAAAACAGCTCTGAAAACGGAAAAATACTTTGTTTTGGCACTAGTGCTTGTCCAAATGAGTCGATTTTTTTGCTGGTGAGATTTTTACACGAGAATAACATGTGGTAGAAGTTTCAAAGCGTTCGAGTTAACGGTTCTTAGGTTTCATGTTTTGAGGGGTGACTTTTAGCCACGATAAAGCTTTGGAAACGGAAAAATACATTGTTTTAACACTAGTACTTGTCCGAATGAGCCGATTTTTGCGCTATTGTGACTCTTATAGGAGGATAACATGTGGTAGAAATTTTAAAGCGTTCGGGTTAACGGTTCTTAGGGTTCATGTTTTGAGGTAACCTCGAAAACAACTCTTGAAACGGAAAAATACTTTGTTTTGGCACTACTACTTCTCCGAATAAACCGATTTTTTCGCCGTTTTTATTTTTTTACGAGGATAACATGTGGTAGAAGTTTCAAAGTGTTCGGCTTAACGGCTCTTAGGATTCATGTTTTGAGGGGTGACTTTTAGCCCCGAAAAAGCTTTAGAAACGGAAAAATACATTGTTTTGGCAATTGTACTTGTCCGAATGAGCTGATTTTTTTGACATTGTGACTCTTATATGAGGATAACATGTGGTAGAAATTTTGAATGCATTAGGGTTAACGGTTCTTAGGGTTCATGTTTTAAGGTAGTCCCGAAAAAAGCTTTTAAAACGGAAAAATACATTGTTTTGACACTTGTGCTTTTCCGAATGAGCCGATTTTTTCGCTGTTGTGATTTTTATAGAAGGATAATATGTGGTAGAATTTTCAAAGCGTTCGGCTTAACGGTTCTTAGGGTTCATATTTTGAGGGGTGGCTTTTAGCCCGAAAAAGCTTTGGAAACGGAAAAATACATTGTTTTGGCACTTGTATTTGTCCGAATGACCCGATTTTTGCGCCATTATGACTCTTTTATGAGGATAACATGTGGTAGAAATTTCAAAGCGTTCGTGTTAACGGTTCTTAGGGTTCATGTTTTGAGGTAGCCCCGAGTAAAGCTCTTGAAACGGAAAAATACATTGTTTTGACACTTGTGCTTGTCCAAATGAGCCGATTTTTTCACCGTTATGATTTTTATACGAGGATAATATGTGGTAGAAGTTTCAAAGCGTTTGGCTTAATGGTTCTTAGGATTCATGGTTTGAGGGGTGACTTTTAGCCCCGAAAAAGCTTTAGAAACGGAAAAATAAATTGTTTTGGAACTTTTACTAGTCCTAATGAGCCCATTTTTGCATCATTGTGACTCATATATGAGGATAACATGTTGTAGATGTTTCAAAGCGTTCGGGTTAACGGTTCTTAGGGTTCATGTTTTGAGGTAACCCCGAAAAAAGCTTTTGAAACGGAAAAATACATTGTTTTGGCACTTATGCTTGTCCGAATGAGCTGTTTTTTTGCTGTTGTGATTTTTATACGAGAATAACAAGTGGTAGAAGTTTCAAAGTGTTAGGCTGAACGGTTCTTAGGGTTCATATTTTGAGGGGTGACTTTTAGCCATGAAAAAGATTTCGAAATGGAAAAATACATTGTTTTGGCACTAGTACTTGTCCGAATGAGCCGATTTTTACGCCATTGTGACTCTTATAGGAGAATAACATGTGGTAGAAATTTCAAAGCGTTCGGGTTAACGGTTCTTAGGGTTCACGTTTGGAGGTAGCCCGAAAACAGTTCTAGAAACGGAAAAAATACTTTGTTTTGGCACTTGTGCTTGTCCGAACGAGCCGATTTTTTCGCCGGTGAGATTTTTATACGAGGATAACATGTGGTAGAAGTTTCAAAGCGTTCAGGTTAACGGTTCTTAGGAGTCATGTTTTGAGGGGTGACTTTTAGCCCCGAAAAAGCTTTGGAAACGGAAAAATAAATTGTTGTGGCACTTTTACTTGTCCGAATGAGCTGATTTTTGCATCATTGTGACTCTTATATGAGGATAACATGTGCTAGAAGTTTCAAAGCGTTCGGGTTAACAGTTTTTAGGGTTCATGTTTTGACGTAGCCCCAAAAAAAGCTCTGGAAACAGAAAATACTTTGTTTTGGCACTTGTGCTTGTTGGAACGAGCCGATTTTTTCAAAGCGTACGGGTTAACGGTTCTTAGGGTTCATGTTTTTAGGGGTGACTTTTAGTCCGAAAAAGCTTTGGAAATGGAAAAATACATTGTTTTTGCATTTGTACTTGTCCGAATGAGCCGATTTTTATGCCATTGTAACTCTTATACGAGGGTACAATGTGGTAGAAATTTAAAGCTTTCGGGTTAACGGTTCTTAGGGTTCATGTTTGGAGGTAGCCCCAAAAAAATCTCTGGAAACGCAAAATTACTTTGTTTTGGTACTTGTGCTTGTCCGAATGAGCCGATTTTTTCGCCGTTGCTATTTTTTTACGAGGATAACAAGTGGTAGAAGTTTCAAAGCGTGCGGGTTAACGGTTATTAGGGTTCATGTTTTGAGGGGTGACTTTTAGCTTGGAAAAAGCTTTGGAAACGGAAAAATACATTGTTTTGGCACTTGTACTTGTCCGAATGACCCGATTTTTGCGCCATTATTACTCTTATATGAGGATAACATGTGGAGAAATTTCAAAGCATTCGTGTTAACGGTTCTTAGGGTTCATGTTTTGAGGTAGCCCCAAAAAAAGCTCCTGAAACGGAAAAATACATTGTTTTGGCACTTGTGCTTGTCCAAATGAGCCGATTTTTTCACCGTTGTGATTTTTATACGAGGATAACATGTGGTAGAAGTTTAAAAGCGTTCAGCTTAACGGTTCTTAGGGTTCATGTTTAGAGGGGTGACTTTTAGCCCCGAAAAAGCTTTGGAAATGGAAAAATACATTATTCTGGTACTTGTACTTGTCCGAATGAGCCAATTTTTATGCCATTGTGACTCTTATACGAGAATAACATGTGGTAGAAGTTTCAAAGCGTTTGGCTTAACGATTCTTAGAATTGATGTTTTGAGGGGTGACTTTTAGCCGTGAAAAAGCTTTCGAAACGGAAAAATACATTGTTTTGGCACTTGTACTTATCCGAATGAGCCGATTTTTGCGTTATTGTGACTCTTATAGGAGGATAACACGAGGTAGAAATTTCAAAGCGTTCGGGTTAACGGTTCTTAGGGTTCAAGTTTTAAGGTAGCCCCGAAAACAGCTCTAAAAATAGAAAAATACTTTGTTTTGGCACTTGTGGTTGTCCGAACGAGCCAATTTTTTCGCTGGTGAGATTTTTATACGAGGATAACATGTGGTAGAAGTTTCAAATTGTTCCGGTTAACGGTTCTTAGGAATCATGTTTTGAGGGGTGAATTTTAGCCCCGAAAAAGCTTTGGAAACGGAAAAATATATTGTTTTGGCACTTGTACTTGTCCGAATGAGCCGATTTTTTTGCCGTTGTTATTGTTATACGAGGATAACATGTGGTAGAAGTTTCAAACATTCGGGTTAATGATTCTTAGGGTTCATGTTTTGAGTTAGCCTCGAAAAAAGCTTTGGAAACGGGAAAATACTTTTTTTTGGCCCTTGCACTTGTCCGAATGAGCCAATTTTTGTGCCATTATGATTCTTATACGAGGATAACATGTGGTAGAAGTTTCAAAGCGTTCGGGCTAACGATTCTTAGGGTTCATGTTTTGAGGGGTGACTTTTAGCCCCAAAAAAGCTTTGGAAAGGGAAAAATACCTTATTTTGGGACTTGTACTTGTCCGAATGAGACGATTTTTGCGCCATTGTGACTCTTATAGGAGAATAACATGTGGTAGAAATTTAAAGCATTCGGTTTAATGGTTCTTAGGGTTCATGTTTTGAGGGGTGACTTTTAGCCCCGAAAAAGCTTTGGAAACGGAATAATACATTGTTTTGGCACTTGTATTTGTCCGAATGAGCCGATTTTTGCGTCATTGTGACTTTTATACAAGGATAACATGTGGTAGAAATTTAAAACGTTCGGGTTAACGGTTCTTAGGGTTCATGTTTTGAGGCGTGACTTTTAGTCCCGAAAAAGCTTTAGAAACCGAAAAATACATTATTTTGGCACTTGTACTTATCCGAATGATCCGAATTTTGCGCTATTGTGACTCTTATGCAAGGATAACATGTAGTAGAAATTTAAAGTTTTCGGGTTTACAGTTCTTAGGGTTCATGTTTTGAGTTAGCCCCGAAAACATCTCTAGAAACGGAAAAATACTTTGTTTTGGCACTTTTGTTTGTCCGAATGAGCTGATTTTTTCCCGTTGTTTTTATTTTACGATTATAAAATATGGTAGGATTTTCAAAGCGTTCGGGTTAACGGTTCATAGGGTTCATGTGTTGAGGGGTGACTTTTAGCCCGTAAAAAGTTTTGGAAACGGAAAAATACATTGTTTTGGCACTTGTACTTGTCCGAATGACCCGATTTTTGCGCCATTATTACTCTTATATGAGGATAACATGTGGAGAAATTTCAAAGCATTCGTGTTAACGGTTCTTAGGGTTCATGTTTTGAGGTAGCCCCAAAAAAAGCTCCTGAAACGGAAAAATACATTGTTTTGGCACTTGTGCTTGTCCAAATGAGCCGATTTTTTCACCGTTGTGATTTTTATACGAGGATAACATGTGGTAGAAGTTTAAAAGCGTTCAGCTTAACGGTTCTTAGGGTTCATGTTTTGAGGGGTGACTTTTAGCCCCGAAAAAGCTTTGGAAATGGAAAAATACATTATTCTGGTACTTGTACTTGTCCGAATGAGCCAATTTTTATGCCATTGTGACTCTTATACGAGAATAACATGTGGTAGAAGTTTCAAAGCGTTTGGCTTAACGATTCTTAGAATTCATGTTTTGAGGGGTGACTTTTAGCCGTGAAAAAGCTTTCGAAACGGAAAAATACATTGTTTTGGCACTTGTACTTATCCGAATGAGCCGATTTTTGCGTTATTGTGACTCTTATAGGAGGATAACACGAGGTAGAAATTTCAAAGCGTTCGGGTTAACGGTTCTTAGGGTTCATGTTTTGAGGTAACCCCGAAAACAGCTCTAGCAATGGAAAAATACTTTGTTTTGGCACTAGTGCTTGTCCAAACGAGTCGATTTTTTTGCCGGTGAGATTTTTTTACAAGGATAACATGTGGTAGAAGTTTCAAAGCGTTCGAGTTAACGGTTCTTAGGGTTCATGTTTTGAGGGGTGACTTTTAGCCCCGAAAAAGTTTTAGAAACGGAAAAATACATTGTTTTGGCACTAGTACTTGTCCGAATGAGCCGATGTTTACGCCATTGTGACTCTTATACGAGGATAACATGTGGTATAAATTTAAAGCGTTCGGTTTCGGTTCTTAGGGTTCGTGTTTTGAGGTAGCCCCAAAAAAATCTCTAGAAACGCAAAATTACTTTGTTTTGGAACTTGTGCTTGTCCGAATGAGGCAATTTTTTTGCCGTTGTTATTTTTTTACGAGGATAACATGTGGTAGATGTTTCAAAACTTACAGGCTAACGGTTCTTAGGGTTCGTGTTTTGAGGTAGCCATGAAAAAAGCTCTTGAAACGGAAAATACATTATTTTGGCATTTGTGCTTGTCGAAATGAGCCAATTTTTTCAATGTTTCGATTATTATACGAGGGTAACATGTGGTAGAAGTTTCAAAGCGTTCGGCTTAACGGTTCTTAGGGTTCATGTTTTGAGGGGTGACTTTTAGCCCCGAAAAAGCTTTGGAAACGGAAAAATACATTGTTCTGGTACTTGTACTAGTCCGAATGAGCCAATTTTTACGCCACTGTGACTCTTATACGAGAATAATATGTGGTAGAAGTTTCAAAGCGTTCGGCTTAACAGTTCTTAGGGTTCATGTTTTGAGGGGTGACTTTTAGCCGTGAAAAAGCTTTCGAAACGGAAAAATAAATTGTTTTGTGCTTTTCCGAATGAGCAAATTTTTTCGCCATTGTGACTCTTATAGGAGAATAACATGTGGTAGAAATTTCAAAGCGTTTGGGTTAACGGTTCTTAGGGTTCAAGTTTTAAGGTAGCCCCGAAAACAGCTCTAAAAATAGAAAAATACTTTGTTTTGGCACTTGTGGTTGTCCGAACGAGCCAATTTTTTCGCTGGTGAGATTTTTATACGAGGATAACATGTGGTAGAAGTTTCAAATCGTTCCGGTTAACGGTTCGTAGGAATCATGTTTTGAGGGGTGAATTTTAGCCCCGAAAAAGCTTTGGAAACGGAAAAATATATTGTTTTGGCACTTGTACTTGTCCGAATGAGCCGATTTTTTTGCCGTTGTTATTGTTATACGAGGATAACATGTGGTAGAAGTTTCAAACATTCGGGTTAATGATTCTTAGGGTTCATGTTTTGAGTTAGCCTCGAAAAAAGCTTTGGAAACGGGAAAATACTTTTTTTTGGCCCTTGCACTTGTCCGAATGAGCCAATTTTTGTGCCATTATGATTCTTATACGAGGATAACATGTGGTAGAAGTTTCAAAGCGTTCGGGCTAACGATTCTTAGGGTTCATGTTTTGAGGGGTGACTTTTAGCCCCAAAAAAGCTTTGGAAAGGGAAAAATACCTTATTTTGGGACTTGTACTTGTCCGAATGAGACGATTTTTGCGCCATTGTGACTCTTATAGGAGAATAACATGTGGTAGAAATTTAAAGCATTCGGTTTAATGGTTCTTAGGGTTCATGTTTTGAGGGGTGACTTTTAGCCCCGAAAAAGCTTTGGAAACGGAATAATACATTGTTTTGGCACTTGTATTTGTCCGAATGAGCCGATTTTTGCGTCATTGTGACTTTTATACAAGGATAACATGTGGTAGAAATTTAAAACGTTCGGGTTAACGGTTCTTAGGGTTCATGTTTTGAGGCGTGACTTTTAGTCCCGAAAAAGCTTTAGAAACCGAAAAATACATTATTTTGGCACTTGTACTTATCCGAATGATCCGAATTTTGCGCTATTGTGACTCTTATGCAAGGATAACATGTAGTAGAAATTTAAAGTTTTCGGGTTTACAGTTCTTAGGGTTCATGTTTTGAGTTAGCCCCGAAAACATCTCTAGAAACGGAAAAATACTTTGTTTTGGCACTTTTGTTTGTCCGAATGAGCTGATTTTTTCCCGTTGTTTTTATTTTACGATTATAAAATGTGGTAGGATTTTCAAAGCGTTCGGGTTAACGGTTCATAGGGTTCATGTGTTGAGGGGTGACTTTTAGCCCGGAAAAAGTTTTGGAAACGGAAAAATACATTGTTTTGGCACTTGTACTTGTCCGAATGACCCGATTTTTGCGCCATTATTACTCTTATATGAGGATAACATGTGGAGAAATTTCAAAGCATTCGTGTTAACGGTTCTTAGGGTTCATGTTTTGAGGTAGCCCCAAAAAAAAGCTCCTGAAACGGAAAAATACATTGTTTTGGCACTTGTGCTTGTCCAAATGAGCCGATTTTTTCACCGTTGTGATTTTTATACGAGGATAACATGTGGTAGAAGTTTAAAAGCGTTCAGCTTAACGGTTCTTAGGGTTCATGTTTTGAGGGGTGACTTTTAGCCCCGAAAAAGCTTTGGAAATGGAAAAATACATTATTCTGGTACTTGTACTTGTCCGAATGAGCCAATTTTTATGCCATTGTGACTCTTATACGAGAATAACATGTGGTAGAAGTTTCAAAGCGTTTGGCTTAACGATTCTTAGAATTCATGTTTTGAGGGGTGACTTTTAGCCGTGAAAAAGCTTTCGAAACGGAAAAATACATTGTTTTGGCACTTGTACTTATCCGAATGAGCCGATTTTTGCGTTATTGTGACTCTTATAGGAGGATAACACGAGGTAGAAATTTCAAAGCGTTCGGGTTAACGGTTCTTAGGGTTCATGTTTTGAGGTAACCCCGAAAACAGCTCTAGCAATGGAAAAATACTTTGTTTTGGCACTAGTGCTTGTCCAAACGAGTCGATTTTTTTGCCGGTGAGATTTTTTTACAAGGATAACATGTGGTAGAAGTTTCAAAGCGTTCGAGTTAACGGTTCTTAGGGTTCATGTTTTGAGGGGTGACTTTTAGCCCCGAAAAAGTTTTAGAAACGGAAAAATACATTGTTTTGGCACTAGTACTTGTCCGAATGAGCCGATGTTTACGCCATTGTGACTCTTATACGAGGATAACATGTGGTATAAATTTAAAGCGTTCGGTTTCGGTTCTTAGGGTTCGTGTTTTGAGGTAGCCCCAAAAAAATCTCTGGAAACGCAAAATTACTTTGTTTTGGAACTTGTGCTTGTCCGAATGAGGCAATTTTTTTGCCGTTGTTATTTTTTTACGAGGATAACATGTGGTAGATGTTTCAAAACTTACAGGCTAACGGTTCTTAGGGTTCGTGTTTTGAGGTAGCCATGAAAAAAGCTCTTGAAACGGAAAATACATTATTTTGGCACTTGTGCTTGTCGAAATGAGCCAATTTTTTCAATGTTTCGATTATTATACGAGGGTAACATGTGGTAGAAGTTTCAAAGCGTTCGGCTTAACGGTTCTTAGGGTTCATGTTTTGAGGGGTGACTTTTAGCCCCGAAAAAGCTTTGGAAACGGAAAAATACATTGTTCTGGTACTTGTACTAGTCCGAATGAGCCAATTTTTACGCCACCGTGACTCTTATACGAGAATAATATGTGGTAGAAGTTTCAAAGCGTTCGGCTTAACAGTTCTTAGGGTTCATGTTTTGAGGGGTGACTTTTAGCCGTGAAAAAGCTTTCGAAACGGAAAAATAAATTGTTTTGTGCTTTTCCGAATGAGCAAATTTTTTCGCCATTGTGACTCTTATAGGAGAATAACATGTGGTAGAAATTTCAAAGCGTTTGGGTTAAAGGTTCTTAGGGTTCAAGTTTTAAGGTAGCCCCGAAAACAGCTCTAAAAATAGAAAAATACTTTGTTTTGGCACTTGTGGTTGTCCGAACGAGCCAATTTTTTCGCTGGTGAGATTTTTATACGAGGATAACATGTGGTAGAAGTTTCAAATCGTTCCGGTTAACGGTTCTTAGGAATCATGTTTTGAGGGGTGAATTTTAGCCCCGAAAAAGCTTTGGAAACGGAAAAATATATTGTTTTGGCACTTGTACTTGTCCGAATGAGCCGATTTTTTTGCCGTTGTTATTGTTATACGAGGATAACATGTGGTAGAAGTTTCAAACATTCGGGTTAATGATTCTTAGGGTTCATGTTTTGAGTTAGCCTCGAAAAAAGCTTTGGAAACGGGAAAATACTTTTTTTTGGCCCTTGCACTTGTCCGAATGAGCCAATTTTTGTGCCATTATGATTCTTATACGAGGATAACATGTGGTAGAAGTTTCAAAGCGTTCGGGCTAACGATTCTTAGGGTTCATGTTTTGAGGGGTGACTTTTAGCCCCAAAAAAGCTTTGGAAAGGGAAAAATACCTTATTTTGGGACTTGTACTTGTCCGAATGAGACGATTTTTGCGCCATTGTGACTCTTATAGGAGAATAACATGTGGTAGAAATTTAAAGCATTCGGTTTAATGGTTCTTAGGGTTCATGTTTTGAGGGGTGACTTTTAGCCCCGAAAAAGCTTTGGAAACGGAATAATACATTGTTTTGGCACTTGTATTTGTCCGAATGAGCCGATTTTTGCGTCATTGTGACTTTTATACAAGGATAACATGTGGTAGAAATTTAAAACGTTCGGGTTAACGGTTCTTAGGGTTCATGTTTTGAGGCGTGACTTTTAGTCCCGAAAAAGCTTTAGAAACCGAAAAATACATTATTTTGGCACTTGTACTTATCCGAATGATCCGAATTTTGCGCTATTGTGACTCTTATGCAAGGATAACATGTAGTAGAAATTTAAAGTTTTCGGGTTTACAGTTCTTAGGGTTCATGTTTTGAGTTAGCCCCGAAAACATCTCTAGAAACGGAAAAATACTTTGTTTTGGCACTTTTGTTTGTCCGAATGAGCTGATTTTTTCCCGTTGTTTTTATTTTACGATTATAAAATGTGGTAGGATTTTCAAAGCGTTCGGGTTAACGGTTCATAGGGTTCATGTGTTGAGGGGTGACTTTTAGCCCGGAAAAAGTTTTGGAAACGGAAAAATACATTGTTTTGGCACTTGTACTTGTCCGAATGACCCGATTTTTGCGCCATTATTACTCTTATATGAGGATAACATGTGGAGAAATTTCAAAGCATTCGTGTTAACGGTTCTTAGGGTTCATGTTTTGAGGTAGCCCCAAAAAAAGCTCCTGAAACGGAAAAATACATTGTTTTGGCACTTGTGCTTGTCCAAATGAGCCGATTTTTTCACCGTTGTGATTTTTATACGAGGATAACATGTGGTAGAAGTTTAAAAGCGTTCAGCTTAACGGTTCTTAGGGTTCATGTTTTGAGGGGTGACTTTTAGCCCCGAAAAAGCTTTGGAAATGGAAAAATACATTATTCTGGTACTTGTACTTGTCCGAATGAGCCAATTTTTATGCCATTGTGACTCTTATACGAGAATAACATGTGGTAGAAGTTTCAAAGCGTTTGGCTTAACGATTCTTAGAATTCATGTTTTGAGGGGTGACTTTTAGCCGTGAAAAAGCTTTCGAAACGGAAAAATACATTGTTTTGGCACTTGTACTTATCCGAATGAGCCGATTTTTGCGTTATTGTGACTCTTATAGGAGGATAACACGAGGTAGAAATTTCAAAGCGTTCGGGTTAACGGTTCTTAGGGTTCATGTTTTGAGGTAACCCCGAAAACAGCTCTAGCAATGGAAAAATACTTTGTTTTGGCACTAGTGCTTGTCCAAACGAGTCGATTTTTTTGCCGGTGAGATTTTTTTACAAGGATAACATGTGGTAGAAGTTTCAAAGCGTTCGAGTTAACGGTTCTTAGGGTTCATGTTTTGAGGGGTGACTTTTAGCCCCGAAAAAGTTTTAGAAACGGAAAAATACATTGTTTTGGCACTAGTACTTGTCCGAATGAGCCGATGTTTACGCCATTGTGACTCTTATACGAGGATAACATGTGGTATAAATTTAAAGCGTTCGGTTTCGGTTCTTAGGGTTCGTGTTTTGAGGTAGCCCCAAAAAAATCTCTGGAAACGCAAAATTACTTTGTTTTGGAACTTGTGCTTGTCCGAATGAGGCAATTTTTTTGCCGTTGTTATTTTTTTACGAGGATAACATGTGGTAGATGTTTCAAAACTTACAGGCTAACGGTTCTTAGGGTTCGTGTTTTGAGGTAGCCATGAAAAAAGCTCTTGAAACGGAAAATACATTATTTTGGCACTTGTGCTTGTCGAAATGAGCCAATTTTTTCAATGTTTCGATTATTATACGAGGGTAACATGTGGTAGAAGTTTCAAAGCGTTCGGCTTAACGGTTCTTAGGGTTCATGTTTTGAGGGGTGACTTTTAGCCCCGAAAAAGCTTTGGAAACGGAAAAATACATTGTTCTGGTACTTGTACTAGTCCGAATGAGCCAATTTTTACGCCACCGTGACTCTTATACGAGAATAATATGTGGTAGAAGTTTCAAAGCGTTCGGCTTAACAGTTCTTAGGGTTCATGTTTTGAGGGGTGACTTTTAGCCGTGAAAAAGCTTTCGAAACGGAAAAATAAATTGTTTTGTGCTTTTCCGAATGAGCAAATTTTTTCGCCATTGTGACTCTTATAGGAGAATAACATGTGGTAGAAATTTCAAAGCGTTTGGGTTAAAGGTTCTTAGGGTTCAAGTTTTAAGGTAGCCCCGAAAACAGCTCTAAAAATAGAAAAATACTTTGTTTTGGCACTTGTGGTTGTCCGAACGAGCCAATTTTTTCGCTGGTGAGATTTTTATACGAGGATAACATGTGGTAGAAGTTTCAAATCGTTCCGGTTAACGGTTCTTAGGAATCATGTTTTGAGGGGTGAATTTTAGCCCCGAAAAAGCTTTGGAAACGGAAAAATATATTGTTTTGGCACTTGTACTTGTCCGAATGAGCCGATTTTTTTGCCGTTGTTATTGTTATACGAGGATAACATGTGGTAGAAGTTTCAAACATTCGGGTTAATGATTCTTAGGGTTCATGTTTTGAGTTAGCCTCGAAAAAAGCTTTGGAAACGGGAAAATACTTTTTTTTGGCCCTTGCACTTGTCCGAATGAGCCAATTTTTGTGCCATTATGATTCTTATACGAGGATAACATGTGGTAGAAGTTTCAAAGCGTTCGGGCTAACGATTCTTAGGGTTCATGTTTTGAGGGGTGACTTTTAGCCCCAAAAAAGCTTTGGAAAGGGAAAAATACCTTATTTTGGGACTTGTACCTGTCCGAATGAGACGATTTTTGCGCCATTGTGACTCTTATAGGAGAATAACATGTGGTAGAAATTTAAAGCATTCGGTTTAATGGTTCTTAGGGTTCATGTTTTGAGGGGTGACTTTTAGCCCCGAAAAAGCTTTGGAAACGGAATAATACATTGTTTTGGCACTTGTATTTGTCCGAATGAGCCGATTTTTGCGTCATTGTGACTTTTATACAAGGATAACATGTGGTAGAAATTTAAAACGTTCGGGTTAACGGTTCTTAGGGTTCATGTTTTGAGGCGTGACTTTTAGTCCCGAAAAAGCTTTAGAAACCGAAAAATACATTATTTTGGCACTTGTACTTATCCGAATGATCCGAATTTTGCGCTATTGTGACTCTTATGCAAGGATAACATGTAGTAGAAATTTAAAGTTTTCGGGTTTACAGTTCTTAGGGTTCATGTTTTGAGTTAGCCCCGAAAACATCTCTAGAAACGGAAAAATACTTTGTTTTGGCACTTTTGTTTGTCCGAATGAGCTGATTTTTTCCCGTTGTTTTTATTTTACGATTATAAAATGTGGTAGGATTTTCAAAGCGTTCGGGTTAACGGTTCATAGGGTTCATGTGTTGAGGGGTGACTTTTAGCCCGGAAAAAGTTTTGGAAACGGAAAAATACATTGTTTTGGCACTTGTACTTGTCCGAATGACCCGATTTTTGCGCCATTATTACTCTTATATGAGGATAACATGTGGAGAATTTTCAAAGCATTCGTGTTAACGGTTCTTAGGGTTCATGTTTTGAGGTAGCCCCAAAAAAAGCTCCTGAAACGGAAAAATACATTGTTTTGGCACTTGTGCTTGTCCAAATGAGCCGATTTTTTCACCGTTGTGATTTTTATACGAGGATAACATGTGGTAGAAGTTTAAAAGCGTTCAGCTTAACGGTTCTTAGGGTTCATGTTTTGAGGGGTGACTTTTAGCCCCGAAAAAGCTTTGGAAATGGAAAAATACATTATTCTGGTACTTGTACTTGTCCGAATGAGCCAATTTTTATGCCATTGTGACTCTTATACGAGAATAACATGTGGTAGAAGTTTCAAAGCGTTTGGCTTAACGATTCTTAGAATTCATGTTTTGAGGGGTGACTTTTAGCCGTGAAAAAGCTTTCGAAACGGAAAAATACATTGTTTTGGCACTTGTACTTATCCGAATGAGCCGATTTTTGCGTTATTGTGACTCTTATAGGAGGATAACACGAGGTAGAAATTTCAAAGCGTTCGGGTTAACGGTTCTTAGGGTTCATGTTTTGAGGTAACCCCGAAAACAGCTCTAGCAATGGAAAAATACTTTGTTTTGGCACTAGTGCTTGTCCAAACGAGTCGATTTTTTTGCCGGTGAGATTTTTTTACAAGGATAACATGTGGTAGAAGTTTCAAAGCGTTCGAGTTAACGGTTCTTAGGGTTCATGTTTTGAGGGGTGACTTTTAGCCCCGAAAAAGTTTTAGAAACGGAAAAATACATTGTTTTGGCACTAGTACTTGTCCGAATGAGCCGATGTTTACGCCATTGTGACTCTTATACGAGGATAACATGTGGTATAAATTTAAAGCGTTCGGTTTCGGTTCTTAGGGTTCGTGTTTTGAGGTAGCCCCAAAAAAATCTCTGGAAACGCAAAATTACTTTGTTTTGGAACTTGTGCTTGTCCGAATGAGGCAATTTTTTTGCCGTTGTTATTTTTTTACGAGGATAACATGTGGTAGATGTTTCAAAACTTACAGGCTAACGGTTCTTAGGGTTCGTGTTTTGAGGTAGCCATGAAAAAAGCTCTTGAAACGGAAAATACATTATTTTGGCACTTGTGCTTGTCGAAATGAGCCAATTTTTTCAATGTTTCGATTATTATACGAGGGTAACATGTGGTAGAAGTTTCAAAGCGTTCGGCTTAACGGTTCTTAGGGTTCATGTTTTGAGGGGTGACTTTTAGCCCCGAAAAAGCTTTGGAAACGGAAAAATACATTGTTCTGGTACTTGTACTACTCCGAATGAGCCAATTTTTACGCCACCGTGACTCTTATACGAGAATAATATGTGGTAGAAGTTTCAAAGCGTTCGGCTTAACAGTTCTTAGGGTTCATGTTTTGAGGGGTGACTTTTAGCCGTGAAAAAGCTTTCGAAACGGAAAAATAAATTGTTTTGTGCTTTTCCGAATGAGCAAATTTTTTCGCCATTGTGACTCTTATAGGAGAATAACATGTGGTAGAAATTTCAAAGCGTTTGGGTTAAAGGTTCTTAGGGTTCAAGTTTTAAGGTAGCCCCGAAAACAGCTCTAAAAATAGAAAAATACTTTGTTTTGGCACTTGTGGTTGTCCGAACGAGCCAATTTTTTCGCTGGTGAGATTTTTATACGAGGATAACATGTGGTAGAAGTTTCAAATCGTTCCGGTTAACGGTTCTTAGGAATCATGTTTTGAGGGGTGAATTTTAGCCCCGAAAAAGCTTTGGAAACGGAAAAATATATTGTTTTGGCACTTGTACTTGTCCGAATGAGCCGATTTTTTTGCCGTTGTTATTGTTATACGAGGATAACATGTGGTAGAAGTTTCAAACATTCGGGTTAATGATTCTTAGGGTTCATGTTTTGAGTTAGCCTCGAAAAAAGCTTTGGAAACGGGAAAATACTTTTTTTTGGCCCTTGCACTTGTCCGAATGAGCCAATTTTTGTGCCATTATGATTCTTATACGAGGATAACATGTGGTAGAAGTTTCAAAGCGTTCGGGCTAACGATTCTTAGGGTTCATGTTTTGAGGGGTGACTTTTAGCCCCAAAAAAGCTTTGGAAAGGGAAAAATACCTTATTTTGGGACTTGTACTTGTCCGAATGAGACGATTTTTGCGCCATTGTGACTCTTATAGGAGAATAACATGTGGTAGAAATTTAAAGCATTCGGTTTAATGGTTCTTAGGGTTCATGTTTTGAGGGGTGACTTTTAGCCCCGAAAAAGCTTTGGAAACGGAATAATACATTGTTTTGGCACTTGTATTTGTCCGAATGAGCCGATTTTTGCGTCATTGTGACTTTTATACAAGGATAACATGTGGTAGAAATTTAAAACGTTCGGGTTAACGGTTCTTAGGGTTCATGTTTTGAGGCGTGACTTTTAGTCCCGAAAAAGCTTTAGAAACCGAAAAATACATTATTTTGGCACTTGTACTTATCCGAATGATCCGAATTTTGCGCTATTGTGACTCTTATGCAAGGATAACATGTAGTAGAAATTTAAAGTTTTCGGGTTTACAGTTCTTAGGGTTCATGTTTTGAGTTAGCCCCGAAAACATCTCTAGAAACGGAAAAATACTTTGTTTTGGCACTTTTGTTTGTCCGAATGAGCTGATTTTTTCCCGTTGTTTTTATTTTACGATTATAAAATGTGGTAGGATTTTCAAAGCGTTCGGGTTAACGGTTCATAGGGTTCATGTGTTGAGGGGTGACTTTTAGCCCGGAAAAAGTTTTGGAAACGGAAAAATACATTGTTTTGGCACTTGTACTTGTCCGAATGACCCGATTTTTGCGCCATTATTACTCTTATATGAGGATAACATGTGGAGAAATTTCAAAGCATTCGTGTTAACGGTTCTTAGGGTTCATGTTTTGAGGTAGCCCCAAAAAAAGCTCCTGAAACGGAAAAATACATTGTTTTGGCACTTGTGCTTGTCCAAATGAGCCGATTTTTTCACCGTTGTGATTTTTATACGAGGATAACATGTGGTAGAAGTTTAAAAGCGTTCAGCTTAACGGTTCTTAGGGTTCATGTTTTGAGGGGTGACTTTTAGCCCCGAAAAAGCTTTGGAAATGGAAAAATACATTATTCTGGTACTTGTACTTGTCCGAATGAGCCAATTTTTATGCCATTGTGACTCTTATACGAGAATAACATGTGGTAGAAGTTTCAAAGCGTTTGGCTTAACGATTCTTAGAATTCATGTTTTGAGGGGTGACTTTTAGCCGTGAAAAAGCTTTCGAAACGGAAAAATACATTGTTTTGGCACTTGTACTTATCCGAATGAGCCGATTTTTGCGTTATTGTGACTCTTATAGGAGGATAACACGAGGTAGAAATTTCAAAGCGTTCGGGTTAACGGTTCTTAGGGTTCATGTTTTGAGGTAACCCCGAAAACAGCTCTAGCAATGGAAAAATACTTTGTTTTGGCACTAGTGCTTGTCCAAACGAGTCGATTTTTTTGCCGGTGAGATTTTTTTACAAGGATAACATGTGGTAGAAGTTTCAAAGCGTTCGAGTTAACGGTTCTTAGGGTTCATGTTTTGAGGGGTGACTTTTAGCCCCGAAAAAGTTTTAGAAACGGAAAAATACATTGTTTTGGCACTAGTACTTGTCCGAATGAGCCGATGTTTACGCCATTGTGACTCTTATACGAGGATAACATGTGGTATAAATTTAAAGCGTTCGGTTTCGGTTCTTAGGGTTCGTGTTTTGAGGTAGCCCCAAAAAAATCTCTGGAAACGCAAAATTACTTTGTTTGGAACTTGTGCTTGTCCGAATGAGGCAATTTTTTTGCCGTTGTTATTTTTTTACGAGGATAACATGTGGTAGATGTTTCAAAACTTACAGGCTAACGGTTCTTAGGGTTCGTGTTTTGAGGTAGCCATGAAAAAAGCTCTTGAAACGGAAAATACATTATTTTGGCACTTGTGCTTGTCGAAATGAGCCAATTTTTTCAATGTTTCGATTATTATACGAGGGTAACATGTGGTAGAAGTTTCAAAGCGTTCGGCTTAACGGTTCTTAGGGTTCATGTTTTGAGGGGTGACTTTTAGCCCCGAAAAAGCTTTGGAAACGGAAAAATACATTGTTCTGGTACTTGTACTAGTCCGAATGAGCCAATTTTTACGCCACCGTGACTCTTATACGAGAATAATATGTGGTAGAAGTTTCAAAGCGTTCGGCTTAACAGTTCTTAGGGTTCATGTTTTGAGGGGTGACTTTTAGCCGTGAAAAAGCTTTCGAAACGGAAAAATAAATTGTTTTGTGCTTTTCCGAATGAGCAAATTTTTTCGCCATTGTGACTCTTATAGGAGAATAACATGTGGTAGAAATTTCAAAGCGTTTGGGTTAAAGGTTCTTAGGGTTCAAGTTTTAAGGTAGCCCCGAAAACAGCTCTAAAAATAGAAAAATACTTTGTTTTGGCACTTGTGGTTGTCCGAACGAGCCAATTTTTTCGCTGGTGAGATTTTTATACGAGGATAACATGTGGTAGAAGTTTCAAATCGTTCCGGTTAACGGTTCTTAGGAATCATGTTTTGAGGGGTGAATTTTAGCCCCGAAAAAGCTTTGGAAACGGAAAAATATATTGTTTTGGCACTTGTACTTGTCCGAATGAGCCGATTTTTTTGCCGTTGTTATTGTTATACGAGGATAACATGTGGTAGAAGTTTCAAACATTCGGGTTAATGATTCTTAGGGTTCATGTTTTGAGTTAGCCTCGAAAAAAGCTTTGGAAACGGGAAAATACTTTTTTTTGGCCCTTGCACTTGTCCGAATGAGCCAATTTTTGTGCCATTATGATTCTTATACGAGGATAACATGTGGTAGAAGTTTCAAAGCGTTCGGGCTAACGATTCTTAGGGTTCATGTTTTGAGGGGTGACTTTTAGCCCCAAAAAAGCTTTGGAAAGGGAAAAATACCTTATTTTGGGACTTGTACTTGTCCGAATGAGACGATTTTTGCGCCATTGTGACTCTTATAGGAGAATAACATGTGGTAGAAATTTAAAGCATTCGGTTTAATGGTTCTTAGGGTTCATGTTTTGAGGGGTGACTTTTAGCCCCGAAAAAGCTTTGGAAACGGAATAATACATTGTTTTGGCACTTGTATTTGTCCGAATGAGCCGATTTTTGCGTCATTGTGACTTTTATACAAGGATAACATGTGGTAGAAATTTAAAACGTTCGGGTTAACGGTTCTTAGGGTTCATGTTTTGAGGCGTGACTTTTAGTCCCGAAAAAGCTTTAGAAACCGAAAAATACATTATTTTGGCACTTGTACTTATCCGAATGATCCGAATTTTGCGCTATTGTGACTCTTATGCAAGGATAACATGTAGTAGAAATTTAAAGTTTTCGGGTTTACAGTTCTTAGGGTTCATGTTTTGAGTTAGCCCCGAAAACATCTCTAGAAACGGAAAAATACTTTGTTTTGGCACTTTTGTTTGTCCGAATGAGCTGATTTTTTCCCGTTGTTTTTATTTTACGATTATAAAATGTGGTAGGATTTTCAAAGCGTTCGGGTTAACGGTTCATAGGGTTCATGTGTTGAGGGGTGACTTTTAGCCCGGAAAAAGTTTTGGAAACGGAAAAATACATTGTTATGGCACTTGTACTTGTCCGAATGACCCGATTTTTGCGCCATTATTACTCTTATATGAGGATAACATGTGGAGAAATTTCAAAGCATTCGTGTTAACGGTTCTTAGGGTTCATGTTTTGAGGTAGCCCCAAAAAAAGCTCCTGAAACGGAAAAATACATTGTTTTGGCACTTGTGCTTGTCCAAATGAGCCGATTTTTTCACCGTTGTGATTTTTATACGAGGATAACATGTGGTAGAAGTTTAAAAGCGTTCGGGTTAACGGTTCATAGGGTTCATGTGTTGAGGGGTGACTTTTAGCCCGGAAAAAGTTTTGGAAACGGAAAAATACATTGTTTTGGCACTTGTACTTGTCCGAATGACCCGATTTTTGCGCCATTATTACTCTTATATGAGGATAACATGTGGAGAAATTTCAAAGCATTCGTGTTAACGGTTCTTAGGGTTCATGTTTTGAGGTAGCCCCAAAAAAAGCTCCTGAAACGGAAAAATACATTGTTTTGGCACTTGTGCTTGTCCAAATGAGCCGATTTTTTCACCGTTGTGATTTTTATACGAGGATAACATGTGGTAGAAGTTTAAAAGCGTTCAGCTTAACGGTTCTTAGGGTTCATGTTTTGAGGGGTGACTTTTAGCCCCGAAAAAGCTTTGGAAATGGAAAAATACATTATTCTGGTACTTGTACTTGTCCGAATGAGCCAATTTTTATGCCATTGTGACTCTTATACGAGAATAACATGTGGTAGAAGTTTCAAAGCGTTTGGCTTAACGATTCTTAGAATTCATGTTTTGAGGGGTGACTTTTAGCCGTGAAAAAGCTTTCGAAACGGAAAAATACATTGTTTTGGCACTTGTACTTATCCGAATGAGCCGATTTTTGCGTTATTGTGACTCTTATAGGAGGATAACACGAGGTAGAAATTTCAAAGCGTTCGGGTTAACGGTTCTTAGGGTTCATGTTTTGAGGTAACCCCGAAAACAGCTCTAGCAATGGAAAAATACTTTGTTTTGGCACTAGTGCTTGTCCAAACGAGTCGATTTTTTTGCCGGTGAGATTTTTTTACAAGGATAACATGTGGTAGAAGTTTCAAAGCGTTCGAGTTAACGGTTCTTAGGGTTCATGTTTTGAGGGGTGACTTTTAGCCCCGAAAAAGTTTTAGAAACGGAAAAATACATTGTTTTGGCACTAGTACTTGTCCGAATGAGCCGATGTTTACGCCATTGTGACTCTTATACGAGGATAACATGTGGTATAAATTTAAAGCGTTCGGTTTCGGTTCTTAGGGTTCGTGTTTTGAGGTAGCCCCAAAAAAATCTCTGGAAACGCAAAATTACTTTGTTTTGGAACTTGTGCTTGTCCGAATGAGGCAATTTTTTGCCGTTGTTATTTTTTTACGAGGATAACATGTGGTAGATGTTTCAAAACTTACAGGCTAACGGTTCTTAGGGTTCGTGTTTTGAGGTAGCCATGAAAAAAGCTCTTGAAACGGAAAATACATTATTTTGGCACTTGTGCTTGTCGAAATGAGCCAATTTTTTCAATGTTTCGATTATTATACGAGGGTAACATGTGGTAGAAGTTTCAAAGCGTTCGGCTTAACGGTTCTTAGGGTTCATGTTTTGAGGGGTGACTTTTAGCCCCGAAAAAGCTTTGGAAACGGAAAAATACATTGTTCTGGTACTTGTACTACTCCGAATGAGCCAATTTTTACGCCACCGTGACTCTTATACGAGAATAATATGTGGTAGAAGTTTCAAAGCGTTCGGCTTAACAGTTCTTAGGGTTCATGTTTTGAGGGGTGACTTTTAGCCGTGAAAAAGCTTTCGAAACGGAAAAATAAATTGTTTTGTGCTTTTCCGAATGAGCAAATTTTTTCGCCATTGTGACTCTTATAGGAGAATAACATGTGGTAGAAATTTCAAAGCGTTTGGGTTAAAGGTTCTTAGGGTTCAAGTTTTAAGGTAGCCCCGAAAACAGCTCTAAAAATAGAAAAATACTTTGTTTTGGCACTTGTGGTTGTCCGAACGAGCCAATTTTTTCGCTGGTGAGATTTTTATACGAGGATAACATGTGGTAGAAGTTTCAAATCGTTCCGGTTAACGGTTCTTAGGAATCATGTTTTGAGGGGTGAATTTTAGCCCCGAAAAAGCTTTGGAAACGGAAAAATATATTGTTTTGGCACTTGTACTTGTCCGAATGAGCCGATTTTTTTGCCGTTGTTATTGTTATACGAGGATAACATGTGGTAGAAGTTTCAAACATTCGGGTTAATGATTCTTAGGGTTCATGTTTTGAGTTAGCCTCGAAAAAAGCTTTGGAAACGGGAAAATACTTTTTTTTGGCCCTTGCACTTGTCCGAATGAGCCAATTTTTGTGCCATTATGATTCTTATACGAGGATAACATGTGGTAGAAGTTTCAAAGCGTTCGGGCTAACGATTCTTAGGGTTCATGTTTTGAGGGGTGACTTTTAGCCCCAAAAAAGCTTTGGAAAGGGAAAAATACCTTATTTTGGGACTTGTACCTGTCCGAATGAGACGATTTTTGCGCCATTGTGACTCTTATAGGAGAATAACATGTGGTAGAAATTTAAAGCATTCGGTTTAATGGTTCTTAGGGTTCATGTTTTGAGGGGTGACTTTTAGCCCCGAAAAAGCTTTGGAAACGGAATAATACATTGTTTTGGCACTTGTATTTGTCCGAATGAGCCGATTTTTGCGTCATTGTGACTTTTATACAAGGATAACATGTGGTAGAAATTTAAAACGTTCGGGTTAACGGTTCTTAGGGTTCATGTTTTGAGGCGTGACTTTTAGTCCCGAAAAAGCTTTAGAAACCGAAAAATACATTATTTTGGCACTTGTACTTATCCGAATGATCCGAATTTTGCGCTATTGTGACTCTTATGCAAGGATAACATGTAGTAGAAATTTAAAGTTTTCGGGTTTACAGTTCTTAGGGTTCATGTTTTGAGTTAGCCCCGAAAACATCTCTAGAAACGGAAAAATACTTTGTTTTGGCACTTTTGTTTGTCCGAATGAGCTGATTTTTTCCCGTTGTTTTTATTTTACGATTATAAAATGTGGTAGGATTTTCAAAGCGTTCGGGTTAACGGTTCATAGGGTTCATGTGTTGAGGGGTGACTTTTAGCCCGGAAAAAGTTTTGGAAACGGAAAAATACATTGTTTTGGCACTTGTACTTGTCCGAATGACCCGATTTTTGCGCCATTATTACTCTTATATGAGGATAACATGTGGAGAAATTTCAAAGCATTCGTGTTAACGGTTCTTAGGGTTCATGTTTTGAGGTAGCCCCAAAAAAAGCTCCTGAAACGGAAAAATACATTGTTTTGGCACTTGTGCTTGTCCAAATGAGCCGATTTTTTCACCGTTGTGATTTTTATACGAGGATAACATGTGGTAGAAGTTTAAAAGCGTTCAGCTTAACGGTTCTTAGGGTTCATGTTTTGAGGGGTGACTTTTAGCCCCGAAAAAGCTTTGGAAATGGAAAAATACATTATTCTGGTACTTGTACTTGTCCGAATGAGCCAATTTTTATGCCATTGTGACTCTTATACGAGAATAACATGTGGTAGAAGTTTCAAAGCGTTTGGCTTAACGATTCTTAGAATTCATGTTTTGAGGGGTGACTTTTAGCCGTGAAAAAGCTTTCGAAACGGAAAAATACATTGTTTTGGCACTTGTACTTATCCGAATGAGCCGATTTTTGCGTTATTGTGACTCTTATAGGAGGATAACACGAGGTAGAAATTTCAAAGCGTTCGGGTTAACGGTTCTTAGGGTTCATGTTTTGAGGTAACCCCGAAAACAGCTCTAGCAATGGAAAAATACTTTGTTTTGGCACTAGTGCTTGTCCAAACGAGTCGATTTTTTTGCCGGTGAGATTTTTTTACAAGGATAACATGTGGTAGAAGTTTCAAAGCGTTCGAGTTAACGGTTCTTAGGGTTCATGTTTTGAGGGGTGACTTTTAGCCCCGAAAAAGTTTTAGAAACGGAAAAATACATTGTTTTGGCACTAGTACTTGTCCGAATGAGCCGATGTTTACGCCATTGTGACTCTTATACGAGGATAACATGTGGTATAAATTTAAAGCGTTCGGTTTCGGTTCTTAGGGTTCGTGTTTTGAGGTAGCCCCAAAAAAAATCTCTGGAAACGCAAAATTACTTTGTTTTGGAACTTGTGCTTGTCCGAATGAGGCAATTTTTTTGCCGTTGTTATTTTTTTACGAGGATAACATGTGGTAGATGTTTCAAAACTTACAGGCTAACGGTTCTTAGGGTTCGTGTTTTGAGGTAGCCATGAAAAAAGCTCTTGAAACGGAAAATACATTATTTTGGCACTTGTGCTTGTCGAAATGAGCCAATTTTTTCAATGTTTCGATTATTATACGAGGGTAACATGTGGTAGAAGTTTCAAAGCGTTCGGCTTAACGGTTCTTAGGGTTCATGTTTTGAGGGGTGACTTTTAGCCCCGAAAAAGCTTTGGAAACGGAAAAATACATTGTTCTGGTACTTGTACTAGTCCGAATGAGCCAATTTTTACGCCACCGTGACTCTTATACGAGAATAATATGTGGTAGAAGTTTCAAAGCGTTCGGCTTAACAGTTCTTAGGGTTCATGTTTTGAGGGGTGACTTTTAGCCGTGAAAAAGCTTTCGAAACGGAAAAATAAATTGTTTTGTGCTTTTCCGAATGAGCAAATTTTTTCGCCATTGTGACTCTTATAGGAGAATAACATGTGGTAGAAATTTCAAAGCGTTTGGGTTAAAGGTTCTTAGGGTTCAAGTTTTAAGGTAGCCCCGAAAACAGCTCTAAAAATAGAAAAATACTTTGTTTTGGCACTTGTGGTTGTCCGAACGAGCCAATTTTTTCGCTGGTGAGATTTTTATACGAGGATAACATGTGGTAGAAGTTTCAAATCGTTCCGGTTAACGGTTCTTAGGAATCATGTTTTGAGGGGTGAATTTTAGCCCCGAAAAAGCTTTGGAAACGGAAAAATATATTGTTTTGGCACTTGTACTTGTCCGAATGAGCCGATTTTTTTGCCGTTGTTATTGTTATACGAGGATAACATGTGGTAGAAGTTTCAAACATTCGGGTTAATGATTCTTAGGGTTCATGTTTTGAGTTAGCCTCGAAAAAAAGCTTTGGAAACGGGAAAATACTTTTTTTTGGCCCTTGCACTTGTCCGAATGAGCCAATTTTTGTGCCATTATGATTCTTATACGAGGATAACATGTGGTAGAAGTTTCAAAGCGTTCGGGCTAACGATTCTTAGGGTTCATGTTTTGAGGGGTGACTTTTAGCCCCAAAAAAGCTTTGGAAAGGGAAAAATACCTTATTTTGGGACTTGTACTTGTCCGAATGAGACGATTTTTGCGCCATTGTGACTCTTATAGGAGAATAACATGTGGTAGAAATTTAAAGCATTCGGTTTAATGGTTCTTAGGGTTCATGTTTTGAGGGGTGACTTTTAGCCCCGAAAAAGCTTTGGAAACGGAATAATACATTGTTTTGGCACTTGTATTTGTCCGAATGAGCCGATTTTTGCGTCATTGTGACTTTTATACAAGGATAACATGTGGTAGAAATTTAAAACGTTCGGGTTAACGGTTCTTAGGGTTCATGTTTTGAGGCGTGACTTTTAGTCCCGAAAAAGCTTTAGAAACCGAAAAATACATTATTTTGGCACTTGTACTTATCCGAATGATCCGAATTTTGCGCTATTGTGACTCTTATGCAAGGATAACATGTAGTAGAAATTTAAAGTTTTCGGGTTTACAGTTCTTAGGGTTCATGTTTTGAGTTAGCCCCGAAAACATCTCTAGAAACGGAAAAATACTTTGTTTTGGCACTTTTGTTTGTCCGAATGAGCTGATTTTTTCCCGTTGTTTTTATTTTACGATTATAAAATGTGGTAGGATTTTCAAAGCGTTCGGGTTAACGGTTCATAGGGTTCATGTGTTGAGGGGTGACTTTTAGCCCGGAAAAAGTTTTGGAAACGGAAAAATACATTGTTATGGCACTTGTACTTGTCCGAATGACCCGATTTTTGCGCCATTATTACTCTTATATGAGGATAACATGTGGAGAAATTTCAAAGCATTCGTGTTAACGGTTCTTAGGGTTCATGTTTTGAGGTAGCCCCAAAAAAAGCTCCTGAAACGGAAAAATACATTGTTTTGGCACTTGTGCTTGTCCAAATGAGCCGATTTTTTCACCGTTGTGATTTTTATACGAGGATAACATGTGGTAGAAGTTTAAAAGCGTTCGGGTTAACGGTTCATAGGGTTCATGTGTTGAGGGGTGACTTTTAGCCCGGAAAAAGTTTTGGAAACGGAAAAATACATTGTTTTGGCACTTGTACTTGTCCGAATGACCCGATTTTTGCGCCATTATTACTCTTATATGAGGATAACATGTGGAGAAATTTCAAAGCATTCGTGTTAACGGTTCTTAGGGTTCATGTTTTGAGGTAGCCCCAAAAAAAGCTCCTGAAACGGAAAAATACATTGTTTTGGCACTTGTGCTTGTCCAAATGAGCCGATTTTTTCACCGTTGTGATTTTTATACGAGGATAACATGTGGTAGAAGTTTAAAAGCGTTCAGCTTAACGGTTCTTAGGGTTCATGTTTTGAGGGGTGACTTTTAGCCCCGAAAAAGCTTTGGAAATGGAAAAATACATTATTCTGGTACTTGTACTTGTCCGAATGAGCCAATTTTTATGCCATTGTGACTCTTATACGAGAATAACATGTGGTAGAAGTTTCAAAGCGTTTGGCTTAACGATTCTTAGAATTCATGTTTTGAGGGGTGACTTTTAGCCGTGAAAAAGCTTTCGAAACGGAAAAATACATTGTTTTGGCACTTGTACTTATCCGAATGAGCCGATTTTTGCGTTATTGTGACTCTTATAGGAGGATAACACGAGGTAGAAATTTCAAAGCGTTCGGGTTAACGGTTCTTAGGGTTCATGTTTTGAGGTAACCCCGAAAACAGCTCTAGCAATGGAAAAATACTTTGTTTTGGCACTAGTGCTTGTCCAAACGAGTCGATTTTTTTGCCGGTGAGATTTTTTTACAAGGATAACATGTGGTAGAAGTTTCAAAGCGTTCGAGTTAACGGTTCTTAGGGTTCATGTTTTGAGGGGTGACTTTTAGCCCCGAAAAAGTTTTAGAAACGGAAAAATACATTGTTTTGGCACTAGTACTTGTCCGAATGAGCCGATGTTTACGCCATTGTGACTCTTATACGAGGATAACATGTGGTATAAATTTAAAGCGTTCGGTTTCGGTTCTTAGGGTTCGTGTTTTGAGGTAGCCCCAAAAAAATCTCTGGAAACGCAAAATTACTTTGTTTTGGAACTTGTGCTTGTCCGAATGAGGCAATTTTTTTGCCGTTGTTATTTTTTTACGAGGATAACATGTGGTAGATGTTTCAAAACTTACAGGCTAACGGTTCTTAGGGTTCGTGTTTTGAGGTAGCCATGAAAAAAGCTCTTGAAACGGAAAATACATTATTTTGGCACTTGTGCTTGTCGAAATGAGCCAATTTTTTCAATGTTTCGATTATTATACGAGGGTAACATGTGGTAGAAGTTTCAAAGCGTTCGGCTTAACGGTTCTTAGGGTTCATGTTTTGAGGGGTGACTTTTAGCCCCGAAAAAGCTTTGGAAACGGAAAAATACATTGTTCTGGTACTTGTACTACTCCGAATGAGCCAATTTTTACGCCACCGTGACTCTTATACGAGAATAATATGTGGTAGAAGTTTCAAAGCGTTCGGCTTAACAGTTCTTAGGGTTCATGTTTTGAGGGGTGACTTTTAGCCGTGAAAAAGCTTTCGAAACGGAAAAATAAATTGTTTTGTGCTTTTCCGAATGAGCAAATTTTTTCGCCATTGTGACTCTTATAGGAGAATAACATGTGGTAGAAATTTCAAAGCGTTTGGGTTAAAGGTTCTTAGGGTTCAAGTTTTAAGGTAGCCCCGAAAACAGCTCTAAAAATAGAAAAATACTTTGTTTTGGCACTTGTGGTTGTCCGAACGAGCCAATTTTTTCGCTGGTGAGATTTTTATACGAGGATAACATGTGGTAGAAGTTTCAAATCGTTCCGGTTAACGGTTCTTAGGAATCATGTTTTGAGGGGTGAATTTTAGCCCCGAAAAAGCTTTGGAAACGGAAAAATATATTGTTTTGGCACTTGTACTTGTCCGAATGAGCCGATTTTTTTGCCGTTGTTATTGTTATACGAGGATAACATGTGGTAGAAGTTTCAAACATTCGGGTTAATGATTCTTAGGGTTCATGTTTTGAGTTAGCCTCGAAAAAAGCTTTGGAAACGGGAAAATACTTTTTTTTGGCCCTTGCACTTGTCCGAATGAGCCAATTTTTGTGCCATTATGATTCTTATACGAGGATAACATGTGGTAGAAGTTTCAAAGCGTTCGGGCTAACGATTCTTAGGGTTCATGTTTTGAGGGGTGACTTTTAGCCCCAAAAAAGCTTTGGAAAGGGAAAAATACCTTATTTTGGGACTTGTACCTGTCCGAATGAGACGATTTTTGCGCCATTGTGACTCTTATAGGAGAATAACATGTGGTAGAAATTTAAAGCATTCGGTTTAATGGTTCTTAGGGTTCATGTTTTGAGGGGTGACTTTTAGCCCCGAAAAAGCTTTGGAAACGGAATAATACATTGTTTTGGCACTTGTATTTGTCCGAATGAGCCGATTTTTGCGTCATTGTGACTTTTATACAAGGATAACATGTGGTAGAAATTTAAAACGTTCGGGTTAACGGTTCTTAGGGTTCATGTTTTGAGGCGTGACTTTTAGTCCCGAAAAAGCTTTAGAAACCGAAAAATACATTATTTTGGCACTTGTACTTATCCGAATGATCCGAATTTTGCGCTATTGTGACTCTTATGCAAGGATAACATGTAGTAGAAATTTAAAGTTTTCGGGTTTACAGTTCTTAGGGTTCATGTTTTGAGTTAGCCCCGAAAACATCTCTAGAAACGGAAAAATACTTTGTTTTGGCACTTTTGTTTGTCCGAATGAGCTGATTTTTTCCCGTTGTTTTTATTTTACGATTATAAAATGTGGTAGGATTTTCAAAGCGTTCGGGTTAACGGTTCATAGGGTTCATGTGTTGAGGGGTGACTTTTAGCCCGGAAAAAGTTTTGGAAACGGAAAAATACATTGTTTTGGCACTTGTACTTGTCCGAATGACCCGATTTTTGCGCCATTATTACTCTTATATGAGGATAACATGTGGAGAAATTTCAAAGCATTCGTGTTAACGGTTCTTAGGGTTCATGTTTTGAGGTAGCCCCAAAAAAAGCTCCTGAAACGGAAAAATACATTGTTTTGGCACTTGTGCTTGTCCAAATGAGCCGATTTTTTCACCGTTGTGATTTTTATACGAGGATAACATGTGGTAGAAGTTTAAAAGCGTTCAGCTTAACGGTTCTTAGGGTTCATGTTTTGAGGGGTGACTTTTAGCCCCGAAAAAGCTTTGGAAATGGAAAAATACATTATTCTGGTACTTGTACTTGTCCGAATGAGCCAATTTTTATGCCATTGTGACTCTTATACGAGAATAACATGTGGTAGAAGTTTCAAAGCGTTTGGCTTAACGATTCTTAGAATTCATGTTTTGAGGGGTGACTTTTAGCCGTGAAAAAGCTTTCGAAACGGAAAAATACATTGTTTTGGCACTTGTACTTATCCGAATGAGCCGATTTTTGCGTTATTGTGACTCTTATAGGAGGATAACACGAGGTAGAAATTTCAAAGCGTTCGGGTTAACGGTTCTTAGGGTTCATGTTTTGAGGTAACCCCGAAAACAGCTCTAGCAATGGAAAAATACTTTGTTTTGGCACTAGTGCTTGTCCAAACGAGTCGATTTTTTTGCCGGTGAGATTTTTTTACAAGGATAACATGTGGTAGAAGTTTCAAAGCGTTCGAGTTAACGGTTCTTAGGGTTCATGTTTTGAGGGGTGACTTTTAGCCCCGAAAAAGTTTTAGAAACGGAAAAATACATTGTTTTGGCACTAGTACTTGTCCGAATGAGCCGATGTTTACGCCATTGTGACTCTTATACGAGGATAACATGTGGTATAAATTTAAAGCGTTCGGTTTCGGTTCTTAGGGTTCGTGTTTTGAGGTAGCCCCAAAAAAATCTCTGGAAACGCAAAATTACTTTGTTTTGGAACTTGTGCTTGTCCGAATGAGGCAATTTTTTTGCCGTTGTTATTTTTTTACGAGGATAACATGTGGTAGATGTTTCAAAACTTACAGGCTAACGGTTCTTAGGGTTCGTGTTTTGAGGTAGCCATGAAAAAAGCTCTTGAAACGGAAAATACATTATTTTGGCACTTGTGCTTGTCGAAATGAGCCAATTTTTTCAATGTTTCGATTATTATACGAGGGTAACATGTGGTAGAAGTTTCAAAGCGTTCGGCTTAACGGTTCTTAGGGTTCATGTTTTGAGGGGTGACTTTTAGCCCCGAAAAAGCTTTGGAAACGGAAAAATACATTGTTCTGGTACTTGTACTAGTCCGAATGAGCCAATTTTTACGCCACCGTGACTCTTATACGAGAATAATATGTGGTAGAAGTTTCAAAGCGTTCGGCTTAACAGTTCTTAGGGTTCATGTTTTGAGGGGTGACTTTTAGCCGTGAAAAAGCTTTCGAAACGGAAAAATAAATTGTTTTGTGCTTTTCCGAATGAGCAAATTTTTTCGCCATTGTGACTCTTATAGGAGAATAACATGTGGTAGAAATTTCAAAGCGTTTGGGTTAAAGGTTCTTAGGGTTCAAGTTTTAAGGTAGCCCCGAAAACAGCTCTAAAAATAGAAAAATACTTTGTTTTGGCACTTGTGGTTGTCCGAACGAGCCAATTTTTTCGCTGGTGAGATTTTTATACGAGGATAACATGTGGTAGAAGTTTCAAATCGTTCCGGTTAACGGTTCTTAGGAATCATGTTTTGAGGGGTGAATTTTAGCCCCGAAAAAGCTTTGGAAACGGAAAAATATATTGTTTTGGCACTTGTACTTGTCCGAATGAGCCGATTTTTTTGCCGTTGTTATTGTTATACGAGGATAACATGTGGTAGAAGTTTCAAACATTCGGGTTAATGATTCTTAGGGTTCATGTTTTGAGTTAGCCTCGAAAAAAGCTTTGGAAACGGGAAAATACTTTTTTTTGGCCCTTGCACTTGTCCGAATGAGCCAATTTTTGTGCCATTATGATTCTTATACGAGGATAACATGTGGTAGAAGTTTCAAAGCGTTCGGGCTAACGATTCTTAGGGTTCATGTTTTGAGGGGTGACTTTTAGCCCCAAAAAAGCTTTGGAAAGGGAAAAATACCTTATTTTGGGACTTGTACCTGTCCGAATGAGACGATTTTTGCGCCATTGTGACTCTTATAGGAGAATAACATGTGGTAGAAATTTAAAGCATTCGGTTTAATGGTTCTTAGGGTTCATGTTTTGAGGGGTGACTTTTAGCCCCGAAAAAGCTTTGGAAACGGAATAATACATTGTTTTGGCACTTGTATTTGTCCGAATGAGCCGATTTTTGCGTCATTGTGACTTTTATACAAGGATAACATGTGGTAGAAATTTAAAACGTTCGGGTTAACGGTTCTTAGGGTTCATGTTTTGAGGCGTGACTTTTAGTCCCGAAAAAGCTTTAGAAACCGAAAAATACATTATTTTGGCACTTGTACTTATCCGAATGATCCGAATTTTGCGCTATTGTGACTCTTATGCAAGGATAACATGTAGTAGAAATTTAAAGTTTTCGGGTTTACAGTTCTTAGGGTTCATGTTTTGAGTTAGCCCCGAAAACATCTCTAGAAACGGAAAAATACTTTGTTTTGGCACTTTTGTTTGTCCGAATGAGCTGATTTTTTCCCGTTGTTTTTATTTTACGATTATAAAATGTGGTAGGATTTTCAAAGCGTTCGGGTTAACGGTTCATAGGGTTCATGTGTTGAGGGGTGACTTTTAGCCCGGAAAAAGTTTTGGAAACGGAAAAATACATTGTTTTGGCACTTGTACTTGTCCGAATGACCCGATTTTTGCGCCATTATTACTCTTATATGAGGATAACATGTGGAGAAATTTCAAAGCATTCGTGTTAACGGTTCTTAGGGTTCATGTTTTGAGGTAGCCCCAAAAAAAGCTCCTGAAACGGAAAAATACATTGTTTTGGCACTTGTGCTTGTCCAAATGAGCCGATTTTTTCACCGTTGTGATTTTTATACGAGGATAACATGTGGTAGAAGTTTAAAAGCGTTCAGCTTAACGGTTCTTAGGGTTCATGTTTTGAGGGGTGACTTTTAGCCCCGAAAAAGCTTTGGAAATGGAAAAATACATTATTCTGGTACTTGTACTTGTCCGAATGAGCCAATTTTTATGCCATTGTGACTCTTATACGAGAATAACATGTGGTAGAAGTTTCAAAGCGTTTGGCTTAACGATTCTTAGAATTCATGTTTTGAGGGGTGACTTTTAGCCGTGAAAAAGCTTTCGAAACGGAAAAATACATTGTTTTGGCACTTGTACTTATCCGAATGAGCCGATTTTTGCGTTATTGTGACTCTTATAGGAGGATAACACGAGGTAGAAATTTCAAAGCGTTCGGGTTAACGGTTCTTAGGGTTCATGTTTTGAGGTAACCCCGAAAACAGCTCTAGCAATGGAAAAATACTTTGTTTTGGCACTAGTGCTTGTCCAAACGAGTCGATTTTTTTGCCGGTGAGATTTTTTTACAAGGATAACATGTGGTAGAAGTTTCAAAGCGTTCGAGTTAACGGTTCTTAGGGTTCATGTTTTGAGGGGTGACTTTTAGCCCCGAAAAAGTTTTAGAAACGGAAAAATACATTGTTTTGGCACTAGTACTTGTCCGAATGAGCCGATGTTTACGCCATTGTGACTCTTATACGAGGATAACATGTGGTATAAATTTAAAGCGTTCGGTTTCGGTTCTTAGGGTTCGTGTTTTGAGGTAGCCCCAAAAAAATCTCTGGAAACGCAAAATTACTTTGTTTTGGAACTTGTGCTTGTCCGAATGAGGCAATTTTTTTGCCGTTGTTATTTTTTTACGAGGATAACATGTGGTAGATGTTTCAAAACTTACAGGCTAACGGTTCTTAGGGTTCGTGTTTTGAGGTAGCCATGAAAAAAGCTCTTGAAACGGAAAATACATTATTTTGGCACTTGTGCTTGTCGAAATGAGCCAATTTTTTCAATGTTTCGATTATTATACGAGGGTAACATGTGGTAGAAGTTTCAAAGCGTTCGGCTTAACGGTTCTTAGGGTTCATGTTTTGAGGGGTGACTTTTAGCCCCGAAAAAGCTTTGGAAACGGAAAAATACATTGTTCTGGTACTTGTACTAGTCCGAATGAGCCAATTTTTACGCCACTGTGACTCTTATACGAGAATAATATGTGGTAGAAGTTTCAAAGCGTTCGGCTTAACAGTTCTTAGGGTTCATGTTTTGAGGGGTGACTTTTAGCCGTGAAAAAGCTTTCGAAACGGAAAAATAAATTGTTTTGTGCTTTTCCGAATGAGCAAATTTTTTCGCCATTGTGACTCTTATAGGAGAATAACATGTGGTAGAAATTTCAAAGCGTTTGGGTTAAAGGTTCTTAGGGTTCAAGTTTTAAGGTAGCCCCGAAAACAGCTCTAAAAATAGAAAAATACTTTGTTTTGGCACTTGTGGTTGTCCGAACGAGCCAATTTTTTCGCTGGTGAGATTTTTATACGAGGATAACATGTGGTAGAAGTTTCAAATCGTTCCGGTTAACGGTTCTTAGGAATCATGTTTTGAGGGGTGAATTTTAGCCCCGAAAAAGCTTTGGAAACGGAAAAATATATTGTTTTGGCACTTGTACTTGTCCGAATGAGCCGATTTTTTTGCCGTTGTTATTGTTATACGAGGATAACATGTGGTAGAAGTTTCAAACATTCGGGTTAATGATTCTTAGGGTTCATGTTTTGAGTTAGCCTCGAAAAAAGCTTTGGAAACGGGAAAATACTTTTTTTTGGCCCTTGCACTTGTCCGAATGAGCCAATTTTTGTGCCATTATGATTCTTATACGAGGATAACATGTGGTAGAAGTTTCAAAGCGTTCGGGCTAACGATTCTTAGGGTTCATGTTTTGAGGGGTGACTTTTAGCCCCAAAAAAGCTTTGGAAAGGGAAAAATACCTTATTTTGGGACTTGTACCTGTCCGAATGAGACGATTTTTGCGCCATTGTGACTCTTATAGGAGAATAACATGTGGTAGAAATTTAAAGCATTCGGTTTAATGGTTCTTAGGGTTCATGTTTTGAGGGGTGACTTTTAGCCCCGAAAAAGCTTTGGAAACGGAATAATACATTGTTTTGGCACTTGTATTTGTCCGAATGAGCCGATTTTTGCGTCATTGTGACTTTTATACAAGGATAACATGTGGTAGAAATTTAAAACGTTCGGGTTAACGGTTCTTAGGGTTCATGTTTTGAGGCGTGACTTTTAGTCCCGAAAAAGCTTTAGAAACCGAAAAATACATTATTTTGGCACTTGTACTTATCCGAATGATCCGAATTTTGCGCTATTGTGACTCTTATGCAAGGATAACATGTAGTAGAAATTTAAAGTTTTCGGGTTTACAGTTCTTAGGGTTCATGTTTTGAGTTAGCCCCGAAAACATCTCTAGAAACGGAAAAATACTTTGTTTTGGCACTTTTGTTTGTCCGAATGAGCTGATTTTTTCCCGTTGTTTTTATTTTACGATTATAAAATGTGGTAGGATTTTCAAAGCGTTCGGGTTAACGGTTCATAGGGTTCATGTGTTGAGGGGTGACTTTTAGCCCGGAAAAAGTTTTGGAAACGGAAAAATACATTGTTTTGGCACTTGTACTTGTCCGAATGACCCGATTTTTGCGCCATTATTACTCTTATATGAGGATAACATGTGGAGAAATTTCAAAGCATTCGTGTTAACGGTTCTTAGGGTTCATGTTTTGAGGTAGCCCCAAAAAAAGCTCCTGAAACGGAAAAATACATTGTTTTGGCACTTGTGCTTGTCCAAATGAGCCGATTTTTTCACCGTTGTGATTTTTATACGAGGATAACATGTGGTAGAAGTTTAAAAGCGTTCAGCTTAACGGTTCTTAGGGTTCATGTTTTGAGGGGTGACTTTTAGCCCCGAAAAAGCTTTGGAAATGGAAAAATACATTATTCTGGTACTTGTACTTGTCCGAATGAGCCAATTTTTATGCCATTGTGACTCTTATACGAGAATAACATGTGGTAGAAGTTTCAAAGCGTTTGGCTTAACGATTCTTAGAATTCATGTTTTGAGGGGTGACTTTTAGCCGTGAAAAAGCTTTCGAAACGGAAAAATACATTGTTTTGGCACTTGTACTTATCCGAATGAGCCGATTTTTGCGTTATTGTGACTCTTATAGGAGGATAACACGAGGTAGAAATTTCAAAGCGTTCGGGTTAACGGTTCTTAGGGTTCATGTTTTGAGGTAACCCCGAAAACAGCTCTAGCAATGGAAAAATACTTTGTTTTGGCACTAGTGCTTGTCCAAACGAGTCGATTTTTTTGCCGGTGAGATTTTTTTACAAGGATAACATGTGGTAGAAGTTTCAAAGCGTTCGAGTTAACGGTTCTTAGGGTTCATGTTTTGAGGGGTGACTTTTAGCCCCGAAAAAGTTTTAGAAACGGAAAAATACATTGTTTTGGCACTAGTACTTGTCCGAATGAGCCGATGTTTACGCCATTGTGACTCTTATACGAGGATAACATGTGGTATAAATTTAAAGCGTTCGGTTTCGGTTCTTAGGGTTCGTGTTTTGAGGTAGCCCCAAAAAAATCTCTGGAAACGCAAAATTACTTTGTTTTGGAACTTGTGCTTGTCCGAATGAGGCAATTTTTTTGCCGTTGTTATTTTTTTACGAGGATAACATGTGGTAGATGTTTCAAAGCTTACAGGCTAACGGTTCTTAGGGTTCGTGTTTTGAGGTAGCCATGAAAAAAGCTCTTGAAACGGAAAATACATTATTTTGGCACTTGTGCTTGTCGAAATGAGCCAATTTTTTCAATGTTTCGATTATTATACGAGGGTAACATGTGGTAGAAGTTTCAAAGCGTTCGGCTTAACGGTTCTTAGGGTTCATGTTTTGAGGGGTGACTTTTAGCCCCGAAAAAGCTTTGGAAACGGAAAAATACATTGTTCTGGTACTTGTACTAGTCCGAATGAGCCAATTTTTACGCCACTGTGACTCTTATACGAGAATAATATGTGGTAGAAGTTTCAAAGCGTTCGGCTTAACAGTTCTTAGGGTTCATGTTTTGAGGGGTGACTTTTAGCCGTGAAAAAGCTTTCGAAACGGAAAAATAAATTGTTTTGTGCTTTTCCGAATGAGCAAATTTTTTCGCCATTGTGACTCTTATAGGAGAATAACATGTGGTAGAAATTTCAAAGCGTTTGGGTTAAAGGTTCTTAGGGTTCAAGTTTTAAGGTAGCCCCGAAAATAGCTCTAAAAATAGAAAAATACTTTGTTTTGGCACTTGTGGTTGTCCGAACGAGCCAATTTTTTCGCTGGTGAGATTTTTATACGAGGATAACATGTGGTAGAAGTTTCAAATCGTTCCGGTTAACGGTTCTTAGGAATCATGTTTTGAGGGGTGAATTTTAGCCCCGAAAAAGCTTTGGAAACGGAAAAATATATTGTTTTGGCACTTGTACTTGTCCGAATGAGCCGATTTTTTTGCCGTTGTTATTGTTATACGAGGATAACATGTGGTAGAAGTTTCAAACATTCGGGTTAATGATTCTTAGGGTTCATGTTTTGAGTTAGCCTCGAAAAAAGCTTTGGAAACGGGAAAATACTTTTTTTTGGCCCTTGCACTTGTCCGAATGAGCCAATTTTTGTGCCATTATGATTCTTATACGAGGATAACATGTGGTAGAAGTTTCAAAGCGTTCGGGCTAACGATTCTTAGGGTTCATGTTTTGAGGGGTGACTTTTAGCCCCAAAAAAGCTTTGGAAAGGGAAAAATACCTTATTTTGGGACTTGTACCTGTCCGAATGAGACGATTTTTGCGCCATTGTGACTCTTATAGGAGAATAACATGTGGTAGAAATTTAAAGCATTCGGTTTAATGGTTCTTAGGGTTCATGTTTTGAGGGGTGACTTTTAGCCCCGAAAAAGCTTTGGAAACGGAATAATACATTGTTTTGGCACTTGTATTTGTCCGAATGAGCCGATTTTTGCGTCATTGTGACTTTTATACAAGGATAACATGTGGTAGAAATTTAAAACGTTCGGGTTAACGGTTCTTAGGGTTCATGTTTTGAGGCGTGACTTTTAGTCCCGAAAAAGCTTTAGAAACCGAAAAATACATTATTTTGGCACTTGTACTTATCCGAATGATCCGAATTTTGCGCTATTGTGACTCTTATGCAAGGATAACATGTAGTAGAAATTTAAAGTTTTCGGGTTTACAGTTCTTAGGGTTCATGTTTTGAGTTAGCCCCGAAAACATCTCTAGAAACGGAAAAATACTTTGTTTTGGCACTTTTGTTTGTCCGAATGAGCTGATTTTTTCCCGTTGTTTTTATTTTACGATTATAAAATGTGGTAGGATTTTCAAAGCGTTCGGGTTAACGGTTCATAGGGTTCATGTGTTGAGGGGTGACTTTTAGCCCGGAAAAAGTTTTGGAAACGGAAAAATACATTGTTTTGGCACTTGTACTTGTCCGAATGACCCGATTTTTGCGCCATTATTACTCTTATATGAGGATAACATGTGGAGAAATTTCAAAGCATTCGTGTTAACGGTTCTTAGGGTTCATGTTTTGAGGTAGCCCCAAAAAAAGCTCCTGAAACGGAAAAATACATTGTTTTGGCACTTGTGCTTGTCCAAATGAGCCGATTTTTTCACCGTTGTGATTTTTATACGAGGATAACATGTGGTAGAAGTTTAAAAGCGTTCAGCTTAACGGTTCTTAGGGTTCATGTTTTGAGGGGTGACTTTTAGCCCCGAAAAAGCTTTGGAAATGGAAAAATACATTATTCTGGTACTTGTACTTGTCCGAATGAGCCAATTTTTATGCCATTGTGACTCTTATACGAGAATAACATGTGGTAGAAGTTTCAAAGCGTTTGGCTTAACGATTCTTAGAATTCATGTTTTGAGGGGTGACTTTTAGCCGTGAAAAAGCTTTCGAAACGGAAAAATACATTGTTTTGGCACTTGTACTTATCCGAATGAGCCGATTTTTGCGTTATTGTGACTCTTATAGGAGGATAACACGAGGTAGAAATTTCAAAGCGTTCGGGTTAACGGTTCTTAGGGTTCATGTTTTGAGGTAACCCCGAAAACAGCTCTAGCAATGGAAAAATACTTTGTTTTGGCACTAGTGCTTGTCCAAACGAGTCGATTTTTTTGCCGGTGAGATTTTTTTACAAGGATAACATGTGGTAGAAGTTTCAAAGCGTTCGAGTTAACGGTTCTTAGGGTTCATGTTTTGAGGGGTGACTTTTAGCCCCGAAAAAGTTTTAGAAACGGAAAAATACATTGTTTTGGCACTAGTACTTGTCCGAATGAGCCGATGTTTACGCCATTGTGACTCTTATACGAGGATAACATGTGGTATAAATTTAAAGCGTTCGGTTTCGGTTCTTAGGGTTCGTGTTTTGAGGTAGCCCCAAAAAAATCTCTGGAAACGCAAAATTACTTTGTTTTGGAACTTGTGCTTGTCCGAATGAGGCAATTTTTTTGCCGTTGTTATTTTTTTACGAGGATAACATGTGGTAGATGTTTCAAAACTTACAGGCTAACGGTTCTTAGGGTTCGTGTTTTGAGGTAGCCATGAAAAAAGCTCTTGAAACGGAAAATACATTATTTTGGCACTTGTGCTTGTCGAAATGAGCCAAATTTTTCAATGTTTCGATTATTATACGAGGGTAACATGTGGTAGAAGTTTCAAAGCGTTCGGCTTAACGGTTCTTAGGGTTCATGTTTTGAGGGGTGACTTTTAGCCCCGAAAAAGCTTTGGAAACGGAAAAATACATTGTTCTGGTACTTGTACTAGTCCGAATGAGCCAATTTTTACGCCACTGTGACTCTTATACGAGAATAATATGTGGTAGAAGTTTCAAAGCGTTCGGCTTAACAGTTCTTAGGGTTCATGTTTTGAGGGGTGACTTTTAGCCGTGAAAAAGCTTTCGAAACGGAAAAATAAATTGTTTTGTGCTTTTCCGAATGAGCAAATTTTTTCGCCATTGTGACTCTTATAGGAGAATAACATGTGGTAGAAATTTCAAAGCGTTTGGGTTAAAGGTTCTTAGGGTTCAAGTTTTAAGGTAGCCCCGAAAACAGCTCTAAAAATAGAAAAATACTTTGTTTTGGCACTTGTGGTTGTCCGAACGAGCCAATTTTTTCGCTGGTGAGATTTTTATACGAGGATAACATGTGGTAGAAGTTTCAAATCGTTCCGGTTAACGGTTCTTAGGAATCATGTTTTGAGGGGTGAATTTTAGCCCCGAAAAAGCTTTGGAAACGGAAAAATATATTGTTTTGGCACTTGTACTTGTCCGAATGAGCCGATTTTTTTGCCGTTGTTATTGTTATACGAGGATAACATGTGGTAGAAGTTTCAAACATTCGGGTTAATGATTCTTAGGGTTCATGTTTTGAGTTAGCCTCGAAAAAAGCTTTGGAAACGGGAAAATACTTTTTTTTGGCCCTTGCACTTGTCCGAATGAGCCAATTTTTGTGCCATTATGATTCTTATACGAGGATAACATGTGGTAGAAGTTTCAAAGCGTTCGGGCTAACGATTCTTAGGGTTCATGTTTTGAGGGGTGACTTTTAGCCCCAAAAAAGCTTTGGAAAGGGAAAAATACCTTATTTTGGGACTTGTACCTGTCCGAATGAGACGATTTTTGCGCCATTGTGACTCTTATAGGAGAATAACATGTGGTAGAAATTTAAAGCATTCGGTTTAATGGTTCTTAGGGTTCATGTTTTGAGGGGTGACTTTTAGCCCCGAAAAAGCTTTGGAAACGGAATAATACATTGTTTTGGCACTTGTATTTGTCCGAATGAGCCGATTTTTGCGTCATTGTGACTTTTATACAAGGATAACATGTGGTAGAAATTTAAAACGTTCGGGTTAACGGTTCTTAGGGTTCATGTTTTGAGGCGTGACTTTTAGTCCCGAAAAAGCTTTAGAAACCGAAAAATACATTATTTTGGCACTTGTACTTATCCGAATGATCCGAATTTTGCGCTATTGTGACTCTTATGCAAGGATAACATGTAGTAGAAATTTAAAGTTTTCGGGTTTACAGTTCTTAGGGTTCATGTTTTGAGTTAGCCCCGAAAACATCTCTAGAAACGGAAAAATACTTTGTTTTGACACTTTTGTTTGTCCGAATGAGCTGATTTTTTCCCGTTGTTTTTATTTTACGATTATAAAATGTGGTAGGATTTTCAAAGCGTTCGGGTTAACGGTTCATAGGGTTCATGTGTTGAGGGGTGACTTTTAGCCCGGAAAAAGTTTTGGAAACGGAAAAATACATTGTTTTGGCACTTGTACTTGTCCGAATGACCCGATTTTTGCGCCATTATTACTCTTATATGAGGATAACATGTGGAGAAATTTCAAAGCATTCGTGTTAACGGTTCTTAGGGTTCATGTTTTGAGGTAGCCCCAAAAAAAGCTCCTGAAACGGAAAAATACATTGTTTTGGCACTTGTGCTTGTCCAAATGAGCCGATTTTTTCACCGTTGTGATTTTTATACGAGGATAACATGTGGTAGAAGTTTAAAAGCGTTCAGCTTAACGGTTCTTAGGGTTCATGTTTTGAGGGGTGACTTTTAGCCCCGAAAAAGCTTTGGAAATGGAAAAATACATTATTCTGGTACTTGTACTTGTCCGAATGAGCCAATTTTTATGCCATTGTGACTCTTATACGAGAATAACATGTGGTAGAAGTTTCAAAGCGTTTGGCTTAACTATTCTTAGAATTCATGTTTTGAGGGGTGACTTTTAGCCGTGAAAAAGCTTTCGAAACGGAAAAATACATTGTTTTGGCACTTGTACTTATCCGAATGAGCCGATTTTTGCGTTATTGTGACTCTTATAGGAGGATAACACGAGGTAGAAATTTCAAAGCGTTCGGGTTAACGGTTCTTAGGGTTCATGTTTTGAGGTAACCCCGAAAACAGCTCTAGCAATGGAAAAATACTTTGTTTTGGGACTTGTGCTTTTCCGAATGAGCCGATTTTTTCGCCATTGTGATTTTTATATAAGGATAACATGTGGTCGAAGTTTCAAAGTGTTCGGGCTAAAGTTTCTTAGGGTTCATGTTTTGAGGGGTGACTTCTAGCCCCGAAAAAGCTTTGAAAACGGAAAAAGACATTGGTTTGGCAGTTGTACTTGTCCGATTGTGCCGATTTTTGTGCCATTATGATTCTTATACGAGGATAACATTTGTTAGAAAGTTCAAATTGTTCGGGTTAACGTTTCTTAGGGTTAATGTTTTGAGGTAGCTTTGAAAAAAGCTCTTGAAACGGAAAAATACATTGTTTTGGCACTTGTGTTTGTCCAAATGAGCCGTTTTTTTTGCTGTTGTGATTTTTATACGAGAATAACAAGTGGTAGAAGTTTCAAAGTGTTAGGCTGAACGGTTCTTAGGGTTCATATTTTGAGGGGTGACTTTTAGCCATGAAAAAGATTTCGAAATGGAAAAATACATTGTTTTGGCACTTGTACTTGTCCGAATGAGCCGATTTTTACGCCATTGTGACTCTTATAGGAGAATAACATGTGGTAGAAATTTCAAAGCGTTCGGGTTAACGGTTCTTAGGGTTCACGTTTGGAGGTAGCCCGAAAACAGTTCTAGAAATGGAAAAATACTTTGTTTTGGCACTTGTGCTTGTCCGAACGAGCTGATTTTTTCGCCGGTGAGATTTTTATACGATGATAACATGTGGTAGAAGTTTCAAAGCGTTCAGGTTAACGGTTCTTAGGAGTCATGTTTTGAGGGGTGACTTTTAGCCCCGAAAAAGCTTTGGAAACGGAAAAATAAATTGTTTTGGCACTTTTACTTGTCCGAATGAGCTGATTTTTGCATCATTGTGACTCTTATATGAGGATACAATGTGCTAGAAGTTTCAAAGCATTAGGGTTAACAGTTTTTAGGGTTCATGTTTTGACGTAGCCCCAAAAAAAGCTCTGGAAACGGAAAAATACATTGTTTTTGCATTTGTACTTGTTCGAATGAGCCGATTTTTATGCCATTGTAACTCTTATACGAGGGTACAATGTGGTAGAAATTTAAAGCCTTCGGATTAACGGTTCTTAGGGTTCATGTTTTGAGGTAGCCTCAAAAAAATCTCTGGAAACGCAAAATTACTTTGTTTTGGTACTTGTGCTTGTTCGAATGAGCCGATTTTTATGCCGTTGTTATTTTTTTACGAGGATAACATGTGGTAGAAGTTTCAAAGCTTGCGGGTTAATGGTTATTAGGGTTCATGTATTGAGTGTGACTTTTAGCTTGGAAAAAGCTTTGGAAACGGAAAAATACATTGTTTTGGCACTTGTACTTGTCCGAATGACTCGATTTTTGCGCCATTATGACTCTTATATGAGGATAACATGTGGAGAAATTTTAAAGCATTCGTGTTAACGGTTCTTAGGGTTCATGTTTTGAGGTAGCCCCAAAAAAAGCTCTTGAAACGGAAAAATACATTGATTTTGCACTTGTGCTTGTCCAAATGAGCCGATTTTGTCACCGTTGTGATTTTTATACGAGGATAACATGTGGTAGAAGTTTAAAAGCGTTCGGCTTAACGGTTCTTAGGGTTCATGTTTTGAGGGGTGACTATTAGCCCCGAAAAAGCTTTGGAAACGGAAAAATACATTATTCTGGTACTTGTTCTTGTCCGAATGAGCCAATTTTTATGCCATTGTGACTCTTATACGAGAATAACATGTGGTAGAAGTTTCAAAGCGTTTGGCTTAACGATTCTTAGAATTCATGTTTTGAGGGGTGACTTTTAGCCGTGAAAAAGCTTTCGAAACGGAAAAATACATTGTTTTGGCCCTTGTACTTATCCGAATGAGCCGATTTTTGCGCTATTGTGACTCTTATAGACGGATAACACGAGGTAGAAATTTCAAGCGTTCGGGTTAACGGTTCTTAGGGTTCATGTTTTGAGGTAACCTCGAAAACAGCTCTGGAAACGGAAAAATACTTTGTTTTGGCACTTGTGCTTGTCCAAACGAGCCAAATTTTTCGCTGGTGAGATTTTTATACGAGGATAAGATGTTGTAGAAGTTTCAAAGCGTTCGGGTTAACGGTTTTTAGGAGTCATGTTTTGAGGGGTGAATTTTAGCCCCGAAAAAACTTTGGAAACGGAAAAATATATTGTTTTGGCACTTGTACTTGTCCTTATGAGCCGATTTTTTTGCCGTTTTTATTTTCATACGAGGATAACATGTGGTAGAAGTTTCAAACGTTCGGGTTAATGATTCTTAGGGTTCATGTTTTGAGTTAGCCCCGAAAAAAGCTTGGAAACGGGAAAATACTTTTTTTTGGCCCTTGCACTTGTCCGAATGAGCCAATTTTTGCGCCATTATGATTCTTATACGAGGATAACATGTGGTAGAAGTTTCAAAGCGTTCGGGCTAACGGTTCTTAGGGTTCATGTTTCGAGGGGTGACTTTTAGCTCCGAAAAAGCTTTGGAAAGGGAAAAATACCTTATTTTGGGAGTTGTACTTGTCCGAATGAGACGATTTTTGCACCATTGCGACCCTTATAGGAGAATAACATGTGGTAGAAATTTAAAGCATTCGGTTTAATGGTTCTTAGGGTTCATGTTTTGAGGGGTGACTTTTAGCCCCGAAAAAGCTTTGGAAACGGAATAATACATTGTTTTGGCACTTGTATTTGTCCGAATGAACCGATTTTTGCGTCATTGTGACTTTTATACGAGGATAACATGTGGTAGAAATTTAAAGCGTTCGGGTTAACGGTTCTTAGGGTTCATGTTTTGAGGCGTGACTTTTAGTCTCAAAAAAGCTTTAGAAACCGAAAAATACATTGTTTTGGCACTTGTACTTATCCGAATGATCCGAATTTTGCGCTATTGTAACTCTTATACAAGGATAACATGTAGTAGAAATCTAATGTGTTCGGGTTAACAGTTCTTAGGGTTCATGTTTTGAGGTAGCCCCGAAAACATCTCTAGAAACGGAAAAATACTTTGTTTAGGCACTTTTTTTTTTCGAAAGAGCTGATTTTTTCGCGTTGTTTTTATTTTACGATTATAAAATGTGGTAGAAGTTTCAAAGCGTTCGGGTTAACGTTTCTTAGAGTTCATGTGCTGAGGGGTGACTTTTAGCCCGGAAAAAGTTTTGGAAACGGAAAAATACATTGTTTTGGCACTTGTACTTGTCCGAATGACCCGATTTTTGTGCCATTGTAACTCTTATATAAGGATAACATATTGTAGAAATTTCAAAGTGTTCGGGTTAACGGGTCTTAGGTTTCATGTTTTGAGGTAGCTCCGAAAAAAGCTTTTGAAACGGAAAATAACATTATTTTGGCACTTGTGCTTGTCCGAATGAGCCAATTTTTTCGCTGTAGTTATTTTTATAGAAAGATAACATGTGGTAGAAGTTTCAAAGTGTTCGGCTTAACGGTTCTTAGGGTTCATGTTTTGAGATGTGGTTTATAGCCCCGAAAAAGCTTTGGAAACGGAAAAATACATTGTTTTTGCATTTTTACTTGTCTGAATGCTCCGATTTTTATGCCATTGCGTCTCTTATACGAGAATAACATGTGGTAGTAATTTCAAAGTGTTCGGGTTAGCGGTTCTTAGGGTTCACGTTTTGAGGGGTGACTTTTAGCCCCGAAAAAGCTTTGGAAACGGAGAAATACATTATTTTGGCAATTGTACTTGTCCGATTAAGCTGACTTTTGCACCATTATGATTCTTATACGAGTATAACATGTGGTAGAAATTTCAAATCGTACAGATTAGTGGTTCTTAGGGTTCATATTTTGGGGGTTGACTTTTAGCCGCGAAAAAGCTTTGGAAACAGAGAAATACATTGTTTTAGCACTTGTACTTGTCCGAACGAGCCGATTTTTGTGCCATTGTGATTCTTATACGAGGATAACATGTGGTAGAAATTTAAAGCATTCGGGTTAACGGTTCTTAGGGTTCATGTTTTGAGGTAGTATAAAAAAAAACTCTGAAAACGCAAAAATAATTTGTTTTGGCACTTGTGCTTGTCCAAATGAGCCAATTTTTTCGCCGTTGTTATTTTTTTGCGAGGATAACATGTGGTAGAAGTTTTAAAACATTCGGGTTAATGGTTCTTAGGGTTCATGTTTTGAGGGGTAACTTTTAGACCGAAAAAAGCTTTGGACACGGAAAAATACATTAGTTTTGCACTTGTACTTGTCCGAATGGCCGATTTTTGAGCCATTCTGACTCTTATATGAGGATAACATGTGGTAGAAATTTCAAAACGTTCGTGTTAACGGTTCTTAAGATTCATGTTTTGAGGTAGCCCCGAAAAAAGCTCTTGAAACGGAAAATACATTGATTTGGCACTTGTGCTTGTCCGAATGAGCTGATTTTTTCGCTGTTGTCATTTTTATTGAAGGATAACATGTGATAGAAGTTTTGAAGCATTCGGCTTAACGGTTCTTTGGGTTCATGTTTTGAGGGTTGACTTTTAGCCCCGAAAAAGCTTTGGAAACGGAAAAATACATTGTTCTGGAACATGTACTTGTTCGAATGAGCCGATTTTTATGCTATTGTGACTCTTATACGAGAATAACATGTTGGAGAAATTTGAAAGTGTTCGGGTTGGCGGTTCTTAGGGTTCAGATTTTGAGGTAGCCCCGAAAACAGCTCTAGAAACGAAAAAATACATTGTTTTGGCACTTGTACCTATCCGATTAAGCTGATTTTTGCGCCATTATGATTTTTATACGAGGATAACATGTGGTAGAAATTTCAAAGCTTTCGGGTTACCGGTTCTTAGGATTCATGTTTTGAGGGGTGAATTTTAGCCCCGAAAATGCTTTGGAAACGGAAAAAATACATTGTTTTGGCACTTGTACTACTCCTAATGAGCCGATTTTTGCGCCATTGTGACTCTTAAATGAGGATAGCATGTGGTAGAAATTTTAAAATGTTCGGGTTAACGGTTCTTATGGTTCATGTTTTGAGGTAGCCTAGAAAACAACTCTAGAAACGGAAAAATACTTTGTTTTGCCACTTGTGCTTGTTCGATTGAGCCGATTTTTTCGCTGGTGAGATTTTTATATGAGGATAACATGTGGTAGAAGTTTAAAAGCGTTCGGCTTAACGGTTCTTAGGGTTCATGTTTTGAGGGGTACCTTTTAGCCGTGAAAAAGCTTTCGAAACGGAAAAATACATTGTTTTGGCACTTATACTTGTCCGAATGAGCCGATTTTTGTGCCATTGTGACTCTTATAGGAGGATAACATGAGGTAGAAATTTCAAAGCGTTCGGGTTAACGGTTCTTAGGGTTCATGTTTTGAGGTTACCCCGAAAACAGCTCTAGAAACGGAAAAATACTTTGTTTTGGCACTAGTGCTCGTCCAAACGAGTCGATTTTTTTGCCGGTGAGATTTTTATACATGTGTTGGGAAATTTATTAGTAAAGTTTTGATGAATTCCAAAATCGACTGACCCTAACTTAGTAGATGTTGCCAGAACCTAATGTTCGAATTTTGGCTCGCTGTTTGAGCAAAGTTTAGATTCTATCTTTACAGGTCTCCAGCTGAAGATGGCAACAAGGCATCACTCAGACAGAACATCAGTTGTCAGAAAATACAACTGAGAGTTCATTGTTCCGATGCAAAGAGGGGGAAGTCTTCAGAACATCAGTTGTGAAGGAAACCAACTGAGGGTTCATCAAATGAGCAACAATAGAGAAGAAGAGAACATCAGATGAAAAGGAAGTCATCTGAGGGTTCAAACCCAACTGAGTAAATACAAAGAAGACAACTGAGTGTTCAGTTTCAGAACCTCAGTTGTAGAATTCAACCAAGAAGTCCAACTGCTTGAAGTTCAAAGTCAGCTGAGAGTCCAACAGATCAGAACATCAGCTGAAGACCACTCAGATGAAGATCAAGACTTTCAACCGACTAACCAAGGTTGACTGTCAGAAAGGTTAAGATTTGAATTTCAAAAGGAAGTCACATGAGGGTTTGACCGTTCAGTCATTACCCCATCTGGCCCAACACAAGGCTGTCTTAGATGGAAAACAGAAGAACTCAGATGCCATATCGGGAAAGTCTGCAGAAATGAGAGACAAGCCATCGCTTTCAACGATCAGAGATCAACAGCACCTCCAACGGCTAGTTGATACTCTCCGCCTATAAATAGAGGCATTCTCTCATTCGAGAGGTTTATGACATATATACAGAAGTGAGACAGAGAAGTGCAATCACAACAGAATCAAGCAAAAGAAAAATCTGCAAAAATCCTATTCTAAGAACATCAGCAGCTGAGAGTTCAAGAGTGATAGAACATTAGTAGCTGAGGGTTCATAGAGTGAAATTTTGTCTTAGATCTTAGTTTGAGTGTTTATTCGCTCAAAGCCTTAGATCCAGCTCTCATTCGTGATCGAGCTGTAGTTGGAAAACCCACCCACACCCTAAAAAGTGTTTGCTAGGAGCTTACTCTTCCTGTAATTGAGTAGTTAGGTCGTCAAGTACCCGCAAACTTGACATAGGTTGTTAAGTACCTGCAAACTTAACTGTTAAGGTTGATAAGTACCCGTAAACTTATTGCAACGGTTGCACAGCCCGAGTAAGCTGTGTGGAACTGTCCAGAAGAACTTGGACTGAGGTGTGAGGATTCACATCTCCCCGACGTAGGAGGGTTATCTCCGAACTACGTTAAATCTCGTGTGTCTGTGTGCATTTTTATTCAGTTGCTTATTGCATTGTTATCTGACCAAACTAACCGACATACAAATTGCATATCTGTGCATTCTCAACTGTTTTGATTTTTTACCAACCGAGCTTAAAAGCGTGGTTGTTTATAACGAGTTTATTTTTCCACCACATTCTGCACAGCTACACTCTTCCAGCTGAGGTTGCTTACTCAGCTATGAGATTCCAACTGAGTCCTTTTACTCAGTTGAAGAGATTTTTTTTGGGGTTAAGTTTTAAAATTCTGACTGGTGTATTCCCCCCCCCCCCATACACCAGTAACTCGTTTCGGGACCATCAAGTGGTATTAGAGCAGTGGTTCAAAAGACTGCTGACTCTGTTTCACAAGGTGTGAATTCGAGAAATTTTCTTCAGTGGTCAACTGAACAGATCTTTTCACGCTAGTGCATTCTTGCTCGCATTTTTGTCCTGTTTCTGTTTGTGCAGATGGACGTCAAGGACAAGATCGTCGTCATGTTCTCAGTAGTCAATTATACATCATGGAGAACTCGAATGAAGAAGATCCTTCTGTCAAAGCATCACCGGATGCAACAAGTTCTCTCTTCCGGACCAATAGTCATTAAAGAAAGAATAGCTCGCACTCCCACAAATCCTCATGATGGAGATACAGTGGTGGAGTATGTGGAGAAACGGCTAGAAGACTACTCTCCAGAGGAGGCCAAGGTGAGCCAGTTGGACATCTGGGCTCAGAGCACAATAATGTCCACAGTTGGACAAGATTATCTGCCCTGGATAGAGGAGTGTGAGACTGCAAAAGAGATGTGGGACGTCCTGGCATCGCTAAGTGAAGAAAGCGACGAGACAAAGGAAAACAAGTTCTCGCATGCATGTCAAGATTTCGACAACTTCAGTCTGCGACCTGATGAGACTATTGATCAGCTAGAGCTCCGGTTTATGGACATCATCAGAAGAATCCAGTCCATCCGAGAGGAAAATACACACTAAGAGAAATCAACCTCAAAGTGTTGCAGGCTCTACTGGCTGAGTGGGATACTTTCACAAATATCCACGAGAGCCGAGCTGACCTTGGTGAAATGGGAACTGAAAGATTGTTCTCAATCTTGAAAGGAAATGAGTATAAGGTCAACAAGAGGAGATCGCAGCCCTCAGGTCAGACAAGTAGAATTGAGGATGTTGGCTCAGCCTCAAAGTCAGTTGCTCTCCGAGCTGATTACTCAAAATCGAGATCATCAAGGCCAACCAGATCAGCTGACACGACTGCAAAGGAGCTAAGCAGAGAGGAACTGCAACAGAACATTGCAACTTTGTCAAAGAAGCTAGCCGAAATGGACACTCGGTTCGGCAAATATAAACGTTTCTATAAATCAAACCGAACTCGAGACAGTTCAAAGCCAGTCACCAATGGTTGGTTCGAATGCGGAAAGGAAGGTCACTTCAAGGCTGACTGCCCAGATCTATCGAAGAAAGAGAGAGATGCTCTAAGGGCCAAACAAGCTGGAAAGAATAAGGCCATGGTTGCAGAAGAAGCAGCTGACGATATGGATATGTTCACTGACACCGAAGATGAAGATGAGCTGACTTCTACCAACAACGTCATCAGTCAGGATCAATGCCTCATGGCACTTGGAACCAACCAAGATGACACTGAGGTACAATCTAATCCTGCTCAGTTAAATTCTTTCAATACTTCTAACATGCAGGAATCTCTGAACGATGAGTTGGAACCCTCCTGTAGTGATTTTCAAGAACTCAGTGAGGAGCTGCATCACCAATCGGTTGAGTTTAAGAGTCTTCAAGCTCAGTTCACCAAACTTGAAGATTCCTTAACCGAGAAGGACGATCTGATCAAAAGCCAAACCAAGGAGATTGAGAATCTCAAGAGTCAACTGAACGAGGCTAAGGCTCCAGCTGATGAGGAGTTGACAAAGCAGAACAAGAAACAGTAAGATCAGTTGACAAATCAAGATGCTCAGATCGAACAGCTGATAAAGAAGTCAGATGGACAAACCGAGAAGATAGCTGTTCTCGTCAAAGAGTTGCAAACTGAGAAGGACAATCTAATTAAGCTGTATCAGTCATCCAAGATCATAGAGAATCTTATCAGTTATAGTAGACAGATGGATGACGTGTCAGGTCTCGGCTATGATGTTGTCAAGGATACTGGGATTCCACCAGAAACCTTCATCAAAGCTGTAGAAGTCACAGCTGTCGAGCCAAACACAGCTGAGTCTCCTGAAGCTAATTCAACCTCTACCTCTCAACAAGATCAAACGACCAATAGGATTACAACTGAGAAGGGAAAAGGAGTAGCTGATGTAGGACAAAATGTTCCGTCGGTTGAGGTATCAACCGAGGGGGAATGTTCTAAAAGTCAGAAGAGGAATCAGAGGCGTTGAAGGCACAACCACAACCGAACTTAGAACTAGAGCCGACCTCTGCATCAACCTCAAAGTCAACATCAGAGAGAATGGAACCGACCTCAGAACGGACAAGGGTTCAATCATCTGAATCAATAGTGGTTCCAACATCAGTTCGACCAAAGGTTCCAACCGAGTCAACCAATGAGGAACTGGTCAAACAACCGGAGATATTCATGCCATAATATGAATCATCAACAGGGCATGAATAGCTACAGACAACCCTCAGGAAGATGGAATCATAATCAGCCACACAGATTCCAATATGGTGTCCGACCTCACAGACAAACTCAACAGGATAAGAATCGCCATCAAAACAGGGGGAAAGCCTCACCTCCTAAAGCTCAACATGGGAGAAATCCAACTCCTCCCAAGAAACAGAACATCACTACTAACAACAAGCCTAAGGATAACCGAGGTGTTGTTATAGTTGATGATGAAGGAAAAGTGATCTGGAATGATAAATCCATCCGAGTTTACAGGGAAAAGCGACGCACAGTTCCAACAGGAACTGGTTCTAACCCTCCAGGACCCAACTGAAATTGGGGACCTAAGCGAGTTTCTCTTTGCAGGTACAGGAGAAACATCTGAGGAAGAAGAAGGCGTGCTACAATGTGGGTGATGGATAGTGGATGCTCGAAACACATGACAAATCTGAAGGATTTGCTTGGATGTTTCGTGGAGAAAGAAGGTCCATCAGTTACTTTTGGTGATAACTCAAAAGGTTACACCAGAGGTTACGGTACCCTTGAAACCAATCATGTTTCAATTTCTAATGTTTCTTATGTTGATGGATTGAAGCATAACCTGCTCTCCATCAGCCAATTCTATGATAATGGTTTCTCTGTCAAGTTTGATACACAGGGTTGCAGAGTTAAAGATGTCAGATCAAAGCAGGTGATATTGTTGGGAAATCGATCTCCAACAGGGAATGTTTACTACGCTGATTGGAACAACAGCCTCCTTGACATTTGCTTGTTATCAAAGAGCAGTTCGGATGTGAGCTGGCTGTGGCACAAAAGGCTCAACCATCTGAACTTCAAGACGATGAACCGACTCGCCAGACAAGAACATGCAAGAGGCATACCTAACTGAGTGTTTTCAACAACACACATCTGCAGTGCATGCCAGCTGGGAAAGCTCGCTAGATCCTCCTTCCGATTGAATTCTACTCTTTCAACTGACCGAGTGTTACAGCTGATCCATATGGATCTCTTCGGGCCAGTTACACCAAAGAGCTTGAACGGGAACGAATATACACTGGTTGTAACTGATGACTACTCAAGATATACGTGGACCATCTTCATGCGCCACAAGAGTGAGACCCGAGATGAGCTGCCCAAGCTGATGGATCGGATATCGAATCAACAAGAAATGAAGATCATATCTATCCAATCAGATCGTGGAACGGAGTTTCTAAATGAAACCATCATTGAGTATTGCGAAAAGAATGGCATAATCCATCAGACATCAGCAGCGCGTACTCCGCAACAGAATGGCGTAGCTGAGCGAAGAAACAGAACGCTGAAGGATGCAGCCACATCCATGTTAGCGAGCTCAGCCCTGCCAAAGAAATTTTGGGCTGAAGCGATCAACATAACATGCTACACTCAGAATCAATCTCTTCTCACCAAGCGATTGGGAAAGACACCCTACGAGCTGTGGAGACGCAGAAAGCCAGATATTTCTTATTTTCGCATTTTTGGGTCTAAGTGTTATATTCGCAACAATGGGAAGACTCAGTTGAAAACTTTTGATGCCAAAGCTTCGAAAGGAATATTTCTTGGATATGCAGCTCGGATCAAGGCATATAGAGTTTTCAACAACAGCTCTCGTGTTGTGGAAATAACACCTCATGTTAGTTTTGATGAATCTACCTTTGAGTGCAGGGAACAGGTAAACGAACAACACGCGGATCCAGCTATTCTACCAGTTCTCACTAGATCGCAAGCACTTAGGGAAAAGAACCGAGCTGAACCACTGGTGTGGGCAACTGAGGATGAGGATCCATACTCCTCTGAAGATGAATGCGAAGACCTCAGCTCATCCCAAGGGAGAACTTCAGCTGATACTCCTCCAACTGCATCAACATCTAAAGCAGAACCAAACTCAGCTCGAACTATTATCAATGTTGAGGATCCAGACTCAACAGCTGATCAATCACCAGCTCTGAAGACTCCAACTCAGATTTCTGAACAGCCACAGTTGGAAGAAGAAGGAAGACGCAACCGAAGATGGTATGAAGTTCATTCCACCGACGACATCATCGGAGATCCAACCGAGGGTGTGCGTACACGGAGCAGAGTTGCAAATTCTGAATCAACCGAGGAAGACTTCAACACTTATGCCCAATATGCTGAGGAATTGGCAGTTCTAGAAGAGTTCGAGCAAGCTGGAGATGTTGCCATGATTTCTTGCTTTGTAGCTGATGTACCTGAACCGAAGAATGTTGGGGAAGCTCTCAACTGTGTCCACTGGACAACAGCCATGCAAGAAGAACTGAATGAGTTTCTACAGAACTGTGTATGGGAGTTGGTAGAAAGACCAAATGGTGTCAAAGTGATTGGATTGAAGTGGATCTTCAAAAACAAGAGAGACGCCATTGAATTCATTGTGAGGAATAAAGAAAGGTTGGTAGCTCAAGGATACTGCCAACAAGAAGGAATTGACTTTGAAGATTCCTTTGCACCTGTTGCAAGGCTGGAAGCCATCCGAATCTTTCTAGCTTATGCCGCACATCACAAGTTCAAAGTATATCAGATGGATGTGAAGTGTGCATTCCTAAATGGAGATATCAAAGAAGATGTATATGTTGAACAGCCTCCTGGTTTTGAGACTCGAGATGGAAGAGTGTACAAGCTGAAGAAAGCTATCTATGGTCTAAAGAAAGCGCCAAGGGCATGGTATGACACTCTTTGTGGATTTCTTCTGAACTCGGGGTTCAAACGAGGTTCAGTTGATAAGACTCTGTTCACCATCAAAGTTGGAGAAGATATACTTGTTGTGCAAATCTACGTGGATGACATCATATTCGGCTCCATGTCGGAGGAGCTGTGCAAGAAATTCTCAGATCTCATGAAGGAGAAGTTCGAGATGTCAATGATGGGCGAGATGAATTATTTCCTTGGATTACAAGTGAAGCAGTCACCTGAAGGGATTTTCATCAACCAGTCCAAATATACAAAGGAGCTCATCACTAAGTTCGGATTGCAGACAAGTAAGACAACGAGAATCCCTATGAATACGAACTGGAAGATCGAACCCAGAGCTGAGGGAAAGCTCGTTGATGCCAGCCAGTATAACTGCCAGCCGACCAGATATATCATACGCAGTTGGAGTGTGTGCTCGATTTCAAGTCCAACCAAGAGAAGCACACATGTTGGCAGCAAAGAACATCATTAAGTATCTGAAGGGAACTGTCAATGTTGGGTTGTGGTACCCAACTGACGACAATATCCAGCTAACTAGATACTCAGATGCGGACCTAGCAGGAGATCGGTTGGACAGGAAGTCTACCTCTGGACACTGTCAATTCATGGGAAGCAAGCTGGTTTCATGGTTCTCCAAGAAACAAGCATGTGTTGCCACTTCTACAACCGAGTCAGAATACATGGCTGCCGGAAGCTGTTGCATGCAAGTGTTGTGGCTGAAGCAATAACTGAGAGATTATGAAGTCACAACTGGACAGGTTCCCATTCATTGTGATAGCTCGAGTGCCATAGCTATCTCTCTAAACCCTGTTCACCACTCTCGGACTAAGCATATCGACATTCGTCATCATTTCATCCGAGATCATATTGAGAAGAAGGATGTATCCATGGAGAAGATCCCAACTGAGATTCAGAGAGCTGACATCTTCACCAAACCTCTTCCTGAAGCCCGATTCAAGATGCTGTGTGATCTTCTAGGACTCTTGGATCCGAGCTGAAGAGTCATCCGAGCTGAAGAGTCATCCGAGCTGATAAGGATCCATCCGAGCTGAAGAGTCGGATATCTATCTAAGGAGGAAGCTCAGATGAAGGGGGAAGCTCAGATGAAGGAGGAAGCTCAGATACAAATTGCCAACTGAAGACATCAGACGTCAGCTGAACAGACGAACTCGAGTCAGCTGATGGTATGCGGCAACTGAGGATCACAACTGAGGGATACAGCTGATCTCGACATCAGCTGACAGGTATCATTTATGACTGAAGGTGTTATGATATTAAATGAGAATGTTTGAAATAAATTCAAACATTCCTGAACATGTCAGCTAGACTAAACAAGCCATCATATCGCATTTAATGTAAAGTCTGGCTGAACTCCTATAGCCTTACTTTATAGTGCGACTGGGCTGACACCCTAAACTATTCACCTTCTCACTCGCGCGCGTGGAGTATTAGTCAAAATTACCCAACAGTCGCGTAATCTCAGCCGTTGATGGATTCGCGCCATTTAACCCCAGCCGTTGATATTATCCGAGTCAAAGATTATATAATACGGCAAATCAGGAAGTGATCTTTACCTTCTTATTTCGTGCATATCTTTAATTACTATTCATCATCCTCTTCAAATCTGTTTCACCATTTTTAGTAAAGAATTTCTCTTCTTCTTTGCATATATATCTATTTGAGATGGCGCCCAAATCCAAAGCTTCTAAGAAGATGATTTCCACAGAGCCTGCTACTTTCTAGGAATCTTTCGACATGGTGATGTCGAAGATTCATTTTGAACAGACTCTGTCCAGAGCGGCTTTGGACTCGCTTGAGCTCGCTCCCGTCGCCGCCATTCTCTCCGACCACCGTCTGCTCGACTGGGCAACTCTCTCTCCCTCCCAATTGCTCAGGAAGCAGGTCGTACACTTCTATCGAAATTGGCACCGGGTTGCAGAAGATGGGCTTGTCACGATCATCCCGTGCAAGCAACGACACAGAACCTCCCGGACAGTAGAAGACACCGCCGTAGAAATAAAAATGTCGAAGGAATTGGAGAAGATCATCCCCAGAAATCGCGATGCCACAGATGTGCTGGGGAACTTCACTGACAAGGAAGCTGATGCCTTCCTTCAAACCATCCTTCTTATTCCCGAACCATTGAAGGGGAGCATGCAGAGGACGAAGCTGAAGCCGGCGCACCGACTTCTCTTCGACGTGATTTCCAAATGCGCCTTCGCGTATGGAGGAGCTTTCGGTTACATTAGCCGACCAAAGCTCAAGCAACAGAAGGCACTGGAAGAGCTGCACCAGGTCGACTGGCTGGGCTATCTTGAGAGCCAGTTGTTGTTGGAGAAGCAGAAAATCTCCGAGACGATAGCTGAGTCCGGAGAACTGCTATTGAGTGTCAAGGGGACACTCAACTTTGGGACAAAAATATCTGCCCTCATCCTCCAAGCCACAGAGGGACTGTCGCTGACATGGGAAGGAAGTGAGGACACTCCATTCAGCAAGCTGACGCTGTTCCCCACAGCCAAGAAGGCCAGGGACGTTGTGGAGGCCGTCTACACACCCAAGGGTGCCCCCAAGCCAGCTGTGGAGTCAGCAGCTCGCCGCTCTTCGAGGTCCAAGCCAGCGAAGCGCCAGCTGGAGAAGGTGGCTGAGGAAGAGGAAGACGAAGAAGAAAAGGAGGAACCTCTGCTGAAGAGACCCAGAATCCGGATCATCCAGCCAGCGGCTCAACCATCCACAACCAGTCCAGTGGTGGCAAAGCCAGCTGAGGAGAAGGAGTCAACCGAATCCAGCCAATCGGTTGACCCAGCTGGGTTTGTCCTTCAACCTCGTCAGGAGGAAGCAGCTGAAGGCGTGGAGATTCAAGTGGAGGATTCCAGCTCCTCCTCAGATGACTCTTCTTCATCTGAGGAGTCCCACGACAGTCAAACTGGAGCTGATGCCAGCCAGGTAATCCCACCTGTGTCTGAAGAAACCAATGAGCCAGCCGACTCACCACCCAAAGAGGATCCAGTTCTCTCAACTGGTCCTCAGTCAGAAATTCCGAGCCTCTCGCTCGATGCCAACGTTGTGACCATTCCTTTGGCCAACGTTGATGAAACCATTGAACCCGTAACCTTCGATATTGACCCCCCACCAATCGACGAAGAAGCCAACCGCCAGGCGATCCTGGCTGAATATGAAGGAAGGCTCAGCTACTGCTTTCGCAAGTTGATTGGAATGTTCCCCGAGGCAGCCTCGATGCCCATTTTTACTATGTTCGGGACGGAACTGCTCTACCAATTCAGCGTCATATTCACCTATTGGTATGTAAAGGAGGAAACCCTCAAGATCCATGGTTGGGACAGGTTGAAGGTCGAAGAGTCCAACCTGAGGGAATACTTCGACTACCAAAACCTGGAGGTAGCTTACAACCAGAAGGTGGCTGTGCTCCGACGACGTCTGGACAAGAGCATCTAAGAAGGGACAGACACCAGGGAGCTGTGCAACAATCCTAGAGCTGTTCAGTTTCTTGACGAGATGCTAGCCAAGAATGCCTCCTGCATGGACGACGTCGACGCAGCTGATGAGGCGGCCGAGAGAGAAGAAGTGAAGCTCAAGGCCTACCTCGCCAGCCGATCTGCCATGGTTGTCTCGGAGCCATTTGCCCAGCCACAACCACAACACCTGCTCGGACCCTCCGATCAGCCAGCTCTCTCATCTGATACCATCTGTGAGCTGATCTCGGAGAGGGTCAATCAGCTGAGGCAGGAAATGTTGTCCAAGCTACAGCACAGCAAGGAGAAGGAAGCAGACAGGATGCAGAAGTTGATGGCCGAGAATGCCAGCTTGAAGAATCAGCTCGAACACCTTTCCTCTTCCCTGCAGCAGAAGTTCGAAGACCTCTCCACTTCTTCCAGCTCGGAGGTCTCGGCTCTAAGGAAGGCCGTTCAGGGTCTCAGCTCGGATTTCAACGTTTTCAAGACTGTTGCTGAATCTGACCTAGCAAAGTCCCAGCAGACCCAAGACCAGGAGTGGATGTCTCAGTTTGCATCTTTCCGAGCTGAGTTCGTCACCCTCCACAAAGAGGTCTATGCGTCCTTTGCAGCCGTGCAGCGAGCTGAGCAGGAGCGCCAAGACTTGGAGTTGGCCAAGAAGGTGGAAGAAAAGGATGCAGTCGACGAACTGTTTTCCCGAGTTCAACAAGCTGAGGCCAAGTTGACCTCCCTGGATGGCACTGTTGCCACCCTTTTGGATGATTCCAAAAAGGGGGAAGACAAGAGGGACAAGGGGCCAGCAGCTGTTGCTGGACGAGGGAAAGCTGTTCTTCTGCAAGGAGAAGGAGTGCCAGCTGAAGGAGAAGGAATGCCAGCTGAAGCTGAAGCTGAAGGATCGCAGCCCGAACTGGAAATCTCCCACGACCTTGTAGCCGAGCTTACGGCCGAGCTCGATGCCGAACTTGACGGAGGAATATCTGTTGAAGACTGCATCGAAGCTGCCAAAGCTATGGGGGAGCCCAAGAAGAAGTACTTGAATCCCTTTTGGATCAAGAAGTTCGCTGCCGATCAGGCCAAGAAGGTGGCCAAGTTCGAGAAGAAGCTCGCCAAGGTGGAGAAGAACGTCGACAGAAACAAAGCCAGCTGGAGTGTGCGAAGAATCAACAAGCACCAGATGAAGGCTGAGGCTAGGAAGTCGACGCATCAGTTGCAGAAGAATGCTCCGCTCCCGTCTCGGTACCCACATGTTGACAAGTGGATGAATGCTGAGTGGAACGATGACTGGGAGCAGTTCAAGCATGAATTCATCAATGACTTCTATTACAGGAAGGTCTACTCGATTGAAGACCCAAGGCAAGCCTTCAAGAAAGCCCTGTGGGAACTCAGAACTGGAGACCCTGGAATGTTTAGTCAGTTCAAGCGAGCTATGGTGAATGCTCAGCTCGATCCCAACACCGTTTCAGTTCCGAAGATGTGCAGGTACCGCCCTCAATTGATCAAAGGCACGAGCACGCCAAACAGAAATGCGATCATGGCTGAGGCGAGGCAAGTCTACAAGGAACACGGCGTCAACACTGGGATCGAGTCAACTGCGAAGAAAGAGATCTTTGACCGTATCTTCAGCAAGTATGGTCAACAGTATTTTTGAGCTGTCAAAGTTTTTGAGCTGATGAAGTTTTTGGATGTTGTAGTTTTTGAAGCAATTGTTGTATTTTTGTTGTTTTGTACTTGTAATCTTCAATTGTAACAAAATCTGCAAGTATATATAAGATTCACCTTGATGAACAATTCCTCATTGTCCAAGCTCTGAATCACAAAGTCTTTCAATATCATGTTATAACTGTGCTAACCCTTTGATGTTTTATCTTATAGACTGTCTAGAATTTCAGCTGAGATTTTAGATAAGTTAGTGAGTTTTAGATCAATAGTGGCTTAAAGTTATAAGTGGTTTTGGTTTTGGCATCATCAAAAAGGGGGAAATTGTTGGGAAATTTATTAGTAAAAGTTTTGATGAATTCCAAAACCGACTGACCCCAACCGAGTAGATGTTGCCAGAACCTAATGTTAGAATTTAGGCTCGCTGTTTGAGCAAAGTTTAGATTCTATCTTTACAGGTCTCCAGCTGAAGATGGCAACAAGGCATCACTCAGACAGAACATCAGTTGTCACAAAATACAACTGAGAGTTCATTGTTCCGATGCAAAGAGGGGGAAGTCTTCAGAACATCAGTTGTGAAGGAAACCAACTGAGGGTTCATCAGATGAGAAGCAATAGAGAGGAAGAGAACATCAGATGAAAAGGAAATCATCTGAGGGTTCAAACCCAACTGAGTAAATACAAAGAAGACAGCTGAGTGTTCAGTTTCAGAACCTCAGTTGTAGAATTCAACCAAGAAGTCCAACTGCTTGAAGTTCAAAGTCAGCTGAGAGTCCAACAGATCAGAACATCAGCTGAAGACCACTCAAATGAAGATCAAGACTTTCAACCGACTAACCAAGGTTGATTGTCAGAAAGGTTAAGATTTGAATTTCAAAAGGAAGTCACATGAGGGTTTGACCGTTCAGTCATTACCCCATCTGGCCCAACACAAGGCTGTCTCAGATGGAAAGCAGAAGAACTCAGATGCCATATCGGGAAAGTCTGCAGAAATGAGAGACAAGCCATCGCTTTCAACGATCAGAGATCAACAGCTCCTCCAACGGCTAGTTGATACTCTCCGCCTATAAATAGAGGCATTCTCTCATTCGAGAGGTTTATGACATATATACAGAAGCGAGACAGAGAAGTGCAATCACAAGAGAATCAAGCAAAAGAAAAATCTGCAAAAATCCTATTCTAAGAACATCAGCAGCTGAGAGTTCAAGAGTGATAGAACATTAGTAGCTGAGGGTTCATAGAGTGAAATTCTGTCTTAGATCTTAGTTTGAGTGTTTATTCGCTCAAAGCCTTAGATCCAGCTCTCATTCGTGATCGAGTTGTAGTTGGAAAACCCACCCACACCCTAAAAAGTGTTTGCTAGGAGCTTACTCTTCCTGTAATTGAGTAGTTAGGTCGTCAAGTACCCGCAAACTTGACATAGGTTGTTAAGTACCCGCAAACTTAACTGTTAAGGTTGATAAGTACCCGTAAACTTATTGCAACGGTTGCACAACCCGGGTAAGCTGTGTGGAACTATCCAGAAGAACTTGGACTGAGGTGTGAGGATTCACATCTCCCCGTGGACGTAGGAGGGTTATCTCCGAACCACGTTAAATCTCGTGTGTCTGTGTGCATTTTATTCAGTTGCTTATTGCATTGTTATCTGACCAAACTAACCAACATACAAATTGCATATCTGTGCATTCTCAACTGTTTTGGTTTTTGACCAACCGAGCTTAAAAGCGTGAGTTGTTTATAACGAGTTTATTTTTCCACCACATTCCGCACAGCTACACTCTTCCAGCTGAGGTTGCTTACTTAGCTGTGAGATTCCAACTAAGTCCTTTTACTCAGTTGAAGAGATTTTTATTGGGGTTAAGTTTTAAAATTCTAACTGGTGTATTCCCCCCCCCATACACCAGTAACTTGTTTCGGGACCATCAACATGGATAACATGTGGTAGAAGTTTCAAAGCGTTCGAGTTAACGGTTCTTAGGGTTTATGTTTTGAGGGTGACTTTTAGCCCCGAAAAAGTTTTTGAAACGGAAAAATACATTGTTTTGGCACTAGTACTTGTCCGAATGAGCCGATTTTTATACCATTGTGACTCTTATACGAGGATAACATGTGGTATAAATTTAAAGCATTCGGGTTAACGGTTCTTAGGGTTCATGTTTTGAGGTAGCCCCAAAAAAATCATTGGAAAAGCAAAATTACTTTGTTTTGGAACTTGTGCTTGTCCGAATGAGCCAATTTTTTTGCCGTTGTTAATTTTTTACGAGGATAACATGTGGTAGAAGTTTCAAAACATATGGGTTAACGGTTTTTAGGGTTCATGTTTTTAGGGGTGACTTTTAGCCCCCAAAAAGCTTTGAAAACGGAAAAATACATAGTTTTGGCACTTGTAATTGTCCGAATGACCCGATTTTTGCGCCATTATGGCTCTTATATGAGGATAACATGTGGTAGAAATTTCAAAGCGTTCGTGTTAACAGTTCTTAGGGTTCATGTTTTGAGGTAGCCCCGAAAAAAGCTTTTGAAACGGAAAAATACATTGTTTTGACACTTTTGCTTGTCCAAATGAGCCGATTATTTCACCGTTGTGATTTTTATACGAGGATAACATGTGGTAGAAGTTCCAAAGCGTTCAGCTTAACGGTTCTTAGGGTTCATATTTTGAGGGGTGACTTTTAGCCCCGAAAAAGCTTTGGAAACGGAAAAATACATTGTTCTGGTACTTGTACTAGTCCGCATGAGCCGATTTTTACGCCATTGTGACTCTTATACGAGAATAATATGTGGTAGAAGTTTCAAAGCGTTCAGCTTAACGGTTCTTAGGGTTCATGTTTTGAGGGGTGACTTTTAGCCGTGAAAAAGCTTTCGAAACGGAAAAATATATTGTTTCGGCAATTGTGCTTGTCCGAATGAGCCGATTTTTGCGCCATTGGGACTCTTATAGGAGAATAACATGTGATAGAAATTTCCAAGCGTTCGGGTTAACGGTTCTTAGGGTTCACGTGTTGAGGCAACCCCTAAAAAGCTCTTGAAAAGGAAAAATACTTTATTTTGGCACTTCTGCTTGTCCGAATGAGCCGATTTTTTTGCCTTTGTGATTTTTATACGAGGATAACATGTGGTAGAAGTTTCAAAGAGTTCGGGTTAATCGTTATTAGAGTTCATGTTTTGAGTTAGCCCCGAAAAAAGCTTTGGAAACGGAAAAATACTTTGTTTTGGCCCTTGCACTTGTCCGAATGAGCCAATTTTTGTGCCATTATGATTCTTATACGAAGATAACATGTGATAGATGTTTCAAAGAGTTTGGGCTAACGATTCTTAGGGTTCATATTTTGAGGGGTGACTTTTAGCCCCGAAAAAGCTTTGGAAACGGAAAATTACATTGTTTTAGGACTTGTACTTGTCCGAATGAGACAATTTTTGCGCCATTGTGACTCTTATAGGAGAATAACATGTGGTAGAAATTTAAAGCATTCAGGTCTATGGTTCTTAGGGTTCATGTTTTGGGGTAGCCCCGAAAACAGCTCTAGAAACGGAAAAATACTTTGTTTTGGCACTTGTGCTTGTCCGAATGAGCCGATTTTTGCGTCATTGTGACTTTAATACGAGGATAACATGTGGTAGAAATTTAAAGCGTTCGGGTTAACGGTTCTTAGGGTTAATGTTTTGAGGCGTGACTTTTAGTCCCGAAAAAGCTTTAGAAACCGAAAAATACATTGTTTTGGCACTTGTACTTATCCGAATGATCTGGATTTTGCGCTATTGTGACTCTTATACGAGGATAACATGTAGTAAAAATTTAAAGTTTTCGGGTTAACAGTTCTTAGGGTTCATGTTTTGAGGTAGCCCCGAAAAAATCTCTAGAAACGGAAAAATTCTTTGTTTTGGCACTTGTGTATGTCCGAATGAGCTGATTTTTTTGCGTTGTATTTATTTTACAATTATAAAATGTGGTAGAAGTTTCAAAGCGTTCGGGTTAACGGTTCTTAGGGTTCATGTTTTGAAGAGTAACTTTTAGACCGGAAAAAGCTTTGGACACGGAAAAATACATTATTTTTGCACTTGTACTTGTCCGAATGACCGGATTTTTGCACCATTCTGACTCTTATATGAGGATAACATGTGGTAGAAATTTCAAAATGTTCGTATTAACGGTTCTTAGGGTTCATGTTTTGAAGTAGCCCCGAAAAAAGCTCTTGAAACGGAAAAATACATTGATTTGGCACTTGTGCTTGTCCGAATGAGCCGATTTTTTCACTGTTGCGATTTTTATAGAAGGATAACATGTGGTAGAAGTTTCAAAGCGTTCGGCTTAACGGTTCTTTGGGTTCATGTTCACTTGGTCCGTTATCATCATACTGTTCCGCTTCGGGATCCACTCCGTAGTGCTCTATAATCTCCTCATCTTCTTCCGGGTCTTCTTCCTCCTACTCTTCCTCTTCATGCATTTGTCCTTCAAACAACACGTCATCTTCCTCGACATTATCATCCTCTATGGCGAAACACTCGCGCTCGGCTTCTCTCAAGGCTTCTTCGCAATCTTCCAGGGTATAATTCATCGCAGCTAGCTCAGATTCAATCCATGGCTGGGTAGGAAAAACATTGTTAGGTAGAGTCTGAAGATATCCGGTTCCTACAGTCGCTGCATCAACGGTTTTACTTCTATTTGCTTTGTCGTCGCTTGAGCGGGTTTGGCTAGAGGATTCTGCTCTAGGGTGGCTCAAAAAGGTTGCTTGTGGATGATTCATATAAGCAGCTATTTGGTTCTGAATTGAAGAAGAATTTTCATCACATCCATTCGGCTGCAATGTTGATAAGTCAGAAAAACAAAGGAATCAAGAAAATTAAGTTAAAAGCACACCACTTACAAATGGATAATCTGCAAGAGGATTTTGAGGTTGAAGATTAGTTCGTGGCGGCGAATTGATGTGGAGAGAAACAGTTCCACTTGGAGGAATTGGTGAAGGATTACGAACAAAGTCATTCAACAAGCTTGGAGTATCATCTTCATAAGGTTCGGGCGGAGGAGCACCATAGGACATAAAACAAGCTGAAATCGCGGAGATAAAAGCATTTACGTCGCCGTAAAGGGTTCGGTCGAAGTAACGGTAGCCTAGAAATCAAGGAACAAGAGATGCTGCCCAGTCCTTCCATTCTTGTGGTAGCGCTTGAATCAGGTGCGTCATGCTTTCTAGCGGCCCTACGTCCATATATTGAACCTTTCCCCAAATCGTATGGTATCGTGCTAAGAATTCTGCTAAAGATTCGTTATTTTCCATTCTCGCGTGCAAAAACTCTTACATCCAATCAACGTTGTCCACCCTATACGAATTTTAAACGCATAAGCACACTTAACAAATTATCGAACATATTACGAATTCTACTACATACTCATTTCTGCGTTCCAAAGAGGGATTTTTGGGCAATTCCAAATCACGTAACCAATTGCACACACGCCTTATTCTTTCCGATCTTTTTACACGCACTCACAAAGGGGAAGACATTCTAAAGAAATCTAGTTATTAATCAACTTAACAAATTCATCTCAAAACATCATAGCTTAATAAAATAACTTTAAAGAAAATTCTCAACATTTTAATAACTCAAACATCATTTTAACTTGACAAGAAAACTTTTAGAAAAAGACATACCTGATTGCCAGATGAGATGGAGGATAACTTGGTGTGGTTTACTGACTCAAATAAGTCTAGGAATTAAATCTAGACTCGACTCATCAAGGAATAACAGACTTTAGAACAAATAAAAGCCTTGCTCTGATACCAACCTGTCACGCCCCGACTCTCGAGGTGCGACTTACGAATAATAACAAACCTAAACAACTAACAACTAACTCAAATAAAGGGAACATGCTCGGGGAAAGCAAAGATGAAACATAAGGCAATCGAATTTGGTTTTCAAAAGCATAATGAATTAATAACCGAGCATCTTAACTTCACTTTAAACAGGAATTCAAACAAGTAATTCATGCTGATGGGAAAGGAATTCCAATAAAAGGGGAAAATATACGAATATTTATACATCAAGATAAGGGATCATGTTCAACAACAAATCAAGTTACGAGCCCATCGCTCGGGGTTACAAGTTAAAGGGTTTACGAATTCAACAAGCATTCAAAGTCTTCGAGCACAACGCTCGGAATCAAAAAACATGAATATTAAAGTACTGGCATCAACAGACATTAGATCAAAAGGATTGCAGCGGAAATTAGCATCAACTCCCAACACTTGCACGTATGAAGACGTACAAATGTCAGTCCGAAATTCTACTAAACTTAACCAACAAAACCAAACCACACCACCAAGTATCCACGCCATCGCCATCCAGTCAACCTGCATGTTTAGAAACACACGCAGGGCTGAGTACTTCGTACTCGGTGAACACAAGCCAAAACATTTGAATAAGGATGCTTCTTAAAGATATATTAATTGAACTTGCCTTGCCAAACATCACAAGTATATAAGCAGTTTTAAAAACGGTTTTACTTGTGCATGTCAAAACATTTTTCTTTAAAACAGACTGCGCTGTCAAATAACATAATGTAACAGCATGTATCATCTATCATAAATAACTTCACTGTGCCGAGAAGTAGGCCTCCTTCTCAAACACTGTGACCGGCCTAACCGAAGCAAGGCTCACAGTCACCTCAACATATACCACACGTGGGTTCCTGCTTTCACAGGATAATCACATCTTCATATAAATAGATGATAACACATACTAACTTCAATAAAATGACTAGTCAATCACATTTGAAAATCATAATATAATATTCAATAGCATAACTACTTTTCATCGATAGTTTTGGTTCAGAAAAGCCCACCAGACTTCCGAAGAACTAGCTAGGTGGTCTAGGGCTACTTGTCCTCGCTTGACGATCCGTCCGGCTCGATCCTTCACAGTTCGACATCGATAGGAAGATAAGATATATGAAAGACGGACACAAAGGCGTTGGACTTAACTGACGGACTTCTATTTGAGTCGTCTCTCTCTTCGCTCTAACTTTTCTAAAAGATCTCGCGTTCTCGTCTTTAAATTATTAACTCTATTCGAATTGGTTAACTTTACTACTCAACATCGTATACTTTTCTCGTTCTAATTAATAACTTCATTGTTACCACTATTATTTGAGCTTTCTTTCAAGGACTTTAGTTCATTCTCAATTTAACAATCAATCATCTTGCATACAAGTTCAATCATCTTTCACATTATAATACTATCATGCATTTAAACACTTATTCAAACATATAATGAATTCAAATAAATCAAACATACTTCAAGACACATTAACATTCATTCAATTTGGACCTTAAAATCTAACTCGATTATGCATTTCTTTTTATGAAGGCTCAAATTATTCATTCTATTTTTCTTACTTATATAGACAATGCTTTGTTTTACATCCGTTATCTTATAAGGCATTTATAACTTTTATTCAATTAACAAAATTTCTCCTTAATTATTATTAACTCTTATAAAATTAGGATTTTCTTATTCTTCTTTAATTCAATCCTCATTTCTTATCTCGACTATTGTTCATCTAATTATTATCTCGGTTTTACTTTTTTATTCGTCTGGTTAGAAACAATGTACTCAATTAATTATTTAATTAATCTTCTTTTCCATTTAATTCTCGACATCTTATTTCATTCTCATTTTCTTGATTAACTTATACGAGTATCTATCTTAACTCGTCTAGCATCTTTTTCTTTACTCGATTTAATTTTCTTTTTACTTCTTATCGATTAATTCTTCTTAAACTCGGTTTTCTCTATTTTGTTTATTTCTTTAATAATTTCTTCTTTATTTGTCTTTAACTTAAGCTATTTCTTACTAAATAATTTCTTTATCTTTTGATACATATTTTTATGAATTCACTCACTTTATTAATCACATTATAAAAGATCTTTTTGTTGTATTTTTAGTAAAATTTCAAGTCTTTAAATTTTAATGTAAGACATTTAATTAATAAATCTTTTCATACATCTTTTCATCTTTTATTTAATTAAAAGCTTTTCAATTTTAAGTCTTTTTATCAATACTTCTATCTCTATTCCATATTCAAATTAATCACTAATACATACTTAAACATCCAATCTTTTTTTATTATTTCTACACTTAATTTCTTTCAAAACTTCAACATGCCAACTTATTTTCTTAACTTAAACACATGTATAATCATATTAACATAACATACAATCCTTCCATTGATCAAAACAACACTCAATTCATCAACAAAATTAACAAAATAAAACCTCTATTTTTCCTCAAAAGTCACGGCACACACATACACATTTTGTGCATTTTATTTCTCAATTTTTCATGCAAATAATCTCATTACTAACATGATAAAAATAACAAATCAAGCATCAAAATAACAATAACTCAAAGATTCACTTTTTTCCTATTTTTCTTATAATTTTCGGTATTCATCTTAGTTTTAGGGTTTTAATTTCTTTTTCTTCTCTTATTTCACCGATTAATATCTAATGCTCGATTCTCCTAACGAATTCTTCTCACTCGATTAGCACATGCATATCCTAAGTTTGCCTAAACATAAATTAAATAACATGCATGCATAGATCTTTCCTTTAGGACTTATAGACATACATTTTTACAACTAATCAAATGAATTTCATACTTAATTAAATGGGAATTCTTCTCTTGGCTCTTTGGAATTGAAATGGATGGAAATGGTAGCTTCAAAGCTTGAATCTTGAAAAGAAGAAGGATGTCTTCTTGAATCCTCAAAGAAAAAGAAATAATATGGGATTAATCATCCATAGGTTTTAAGAATCAAAATAAAGAAAAGTGTTGGATAATTCTTGAATTCAACTTCAAGAACTTGGAAGATTCTTACCTTTCTTTGAAAATATGGATGAAATGGATGGAGATTGATAACTTCTACTTCATTTTCATGGATGGAGATCTTGAATCCATGGTTGCATGTGAAGAAAAATCAAGTATGAGGGAGAGAGAGATATTGCCGAGAGGGAGAGAGAGCTTGGGAGAGTTTGAGAGATGGTTTTCTTTCTTGCTAGAGAGAGAGAGATCGAAATGGAGAGAGAGAGATGGAGTGGGATGAATTAATTGTTGTCTTCCTACTTGTCTTAGATGAATAAAATTCAAATCCAACAAAGGGAAAAGGTATACTTGTTGGAAGTTGTAAAAGACAAGACTTGATAGGTGATGTGATATTAACTTGCATGCGCACTTTAAGTAATCCATGCATAAGACATAATCATGATGTGTTAGTCTTGGAAATTGAGGGATGATGGGAGAGGAGGTGTGAGGTGGCGAGAGAGGGAGAGAGGTGGATGACACGTGTCGTCGTCGTGTCGTTACGGGTATTAATTATCCGGTCGTAAAGGTTTTCCGGGTAAAACGATTCGTATTAATTCCGTTTTGTTTTCTTAACGGATCTAACCTCTTCTCGTTTCACTTTTGACACTAACTCATCCCAATCCTATTTCACGTCTCAAATTAAAAGATTAAAGGTTTCGATCATTTTAGTCCTTTAATTCTTAAAAGAATTTAATCGGCTTATTAATCCGTTTATTAATCCTTGTCAAGACTAATGCCTCATTTCTCTTCTCAATTCTCGGATAAGTTCTTACCCTATCTCAGTGATCTTAAAAGAAATTCTAGGTTTGAAGGTTCTAATTCAATTCTATTCTAGTCTCGTCGGCGTAAACATATTTCTCGGCGATTAACGATATGTTTTCTCAATTAAACAAACTTCTCGAGATTTTTCCGGAATTTAATCTCATACTCATTTTCATATAAACGACTCAACAAGCATATCACATCATCATCATCTCAGATAAATAGAACAAATAAATTCACACAAGATTCACAAGGCAATTTAAACGTTTTATTCAATTCTCATCGATTAGAAAAGAAAAATTTTACTCCTAAATTCTCATCTTTGAACTTACTCGGTTAATTAGACGCTCTCTAAAGATATAAGAACTCGGGGTATCACATCCTCACCCTCTTAAAAAAAATTTCGTCCCGAAATTTACTGACCTCAAGAAAAAAACTCGGGATACTTTGCTTTCATCTTTTCTTCGAGCTCCCAAGTGGCTTCTTCAAGATCGTGATGACACCACTTGACTTTCACTAAGGGAATCGATTTCGTTCTAAGCTGCTGGACTTTATAATCTAAAATCTCTTCGGGTTTCTCTTCGTAGCTTAGATCGGGTTTCATCTCAACATCTTCTTGACGTATTACATGCTTCGGATCGAAGACATATTTTCTCAACTGCGATACGTGAAACACGTTATGCGAACTTCCGAAACTAGGCGGTAACGCTAAACGATACGATACGGATCCAATCCTCTCAAGGATCTCGTTTGGTCCTATAAAACGAGGTTTAAGCTTTCCTTTAACTCCAAAACGATAAACTCCTTTCGAGGGGGATACTTTCAAAAACACTTTATTTCCTTCCTCAAACTCTAACTTGGATCTTCGATTATCAGCATACGACTTCTGTCGACTCTGAGCTTCCTTAATCTTCTCACGGATCTGACGTACAGATTCTATCATTTCCTTAGTCGCTTCTTGCCCTAACACTTTCCTTTCACCGACTTCATTCCAATACAACAGCGATCTACACTTCTTTCCGTAAAGAGCTTCATACGGGGCCATTCCTATCGTATTCTGATAGCTATTGTTGTATGCGAACTCAACAAGAGGTAAAACTTTTTCCCACTCGACTCCTTTATCTAACAAGACGGCTCTCAACATATCTTCGAGAATTTGGATCGTTCGCTCGGACTGACCATCGGTTTGAGGGTGGTAAGCAGTGCTGAACTGCAATTGGGTTCCCAACTCTTTGTGGAAACTTTCCCAAAAACGGGCGGTGAACTTCGAGTCTCTATCAGAGGTAATCGTCTTCGGAACTCCGTGCAACTTCACAATTTCTTTGATATATATCTCGGCTAACTTGGCTGATCCATAAGTATGTGGAATAGGTATGAAATGAGCAGACTTCGTCAACCTATCCACGATTACCCATACTACTGTATTTCCTCTTCTTGATCTTGGCAATCCTGTCACAAAATCCATTGTGATTCCATCCCACTTCCACTCTGGGACGGGTAACGGTTGCAGAGGTCCATACGGTCTTTGATGTAAGGACTTCACTTGCTGGCAAGCTAAACATCTTTCAACGAATAATGCCACATCCGTCTTCATTCCATTCCACCAAAACTGGTTCTTTAGGTCTTGGTACATCTTCGTGCTGCCGGGATGAGCTGTATATGGGGTTTCATGAGCTTCACTCATTATTTCGTTCTTCAACTTGTCATCGTTAGGTACGCAAATTCTTCCTTGATACAACAACGCATTATCGCTTGATTCTGCAAAATCTTTAACTTCTCCACTTCTCACTTTCCTTCGTAGCTTTTCTAATTCTTCGTCTCTTCTTTGGCCTTCTACGATACGGTTTCTTAAGTCAGGCATCACTACTAAGGTAGCACTTACTTGATCTACTGTCGCTGGCGGTACGATTACTTCAATCTTCATCTTCGCAAACTCTTCAATCAACTCGACTTCATCGGTTAAAAGAAATCCTAACTCGATCCTGTCCGACTTTTCCTTCCTTCTCTTTCTACTTAACGCGTCGGCTACTACGTTCGCTTTACCGGGATGGTAAGATATCTTGCAATCGTAGTCTTTTACTAGCTCAAGCCATCTCCTTTGTCTCATGTTCAACTCCTTATGCTCGAAGAAGTATTTCAGGCTTTTGTGATCTGAGAATATTTCACACTTCGCTCCATAAAGGTAGTGTCACCATATCTTCAAAGCATGAACGACGGCTGCTAATTCCAGGTCATAGGTTGGATACTTCTCTTCGTGAGGTTTGAGTTGCCTGGAAGCATATGCAATCACTTTTCCATTTTGCATTAGCACACATCCTAGTCCTTGAGCAGATGCATCAGTATAAACAACATAATCTTTATCTGGCTCGGGTAGGGCTAGAACTGGGGCTGTCGTTAATCTCATCTTGAGTTCTTGAAAAGTTTTCTCACACTCTTCCGTCCATGTGAACTTCGTTTCTTTCTTCAACAGGCTCGTCATCGGCTTCGCGATCTTAGAAAATCCTTCAATGAATCTCCGGTAGTATCCTGCTAAACCAAGAAAACTACGGATTTCATGTACTGACATCGGGGACTTCCAATCTTGCACAGCTTTCACCTTCTCCATATCCACTTGGATGCCTTCGGACGAAACTACATGTCCTAAGAAATTTACTGCTTTCAACCAAAATTCGCACTTACTGAATTTGGCATACAGCTTTTCCGTTCTAAGCGTTTCTAACACGATTCTTAAATGCTCTTCATGCTCAGCTTCACTCCTTGAATACACCAAAATATCGTCTATAAAGACAATCACGAACTTGTCCAAATATTCGTGAAAAACTCTATTCATCATATCCATGAACACTGTCGGGGCCTTTGTTAATCCAAATGGCATTACTATGAATTCGTAATGTCCATATCTCGTTCTAAAAGCAGTCTTTGGAATATCTTCTTGCTTGATCTTCAGTTGATGGTATCCAGACCTTAAGTCAATCTTGGAGAAAACACCGGCTCCTTTTAGTTGGTCAAACAAATCATCTATCCTTGGAAAAGGATATTTGTTCTTCAACGTAATCTTGTTTAACTCTCGGTAGTCTATGCACATCCTTAAACTACCGTCCTTTTTCTTCACGAACAAAATCAGAGCACCCCAAGGCGATACACTCGGTCGAATGTAGCCTAAGTCCAACAATTCTTGCAGTTGGATCTTTAATTCTTGAAGTTCCTTTGGGGCCATTCGATACGGTGCCTTGGATATCGGGGCTAATCCGGGTTCTAAATCGATTGAAAATTCTAACTGACGATCAGGGGGTAAACCTGGTAACGCTTCAGGAAACACATCCTTGAATTCTCTTACGACTGGAACATCGTCGATACTTAACTCGTGATTTTCGTCCTTATTCAGATAGACTAGGTACACTTGGGTTCCTTTCTTCAGCATCAATCTCTGCGCTTTCATGGCTGAAATTATCGGTACACTCTTCTTCACTCTCTTTTCCATTCCAAAATCTATGGTTGATTCTTCTCCAGGAAATTTAAACGATATCTGTCTCAAATCGCATCGAATCGTCGCAAAATTCTCGGTTAGCCAATCCATTCCTAGGATTATATCGACGTCTCGCATCTGGATCACATTCAGGGATTTCGCGACTAACCTATGGTTTCCAACTTCAAATTTTAGGTTCGAGCAAACATGCGAAACTAACGCAGACTTTCCTAAAGGGGTTGCGACACTAAGCATCTGATTCGATTCTTCTACTTCTAGCTCTAGGTTCTCTACGCAGATACTAGATATAAACGAATGCGAAGCTCCGGTATCAAACAAAATAATAACAGGTATGTTGTTAAGCTTTCCCATACCTACCAGATTTCCTTTCTCCTTTTCCTGCGGTTTCTTCTCAATCGCGTACGTTCTTTGGAAAAGCGGCGATTCTTGCTAAGGAGGTTGCTGCCTTTGCTGCGGCGGCTTACGTTGACGTGGAACAAACTTCTGCAGAGGAGCTGCCTCGATAGCTTTCATTTGCGATGGCTGGAACTGGTTTGGTCTTCCGCTTCTAAACCCTTGTTGCTTACTTGGGCACTGGTTGGAGAAATGACCAGGGTGACCACAAGTATAGCAAACGTTGCTTCCACTCTTACAAACGCCTTGATGCATCTTTCCGCATTTCGCACAGGGAGGGAATCCTAAAGGTCCGATGGGTAGGTTGCCTCGGTTCGTTTGCGGTGCTTTTCCCTTCTGTGGTTGCGGTTGGCTCTTTCCTTGCCACTGCTTCTTGGTTGGTTGGTTTCCACTATTCCACTTCCCTTTCCTCTTTCCATATTGGCCGAACTGGGGTTGTTGAGCAGACGTGGTCGTGATCATCTGGCTTTGGGGTTGGGAATTCGCTGAGGGTTGCGATCCTTTTTCTGGTTGCATTGCTAACTCCATATCTAAAGCTCGGTTTAAAGCTTCAGCGTACGTCAAACCACTTTGGCTGGCGAGAACTACTCGAATATCTTGCCTAAGTCCTGCTCTAAACAACTCGCACATCTTCTCATCGGTGTCGACCATATCGGGCGCAAATCGGGCTAACTCACAAAATTCCCGGTCGTACTCGGCTATAGATCTTTTTCCTTGCTTCAGATTGGTAAACTCATTGGATTTCTGCTTACGGTAACTTCTTGGCACAAACTTTTCGTACAACGCTTCTTTAAACCGATCCCATGACAACTCTTCGCGTTCTTCGGGAGAATACATTCTTTGCTTTGCCTCCCACCAATAATCGGCTGTTCCTTTAAGTTGATACGCCATGCATTCCAAACGCTCGTGATCGGAACAACGAAGGAAACGAAAAATTCGCTCTAAAGAACGAATCCAGTCTTCGGCATCAGCCGGACTGCCTTTACCGTCGAACATCGGGGGATTTATCGGAGAAACAACTTTTCGACTCATCTTTCGTTTTGAGGGGGCGGAGTAGGGTCACGCTGCCCTTCTGCATTATCTTCGGGAATCCTGACGTTTCTACGTCTTGGCGGCATTCTAAAGATTAAAACAAGGGAAAAACTTTAACCACTCTAGATTTTTAGCTTACAGGGAACCTTTCCCGATTCTGAATACATTTCTCTTTTAGGAGGAACACGATTCTCGATCGGTAATTAGATATTTAATAACAAATTAAAGCTTTCTCAAATAATTCATTACTTCAATTTCTCATATATACATGCATCTCATTCAGTTTCTAATAATCGTCACATATTCATTTCATTATATATTCATATCATCATCATAGGTTCTTGAAACAATCAAGCATAATCATAGAGCAAATATCATCACTTCATATTTAAATACTCAATTTGATTCAATAATTCAGAAATTTCAACTTCAATTCAAAGAACTAAATGTTTTAACTTCCAAACGCTTAACAACGGCCTTCTCTAGGTTTTATAACACTTAGGGAATTTACTTTGAAAACATTTCTCTTTTTCCTAGTCAAATTATGATAGTCTTCATCGCAGGTTACAACACAACTAAAGAAAAATAAAAGAGTTCAACTCTCAACACACTCGAATTTAAACGATTGAATTCAACAACTCTCTTGGAACATTCCTACACATAGGAGTCATCTTCACTTGGTCCGTTATCATCATACTGTTCCGCTTCAGGATCCACTCCGTAGTGCTCTATAATCTCCTCATCTTCTTCCGGGTCTTCTTCCTCCTCCTCTTCCTCTTCACGCATTTGTCCTTCAAACAACACGTCATCTTCCTCGACATTATCATCCTCTATGGCGAAACACTCGCGCTCGGCTTCTCTCAAGGCTTCTTCGCAATCTTCCAGGGTATAATTCATTGCAGCTAGCTCAGATTCGATCCATGGCTGGGTAGGAAAAACATTGTTAGGTAGAGTCTGAAGATATCCGGTTCCTACAGTCGCTGCATCAACGGTTTCACTTCTATTTGCTTTGTCGTCGCTTGAGCGGGTTTGGCTAGAGGATTCTGCTCTAGGGTGGCTCAAAAAGGTTGCTTACGGATGATTCATATAAGCAGCTATTTGGTTCTCATTTGAAGAAGAATTTTCATCACATCCATTCGGCTGCAATGTTGATAAGTCAGAAAAACAAAGGAATCAAGAAAATTAAGTTAAAAGCACACCACTTACAAATGGATAATCTGCAAGAGGATTTTGAGGTTGAAGATTAGTTCGTGGCGGCGAATTGATGTGGAGAGAAACAGTTCCACTTGGAGGAATTGGTGAAGGATTACGAACAAAGTCATTCAACAAGCTTGGAGTATCATCTTCATAAGGTTCGGGCGGAGGAGCACCATAGGACATAAAACAAGCTGAAATCGCGGAGATAAAAGCATTTACGTCGCCGTAAAGGGTTCGGTCGAAGTAACGGTAGCCTAGAAATCAAGGAACAAGAGATGCTGCCCAGTCCTTCCATTCTTGTGGTAGCGCTTGAATCAGGTGCGTCATGCTTTCTAGCGGGCCTACGTCCATATATTGAACCTTTCCCCAAATCGTATGGTATCGTGCTAAGAATTCTGCTAAAGATTCGTTATTTTCCATTCTCGCGTGCAAAAACTCTTACATCCAATCAACGTTGTCCACCCTATACGAATTTTAAACGCATAAGCACACTTAACAAATTATCGAACATATTACGAATTCTACTACATACTCATTTCTGCGTTCCAAAGAGGGATTTTTGGGCAATTCCAAATCACGTAACCAATTGCACACACGCCTTATTCTTTCCGATCTTTTTACACGCACTCACAAAGGGGAAGACATTCTAAAGAAATCTAGTTATTAATCAACTTAACAAATTCATCTCAAAACATCATAGCTCAATAAAATAACTTTAAAGAAAATTCTCAACATTTTAATAACTCAAACATCATTTTAACTTGACAAGAAAACTTTTAGAAAAAGACATACCTGATTGCCGGATGAGATGGAGGATAACTTGGTGTGGTTTAGTGACTCAAATAAGTCTAGGAATTAATTCTAGACTCGACTCATCAAGGAATAACAGACTTTAGAACAAATAAAAGCCTTGCTCTGATACCAACCTGTCACGCCCCGACTCTCGAGGTGCGACTTACGAATAATAACAAACCTAAACAACTAACAACTAACTCAAATAAAGGGAACATGCTCGGGGAAAGCAAAGATGAAACATAAGGCAATCGAATTTGGTTTTCAAAAGCATAATGAATTAATAACCGAGCATCTTAACTTCACTTTAAACAGGAATTCAAACAAGTAATTCATGCTGATGGGAAAGGAATTCCAATAAAAGGGGAAAATTTACGAATATATATACATCAAGATAAGGGATCATGTTCAACAACAAATCAAGTTACGAGCCCATCGCTCGGGGTTACAAGTTAAAGGGTTTACGAATTCAACAAGCATTCAAAGTCTTCGAGCACAACGCTCGGAATCAAAAAACATGAATATTAAAGTACTGGCATCAACAGACATTAGATCAAAAGGATTGCAGCGGAAATTAGCATCAACTCCCAACACTTGCACGTATGAAGACGTACAAATGCCAGTCCGAAATTCTACTAAACTTAACCAACAAAACCAAACCACACCACCAAGTATCCACGCCATCGCCATCCAGTCAACCTGCATGTTTAGAAACACACGCAGGGCTGAGTACTTCGTACTCAGTGAACACAAGCCAAAACATTTGAATAAGGATGCTTCTTAAAGCTATATTAATTGAACTTGCCTAACCAAACATCACAAGTATATAAGCAGTTTTAAAAACGGTTTTACTTGTGCATGTCAAAACATTTTTCTTTAAAACAGACTGCGCTGTCAAATAACATAATGTAACAGCATGTATCATCTATCACAAATAACTTCACTGTGCCGAGAAGTAGGCCTCCTTCTCAAACACTGTGACCGGCCTAACCGAAGCAAGGCTCACAGTCACCTCAACATATACCACACGTGGGTTCCTGCTTTCACAGGATAATCACATCTTCATATAAATAGATGATAACACATACTAACTTCAATAAAATGGCTAGTCAATCACATTTGAAAATCATAATATAATATTCAATAGCATAACTACTTTTCATCGATAGTTTTGGTTCAGAAAAGCCCACCTGACTTCCGAAGAACTAGCTAGGTGGTCTAGGGCTACTTGTCCTCGCTTAACGATCCGTCCGTCTCGATCCTTCACAGTTCGACATCGATAGGAAGATAAGATATATGAAAGACGGACACAAAGGCGTTGGACTTAACTGACGGACTTCTATTTGAGTCGTCTCTCTCTTCGCTCTAACTTTTCTAAAAGATCTCGCGTTCTCGTCTTTAAATTATTAACTCTATTCGAATTGGTTAACTTTACTACTCAACATCGTATACTTTTCTCGTTCTAATTAATAACTTCATTGTTACCACTATTATTTGAGCTTTCTTTCAAGGACTTTAGTTCATTCTCAATTTAACAATCAATCATCTTGCATACAAGTTCAATCATCTTTCACATTATAATACTATCATGCATTTAAACACTTATTCAAACATATAATGAATTCAAATAAATCAAACATACTTCAAGACACATTAACATTCATTCAATTTGGACCTTAAAATCTAACTCGATTATGCATTTCTTTTTATGAAGGCTCAAACTATTCATTCTATTTTTCTTACTTATATAGACAATGCTTTGTTTTACATCCGTTATCTTATAAGGCATTTATAACTTTTATTCAATTAACAAAATTTCTCCTTAATTATTATTAACTCTTATAAAATTAGGATTTTCTTATTCTTCTTTAATTCAATCCTCATTTCTTATCTCGACTATTGTTCATCTAATTATTATCTCGGTTTTACTTTTTTATTCGTCTGGTTAGAAACAATGTACTCAATTAATTATTTAATTAATCTTCTTTTCCATTTAATTCTCGACATCTTATTTCATTCTCATTTTCTTGATTAACTTATACGAGTATCTATCTTAACTCGTCTAGCATCTTTTTCTTTACTCGATTTAATTTTCTTTTTACTTCTTATCGATTAATTCTTCTTAAACTCGGTTTTCTCTATTTTGTTTATTTCTTTAATAATTTCTTCTTTATTTGTCTTTAACTTAAGCTATTTCTTACTAAATAATTTCTTTTTCTTTTGATACATATTTTTATGAATTAACTCACTTTATTAATCACATTATAAAAAATCTTTTTGTTGTATTTTTAGTAAAATTTCAAGTCTTTAAATTTTAATGTAAGACATTTAATTAATAAATCTTTTCATACATCTTTTCATCTTTTATTTCATTAAAAGCTTTTCAATTTTAAGTCTTTTTATCAATACTTCTATCTCTATTCCATATTCAAATTAATCACTAATACATACTTAAACATCCAATCTTTTTTTATTATTTCTATACTTAATTTCTTTCAAAACTTCAACATGCCAACTTATTTTCTTAACTTAAACACATGTATAATCATATTAACATAACATACAATCCTTCCATTGATCAAAACAACACTCAATTCATCAACAAAATTAACAAAATAAAACCTCTATTTTTCCTCAAAAGTCACGGCACACACATACACATTTTGTGCATTTTATTTCTCAATTTTTCATGCAAATAATCTCATTACTAACATGATAAAAATAACAAATCAAGCATCAAAATAACAATAACTCAAAGGTTCACATTTTTCCTATTTTTCTTATAATTTTCGGTATTCATCTTAGTTTTAGGGTTTTAATTTCTTTTTCTTCTCTTATTTCACCGATTAATATCTAATGCTCGATTCTCCTAACGAATTCTTCTCACTCGATTAGCACATGCATATCCTAAGTTTGCCTAAACATAAATTAAATAACATGCATGCATAGATCTTTCCTTTAGGACTTATAGACATACATTTTTACAACTAATCAAATGAATTTCATACTTAATTAAATGGGAATTCTTCTCTTGGCTCTTTGGAATTGAAATGGATGGAAATGGTAGCTTCAAAGCTTGAATCTTGAAAAGAAGAAGGATGTCTTCTTGAATCCTCAAAGAAAAAGAAATAATATGGGATTAATCATCCATAGGTTTTAAGAATCAAAATAAAGAAAAGTGTTGGATAATTCTTGAATTCAACTTCAAGAACTTGGAAGATTCTTACCTTTCTTTGAAAATATGGATGAAATGGATGGAGATTGATAACTTCTACTTCATTTTCATGGATGGAGATCTTGAATCCATGGTTGCATGTGAAGAAAAATCAAGTATGAGGGAGAGAGAGATATTGCCAAGAGGGAGAGAGAGCTTGGGAGAGTTTGAGAGATGGTTTTCTTTCTTGCTAGAGAGAGAGAGATCGAAATGGAGAGAGAGAGATGGAGTGTGATGAATGAATTGTTGTCTTCCTACTTGTCTTAGATGAATAAAATTCAAATCCAACACAGGGAAAAGGTATACTTGTTGGAAGTTGTAAAAGACAAGACTTGATAGGTGATGTGATATTAACTTGCATGCGCACTTTAAGTAATCCATGCATAAGACATAATCATGATGTGTTAGTCTTGGAAATTGAGGGATGATGGGAGAGGAGGTGTGAGGTGGCGAGAGAGGGAGAGAGGTGGATGACACGTGTCGTCGTCGTGTCGTTACGGGTATTAATTATCCGGTCGTAAAGGTTTTCCGGGTAAAACGATTCGTATTAATTCCGTTTTGTTTTCTTAACGGATCTAACCTCTTCTCGTTTCACTTTTGACACTAACTCATCCCAATCCTATTTCACGTCTCAAATTAAAAGATTAAAGGTTTCGATCATTTTAGTCCTTTAATTCTTAAAAGAATTTAATCGGCTTATTAATCCGTTTATTAATCCTTGTCAAGACTAATGCCTCATTTCTCTTCTCAATTCTCGGATAAGTTCTTACCCTATCTCAGTGATCTTAAAAGAAATTCTAGGTTCGAAGGTTCTAATTCAATTCTATTCTAGTCTCGTCGGCGTAAACATATTTCTCGGCGATTAATGATATGTTTTTTCAATTAAACAAACTTCTCGGGATTTTTCCGGAATTTAATCTCATACTCATTTTCATATAAACGACTCAACAAGCATATCACATCATCATCATCTCAGATAAATAGAACAGATAAATTCACACAAGATTCACAAGGCAATTTAAACGTTTTATTCAATTCTCATCGATTAGAAAAGAAAAATTTTACTCCTAAATTCTCATCTTTGAACTTACTCGGTTAATTAGACGCTCTCTAAATCTATAAGAACTCGGGGTATCACACCGAATGAGCCAATTTTTGCGCCATTATGATTCTTATACGAAGATAACATGTGGTAGATGTTTCAAAGAGTTTGGGCTAACGGTTCTTAGGGTTCATATTTTGAGGGGTGACTTTTAGCCCCGAAAAAGCTTTGGAAACGGAAAATTACATTGTTTTGGGACTTGTACTTGTCCGAATGAGACGATTTTTGCGCCATTGTGACTCTTATAGGAGAATAACATGTGGTAGAAATTTCAAAGTGTTCTGGTTAACGGTTCTTAGGGTTCATGTTTTGAGGGGTGACTTTTAGCCCCGAAAAAGCTTTGGAAACGGAAAAATACATTGTTTTGGCAATTGTACTTGTCCGAATGAGCCAATTTTTGCGCCATTTTGATTCTTATACGAAGATAACATGTGGTAAAAGTTTCAAAGCTTTCGAGTTAACAGTTCTTAGGGTTCATGTTTTGAGGGGTGACTTTTAGCACCAAAAATGCTTTGGAAACGGAAAAATACATTGTTTTGGCACTTGTACTACTCCTAATGAGCCGATTTTTGCGCCATTGTGACTCTTATATGAGGATAACATGTGGTAGAACTTTCAAAATGTTCGGATTAACGGTTCTTAGGATTCATGTTTTGAGGTAGCCAAGAAAACAGCTCTAGAAACGGAAAAATACTTTGTTTTGCCACTTGTGCTTGTCCGATTGAGCCGATTTTTTCGCTGGTGAGATTTTTATATGAGGATAACATGTGGTAGAAGTTTAAAACCGTTCGGGATAATGGTTCTTAGTGTTCATGTTTTGAGAGGTGACATTTAGTCCCGAAAAAGCTTTGGAAACGGAAAAATACATTGTTTTGGCAATTGTACTTGTCCGAATGAGCCGATTTTTGAACCATTCTGACTCTTATATGAGGATAACATGCAGTAGAAATTTAAAGCGTTAAGGATAATGGTTCTTAGGGTTAATGTTTTGAGGCGTGACTTTTAGTCCCGAAAAAGCTTTAGAAACCGAAAAATACATTGTTTTGGCACTTGTACTTATCCGAATGATCCGGATTTTGCGCTATTGTGACTCTTATACGAGGATAACATGTAGTACAAATTTAAAGTTTTCGGGTTAACAGTTCTTAGGGTTCATCTTTTGAGGTAGCCCCGAAAAAATCTCTAGAAACGGAAAAATTCTTTGTTTTGGCACTTGTGTATGTCCGAATGAGCTGATTTTTTTGCGTTGTATTTATTTTACGATTATAAAATGTGGTAGAAGTTTCAAAGAGTTCGGGTTAACGGTTCTTAGGGTTCATGTTTTGAGGGGTAACTTTTAGACCGGAAAAAGCTTTGGACACGGAAAAATACATTATTTTTGCACTTGTACTTGTCCGAATGACCCGATTTTTGCGCCATTCTGACTCTTATATGAGGATAACATGTGGTAGAAATTTCAAAATATTCGTGTTAACGGTTCTTAGGGTTCATGTTTTGAAGTAGCCCCGAAAAAAGCTCTTGAAACGGAAAAATACATTGATTTTGCACTTGTGCTTGTCCGAATGAGCCGATTTTTTCGCTATTGCGATTTTTATAGAAGGATAACATGTGGTAGAAGTTTCAAAGCATTCAGCTTAACGGTTCTTTGGGTTCATGTTTTGAGGGGTGACTTTTAGCCCCGAAAAACCATTGGAAACGGAAAAATACATTCTTCTGGGACATGAACTTGTTCGAATGAGCCGATTTTTATGCTATTGTGACTCTTATACGAGAATAACATGTGGAAGAAATTTTGAAACGTTTGGGTTAACGGTTCTTAGGGTTCATGTTTTGAGGTAGCCAAGAAAACAGCTCTAGAAACGGAAAAATACTTCGTTTTGCCACTTGTGCTTGTCCGTTTGAGCCGATTTTTTCGCTGGTGAGATTTTTATATGAGGATAACATGTGGTAGAAGTTTAAAACCGTTCGGGATAATGGTTCTTAGTGTTCATGTTTTGAGAGGTGACATTTAGCCACGAAAAAGCTTTGGAAACGGAAAAATACATTGTTTTGGCAATTGTACTTGTCCGAATGAGCCGATTTTTTCACCATTCTGACTCTTATACGAGGATAACATGCAGTAGAAATTTAAAGCGTTAAGGTTAACGATTCTTAGGGTTCATGTCTAGAGGTAGCCCCGAAAAAATCTCTAGAAACGGAAAAATACTTTGTTTTGGCACTTGTGTTTGTCCAAGCTGATTTTTTCAACGTTCTTATTATTTTACGAGGACAAAATGTGGTAGAAGTTTCAAAGCGTTAGGGTTAACTGTTCTTAGGGTTCATGTGTTGAGGGGTGACTTTTAACCCAGAAAAAGTTTTGGAAACAGAAAAATACATTGTTTTGGCACTTGTACTTGTCCGAATGACCCAATTTTTGTGCCATTGTGACTCTTATATAAGGATAACATGTGGTAGAAATTTCAAAGCGTTCGGATTAACGGTTTTTAGGGTTCATGTTTTGAGGTAGCCCCGAAAGAAGCTTTTGAAACGGAAAAGTACATTGTTTTGGCACTTGTGCTTGTCCGAATGAGCCGATTTTTTCGTTGTTGTGATTTTTATAGAAGGATAACAGGTGGTAGAAGTTTCAAAGTGTTCGGGTTAACGGTTCTTAGGGTTCATGTTTTGAGGGGTGGCTTTTAGCCCTGAAAAAGCTTTGGAAACGGAAAAATACATTGATTTATCATGTGTACTTGTCCGAATGAGTCGATTTTTGCGCCATTATGATTCTTATAGGAGGATAACATGTGGTAGAAATTTCAAGGCGTTCGGGTTAACGGTTCTTAGGGTTCATGTTTTGAGGTAGCCTCGAAAACAACTCTTGAAAAGGAAAAATACTTTGTTTTGGCACTTGTGCTTGTCCAAACGAGTCGATTCTTTCGCTGACGAGATTTTTATACGAGGATAACATGTGGTAAAAGTTTCAAGGCTTTCGAGTTAACAGTTCTTAGGGTTCATGTTTTGAGGGGTGACTTTTAGCACCAAAAAAGCTTTGGAAACGGAAAAATACATTGTTTTGGCACTTGTACTACTCCTAATGAGCCGATTTTTGCGCCATTGTGACTCTTATATGGGGATAACATGTGGTAGAACTTTCAAAACGTTCGGGTTAACGGTTATTAGGATTCATGTTTTGAGGTAACCCCGAAAACAGCTCTAGAAACGGAAAAATACTTTGTTTTGGCACTAGTATTTGTCCGAATGAGCTGATTTTTTCAACGTTGTTATGATTTTACGAGGATAAAATGTGGTAGAAGTTTCAAAGCGTTCGGGTTAATGGTTTTTAGGGTTCATGTGTTGAGGGGTGACTTTTAGCCCGGAAAAAGTTTTGGAAACGGAAAAATACATTATTTTGGCACTTGTACTTGTTCGAATGACCCGATTTTTTTGCCATTGTGACTCTTATATATGGATAACATGTGGTAGAAATTTCAAAGTATTCGGGTTAACGGTTTTTAAGGTTCATGTTTTGAGGTATCCCCGAAAAAGCTTTTGAAACAGATAAATACTTTGTTTTGGCACTTGTGCTTGTCCGAATGAGTCGATTTTTTTGTTTTTGTGATTTTTATTGAAGGATAACATGTGGTAGAAGTTTCAAAGTGTTCGGCTTAACGGTTCTTAGGGTTCATGTTTTGAAGGGTGGCTTTTAGCCCCGAAAAAGCTTTGCAAACGGAAAAATACATTGTTTTGGCACTTGTACTTGTCCGAAATAGCGGTTTTTTGAGCCATTGTGACTCTTATATGAGAATAACATGTGGTAGAAATTTCAAAGCGTTTGGGATAACGGTTCATAGGGTTCATGTTTTGAGGTAGCCCCGAAAAAAGCTTTTGAAATGGAAAAATACTTTGTTTTGGCACTTGTGCTTGTATGAATTATCAGATTTTTTTGCCGTTGTGATTTTTATACGAGAAAAACATGTGGTAGAAGTTTCAAAGTGTTCGGGTTAACGGTTCTTAGGGTTCATGTTTTGAGGGGTGACTTTTACCTCCGAAAAAGTTTTGGAAATGGAAAAATACATTGTGATTCTTATACGAGGATATCATGTGGTAGAAATTTTAAAGTATTCGGGTTAACGGTTCTTGGGGTTCAAATTTTAAGGTAGCCTCGAAAAAAATCTTGAAACGGAAAAATACTTTGTTTTGGCACTTGTGCTTGACCGAATGAGCCGATTTTTTTGCCGTTGTGATTTTTATACAAGGATAACATTTGGTAGAAGTTTCAAAGTGTTCGGGCTAAATTTTCTTAGGGTTTATGTTTTAAGGGATGACTTTTAGCCCCGAAAAAGCTTTGAAAACAGAAAAATACATTGTTTTGGCACTTGTACTTGTCAGATTGAGCCGATTTTTACGCCATTATGATTCTTATATGAGGATAACATGTGGTAGAAATTTCAAAGCGTTCCGGTTAACAACGGTTCTTAGGGTTTATGTTTTGAGGTAGCCCCGAAAAAAGCTCTTGAAACGGAAAAATACAATATTTTGGCACTTGTGCTTGTCCGAATGAGACGATTTTTTCGCTGCTGTGATTTTTATAGAAAGATAACATGTGGTAGAAATTTCATAGCGTTCGGCTTAACGGTTCTTAGGTTTCATGTTTTGAGGTAGACCCAAAAAAAGTTTTGGAAACGGAAAAGTACTTTGTTTTGTCACTTGTGCTTGTCCGAATGAGCCGATTTTCTCGCCGTTGTGATTTTTATACGAGGATAACATCTGGTAGAATTTTTAAAGCGTTTGGGTTAACAGTTCTTAGGGTTCATGTTTTGAGGGGTGACTTTTAGCCCCAAAAAAGCTTTGGAAACGGAAAAATACATTGTTTTGGCACTTGTACTTTTCCGAATTAGCCGATTTTTGCGCCATTGTGAGTCTTATACGAGAATAACATGTGGTAGAAATTTCAAAGCGTTCGGCTTAACGGTTCTTAGATTTCATGTTTTGAGGTAGACTCGAAAAAAGTTTTGGAAACGGAAAAGTACTTTGTTTTGGCACTTGTGCTTGTCCAAATGAGCCGATTTTCTCGCCGTTGTGATTTTTATACGAGGATAACATCTGGTAGAAGTTTCAAAGCATTTGGGTTAACAGTTCTAAGGGTTCTTATTTTGAGGGGTGACTTTTAGCCCCAAAAAAGCTTTGAAAACGGAAAAATAAATTGTTTTGGCACTTGTACTTATCCGATTGAGCCGATTTTTGCGCCATTATGATTCTTATACAAGGATAACATGTGGTTGAAATTTAAAAACATTCGCATTAACGGTTCTTAGGGTTCATGTTTTGAGGTAGTCTTGAAAAAGGCTTTTGAAACGGAAAAATACATTGTTTTGGCACTTGTGCTTGTCCGAATGATCCGATTTTTTTGTTGTTGTGATTTTTTTACGAGGATAACATTGGTAGAAGTTTCAAAGCATTCGGATAAACGGTTCTTAGAGTTCATGTTTTGAGGGTTGTCTTTTAGCCCCAATAAAGCTTTAAAAACGGAAAAATACATTGTTTTGACACTTGTACATGTCCGAATGAGCCGATTTTTGCGTCATTGTGATTTTTATACGAGGATAACATGTTGTAAAAGTTTCAAAGTGTTGGTTTAACGGTTCTTAGGGCTCATGTTTTGAGGGGTGAATTTTAGGCCCGAAAAAGCTTTGGAAATGGAAAAATACATTGTTTGGCATTTGTACTACTCCTAATGAGCCGATTTTTGCGCCATTGTGACTTTTATACGAGGATAACATGTGGTAGAAATTTCAAAGCGTTCGGGTTAACAATTCTTAGGGTTCATGTTTTGAGGTACCCCAAAAAACACCTCTAGAAACGAAAAAATACTTTGTTTTGCCACTTGTGCTTGTCCGAACGAGGCTATTTTTTCGCTGGTGAGATTTTTATATGAGGATAACATGTGGTAGAAGTTTAAAAGCGTTTGGGTTAACGGTTCTTAGCGTTCATGTTTTGATGGGTGACTTTTAGCCCCGAGAAAGCTTTGGAAACGGAAAAATACATTGCTTTGGCACTTGTACTTGTCCGAATGAGCCGATTTTTGCACCATTGTGACTCTTGTACGAGAATAATATGTGGTAGAAATTTAAAGCGTTTGGGTTAACGGTTCTTAGGATTCATGATTTGAGGTAGCCCCAAAAAAAGCTCTAAAAACGGAAAAATACTTTATTTTGGCACTTGTGCTTGTTCGAATGAGCCGACTTTTTTACGAGGTTAACATATGGTAGAAGTTTTAAAGCGTTCGGGTTAACGGTTCTTAAGGTTCATGTGTTGAGGGGTTACTTTTAGGCCGGAAAAAGTTTTGGAAACGGAAAAATACTTTGTTTTGGCACTTGTACTTGTCCGAATGACCCGATTTTTGTGCCAATGTGACTCTTATATAAGGATAACATGTGGTAGAAATTTCAAAGTGTTCTGGTTAACGGTTCTTAGGGTTCACGTTTTGAGGGGTGACTTTAGCCCCGAAAAAGCTTTGGAAACGGAAAAATACATTATTATAGCAATTGTACTTGTATGATTAAGCTGACTTTTGCACCATTATGATTCTTATACGAGTATAACATGTGGTAGAAATTTCAAATCGTTCGGGTTAACGGTTCTTAGGGTTCATATTTTGAGGGTTGACTTTTAGCCCCGAAAAAGCTTTGGAAATGGAAAACTACATTATTTTAGCACTTGTACTTGTCCGAACGAGCCGATTTTTGAACCATTGTGACTCTTATAAGAGGATAATATGTGGTAGAAATTTCAAGGCGTTCGGGTTAACGGTTCTTAGGGTTCATGTTTTGAGGTAGCCCCGAAAACAGCTCTAGAAAAGGAAAAATACTTTGTTTTGTCACTTGTGCTTGTCCAAACGAGTCGATTCTTTCACTGACGAGATTTTCATACGAGGATAACATGTAGTAGAAGTTTCAAGGCGTTCGAGTTAACGTTTCTTAGGGTTTATGTTTTGAGGGTTGACTTTTAGCCCCGAAAAAGCTTTGGAAACGGAAAAATACATTGTTTTGGCACTTGTACTTGTCCGAATGAGCCGATTTTTTCGCTGTTGTGATTTTTATAGAAGGATAACATGTGGTAGAAGTTTCAAAGTATTCGTCTTAACGGTTCTTAGGGTTCATGTTTTAAAGGGTGGCTTTTAGCCCCGAAAAAGCTTTGGAAACGGAAAAATAAATTGTTTTTGCATTTGTACTTGTCCGAATGCTCTGATTTTTACGCAATTGTGACTCTTATACGAGAATAACATGTGGTAGAAATTTCAAAGTGTTCGGATTAACGGTACTTAGGGTTCACGTTTTGAGGGGTGACTTTAGCCCCGTAAAAGCTTAGGAAACGGAAACATACATTGTTGTTGCAATTGTACTTGTCCGATTAAGCTGACTTTTGTACCATTATGATTCTTATACGAGTATAACATGTTGTAGAAATTTCAAATCGTTTGGGTTAACGGTTCTTAGGGTTCATATTTTAAGGGTTGACTTTTAGGCCCGAAAAAAGCTCTTGAAACGGAAAAATACTTTGTTTTAGCACTTGTGCTTGTCTGAATGAGCCGATTTTTTTTCTATTGTGATTTTTATACGAGGAATACATGTGGTAGAAGTTTCAAAGTGTTCGGGCTAACGGTTCTTAGTGTTAATGTTTTAATGGGTGACTTTTAGCCCCGAAAAAGCTTTGGAAACGGAAAAATACATTGTTTTGGCACTTGTACATGTCCGAATGAGCCGATTTTTGCGCCATCTTGATTCTTATATGAGGATAACATGTGGTAGAAATTTCAAAACATTCGGGTTAACGATTCTTAAGATTCATGTTTTAAGGTAGCCCCGAAAAAAGCTTTGGAAACGGTAAAATACTTTGTTTTGGCACTTGAGCTTATCCGAATGAGCCGATTTTTTCGCCGTTGTGATTTTTATATGAGGATAACATGTGGTAAAAGTTTTAAAGAATTCGGGTTAACGATTCTTAGGGTTCATGTTATGAGGGGTGACTTTTAGCCCCGAAAAAGCTTTGAAAATGGAAAAATACATTGTTTTAGCACTTGTACTTGTCCGAACGAGCCAATTTTTACACCATTGTGACTCTTATAGGAGGATAACTTGTGGTAGAAATTTCAAGGCGTTCGGGTTAATAGTTTTTAAGGTTCATGCTTTGAGGTAGGCCCGAAAACAGCTCTAGAAAAGGAAAAATACTTTGTTTTGGCACTTGTGCTTGTCCAAACAAGTCGAGTCTTTCGCCGGCGAGATTTTTATACGAGGATAACATGTGGTAGAAGTTTCAAGGCGTTCGAGTTAACGGTTCTTAGGGTTTATGTTTTGAGGGGTGACTTTTAGCCTAAAAAAAGCTATGGAAACGGAAAAATACATTGCTTTGGCACTTGTACTTGTCCGAATGAGCCGATTTTTGCACCATTGTGACTCTTATACGAGGATAACATGTGGGAGAAATTTCAAAGCATTCGAGTTAAATGTTCTTAGGGTTCATGTTTGAGGTAGCCCCGAAAAAAGCTCTGGAAACGAAAAAATACTTTATTTTTGCATTTGTGCTTGTCAGAATGTGCCAATTTTTTTGCCGTTGTGATTTTTAGACGCGGATAATATGTGGTAAAATGTTTCAAAGCATTCGGGTTAACGGTTCTTAGGGTTCATGTTTTGAGGGGTGACTATTAGCCCCGAAAAAGCTTTGCAAACGGAAAAATACGTTGTTTTGGCACTTGTACTTGTCCGATTGAGCTGATTTTTGCGCCATTATGATTCTTATACGAGGATAACATGTGGTAGTAATTTCAAAGCGTTTGGGACAACTGTTCATACGGTTCATGTTTTGAGGTAGCCCCGAAAAAAGCTCTTGAAACGGAAAAATACTTTGTTTTGGCACTTGTGCTTGTCCGAATGAGCTGATTTTTTTTTCGTTGTGATTTTTATACGAGGAATACATGTGGTAGAAGTTTCAAAGTGTGCGGGCTACGGTTCTTAGGGTTCATGTTTTGATGGGTGACTTTTAGCCACGAGAAAGCTTTGGAAACGGAAAAATACATTGTTTTGGCACTTGTACTTTTCCGAATGAGCCGATTTTTGTGCCATTGTGATTCTTATACGAGGATATCATGTGGTAGAAATTCAAAATATTCGGGTTAACGGTTCTTAGGGTTCATGTTTTGAGGTAGCCTCAGAAAAAACTCTGGAAATGGAAAAATACTTTGTTTTGGCACTTGTGATTGACCGAATGAGCCGATTTTTTTGCCGTTGTGATTTTTATACATGGATAACATGTGGTAGAAGTTTCAAAGTGTTCGGGCTAAATATTCTTAGGGTTTATGTTTTGAGGGGTGACTTTTAGCCCCGAAAAAGCTTTGAAAAGGGAAAAATACATTATTTTTTCACTTGTACATGTCCAAACGAGCCGATTTTTGCGCCATTTTGATTCTTATATGAGGATAGTATGTGGCAGAAATTTCAAAGCATTCGGGTTAACGGTTCTTAGGATTCATGTTTTAAGGTAGTCCCGAAAAAGGCTTTGGAAACGGTAAAATACTTTGTTTTGGCACTTGAGCTTGTCCGAATGAGCCGATTTTTTCGCCGTTGTGATTTTTTTATGAGGATAATATGTAGTAGAAGTTTCAAAGAATTCGGGTTAACGATTCTTAGGGTTCATGTTATGAGGGGCGACTTTTAGCCCCGAAAAAGCTTTGAAAACGGAAAAATACATTGTTTTGGCACTTTTACTTGTCTGATTGAGCCAATTTTTATGCTATTATGATTCTTATATGAGGATAACATGTGTAGAAATTTCAAAGTGTTCCGGTTAACAACGGTTCTTAGGGTTTATGTTTTGAGGTAGCCCCGAAAAAGCTCTTGAAACGGAAAAATACATTGTTTTGACACTTGTGCTTGTCCGAATGAGACGTTTTTTTTCGCTGTTGTGATTTTTATAGAAAGATAACATGTGGTAGAAGTTTCAAAGAGTTTGGCTTAACGGTTCTTAGGGTTCATGTTTTGAGGGGTGACTTTTAGCCCTGAAAAAGCTTTGGAAACGGAAAAGTACATTATTTTGGCACTTGTACTTGTCCGACTTAGCCGATTTTTTCCCTGTTGTGATTCTTATATGAGGATAACATGTGGTAGAATTTTCAAAGTGTTCCGGTTAACATTGGTTCTTAGGTTTTATGTTTTGAGGTAGCCCCGAAAAGCTCTTGAAACGGAAAAATACATTGTTTTGGAACTTGTGATTGTCCGAATGAGACGATTTTTTCGCCATTGTGACTCTTATACGAGAATAACAAGTTATAGAAATTTTAAAGTGTTCGGATTAACGGTTCTTAGGGTTCACGTTTTGAGGGGCGACTTTTAGCCCTGAAAAAGCTTTGCAAAACGGAAAAATACATTGTTTTGGCATTTGTACTTGTCCGAATTAGCCGATTTTTTTGCTGTTATGATTTTTAAAGAAGGATAACATGTGGTAGAAGTTTCAAAGTGTTTATCTTAACGGTTCTTAGGGATCATGTTTTGAGGTAGCCCCGAAAAAAGCTCTTGAAATGGAAAAATACTTTTTTTTGGCACTTGTGCTTGTCCGAATGAGCCGATTTTTTTTCCGTTGAGATTTTTATACGAGGAATACATGTGGTAGAAATTTCAAAGTGTTCGGGCTAACGGTTCTTAGGGTTCATGTTTTGATGGGTGACTTTTAGCCCAGAAAAAGCTTTGGAAACGGAAAAATACATAATTTTGGCACTTGTACTTTTCCGAATGAGCCGATTTTTGCTCCATTGTGATTCTCTTACGAGGATATCATGTGGTAGAAATTTCAAAATATTCGGGTTAACGGTTTTTAGGGTTCATGTTTTGCGGTAGCCTCGAAAAAAACTCTAGAAAATGAAAAATACTTTGTTTTGGAACTTGTGGTTGACAGAATGAGCTGATTTTTTTGCCGTTGTTATTTTAATACATGGATATCATGTGGTAGAAGTTTCAAAGTGTTCGGGCTAAATGTTCTTAAGGTTTATGTTTTGAGGGGTGACTTTTAGCCCCGAAAAGCTTTGGAAAGGGAAAAATACATTGTTTTGGCACTTGTACATGTCCGAACGAGCCGATTTTTGCGCCATCTTGATTCTTATATGAGGATAACATATGGTAGAAATTTCAAAGCATTCGGGTTAACGGTTCTTCAGATTCATGTTTTAAGGTAGCCCCGAAAAAAGCTTTGGAAACGGTAAAATACATTGTTTTGTCTTTTGTACTTGTCCGAATTAGCCGATTTTTGCGCCATTGTGACTGTTGTAAAAATTTCAAAACGTTCGGGTTAATAGTTCTTAGATTTCATGTTTTGAGGTAGCCCCGAAAAAAGCTCTGGAAAACAGAAAAATACTTTGTTTTGGCACTTGTGCTTTACCGGATGAACCGATTTTTTTTGATGTGGTGAGTTTTGTACGAGGATAACCAGTGGTAGAAGTTTCAAAGTGTTCGGGTTAACGGTTCTTAGGGTTCCTGTTTTGAGGGGTGACTTGGAAAAATACATTGTTTTGACACTTGTACTTGTCCGAACGAGCTGATTTTTGCTCCATTATGATTCTTATATGAGGATAACATGTGGTAGAAATTTCAAAGCATTCGAGTTAATAGTTCTTAGAATTCATGTTTTGAGGTAGCACCGAAAAAAACTTTGGAAACGGAAAAATACTTTGTTTTGGCACTTGTGCTTGTCCGAATGGGCCGATTTTTTCACTATTGTGATTTTTATATGAGGATAATATGTGGTAGAAGTTTCAAAGCGTTCGGGTAAACAGTTCTTAGGGTTCATTTTTTGAGGGGTGACTTTTAGCCCCGAAAAAGCTTTGAAAACGGAAAAATACATTGTTTTGGCACTTGTACTTGCCTGAATGAGCAGAATTTTATGCCATTGTTACTCTTATACGAGAATAACATGTTATAGAAATTTCAAAGTGTTCGTGTTAACAGTTCTTAGGGTTCACGTTTTGAGGGCTGACTTTTAGCCCCGAAAAAGCTTTGGAAACGGAAAAATACATTGTTTTGGCACTTGTACTTGTCCGAATGAGCCGATTTTTACACCATTGTGACTCTTATATGAGAATAACATGTGCTAGAAATTTCAAAGCATTCAGGTTAACGGTTCTTAGGTTTTATGTTTTGAGGTAGCCCCGAAAGAAGTTCTAGAAAATAAAAAATACTTTGTTTTGGCACTTGTGCTTTACCGAATGAGCCGATTTTTTTGACGTTGTAAGTTTCATACGAAGATAACATGTAGTAGAAGTTTCAAAGCATTCAGGTTAACGGTTCTTAGGGTTCATGTTTTGAGGGATGACTTTTAGCCCTGAAAAAGCTTTGGAAACCGAAAAATACATTGTTTTGGCACTTGTACTTGTCCGAATGAGCCAATTTTTACGCGATTGTGACTCTTATACGAGACTAATATGTGGTAGAAATTTCAAAGTGTTCGGGTTAAATGTTCTTAGGGTTCATGTTTTGAGGGGTGACTTTTAGCCCCGAAAAAGCGTTGGAAACGGAAAAATACATTGTCTTGACACTTGTACTTGTCTGAACGAGCCGATTTTTGCTCCATTGTGATTTTGATATGAGTACAACGTGTGGTAGAAATTTCAAAGTATTCGGGTTAACGGTTCTTAGATTTCATGTTTTGAGGTAACCCCGAAAAAAGCTTTGGAAAATGAAAAATACTTTGTTTTGGCAAGCCGATTTTTTTGACGTAGTGAGTTTCATACGAAGATAACATGTAGTAGAAGTTTCAAAGCATTCGGGTTAACGGTTCTTAGGGTTCATGTTTTAAGGGATGACTTTTAGTCCTGAAAAAGCTTTGGAAACGGAAAAATACATTGTTTTGGCACTTGTACTTGTCCGAATGAGCTGATTCTCTCGCCGTTGTGATTTTTATGCGAGGATAACATGTGGTAGAAGTTTCAAAGTGTTTGGGTTAACGGTTCTTAGGGTTCACGTTTTGAGGGGTGACTTTTAGCCCCGAAAAAGCGTTGGAAACGGAAAAATACATTGTCTTGCACTTGTACTTGTCCGAACGAGCCGATTTCTGCTCCATTCTGATTCTTATATGAGTATAACGTGTGATAGAAATTTCAAAGTATTCGGCTTAACGGTTCTTAGATTTCATGTTTTGAGTTAGCCCCGAAAAAAGATCTGAAAAATGAAAAATACTTTATTTTGGCACTTGTGCTTTACCGAATGAGCCGATTTTATTGACCTCGTGAGTTTTATACGAAGATAACATGTGGTAGAAGTTTCATAGCGTTCGGGTTAACGGTTCTTAGGGTTCATGTTTTTAGGGATGACTTTTAGCCCTGAAAAAGCTTTGGAAACGGAAAAATACATAGTTTTGGCACTTGTACTTATCCGAATGAGCCAATTTTTACGCGATTGTGACTCTTATATGAGAATAACATGTGGTAGAAATTTCAAAATGTTCGGGTTAACGGTTCTTAGGGTTCACGTTTTGAGGGGTGACTTTTAGCCCCGAAAAAGCGTTGGAAACGGAAAAATACATTGTCTTGACACTTGTACTTGTCCGAACGAGCCGATTTTTTCGCCATTGTGATTCTTATATGAGGATAACGTGTGGTAGAAATTTCAAATCATTCGGGTTAACGGTTCTTAGATTTCATGTTTTGAGATAGCCCCGAAAAAAGCTCTGGAAAATGAAAAAATACTTTGTCTTGGCACTTGTGCTTTACCGAATGAGCCGATTTTATTGACATTGTGAGTTTTATACGAAGATAACATGTGGTAGAAGTTTCATAGCGTTCGGATTAACGGTTCTTAGGGTTCATGTTTTGAGGGATGACTTTTAGCCCTGAAAAAGCTTTGGAAACTGAAAAATACATAGTTTTGGCACTTGTACTTGTCCGAATGAGCCAATTTTTACGCGATTGTGACTCTTATATGAGAATAACATGTGGTAGAAATTTCAAAGTGTTCGGGTTAAATGTTCTTAGGGTTCACGTTTTGAGGGGTGACTTTTAGCCCCGAAAAAACGTTGGAAACGGAAAAATACATTGTCTTGACACTTGTACTTGTCTGAACGAGCCGATTTTTGCTCCATTGTGATTCTGATATGAGTACAACGTGTGGTAGAAATTTCAAAGTATTCGGGTTAACGGTTCTTAGATTTCATGTTTTGAGGTAACCCCGAAAAAAGCTTTGGAAAATGAAAAATACTTTGTTTTGGCAAGCCGATTTTTTTTACGTTGTGAGTTTCATACGAAGATAACATGTAGTAGATGTTTCAAAGCATTCGGGTTAACGGTTCTTAGGGTTCATGTTTTAAGGGATGACTTTTAGTCCTGAAAAAGCTTTAGAAACGGAAAAATACATTGTTTTGGCACTTGTACTTGTCCGAATGAGTTGATTCTCTCGCCGTTGTGATTTTTATGCAAGGATAACATGTGGTAGAAGTTTCAAAGTGTTTGGGTTAACGGTTCTTAGGGTTCACGTTTTGAGGGGTGACTTTTAGCCCCGAAAAAGCGTTGGAAACGGAAAAATACATTGTCTTGACACTTGTACTTGTCCGAACGAGCCGATTTTTTCGCCATTGTGATTCTTATATGAGGATAACGTGTGGTAGAAATTTCAAAGTATTCAAGTTAACGGTTCTTAGATTTCATGTTTTGAGGTAGCCCCGAAAAAAGCTCTGGAAAATGAAAAAATACTTTGTCTTGGCACTTGTGCTTTACCGAATGAGCCGATTTTATTGACATTGTGAGTTTTATACGAAGATAACATGTGGTAGAAGTTTCATAGCGTTCGGGTTAACGGTTCTTAGGGTTCATGTTTTGAGGGATGACTTTTAGCCCTGAAAAAGCTTTGGAAACGGAAAAATACATAGTTTTGGCACTTGTACTTGTCCGAATGAGCCAATTTTTACGCGATTGTGACTCTTATACGAGAATAACATGTGGTAGACATTTCAAAGTGTTCGGGTTAAATGTTCTTAGGTTTCACGTTTTGAGGGGTGACTTTTAGCCCCGAAAAAGCGTTGGAAACGGAAAAATACATTGTCTTGACACTTGTACTTGTCCGAACGAGCCAATTTTTGCTCTATTGTGATTCTTATATGAGGATAATGAGTGGTAGAAATTTGAAAGCATTCGGGTTAACGGTTCTTAGATTTCTTGTTTTGAGGTAGCCCCGAAAAAAGTTCTGAAAATGGAAAAGTACTTTGTTTTAGCACTTGTACTTGTCCGAATGAGCTGATTCTCTCGCCGTTGTGATTTTTATGCGAGGATAACATGTGGTAGAAGTTTCAAAGTGTTTGGGTTAACGGATCTAAGGGTTCACGTTTTGAGGGGTGGCTTTTAGCCCCGAAAAAGCGTTGGAAACGGAAAAATACATTGTCTTGACACTTGTACTTGTCCGAATGAGCCGATTTTTTCTCCATTGTGATTCTTATATGAGGATAACGTGTGGTAGAAATTTCAAAGCATTCGGGTTAACGGTTCTTAGATTTCATGTTTTGAGGTAACCCCGAAAAAAACTCTGGAAAATGAAAAAATACTTTGTCTTGGCACTTGTGCTTTATCGAATGAGCCGATTTTATTGACATTGTGAGTTTTATACGAAGATAACATGTGGTAGAAGTTTCATACAGTCGGGTTAACGGTTCTTAGGGTTCATATTTTGATGGATGACTTTTAGCATTGAAAAAGCTTTGGAAACGGAAAAATACATAGTTTTGGCACTTGCACTTGTCCGAATTAGCCAATTTTTACGCGATTGTGATTCTTATATAAGAATAACATGTTTTAGAAATTTCAAAATGTTCGGGTTAACGGTTCTTAGGGTTCACGTTTTGAGGGGTGACTTTTAGCCCCGAAAAAGCGTTGGAAACAGAAAAATACATTGTTTTGATACTTATGCTTGTCCGAACAAGCTGATTTTTGCTCCATTGTGATTCTAAAATGAGGATAACATGTGGTGGAAATTTCAAAGCATTCGAGTTAACGGTTCTTAGAGTTCATGTTATAAGGTAGCCCCGAAAAAAGCTCTGGAAATGGAAAAGTACTTTGTTTTAGCACTTGTACTTGTCTGAATGAAATGATTCTCTTCCCGTTGTGATTTTTATACGAGGATAACATATGGTAAAAGTTTCAAAGTGTTTGGGTTAACAGTTCTTAGTGTTCATGTTTTGAGGGGTGACTTTGAGCCCCGAAAAAGCTTTGAAAACGGAAAAATATATTTTTTTGGCACTTGTATTTGTCCGATTGAGCCGATTTTTGCGCCATTATGATTCATATACAAGGATAACATGTGGTGGAAATTTCAAAACGTTCGGGTTAACGGTTCTTAGGGTTCATGTTTTTAGGTAGTCTTGAAAAAGACTTTTGAAACGGAAAAATACATTGCTTTGGCATTTGTGCTTGTCCGAATGATCCGATTTTTTCGCTGTTGTGATTTTCTTACGAGGATAACATATGGTAGAAGTTTCAAAACGTTTGGGTAAACGGTTCTTAGAGTTCATGTTTTGCGGGGTGACTTTTAGCCCTGAAAAAGCTTTGGAAACAGAAAAATACATTGTTTTGGCACTTGCACTTGTCCGAATGAGCCAATTTTTACACCATTGTGACTCTTATATGAGAATAACATGTGGTAGAAATTTCAAAGCATTCAGGTTAAAAAATGAAAAATACTTTGTTTTGGCACTTGTGCTTTACCGAATGAGTCGATTTTTTTGACGTTGTGAGTTTCATAGGAAGATAACATGTAGTAGAAGTTTCAAAGTGTTCGGGTTAACGGTTCTTAGGGTTCACGTTTTGAGGGGTGACTTTTAGCCCCGATAAAGCGTTGTAAACGGAAAAATACATTGTCTTGACACTTGTACATGTCCGAACGAGCCGATTTTTGCTCCATTGTGATTCTTATATGAGGATAACGTGTGGTAGAAATTTCAAAATATTCGGGTTAACAGTTCTTAAATTTCTTGTTTTGAGGTAGCCCCGAAAAAAGCTCTGGAAATGGAAAAGTACTTTGTTTTAATACTTGTGCTTATCCGAATGAGCTGATTCTCTCGCCCTTATGATTTTTATGCGAGGATAACATGTGGTAGAAGTTTCAAAGTGTTTGGGTTAACGGTTCTTAGGGTTCACGTTTTGAGGTGTGACTTTTAGCCCCGAAAAAGTGTTGGAAACAGAAAAATACATTGTTTTGACACTTGTGCTTGTCCGAACGAGCCGATTTTTGCTCCATTGTGATTCTTATATGAGGATAACATGTGGTAGAAATTTCAAAGAATTCTAGTTAACGGTTCTTAGAGTTCATGTTATAAGGTAGCCCTAAAAAAACTTCTAGAAATGGAAAAGTACTTTGTTTTAGCACTTGTACTTGTCCGAATGAGCTGATTCTCTCGCCGTTGTGATTTTTATACGAGGATAACATATGGTAGAACTTTCAAAGTGTTTTGGTTAACAGTTCTTAGTGTTCATGTTTTGAGGGGTGACTTTTAGCCCCGAAAAAACTTTGAAAACGGAAAAATATATTGTTTTGGCACTTGTACTTGTCCGATTGAGCCAATTTTTGCGCCATTATGATTCATATACAAGGATAACATGTGGTGGAAATTTCAAAACGTTCGGGTTAACGGTTCTTAGGGTTCATGTTTTGAGGTAGTCTTGAAAAAGGCTTTTGAAACGGAAAAATACATTGTCTTGACACTTGTACTTGTCCGAACGAGCCGATTTTTGCTAAATTGTGATTCTTATATGAGGATAACGAGTGGTAGAAATTTCAAAATATTCGGGTTAATGGTTCTTAGATTTCATGTTTTGAGGTTGCCCCGAAAAAAGCTCTGGAAAAAGAAAAATACTTTATCTTGGCACTTGTGCTTTACCGAATGAGCCGATTTTTTAGACGATGTGAGTTTCATACGAAGATAACATGTAGTAGAAGTTTCAAAGTGTTCGGGTTAACGGTTCTTAGGGTTCATGTTTTGAGCGATGACTTTTAGCCCTGAAAAACCTTTGGAAAGGGAAAAATACATTGTTTTGGCACTTTTACTTGTCCGAATGAGCCAATTTTTACGCGATTGTGACTCTTATACGAGAATAACATGTGGTAGATATTTCAAAGTGTTTGGGTTAACGGTTCTTAGGGTACACGTTTTGAGGGGTGACTTTAAGCCCCGAAAAAGCGTTGGAAACGGAAAAATACATTGTCTTGACACTTGTACTTGTCCGAACGAGCCGATTTTTTCTCTATTTTGATTCTTACATGAGGATAACGTGTGGTAGAAATTTCAAAGCATTCGGGTTAACGGTTCTTAGATTTCTTGTTTTGAGGTAGCCCCGAAAAAAGTTCTGAAATGGAAAAGTACTTTGTTTTAGCACTTGTACTTGTCCGAATGAGCTGATTCTCTCGACGTTGTGATTTTTATGCGAGGATAACATGTGGTAGAAGTTTCAAAGTGTTTGGGTTAACGGTTCTTAGGGTTCACGTTTTGAGGGGTGGCTTTTAGCCCCGAAAAAGCGTTGGAAACGGAAAAATACATTTTCTTGACACTTGTACTTGTCCGAACGAGCCGATTTTTTCTCCATTGTGATTTTTATATGAGGATAACTTGTGGTAGAAATTTCAAAGCATTCGGGTTAACGGTTATTAGATTTCATGTTGTGAGGTAACCCCGAAAAAAGCTCTGGAAAATGAAAAAATATTTTGTCTTGGCACTTGTGCTTTACCGAATGAGCCGATTTTATTGACATTGTGAGTTTTATACGAAGATAACATGTGATAGAAGTTTCATAGCGTTCGGGTTAACGGTTCTTAGGGTTCATGTTTTGAGAGATGACTTTTAGCCTTGAAAAAGCTTTGGAAACGGAAAAATACATAGTTTTGGCACTTGTACATGTCAGAATGAGCCAATTTTTACGCGATTGTGACTCTTATATGAGAATAACATGTGGTAAAAATTTCAAAGTGTTTGGGTTAACGGTTCTTAGGGTTCACGTTTTAAGGGGTGACTTTTAGCCCCGAAAAAGCGTTGGAAACAGAAAAATATATTGTTTTGACACTTGTGCTTATCTGAACGAGCTGATTTTTGCTCCATTGTGATTCTTATATGAGGATAACATGTGGTAGAAATTTCGAAGAATTCGAGTTAACGTTTCTTAGAGTTCATGTTATAAGGTAGCCCCGTAAAAAGCTCTGGAAATGGAAAAGTACTTTGTTTTATCACTTGTACTTGTCCGAATGAGCTGATTCTCTCGCCGTTGTGATTTTTATACGAGGATAACATGTGGTAGAAGTTTTAAACTGTTTGGGTTAACAGTTCTTAGTGTTCATGTTTTGAGGGGTGACTTTTAGCCCCGAAAAAGTTTTGAAAACAGAAAAATATAATGTTTTGGCACTTGTATTTGTCCGATTGAGCCGATTTTTGCACCATTATGATCCATATACAAGGATAACATATGGTGGAAATTTCAAAACGTTCGGGTTAACGATTCTTAGGGTTCATGTTTTGAGGTAGTCTTGAAAAAGGCTTTTGAAACGGGAAAATACATTGTTTTGGCACTTGTGCTTGTCCGAATGATCCGATTTTTTTGCTGTTGTGATTTTCTTACGAGCATAACATATGGTAGAAGTTTCAAAATGTTCGGGTAAACGGTTCTTAGGGTTCATGTTTTGAGGGGTGACTTTTAGCCCCGAAAAAGTTTTGGAAACGGAAAAATACATTGTTTTGTCACATGTACTTGTCCGAATAAGCCGATTTTTACATTATCGTGGCTCTTATATGAGAATAACTTGTGGTAAAAATTTCAAAGCATTCAGGTTAACGGTTCTTAGGTTTTATATTTTGAGGAAGCCCCGAAAAAAGCTCTAGAAAATGAAATATACTTTGTTTTTGCTCCTGTGCTTTACCGAATGAGCCGATTTTTTTGACGTTGTGAGTTTCATAGGAAGATAACATGTAGTAGAAGTTTCAAAGCATTCGGGTTAACGGTTCTTAGGGTTCATGTTTTGAGGGATAAATTTTAGACCTGAAAAAGCTTTGGAAACAGAAAAATACATTGTTTTGGCACTTGTACTTGTCCGAATGAGTCAATTTTTATGCGATTGTGACTCTTATACGAGAATAACATGTGGTAGAAATTTCCAATTATTCGGGTTAACGGTTCTTAGGGTTAACATTTTGAGGGGTGACTTTTATCCCCGAAAAAGCATTGAAAAAGGAAAAATACATTGTCTTGACACTTGTACTTGTCCGAACGAGCCGATTTTTGCTCCATTATGATTCTTATATGAGGATAACGTGTGGTAGAAATTTCAAAGCATTCGGGTTAACGGTTCTTAGATTTCTTGTTTTGAGGTAACCCCGAAAAAAGCTCTGGAAATGGAAAGGTACTTTGTTTTAGCACTTGTACTTGTCCGAATAAGCTAATTCTCTCGCCGTTGTGATTTGTATGCGAGGATAACATGTGGTAGAAGTTTCAAAGTGTTTGGATTAACGGTTCTTAGGGTTCACGTTTTGACGGGTGACTTTTAGCCCCGAGAAAGCGTTGGAAACGGAAAAATACATTGTCTTGACACTTGTACTTGTCCGAACGAGCCGATTTTTTCTCCATTGTGATTCTTATATGAGGATAACGTGTGGTAGAAATTTCAAAGCATTCGGGTTAACGGTTCTTAGATTTCTTGTTTTGAGGTAACCCCGAAAAAAGCTCTGGAAATGGAAAAGTATTTTGTTTTAGCACTTGTACTTGTCCGAATAAGCTAATTCTCTCGCCATTGTGATTTGTATGCGAGGATAACATGTGGTAGAAATTTCAAATTGTTCGGGTTAACGGTTCTTAGGGTTAACATTTTGAGGGGTGACTTTTATCCCCGAAAAAGCATTGAAAATGGAAAAATACATTGTCTTGACACTTGTAGTTGTCCGAACGAGCCGATTTTTGCTCCATTGTGATTCTTATATGAGGATAACGTGTGGTAGAAATTTCAAAGCATTCGGGTTAACGGTTCTTAGATTTCTTGTTTTGAGGTAACCCCGAAAAAAGCTCTGGAAATGGAAAAGTACTTTGTTTTAGCACTTGTACTTGTCCGAATAAGCTAATTCTCTCGCCGTTGTGATTTGTATGCGAGGATAACATGTGGTAGAAGTTTCAAAGTGTTTGGATTAACGGTTCTTAGGGTTCACGTTTTGACGGGTGACTTTTAGCCCCGAGAAAGCGTTGGAAACAGAAAAATACATTGTTTTGACACTTGTGCTTGTCCGAACGAGCCAATTTTTGCTCCATTGTGATTCTTATATGAGTATAACATGTGGTAGAAGTTTCAAAGCATTCGAGTTAAAGGTTCTTAGAGTTCATGTTATAAGGTAGCCCCGAAAAAAACTTTGGAAATAGAAAAGTACTTTGTTTTAGCACTTGTACTTGTCCGAATGAGTTGATTCTCTCCCCGTTGTGATTTTTATACGAGGATAACATGTGGTAGAAGTTTCAAAGTGTTTGGGTTAACAGTTCTTAGTGTTCATGTTTTGAGGGGTGACTTTTAGCCCCGAAAAAGCTTTGAAAACGAAAAAATACATTGTTTTGGCATTTGTACTTGTCCGAATGAGCCGATTTTTAGACCATTGTGACTCTTATATGAGAATAACATGTGGTAGAAATTTCAAAGCATTCAACTTAACGGTTCTTAGGTTTTATGTTTTGAGGAAGCCCCGAAAAAAGCTCTAGAAAATGAAAAATACTTTGTTTTGGCACTTGTGCTTTACCGAATGAGCCGATTTTTTTGACGTTGTGAGTTTTATACTAAGATAACATGTAGTAGAAGTTTTAAGCCTTTCGGGTTAACGGTTCTTAGGGTTCATGTTTTGAGGGATAACTTTTAGCCATGAAAAAGCTTTGGAATCGGAAAAATACATTGTTTTAGCACTTGTACTTGTCCGAATGAGCCAATTTTTACGCGATTGTGACTTTTATATGAGAATAACATGTGGTAGAAATTTTAAAGTGTTCGGGTTAACGGTTCTTAGGGTTCACATTTTGAGGGGTGACTTTTAGCCCCGAAAAAGCGTTGGAAACGGAAAAATACATTGTCTTGACACTTGTACTTGTCCGAACGAGCTGATTTTTGCTCCATTGTGATTCTTATACGAGGATAACGTGTGGTAGAAATTTCAAAGCATTCGGGTTAACGGTTCTTAGATTTCTTGTTTTGAGGTAGCCCCGAAAAAAGCTCTGGAAATGGAAAAGTACTTTGTTTTAGCACTTGTACTTGTCCGGATGAGCTGATTCTCTCGCCATTGTAATTTTTATGCGAAGATAACATGTGGTAGAAGTTTCAAAGTGTTTAGGTTAACGGTTCTTAGGGTTCACGTTTTGAGGGGAGACTTTTAGCCCCGAAAAAGCGTTGGAAACGGAAAAATACATTGTCTTGACACTTGTACTTGTCCGAACGAGCCGATTTTTTCTCCATTGTGATTCTTATATGAGGATAACGTGTCGTAGAAATTTCAAAGCATTCGGGTTAACAGTTCTTAGAATTCATGTTTTGAGGTAGCCCCGAAAAAAGCTCTGGAAAATGAAAAATACTTTGTCTTGGCACTTATGCTTTTCCGAATGAGCCGATTTTATTGACATTGTGAGTTTTATAAGAAGATAACATGTGGTAGAAGTTTCATAGCGTTCGGGTTAACGGTTCTTAGGGTTCATGTTTTGAGGGATGACTTTTAGCCCTGAAAAAGCTTTGGAAACGGAAAAATACATTGTTTTGGCACTTGTACTTGTCCGAATGAGCCAATTTTTACGCGATTATGACTCTTATACGAGAATAACATGTGGTAGAAATTTCAAAGTATTCGGGTTAACGGTTCTTAGGGTTCACGTTTTGAGGGGTGACTTTTAGCCCCGAAAAAGCGTTGGAAACAGAAAAATACATTGTCTTGACACTTGTAGTTGTCCGAACGAGCCGATTTTTGCTCCATTGTGATTCTTATATGAGGATAATGTGTGGTAGAAATTTCAAAGCATTCGGGTTAACGGTTCTTAGATTTCTTGTTTTGAGGTAACCCCGAAAAAAGCTCTGGAAATGGAAAAGTACTTTGTTTTAGCACTTGTACTTGTCCGAATAAGCTAATTCTCTCGCCGTTGTGATTTGTATGCGAGGATAACATGTGGTAGAAGTTTCAAAGTGTTTGGATTAACGGTTCTTAGGGTTCACGTTTTGACGGGTGACTTTTAGCCCCGAGAAAGCGTTGGAAACAGAAAAATACATTGTTTTGACACTTGTGCTTGTCCGAACGAGCCAATTTTTGCTCCATTGTGATTCTTATATGAGTATAACATGTGGTAGAAGTTTCAAAGCATTCGAGTTAAAGGTTCTTAGAGTTCATGTTATAAGGTAGCCCCGAAAAAAGCTTTGGAAATAGAAAAGTACTTTGTTTTAGCACTTGTACTTGTCCGAATGAGTTGATTCTCTCCCCGTTGTGATTTTTATACGAGGATAACATGTGGTAGAAGTTTCAAAGTGTTTGGGTTAACAGTTCTTAGTGTTCATGTTTTGAGGGGTGACTTTTAGCCCCGAAAAAGCTTTGAAAACGAAAAAATACATTGTTTTGGCATTTGTACTTGTCCGAATGAGCCGATTTTTAGACCATTGTGACTCTTATATGAGAATAACATGTGGTAGAAATTTCAAAGCATTCAACTTAACGGTTCTTAGGTTTTATGTTTTGAGGAAGCCCCGAAAAAAGCTCTAGAAAATGAAAAATACTTTGTTTTGGCACTTGTGCTTTACCGAATGAGCCGATTTTTTTGACGTTGTGAGTTTTATACTAAGATAACATGTAGTAGAAGTTTTAAGCCTTTCGGGTTAACGGTTCTTAGGGTTCATGTTTTGAGGGATAACTTTTAGCCATGAAAAAGCTTTGGAATCGGAAAAATACATTGTTTTAGCACTTGTACTTGTCCGAATGAGCCAATTTTTACGCGATTGTGACTTTTATATGAGAATAACATGTGGTAGAAATTTTAAAGTGTTCGGGTTAACGGTTCTTAGGGTTCACATTTTGAGGGGTGACTTTTAGCCCCGAAAAAGCGTTGGAAACGGAAAAATACATTGTCTTGACACTTGTACTTGTCCGAACGAGCTGATTTTTGCTCCATTGTGATTCTTATACGAGGATAACGTGTGGTAGAAATTTCAAAGCATTCGGGTTAACGGTTCTTAGATTTCTTGTTTTGAGGTAGCCCCGAAAAAAGCTCTGGAAATGGAAAAGTACTTTGTTTTAGCACTTGTACTTGTCCGGATGAGCTGATTCTCTCGCCATTGTAATTTTTATGCGAAGATAACATGTGGTAGAAGTTTCAAAGTGTTTAGGTTAACGGTTCTTAGGGTTCACGTTTTGAGGGGAGACTTTTAGCCCCGAAAAAGCGTTGGAAACGGAAAAATACATTGTCTTGACACTTGTACTTGTCCGAACGAGCCGATTTTTTCTCCATTGTGATTCTTATATGAGGATAACGTGTCGTAGAAATTTCAAAGCATTCGGGTTAACAGTTCTTAGAATTCATGTTTTGAGGTAGCCCCGAAAAAAGCTCTGGAAAATGAAAAATACTTTGTCTTGGCACTTATGCTTTTCCGAATGAGCCGATTTTATTGACATTGTGAGTTTTATAAGAAGATAACATGTGGTAGAAGTTTCATAGCGTTCGGGTTAACGGTTCTTAGGGTTCATGTTTTGAGGGATGACTTTTAGCCCTGAAAAAGCTTTGGAAACGGAAAAATACATTGTTTTGGCACTTGTACTTGTCCGAATGAGCCAATTTTTACGCGATTATGACTCTTATACGAGAATAACATGTGGTAGAAATTTCAAAGTATTCGGGTTAACGGTTCTTAGGGTTCACGTTTTGAGGGGTGACTTTTAGCCCCGAAAAAGCGTTGGAAACAGAAAAATACATTGTCTTGACACTTGTACTTGTCCGAACGAGCCGATTTTTGCTCAATTAAGATTCTTATATGAGGATAACGTGTGGTAGAAAGATTAAAACATTCGGGTTAACGGTTCTTAGATTTCTTGTTTTGAGGTAACCCCGAAAAAAGCTCTAGAAATGGAAAAGTACTTTGTTTTAGCACTTGTACTTGTCCGAATAAGCTGATTCTCTCGCCGTTGTGATTTTTATGCGAGGATAACATGTGGTAGAAGTTTCAAAGTGTTTAGATTAACGGTTCTTAGGGTTCACGTTTTGAGGGGTGACTTTTAGCCCCGATAAAGCGTTGTAAACGGAAAAATACATTGTCTTGACACTTGTACTTGTCCGAACGAGCCGATTTTTTCTCCATTTTGATTCTTATATGAGGATAACGTGTGGTAGAAATTTCAAAGCATTCGGGTTCACGGTTCTTAAATTTCATGTTTTGATGTAACCCCGAAAAAAGCTCTAGAAAATGAAAAAATACTTTCTCTTGGCACTTGTGCTTTACCGAATGAGCCGATTTTATTGACATTGTGAGTTTTATACGAAGATAACATGTGGTAGAAGTTTCATAGCTTTCGGGTTAACAGTTCTTAGGGTTTATGTTTTTGAGGGATGACTTTTAGCCATGATAAAGCTTTGGAAAAGGAAAAATACATAGTTTTGGCACTTGTACTTGTGCGAATGAGCCAATTTTTACGTGATTGTGACTCTTATATGAGTATAACATGTGGTAGAAATTTCAAAATGTTAGGGTTAACGGTTCTTAGGGTTCAAGTTTTGAGGGGTGACTTTTAGCCCCGAAAAAGCGTTGGAAACAGAAAAATACATTGTTTTGACACTTGTGCTTGTCCGAACGAGCCGATTTTTGCTCCATTGTGATTCTTATATGAGGATAACATGTGGTAGAAATTTCAAAGCATTCGAGTTAACGGTTCTTAGAGTTCATGTTATAAGGTAGCCCCGAAAAAAGCTCTGGAAATAGAAAAGTACTTTGTTTTAGCACTTGTACTTGTCCGAATGAGTTTATTCTCTCCCCGTTGTGATTTTTATACGAGGATAACATGTGGTAGACGTTTCAAAGTGTTTGGGTTAACAGTTCTTAGTGTTCATGTTTTGAGGGGTGACTTTTAGCCCCGAAAAAGCTTTGAAAATGGAAAAATACATTGTTTTGGCATTTGTACTTGTCCGAATGAGCCGATTTTTACACCATTGTGACTCTTATATGAGAATAACATGTGGTAGAAATTTCAAAGGATTGAGGTTAACGATTCTTAAGTTTTATGTTTTGAGGAAGCCCCGAAAAAAGCTCTAGAAAATGAAAAATACTTTGTTTTGGCACTTGTGCTTAACCGAATGAGCCGATTTTTTTTGACGTTGTGAGTTTCATACGAAGATAACATGTAGCAAAAGTTTTAAAGCGTTCGGGTTAACGGTTGTTAGGGTTCATGTTTTGAGGGATGACTTTTAGCCATGAAAAAGCTTTGGAAACGGAAAAATACATTGTTTTGGCACTTGTACTTGTCCGAATGAGCCAATTTTTACGCGATTGTGACTCTTATATGAGAATAACATGTGGTAGAAATTTCAAAGTGTTCGGGTTAACGGTTCTTAGGGTTCACGTTTTGAGGGGTGACTTTTAGCCCCGAAAAAGCGCTGGAAACGGAAAAATACATTGTCTTGACACTTGTACTTGTCCGAATGAGCTGATTTTTGCTCCATTGTGATTCTTATATGAGGATAATGTGTGGTAGAAATTTCAAAGCATTCGGGTTAACGGTTCTTAGATTTCTTGTTTTGAGGTAGCCCCGAAAAAAGCTCTGGAAATGGAAAAGTACTTTGTTTTAGCACTTGTACTTGTCCGGATGAGCTGATTCTCTCGCCATTGTGATTTTTATGCGAAGATAACATGTGGTAGAAGTTTCAAAGTGTTTGGGTTAACGATTCTTAGGGTTCACGTTTTGAGGGGAGAATTTTAGCCCCGAAAAAGCGTTGGAAACGGAAAAATACATTGTCTTGACACTTGTACTTGTTCGAACGAGCCAATTTTTTCTCCATTGTGATTCTTATATGAGGATAACGTGTGGTAGAAATTTCAAAGCATTCGGGTTAACGGTTCTTAGATTTCATGTTTTGAGGTAGCCCCGAAAAAAGCTCTGGAAAATGAAAAAATTCTTTGTCTTGGCACTTGTGCTTTTCCGAATGAGCCGATTTTATTGACATTGTGAGTTTTATAAGAAGATAACATGTGGTAGAAGTTTCATAGCGTTCGGGTTAACGGTTCTTAGGGTTCATGTTTTGAGGGATGACTTTTAGCCCTGAAAAAGCTATGGAAACGGAAAAATACATAGTTTTGGCACTTGTACTTGTCCGAATGAGCCAATTTTTACGCGATTATGACACTTATACGAGAATAACATGTGGTAGAAATTTCAAAGTGTTCGGGTTAACGGTTCTTAGGGTTCACGTTTTGAGGGGTGACTTTTAGCCCCGAAAAAGCGTTGGAAACAGAAAAATACATTGTCTTGACACCTGTACTTGTCCGAACGAGCCGATTTTTGCTCCATTAAGATTCTTATATGAGGATAACGTGTGGTAGAAATTTCAAAGCATTCGGGTTAACGGTTCTTAGATTTTTTGTTTTGAGGTAACCCCGAAAAAAGCTCTGGAAATGGAAAAGTACTTTGTTTTAGCACTTGTACTTGTCCGAATAAGCTGATTCTCTCGCCATTGTGATTTTTATGCGAGGATAACATGTGGTAGAAGTTTCAAAGTGTTTGGATTAACGGTTCTTAGGGTTCACGTTTTGAGGGGTAACTTTTAGCCCCGAGAAAGCGTTGAAAACGGAAAAATACATTGTCTTAAAACTTGTACTTGTCCGAACGAGCCTTTTTTTCTCCATTTTGATTCTTATATGAGGATAACGTGTGGTAGAAATTTCAAAGCATTCGGGTTCACCTTTCTTAGATTTCATGTTTTGATGTAACCCCGAAAAAAGCTCTAGAAAATGAAAAAATACTTTGTCTTGGCACTTGTGCTTTACCGAATGAGCCGATTTTATTGACATTGTGAGTTTTATACGAAGATAACATGTGGTAGAAGTTTCATAGCTTTCGGGTTAACAGTTCTTAGGGTTTATGTTTTGAGGGATGACTTTTAGCCATGATAAAGCTATGGAAACGGAAAAATACATAGTTTTGGCACTTGTACTTATCCGAATGAGCCAATTTTTACGCGATTGTGACTCTTATATGAGTATAATATGTGGTAGAAATTTCAAAATGTTAGGGTTAACGGTTCTTAGGGTTCACGTTTTGAGGGGTGACTTTTAGCCCCGAAAAAGCGTTGGAAACAGAAAAATACATTGTTTTGACACTTGTGCTTGTCCGAACGAGCCGATTTTTGCTCCATTTTTATTCTTATATGAGGATAACATGTGGTAGAAATTTTAAAGCATTCGAGTTAAGAGTTCTTAGAGTTCATGTTATAAGGTAGCCCCGAAAAAAGCTCTGGAAATAGAAAAGTACTTTGTTTTAGCACTTGTACTTGTCCGAATGAGTTGAATCTCTCCCCGTTGTGATTTTTATACGAGGATAACATGTGGTAGACGTTTCAAAGTGTTTGGGTTAACAGTTCTTAGTGTTCATGTTTTGAGGGGTGACTTTTAGCCCCGAAAAAGCTTTGAAAACGGAAAAATACATTGTTTCGGCATTTGTACTTGTCCGAATGAGCCGATTTTTACACCATTGTGACTCTTATATGAGAATAACATGTGGTTGAAATTTCAAAGAATTCAGGTTAACGGTTCTTAAGTTTTATGTTTTGAGGAAGCCCCGAAAAAAGCTCTAGAAAATGAAAAATACTTTGTTTTGGCACTTGTGCTTTACCGAATGAGCCGATTTTTTTTGACGTTGTGAGTTTCATACGAAGATAACATGTAGTAAAAGTTTTAAAGCGTTCGGGTTAACGGTTCTTAAGGTTCATGTTTTGAGGGATGACTTTTAGCCATGAAAAAGCTTTGGAAACGGAAAAATACATTGTTTTGGCACTTGTACTTGTCCGAATGAGCCAATTTTTACGCGATTGTGACTCTTATATGAGAATAACATGTGGTAGAAATTTCAAAGTGTTCGGGTTAACGGTTCTTAGAGGTCACGTTTTGAGGGGTGACTTTTAGCCCCGAAAAAGCGCTGGAAACGGAAAAATACATTGTCTTGACACTTGTACTTGTCCGAATGAGCTGATTTTTGCTCCATTGTGATTCTTATATGAGGATAACGTGTGGTAGAAATTTCAAAGCATTCGGGTTAACGGTTCTTAGATTTCTTGTTTTGAGGTAGCCCCGAAAAAAGCTCTGGAAATGGAAAAGTACATTGTTTTAGCACTTGTACTTGTCCGGATGAGCTGATTCTCTCGCCATTGTGATTTTTATGCGAAGATAACATGTGGTAGAAGTTTCAAAGTGTTTGGGTTAACGATTCTTAGGGTTCACGTTTTGAGGGGAGACTTTTAGCCCCGAAAAAGCGTTGGAAACGGAAAAATACATTGTCTTGACACTTGTACTTGTCCGAACGAGCCGATTTTTTCTCCATTGTGATTCTTATTTTGGGATAATGTGTGGTAGAAATTTCAAAGCATTCGGGTTAACGGTTCTTAGATTTCATGTTTTGAGGTAGCCCCGAAAAAAGCTATGGAAAATGAAAAAATATTATGTCTTGGCACTTGTGCTTTTCCGAATGAGCCGATTTTATTGACATTGTGAGTTTTATAAGAAAATAAGATGTGGTAGAAGTTTCATAGCGTTCGGGTTAACGGTTCTTAGGGTTCATATTTTGAGGGATGACTTTTAGCCCTGAAAAAGCTTTGGAAACGGAAAAATACATTGTTTTGGCACTTGTACTTGTCCGAATGAGCCAATTTTTACGCGATTGTGACTCTTATATGAGAATAACATGTGGTAGAAATTTCAAAGTGTTCGGGTTAACGGTTCTTAGGGTTCACGTTTTGAGGGGTGACTTTTAGCCCCGAAAAAGCGTTGGAAACAGAAAAATACATTGTCTTGACACTTGTACCTCTCCGAACGAGCCGATTTTTGCTCCATTAGATTCTTATATGAGGATAACGTGTGGTAGAAATTTCAAAGCATTCGGTTTAACGGTTCTTAGATTTCTTGTTTTGAGGTAACCCCGAAAAAAGCTCTGGAAATGGAAAAGTACTTTGTTTTAGCACTTGTACTTGTCCGAATAAGCTGATTCTCTCGCCATTGTGATTTTTATGCGAGGATAACATGTGGTAGAAGTTTCAAAGTGTTTGGATTAACGGTTCTTAGGGTTCACGTTTTGAGGGGTGACTTTTAGCCCCGAGAAAGCGTTGGAAACGGAAAAATACATTGTCTTGACACTTGTACTTGTCCGAACGAGCCAATTTTTTCTCCATTTTAATTCTTATATGAGGATAACGTGTGGTAAAAATTTCAAAGCATTCGGGTTCACGGTTCTTAGATTTCATGTTTTGATGTAACCCCGAAAAAAGCTCTAGAAAATGAAAAAATACTTTGTCTTGGCACATGTGCTTTACCGAATGAGCCGATTTTATTGACATTGTGAGTTTTATACGAAGATAACATGTGGTAGAAGTTTCATAGCTTTCGGGTTAACAGTTCCTAGGGTTCATGCTTTGAGGGATGACTTTTAGCCCTGAAAAAGTTTTGGAAACGGAAAAATACTTAGTTTTGGCACTTGTACTTGTTGTACTTGTCCGAATGAGCCAATTTTTTCGCGATTGTGACTCTTCTATGAGAATAACATGTTGTAGAAATTTCAAAGTGTTCGGGTTAACGGTTCTTAGGGTTCACGTTTTGAGGGGTGACTTTTAGCCCCGAAAAAGCGTTGGAAACGGAAAAATACATTGTCTTGACACTTGTACTTGTCCGAACGAGCTGATTTTTGCTCCATTGTGATTCTTATATGAGGATAATGTGTGGTAGAAATTTCAAAGCATTCGGGTTAACGGTTCTTAGATTTCTTGTTTTAAGGTAGCCCCGAAAAAAGCTCTAGAAATGGAAAAGTACTTTGTTTTAGCACTTGTACTTGTCCGGATGAGCTAATTCTCTCGCCATTGCAATTTTTATGCGAAGATAACATGTGGTAGAAGTTTCAAAGTGTTTGGGTTAACGGTTCTTAGGGTTCACGTTTTGAGGGGAGACTTTTAGCCCCGAAAAAGCGTTGGAAACGGAAAAATACATTGTCTTGACACTTGTACTTGTCCGAACGAGCCGATTTTTTCTCCATTGTGATTCTTATATGACGATAACGTGTGGTAGAAATTTCAAAGCATTCGGGTTAGCGGTTCTTAGATTTCATGTTTTGAGGTAGCCCCGAAAAAAGCTCTGGAAAATGAAAAAATACTTTGTCTTGGCACTTGTGCTTTTCCGAATGAGCCGATTTTATTGACATTGTGAGTTTTATAAGAAGATAACACGTGGTAGAAGTTTCATAGCGTTCGGGTTAACGGTTCTTAGGGTTCATGTTTTGAGGGATGACTTTTAGCCCTAAAAAAGCTTTGGAAACGGAAAAATACGTAGTTTTGGCACTTGTACTTGTCCGAATCAGCCAATTTTTACGCGATTATGACTCTTATACGAGAATAACATGTGGTAGAAATTTTAAAGTGTTCGGGTTAACGTTTCTTAAGGTTCACGTTTTGAGGGGTGACTTTTAGCCTCGAAAAAGCGTTGGAAACGGAAAAATACATTGTATTGACACTTGTACTTGTCCGAACGAGCTGATTTTTGCTCCATTGTGATTCTTATATGAGGATAACGTGTTGTAGAAATTTCAAAGCATTCGGGTTAACGGTTCTTAGATTTCTTGTTTTGAGGTAGCCCCGAAAAAAGCTATGGAAAATGAAAAAATACTTTGTCTTGGCACTTGTGCTTTTCCGAATGAGCCGATTTTATTGACATTGTGAGTTTTATAAGAAGATAACATGTGGTAGAAGTTTCATAGCGTTCGGGTTAACGGTTCTTAGGTTTCATGTTTTGAGGGATGACTTTTAGCCCTGAAAAACCTTTAGAAATGGAAAAATACATAGTTTTGGCTCTTGTACTTGTCCGAATGAGCCAATTTTTACGCGATTGTGACTCTTATATGAGAATAAAATGTGGTAGAAATTTCAAAATGTTCGGGTTAACGGTTCTTAGGGTTCACGTTTTGAGGGGTGACTTTTAGCCCCGAAAAAGCGTTGGAAACAGAAAAATACATTGTTTTGACACTTGTGCTTGTCCTAACAAGCCAATTTTTGCTCCATTGTGATTCTAATATGAGGATAACATGTGGTAGAAATTTCAAAGCATTCGAGTTAACGGTTCTTAGAGTTCATGTTTTAAGGTAGCCCCGGAAAAAGCTCTAGAAATGGAAAAGTACTTTGTTTTAGCACTTGTACTTGTTCGAATGAGCTGATTCTCTCGCCGTTGTGATTTTTATACGAGGTTAACATGTGGTAGAAGTTTCAAAGTGTTTGCGTTAATAGTCCTCAGTGTTCATGTTTTGAGGGGTGACTTTTAGCCCCGAAAAAGCTTTGAAAACGGAAAAATATATTATTTTGGCACTTGTATTTGTCCGATTGAGCCGATTTTTGTGCCATTATGATTCATATACAAGGATAACATGTGGTGGAAATTTCAAAACGGTCGGGTTAACGGTTCATAGGGTTCATGTTTTGAGGGAGTCTTGAAAAAGGCGTTTGAAACGGAAAATTACATTGTTTTGGTACTTGTGCTTGTCCGAATGATCCGATTTTTTCGCTGTTGTGATTTTCTTACGAGGATAACATATGGTAGAAGTTTCAAAACGTTTGGGTAAACGGTTATTAGGGTTCATGTTTTTAGGGGTGACTTTTAGCCCCGAAAAAGCGTTGGAAACAGAAAAATACATTGTTTTGGCCCTTTTACTTGTCCGAACGAGCAGATTTTTACACCATTGTGATTCTTATATGAGGATAACGTGTGGTAGAAATTTCAAAGCATTCGGGTTAATGATTCTTAGGTTCTATGTTTTGAGGTAGCCCCGAAAAAAGCCTCGGAAAATGAAAAAATACTTTGTCTTGGCACTTGTGCTTTACCGAATGAGCCGATTTTATTGACATTGTGAGTTTTATACGAAGATAACATGTGGTAGAAGTTTCATAGCGTTCGGGTTAACAGTTCTTAGGGTTTATATTTTGAGGGATGACTTTTAGCCCTGAAAAAGCTTTGGAATCGGAAAAATACATAGTTTTGGCACTTGTACTTGTCCGAATGAGTCAATTTTTACGCGATTGTGACTCTAATGTGAGAATAACATGTGGTAGAAATTTCAAAAAGTTCGGGTTAACGGTTCTTAGGGTTCACGTTTTGAGGGGTGACTTTTAGCCCCGAAAAAGCGTTGGAAACAGAAAAATACATTGTTTTGACACTTGTGATTGTCCGAATGAGCCGATTTTTTATCCATTGTGATTCTAATATGAGGATAACATGTGGTAGAAATTTCAAAGCATTCGAGTTAACGGTTCTTAGAGTTCATGTTATAAGGTAGCCCCGAAAAAAGCTCTGGAAATGGAAAAGTACTTTGTTTTAGCACTTGTACTTGTCCGAATGAGCTGATTCTCTCGCCGTTGTGATTTTTATGCGAGGATAACATGTGGTAGAAGTTTCAAAGTGTTTGGGTTAACCGTTCTTAGTGTTCATGTTTTGAGGGGTGACTTTTAGCCCCGAAAAAGCTTTGAAAACGGAAAAATATATTGTTTTGGCACTTGTATTTGTCCGATTGAGCTGATTTTTGCGCCATTATGATTCATATACAAGGATAACATGTGGTAGAAATTTCAAAACGTTCTGATTAACGGTTCTTAGGGTTCATGTTTTGAGATAGTCTTGAAAAAGGCTTTTGAAACGGAAAAATACATTGTTTTGGCACTTGTGCTTGTCCGAATGATCCGATTTTTTCGTTGTTGTGAATTTTTTACGAGGATAACATATGGTAGAAGTTTCAAAATGTTCGGGTAAACGAATCTTAGGGTTCATGTTTTGAGGGGTGACTTTTAGCCCCGAAAAAACTTTGGAAAGGGAAAAATACATTGTTTAGACACTTGTACTTGTCCGAACGAGCCGATTTTTGCGCCATTGTAATTTTTATACAAGGATAACATGTGGTAGAAGTTTCAAAGCGTTGGGTTAATGGTTCTTAGGGCTCATATTTTGAGGGTGACTTTTGGCCCCGAAAAAGCTTAGGAAACGGAAAATACATTATTTTGGCACTCGTACTTGTTTTAATGAGCAGATTATTGCGCCATTATGACTCTTATACGAGGATAACATGTGATAGAAATTTCAAAGTGTTCGGCTTAACGGTTCTTAGGTTTAATGTTTTGAGGTAGCCCCGAAAAAAGCTCTAGAAACGGAAAAATAATTTATTTTTTTTGCCGTTGTTATTTCGGGTTTACGGTACTTAGGGTTCATGTGCTGAGGGGTGACTTTTAGCCCAGAAAAAGTTTTGGAAACGGAAAAATACATTGGTTTAGCACTTGTTCTTGTCCGAATGACCCGAATTTTGTGCCATTGTGACTCTTATAGGAGGATAAAATGTGGTAGTAATTTGAAAGCATTCGGTTTAACAGTTCTTAGGGTTCATGTTTTGACGTAGCCCCGAAAAAAGCTCTTGAAACGGAAAAATACATTATTTTGACACTTGTGCTTGTCCAATTGAGCCGTTTATTTGCTGTTGTGATTTTTATACGAGGATAACAAGTGGTAAAAGTTTCAAAGTGTTCGGGTGAACGGTTCTTAGGGTTCATGTATTGAGGGGTGACTTTTAGCCTTGAAAAAGCTTTAGAAACGGAAAAATTTATTGTTTTGGCCCTTGTACTTGTCCGAATGAGCCGATTTTTGCGCCATTGTGACTCTTATAGGAGAATAATATGTAGTAGAAATTTCAAAGCGTTCGGGTTAACGGTTCTTAGGGTTCATGTTGTGAGGTAGTCCGGAAAACAGATCTAGAAATAGAAAAATACTTTGTTTTGGCACTTGTGCTTGTCTGAACGAGTCGATTTTTTCGCCAGTGAAATCTATATACGAGGATAACATGTGGTAGATGTTTCAAAGCATTCGGGTTAACGGTTCTTAGGGTTCATGTTTTGAGGGGTGACTTTTAGCCCCGAAAAACATTTGGAAACGGTAAAATACAATGTTTTTGCACTTGTACTTGTCCGAATGAGCCGATTTTTGCTCCATTGTGACTCTTCTAGGAGGATAACATGTGGTAGAAATTTCAAAGCTTCAAGTTAACGGTTCTTAGGGTTCATGTTTTGAGGTAGCCCGAAAACAGCTCTAGAAACGGAAAATACTTTGTTTTGGCACTTGTACTAGTCCAAACGAGTCGATTTTTTCACCGGTGAGATTTTTATACGAGGATAACATGTGGTAGAAGTTTCAATGCGTTCGAGTTAAAGGTTCTTAGGGTTCTTGTTTTGAGGGGTGACTTTTATCCCCGAAAAAGCTTTGGAAACGGAAAAATACATTGTTTTGGCACTTGTACTTGTTTGAAAGAACCGATTTTTGCGTCATTGTGACTCTTATACGAGGATAACATGTGGTAGAAATTTAAAGCATTCGGATTAACGGTTCTTAGGGTTCATGTTTTGAGGGGTGACTTTTAGCCTTGAAAAAGCTTTAGAAACGGAAAAATTTATTGTTTTGGCCCTTGTACTTGTCCGAATGAGCCGATTTTTGCGCCATTGTGACTCTTATAGGAGAATAATATGTAGTAGAAATTTCAAAGCGTTCGGGTTAACGGTTCTTAGGGTTCATGTTGTGAGGTAGTTCGGAAAACAGATCTAGAAATAGAAAAATACTTTGTTTTGGCACTTGTGCTTGTCTGAACGAGTCGATTTTTTCGCCAGTGAAATCTATATACGAGGATAACATGTGGTAGATGTTTCAAAGCATTCGGGTTAACGGTTCTTAGGGTTCATGTTTTGAGGGGTGACTTTTAGCCCCGAAAAACATTTGGAAACGGTAAAATACAATGTTTTTGCACTTGTACTTGTCCGAATGAGCCGATTTTTGCTCCATTGTGACTCTTCTAGGAGGATAACATGTGGTAGAAATTTCAAAGCTTCAAGTTAACGGTTCTTAGGGTTCATGTTTTGAGGTAGCCCGAAAACAGCTCTAGAAACGGAAAAATACTTTGTTTTGGCACTTGTACTAGTCCAAACGAGTCGATTTTTTCACCGGTGAGATTTTTATACGAGGATAACATGTGGTAGAAGTTTCAATGCGTTCGAGTTAAAGGTTCTTATAGTTCTTGTTTTGAGGGGTGACTTTTATCCCCGAAAAAGCTTTGGAAACGGAAAAATACATTGTTTTGGCACTTGTACTTGTTTGAAAGAACCGATTTTTGCGTCATTGTGACTCTTATACGAGGATAACATGTGGTAGAAATTTAAAGCATTCGGATTAATGGTTCTTAGGGTTCATGTTTTGAGGGGTGACTTTTAGCCCCGAAAAAGCTTTAGAAATGGAAAAATACATAGTTTTGGCACTTGTACTTGTCTGAATGAGCCGATTTTTGCGCCATTGTGACTTTTATACGAGGATAACATGTGATACAAATTTAAAGTGTTTGGGTTAACGGTTTTTAGGGTTCATGTTTTGAGGTAACCTCGAAAAAATCTCTAGCAACCGAAAAATACTTTCTTTTGGCATTTGTGTTTGTCCAAATGAGCTGATATTTTCGATGTTGTTATTTTTTTACGAGGATAACATGTGGTAGAAGTTTCAAAGCGTTCGGGTTAACGGTTCTTAGGGTTCCTGTGTTGAGGGGTGACTTTTAGCCTGGAAAAAGCTTTTGAAATGCAAAAATACATTGTTTTGGCACTTATTCCTGTCCGAATGAGCCGATTTTTTCGCTGTTGTGATTTTTATAGAAGGACAACATGTGGTAGAAGTTTCAAAGCATTCGGCTTAACAGTTCTTAGGGTTCATGTTTTGAGGGGTGCCTTTTAGCCACGAAAAAGCTTTGGAAACGGAAAAATACATTGTTTTGGCATTTGTACTGGTCCGAATGATCCGATTTTTACATCATTATGATTCTTATACGAGGATAACGTGTGGTAGAAATTTCAAAGCGTTCGGGGTAATGGTTCTTAGGGTTCATGTTTTGAGGGTTGACTTTTAGCCTCGAAAAAGCTTTGAAAATGCAAATTACATTGTTTTGGCACTTGTACTTGTTCGAATGAGCCGATTTTTGCTCCATTGTGACTCTTATTGGAGGATAACATGTGGTAGAAATTTCAAAGCTTCAAGTTAATGATTCTTAGGGTTCATGTATTGTGGTAGCCCGAAAACAGCTCTAGAAACGGAAAAATACTTTGTTTTGGCACTTGTACTTGTGCGAATGAGCCGATTTTTTCGTTGTTGTGATTTTTATAGAAGGATAACATGTGGTAGAAGTGTCAATGCGTTTGAGTTAATGGTTCTTAGGGTTCATGTTTTGAGGGGTGAATTTTATCCCCGAAAAAGGTTTGGAAACGGAAAAATACATTGTTTTGGCACTTGTACTCGTCCGAATGAGCCGATTTTTTTTCACCACTGTGACTCTTATATGAGGATAACATGTGTAGAAATTTAAAGCATTCGGGCTTACGGTTCTTAGGGTTCATGTTTTGAGGTGGCCCCGAAAAAAGCTTTTGAAACGAAAAAATACATTGTTTTGGCACTTGTGCCTATCCGAATGAGCCTATTTTTTCGCTGTTGTGATTTTTATAGAAGGATAACATGTGGTAGAAGTTTCAAAGCGTTCGACTTAACGGTTCTTAGAGTTCATATTTTGAGGGGTGACTTTTAGCCCCGAAAAAGCTTTGGAAACAGAAAAATACATTGTTCTAGGACTTGTACTTGTCCGAATGAGCCGATTTTTACGCCATATTGACTCTTATATGAGAATAACATGTGGTAGAAATTTAAAAGTGTTCGGGTTTACGGTTCTTAGGGTTCACGTTTTGAGGGGTGACTTTTAACCCTGAAAAAGCTTTGGAAATGGAAAAATACATTGTTTTGGCACTTGTACCTGTCCGATTAAGCTGATTTTTGCACCATTATAATTCTTATACGAGGATAACATGTGGTAGAAATTTCATAGCTTTCGGGTTAACAGTTCTTAGGGTTCATGTTTTGAGGGGTGAATTTTAGCTCCGAAAAAGCTTTGGAAACGGAAAAATACATTGTTTTGGCACTTGTACTACTCCGAATGAGCCGATTTTTACGCCATTGTGACTCTTATAGGAGGATAACATGTGGTAAAAATTTCAAAGCGTTCGGGTTAACAGTTCTTAGGGTTCATGTTTTGAGTTAACCTCGAAAACAGCTCTAGAAACGGAAAAATACTTTGTTTTGGCACTAGTACTTGCCCGAATAAGCCCATTTTTGCGCCATTATGACTTTTATATGAGGATAACATGTGGAGAAATTTCAAAGCATTTGTGTTAACGGTTCTTAGGGTTCATGTTTTGAGGTAGCCCCGAAAACAGCTCTAGAAACGGAAAAATAATTTGTTTTGCCACTTATGCTTTTCCGAACGAGCCGATTTTTATACGAGGATAATATGTGGTAGAGGTATCAATGCGTTCGAGTTAATGGTTCTAAGGGTTCATGTTTTGTGGGGTGACTTTTAGCCCCGAAAAAGCTTTGGAAACGGAAAAATACGTTGTTTTAGCACTTGTACTTGTCCGAGTGAGCCGATTTTTGCACCATTGTGACTCTTATACGAGGATAACATGTGGTAGAAATTTAAAGCGTTCGGGTTTACGGTTCTTAGGGTTCATGTTTTGAGGTAGTACCAAAAAAATCTCTGGAAACGCAAAAATACTTTGTTTTGGCACTTGTACTTGTCCGAATGAGCCGATTTTTGCGCCATTGTGACTATTACATGAGGATAACATGTAGTAGAAATTTAAAGCGTTCAGATTACCGGTTTTTAGGGTTCATGTTTTGAGGTAGCCCCGAAAAAATATCTGGAAACGGAAAAATACTTTGTTTTGGCACTTGTGCTTGTCCGAATGAGCCGATTTTTTCCCTGTTGTGATTTTTATAGAAGGATAACATGTGGTAGAAGTTTAAAGCGTTCGGCTTAACGGTTCTTAGGGTTCATGTTGTGAGGGGTGGCTTTTAGCCACGATAAAGCGTTGGAAACGGAAAAATACATTATTTTGGCATTTGTACTTGGCCGAATGATCCGATATTTATGTCATTATGATTCTTATACGAGGATAACGTGTGGTAGAAATTTCAAAGCGTTCGGGGTAATCGTTCTTAGGGTTCATGTTTAGAGGGTTGACTTTTAACCCCGAAAAAGCTTTGAAAATGGAAAAAACATTGTTTCGGCACTTGTACTTATCCGAATGAGACGATTTTTGCTCCATTGTGACTCTTATAGGAGGATAACATGTGGTAGAAATTTCAAAGCTTCAAGTTAACGGTTCTTAGGGTTCATGTCTTGAGGTAGCCAGAAAACGGCCCTGAAAACGGAAAAATACTTTGTTTTGGCACTTGTACTTGTCCAACAAAGTCGATTTTTTTGCCGGTGAGATTTTTATACGAGGATAACATGTGGTAGAGGTTTCAATACGTTCGAGTTAATGGTTCTTAGGGTTCATGTTTTGAGGGGTGACTTTTATCCCCGAAAAAGCATTGGAAACGGAAAAATACATTGTTTTTGCACTCGTACTTGTCTGAATGAGCCGATTTTTGCGCCATTATGACTCTTATACGAGGATAACATGTGGTAGAAATTTAAAGCATTCGGATTAATGGTTCTTAGGGTTCATGTTTTGAGGGGTGACTTTTATCCCCGAAAAAGCATTGGAAACGGAAAAATACATTGTTTTTGCACTCGTACTTGTCTGAATGAGCCGATTTTTGCGCCATTATGACTCTTATACGAGGATAACATGTGGTAAAAATTTCAAAGCGTTCGGCTTAACGGTTCTTAGGTTTCATATTTTGAGGTAACCCCGAAAAAAGCTCTAGAAACGGAAAAATAATTTATTTTGGCACTTGTACTTGTCTAATTAAGCTTATTTTTGCGCCATTATGATTTTATATAAGAGGATAACATGTGGTAGAAATTTCAAAGTGTTCGGGCTAACAATTCTTAGGGTTCATGTTTTGAGGGGTGACTTTTGGCCCCGAAAAGGCTTTGGAAACCGAAAAATACATTGTTTTGGCACTTGTACTTGTCTGAATGACCCTATTTTTGTGCCAATGTGACTCTTATATGAGGATAACATGTGGTAGAAATTTCAAAGCGTTCGGGTTAACGGTTCTTAGGGTTCATGTTTTGAGGTAGCTCCAAAAAAAGATCTGGAAACGGAAAAATACTTTGTTTTGGCAATTGTGCTTGTTTGAATGAGCCGATTTATTCGTTGTTGAGAATTTTATACTAGGATAACATGTGGTAGAAGTTTTGAAGCGTTCAAGTTAACGATTCTTTGGGTTCATGTTTTAAGGGGTGACTTTTAGCCCTGAAAAAGCTTGTGAAACGGTAAAATACATTGTTTTGGCACTTGTTCATATCCGAATGAGCCGATTTTTTTGCTGTTGTGATTTTTATAGAAGGATAACATGTGTTAGAAGTTTCAAATCGTTCGGCTTAACGGTTGTTAGGGTCCATGTTTTGAGGGGTGACTTTTAGCCACAAAAAAGCTTTGGAAATAGAAAAATACATTGTTTTGGCACTTGTACTTGTCCCGAATGAGCCGAAATTTATGCCACTGTAACTCTTATACGAGAATATCATGTGGTAGAAAAATTCAAAGTGTTCGGGTTAACGGTTCTTATGGTTCACGTTTTGAGGGGTGACTTTTAGAGCCGAGAAAGCTTTGGAAACGGAAAAATACATTGTTTTGGCACTTGTACTTGTCCGAATGAGCCGACTTTTTCGCCATTGTGACTCTTATACGAGGATAACATGTGATAGAAATTCCGAAGTGTTCGGGTTAACGGTTTTTAGGTTTCATGTTTTGAGGTAGCCCCGAAAAAGGCGGTGGAAACTAGAAAATACTTTGTTTTGGAACTTGTGCTTGACTGAATGATCCGATTTCTTTGCCGTTGAGAGTTTTATACAAGGATAACATGTGGTAGAAGTTTCAAAGCATTCGGGTTAACGGTTCTTAGGGTTCATGTTTTGAAGGGTGACTTTTAGCCCCGAAAAAGTTTTGGAAACGGAAAAATACAATGTTTTGGCACTTGTACTTATCCGAACAAGCCGATTTTTGCGCCATTGTGTTTCTTATATGAAGATAATATGTGGTAGAAATTTCAAAACAGTCGGGTTAACGATTCTTTGAGTTCATGTTTTAAGGTAACCCCGAAAAAAGCTCTAGAAACGGCAAAATACTTTGTTTTGTCACTTGTGCATGTTCGAATGAGCTGAATTTTTGGCTGTTGTGATTTTTATACAAGAATAACATGTGGTAGAAGTTTCAAAGCGTTCGACTCAATGGTTTCTTAGGGTTCATGTTTTGAGGGGTGACTTTTAGCCTTGAAAAAGCTTTGGAAATGGAAAAATACATTGTTTCGGCACTTGTACTTGTCCGAATGAGCTGATTTTTAAGCCATGTGACTATTATACGAGAATAACATGTAGTAGAAATTTCAAAGTCTCCGGGTTAACAGTTCTTAGGGATCATGTTTTGAGGTAACCCCAAAAAAAGCTATAGAAACGGAAAAATACTTTGTTTTGGCACTTGTACTTGTCCGAATGAACCAATTTTTTCGCCGTTGTCATTTTTCTTCGAGGATAACATGTGGTAGAAGTTTGTTCACGTTTGGCGTAACGGTTCTTAGGGTTCATGTTTTGAGGGGTGACTTTTAGCCCCGAAAAAGCTTTAGAAACGGATAAATACATTATTTTGGTACTTGTACTTATTCGAATGAGCCGATTTTTGCACCATTGTGATTCTTATACGAGAGTAATATGTAGTAGAAATTTCAAAGTATTCGGGTTAACGGTTCTTAGGGTTCGTGTTTTGAGGTAGCCCCGAAAAAAGCTCTATAAACAGAAAAATACTTTATTTTGGCACTTGTGCTTGACCGAATTAGCCGATTTTTATGCGTTGTGATTTTTATACGAGGATAACATGTAGTAGAAGTTTCAAAGTGGTCGGGCTAAATGTTCTTAGGGTTCATGTTTTGAGGTGTGACTTTTAGCCCCGAAAAAGCTTTGGAAACGGAAAAATACATTGTTTTGACAATTGTACTTGTCCGAATTAGCTGATTTTTGCGTCATTGTGATTTTTATAGGAGGATAACATATGGTAGAAGTTTCAAAAAGCGTTCGGGTTAACGGTTCTTAGGGCTCATGTTTTGAGGGGTGACTTTTAGCCCCGAAAAAGCTTTGGAAACAGAAAAATACATTTGTTTTGGCACTTATACTTGTCCGAATGAGCCGAATTTTACGCCATTGTGACTCTTATACGCGAATAGCATGTGGTAGAAATTTCAAAGTGTTCGGGTTAACGGTTTCTTAGGGTTCACGTTTTGAGGGGTGACTTTTAGCCCCGAGAAAGCTTTGGAAACGGAAAAATACATTGTTTTGGCACTTGTACTTGTCCGAATGAGCCAAGTTTTGCATCAATAACTCTTATACGAGGATAATATGTGGTAGAAATTTCAAAGCGTTCGGATTAACGGTTCTTAGGTTTCATGTTCTGAGGTAGCCCCAAAAAAAGCTCTAGAAACTAAAAAATACTTTCTTTTGGCACTTTTGCTTGACCGAATGAGCCGATTTTTTCGCCGTTGAGAGTTTTATATGAGGATAATATGTGGTAGATGTTTCAAAGTGTTTGGGTTAACGGTTCTTAGGGTTCGTGTTTTGATGAGTGAGTTTTAGCCCCGAAAAATACTTGAAAACGGAAAAATACATTGTTTTGGCACTTGTACTTGTCCGATTGAGCCAAGTTTTGCGCCATTATGACTTTTATATGAGGATAACATGTGGTAGAAATTTCAAAACGTTTGGGTTGACGGTTCTTAGGGTTCATGTTTTGAGGTAGCCCCGAAAAAATCTCTAGAAACGGAAAAATACTTTGTTTTGGCACTTGTGCTTGTCCGAATGAACCGATTTATTTGCTGTTGAGATTTTTATACTAGGATAACATGTGGTAGAAGTTTTAAAGCATTCTGGTTAACGATTTTTAGGGTTCATGTTCTGAGGGGTGACTTTTAGCCCCGAAAAAGCTTGGGAAACGGAAAAATACATTGTTTTGGGACTGGTGCTTGTCCGAATGAGCTGATTTTTTCGCTGTTGTGATTTTTATAGAAGGATAACATGTGTTAGAAGTTTCAAAGCGTTTGGCTTAACGGTTCTTAGGGTTCATGTTTTGAGGGGTGTCTTTTAGCCACGAAAAAGCTTTGAAAACAGAAAAATATATTGTTTTGATACTTGTACTTTTCCGAATGAGCCGAGTTTTACGCCACTGTGACTCTTATACGAGAATAGCATGTGGTAGAAATTTCAAAGTGTTCGGGTTAACGGTTCTTAAGGCTCATGTTTTGTGGGGTGACTTTTAGCCCCGAAAAAGCTTTGAAAACGGAAAAATACATTGTTTTGGCACTTGTACTTGGCCGATTGAGCCGATTTTTGTGCCATTATGATTCTTATACGAGGATAACATCTGTTAGAAATTTCAAAATGTTCGGGTTAACTGTTCTTAGGGTTCATGTTTTGAGGTAGCCTTGAAAAAAGCTCTTGAAACGGAAAAATACATTGTTTTGGCACTTGTGCTTGTTCGAATGATCCGATTTTTTCGCTGTTGTGATTTTTATACGAGGAATACATGTGGTAGAAGTTTTAAAGCGTTCGGGTTAATGGTTCTTAGGGTTCATGTTTTGAGAGGTAACTTTTAACCCCGAAAAAGCTTTGGAAACGGAAAAATACATTGTTTTGACACTTGTACTTGTCCGAATTAGCTGATTTTTGCGTCATTGTGATTTTGTAGGAGTATAACATGTGGTAGAAGTTTCAAAAAGCGTTCGGGTTAACGGTTCTTAGGGCTCATGTTTTGAGGGGTGACTTTTAGCCCCGAAAAAGCTTTGGAAACAGAAAAATACATTTGTTTTGGCACTTATACTTGTCTGAATGAGCCGAATTTTACGCCATTGTGACTCTTATACGCGAATAGCATGTGGTAGAAATTTCAAAGTGTTCGGGTTAACGGTTCTTAGGGTTTACGTTTTGAGGGGTGACTTTTAGCCCCGAGAAAGCTTTGGAAACGGAAAAATACATTATTTTGGCACTTGTACTTGTCCGAATGAGCCAAGTTTTGCATCAATAACTCTTATACGAGAATAATATGTGGTAGAAATTTCAAAGCGTTCGGATTAACGGTTCTTAGGTTTCATGTTTTGAGGTAGCCCCAAAAAAAGCTCTAGAAACTAAAAAATACTTTCTTTTGGCACTTGTGCTTGACCGAATGAGCCGATTTTTTCGCCGTTGAGAGTTTTATACGAGGATAACATGTGGTAGAAGTTTCAAAGCATTCGGGTTAACGGTTCTTAGGGTTCGTGTTTTGATGAGTGAGTTTTAGCCCCGAAAAATACTTGAAAACGGAAAAATACATTGTTTTGGCACTTGTACTTGTCCGATTGAGCCGATTTTTGCGCCATTATGACTTTTATATGAGGATAAAATGTGGTAGAAATTTCAAAGCGTTTGGGTTAACAGTTCTTAGGGTTCATGTTTTGAGGTAGCCTCGAAAAAATCTCTAGAAACGGAAAAATACTTTGTTTTGGCACTTGTGCTTGTCCGAATGAACCGATTTATTTGTTGTTGAGATTTTTATACTAGGATAACATGTTGTAGAAGTTTTAAAGCATTTGGGTTAACGATTTTTAGGGTTCATGTTCTGAGGGGTGACTTTTAGCCCCGAAAAAACTTGGGAAACGGAATAATACATTGTTTTGGCACTGGTTCTTGTCCGAATGAGCCGATTTTTTCGCTGTTGTGATTGTTATAGAAGGATAACATGGGTTAGAAGTTTCAAAGCGTTTGGCTTAACGGTTCTTAGGGTTCATGTTTTTAGGGGTGTCTTTTAGCCACTATAAAGCTTTGAAAACAGAAAAATATATTGTTTTGATACTTGTACTTTTCCGAATGAGCCGAGTTTTACGCCACTGTGACTCTTATACGAGAATAGCATGTGGTAGAAATTTCAAAGTGTTCGGGTTAACGGTTCTTAGGGTTCACGTTTTTAGGTGTGACTTTTAGTCCCGAAAAAGCTTTGGAAACGGAAAAATACATTGTTTTGGCACTTGTACTTGTCTGAATGAGCCGATTTTTGCGCCATTGTGATTCTTATATGAAGATAATATGGGGTAGAAATTTCAAAACATTCGGTTTAACGGTTCTTAGGGTCCATGTTTTGAAGGGCGACTTTTAGCCTCGAAAAAACTTTGGTAACGGAAAAATACAATGTTTTGGCACTTGTACTTATCCGAACGAGCCAATTTTTGCGCCATTGTAATTCTTATATGAGGTTAATATGTGGTAGAAATTTTAAAACATTCGGGTTAACGGTTCTTAGAGTTCATGTTTTAAGGTAGCCCCGAAAAACGCTCTGGAAACGGAAAAATACTTTGTTTTGGCACTTGTGCTTGTTTGAATGTGCCAATTTTTTTGTTGTTGTGATTTTTAAACGGGGATAACATGTGGTTGAAGTTTCAAAGCGTTCGGGTTAACTGTTCTTAGGGCTCATGTTTTGTGGAGTGAATTTTAGCCCCCAAAAAGCTTTGAAAACGTAAAAATACATTGTTTTGGCACTCGTACTTGTCCGAGTGAGCCGATTTTTGCGCCATTATGATTCTTATACGAGGATAACATGTGGTAGAAATTTCAAAGCGTTCGCGTTAACGGTTCTTAGGGTTCATGTTTTGAGGTAGCCCCCAAAAAAGCTTTGGAAACGGAAAAATACTTTATTTTGGCACTTGTGCTTGTCCGAATGAACCGATTTATTCGCTGTTGAGATTTTTATACTAGGATAACATGTGGTAGAAGTTTCAAAGCATTCGGCTCAATGGTTTATTAGGGTTCATGTTTTGAGGGGTGACTTTTAGCCTCAAAAAAGCTTTGGAAACGGAAAAATATATTTTGGCTCTTGTACTTGGCCGAATAAGCTAATTTTTACGCCATTGTGACTATTATACGAGAATAACATGTGGTAGAAATTTCAAAGTGTTCGGGTTAACGGTTCTTGGGGTTCATGTTTTGAGGTAGCCCCTAAAAAAGCTATAGAAACGGAAAAATACTTTGTTTCGGCACTTGTGCTTGTCCGAATGAGCCGATTTTTCCGCCGTTGTCATTTTTATGTGAGTATAACATGTGGCAGAAGTTTGTTAGCGTTCGGTTTAACGGTTCTTAGGGTTCAGGTTTTGAGGGGTGACTTTTAGCCCCGAAAAAGCTTTGGAAACGGAAAAATACATTCTTTTGGAACTCGTACTTGTCCGAATGAGCCAATTATTGCGCCATTATGACTCTTATACGAGGATAACATGTGGTAGAAATTTCAAAGCGTTCGAGTTAACGGTTCTTAGGTTTCATGTTTTGAGGTAGCCCCGAAAAAAGCTCCAGAAACGGAAAAATAATTTATTTTGGCACTTGTGCTTGTCTGAATGAGCCGATTTTTTCGCCGTTGTTATTTTTTTACGAGGATAACATGTGGTAAAAGTTTCAAAGCGTTCGGGTTAACGGTTCTTAGGGTTCATGTTTTGAGAGGTGACTTTTAAGCTGGAAAATACTTTGAAAACGGAAAAATACATTGCATTGGCACTTGTACTAGTCCGAATGACCCAATTTTTGCGCCATTGTGACTTTTATATGAGGATAACATTTGGTAGAAATTTCAAAGTGTTCAGGTTAACGGTTCGTAGGGTTCATGTTTTGAGGTAGCCCCGAAAAAAGCTCTGGAAACGGAAAATACTTTTTTTTGGCACTTGTGCTTGTCCGAATGAACCGATTTATTTTGTTGTTGAGATTTTTATACTAGGATAACATGTGGTAGAAGTTTTAAAGCTTTCGGGTTAACGATTCTTAGGGTTCATGTTTTGAGGGGTGACTTTTAGCCCCGAAAAAGCTTGGGAAACGGAAAAATACATTGTTTTGGCACTTGTGCTTCTCCGAATGAGCCGATTTTTTCGCTGTTGTGATTTTTATAGAAGGATAACATGTGTTAGAAGTTTCAAATTGTTCGGCTTAACGGTTCTTAGGGTTCATGTTTTGAGGGGTGTCTTTTAGCCACGAAAAAGCTTTGAAAAAAGAAAAATACATTGTTTTGGCACTTGTACTTGTCCGAATGAACCGACTTTTACGCCACTGTGACTCTTATACGAGAATAGCATGTGGTAGAAATTTCAAATTGTTCGGGTTAACGGTTCTTAAGGTTCACGTTTTGAGGGGTGACTATTAGCCACGAGAAAGCTTTGGAAACGGAAAAATACATTGTTTTGGCACTTGTACTTGTACGAATGAGCCAAGTTTTGCACTTTTGTAACTCTTATACGAGGATAACATGTGGTAGAAATTTCAAAGCGTTCGGATTAACGGTTCTTAGGTTTCATGTTTTGAGGTAGCCCCGAAAAAAGCTCTAGAAACTAAAAAATACTTTCTTTTGGCACTTGTGCTTGACCGAATGAGCCGATTTTTCGCCGTTGAGAGTTTTATACGAGGATAAAATGTGGTAGAAGTTTCAAAGTGTTCGGGTTAACGGTTCTTAGGGTTCGTGTTTTGATGGGTGACTTTTAGCCCCGAAAAAGCTTTGGACACAGAAAAATACAATGTTTTGACACTTGTACTTATCCGAATGAGCCGATTTTTGCGCCATTGTGATTCTTATATGAGGTTAATATGTGGTAGAAATTTAAAAATATTCAGGTTAATGGTTCTTTGAATTCATGTTTTAAGGTAGCCCCGAGAAAAGCTCTAGAAACGGAAAAATACTTTTTTTTGGCACTTGTGCCTGTTCGAATGAACCGATTTTTTTGTTTTTGTGATTTTTATACAAGGATAACATTTGGTAGAAGTTTCGAAGCGTTCGGCCAAACGGTTTCTTAGGGTTCATGTTTTGAGGGGTGACTTTTAGCCCCGAAAAAGCTTTGGAAATGGAAAAATATATTGTTTTGGCACTTGTACTTGTCTAAATAAGCTAATTTTACGCCATTGTGACTATTATACGAGAATAACATGTAGTAGAAATTTCAAAGTGTTCGGGTTAATGGTTCTTAGGGTTCATGTTTTGCGGTAGCCCCGAAAAAAGCTATAAAAACGGAAAAATACCTTGTTTTTGCACTTGTGCTTGTTCGAATGAGCCGATTTTTTTGCCGTTGTCATTTTTATCTGAGGATAACATGTGGCAGAAGTTTATTAGCGTTCGGCTTAACGGTTCTTAGGGTTCATGTTTTGAGGGATGACTTTTAGCCCCGAAAAAGCTTTAGAAACGGAAAAATACATTGTTTTGACACTTGTACTTGTCCGAATGAGCCGATTTTTGCGTCATTGTGATTTTTATACGAGGATAACATGTGATAGAAGTTTCAAAAAGCGTTCGGGTTAACGGTTCTTAGGGCTCATGTTTTGAGGGGTGACTTTTAGCCCCGAAAAAGCTTTGGAAACGGAAAAATACATTGTTTTGGCACTTGTACTTGTCCGATTAAGCTTATTTTTGCACCATTATGATTCAGATACGAGAATAACTTGTGGTAGAAATTTCAAAGCGTTCGGATTAACGGTTCTTAGGGTTCATGTTTTGAGGGGTGACTTTTAGCCTCGAAAAAGCTTTGGAAACGGAAAAATACATCCTTTTGGAACTCGTACTTGTCTGAATGAGCCAATTTTTGCGCCATTGGGACTCTTATACGAGGATAACATGAGGTAGAAATTTCAAAGCGTTCGAGTTAACGGTTCTTAGGTTTCATGTTTTGAGGTAGCCCCGAAAAAAGCTCCAGAAACGGAAAAATAATTTATTTTGGCACTTGTGCTTGTCCGAATGAGCCAATTTTTCGCCATTGTTATTTTTTTACGAGGATAACATGTGGTTGAAGTTTCAAAGCGTTCGGGTTAACGGTTCTTAGGGTTCATGTTTTGAGGGGTGACTTTTAGCCCGGAAAAACTTTGGAAACGGAAAAATACATTGTTTTGGCACTTGTACTTGTCCGAATGACCCGATTTTTGCACCATTGTGACTTTTATATGAGGATAACATGTGGAAGAAATTTCAAAGCGTTCGGGTTAACGGTTCGTAGAGTTCATGTTTTGAGGTAGCCCCGAAAAAAGCTTTGGAAACGGAAAAATACTTTGTTTTGGCACTTGTGCTTGTCCGAATAAACCGATTTATTTGCTGTTGAGATTTTTATACTAGGATTACATGTGGTAGAAATTTTAAAGCGTTCGAGTTAACGATTATTAGGGTTCATGTTTTGAGGGGTGGCTTTTAGCCTCGAAAAAGCTTGGGAAACGAAAAAATACATTGTGTTTGGCACTTGTGCTTGTCCGAATGAGCCGATTTTAGCGCCATTGTGATTCTTATATGAGGTTAATATGTTGTAGAAATTTCAAAACATTCGGGTTAACGGTTCTTAGAGTTCATGTTTTAAGGTAGCCCCGAAAAAAGCTCTAGAAACGGAAAAATACTTTGTTTTGGCACTTGTGCTTGTTCGAATGAGCAAATTTTTTTGCTATTGTGATTTTTATACGAGGATAACATGTGGTAGAAATTTCATAGCGTTTGGCTCAACGGTTGTTTAGGGTTCATGTTTTGAGGGGTGACTTTTAGCCCCGAAAATGTTTTGGAAATGGAAAAATACATTGTTTTGGCTCTTGTACTTATCCGAATAAGCCGATTTTTATGCCTTTGTGGCTATTATACGAGAATAACATGTGGTTAAAATTTCAAAGTGTTCGGATTAACAATTCTTAGGGTTCATGCTTTGAGGTATCTCCGAAAAAAGGTATAGAAACGGAAAAATACTTTGTTTTGAAACTTGTGGTTGTCCGAATGAGCCGATTTTTTCGCCGTTATCATTTTTATCCGAGGATAACATGTGGTAGAAGTTTGTTAACGTTCGGCATAACGGTTCTTAGGGTTCATGTTTTGAGGGGTGACTTTTAGCCCCGAAAAAGCTTTGGAAACGGAACAATACATTGTTTTGGCACTTGTACTTATCCGAATAAGCCGATTTTTGCACCATTTTAATTCTTTGACGAGAATAACATGTGGTAGAAATTTCAAAGTATTCGGGTTAACGGTTCTTAGGGTTCATGTTTTGAGGTAGCCCCGAAAAAAACTCTGGAAACGGAAAAATACTTTGTTTTGGCACTTTTGCTTGACCAATGAGCCGATTTTTATGCCATTGTGATTTTTATATGAGGATAACAAGTAGTAGAAGTTTCAAAGTGTTCGAGCTAAAAGTTCTTAGGGTTCATGTTTTGAGGGGTGACTTTTAGCCCCGAAAAAGCTTTGAAAACGGAAAAATACATTGTTTTGGCAATTGTACTTGTCCGAATGAGCTGATTTTTGCGCCATTGTGATTTTTATACGGTGATAACATGTGCTAGAGATTTCAAAGCATTCGGGTTAACGGTTCTTAGGGTTCATGTTTTGAAGGGTGACTTTTAGCCCCGAAAAAGCTTTGGAAACGGAAAAATACAATGTTTTGGCAGTTGTACTTATCCGAATGCGGTGATTTTTACGCCATTGTAATTTTTATACGGGGATAACATGTGGTAGAGGTTTCAAAGCGTTCGGTGTAACGGTTCTTAGGGCTCATGTTTTGAGGGGTGACTTTTAACCCCGAAAATGCTTTGGGAACGGAAAAATACATTGTTTTGTCACTTGTACTTGTCCGATTAAGCTGATTTTTGCGCCATTATGATTCTTATATGAGGATAACATGTGGTTGCAATTTTAAAGTGTTCGGGCTAAATGTTTTTGGGTTCAAGTTTTGAGGGGTGACTTTTAGGTCCGAATAAAGCTTTGTAAACGGAAAAATACATTGTTTTGGCACCTGTACTTGTCCGAATGAGCCGATTTTTACGACATTGTAATTTTTAAACGAGGATAACATGTGGTAAAGGTTTCAAAGTGTTTGGGTTCACGGTTCTTAGGACTCATGTTTTGAGGGGTGACTTTTAGCCCGAATAAGCTTCGGGAACGGAAAAATACATTGTTTTGACACTTGTACTTGTCCGATTAAGCTGATTTTGTGCCATTATGATTTTCATACGAGGATAACATGTGGTAGAAATTTTAAAGCGTTCGGGTTAACTGTTCTTAGGGTTTATGTTTTGAGGGGTGACTTTTAGCCCCGAAAAAGCTTTGGAAACGGAAAAATACATTGTTTTGGCACTTGTACTTGTCCGAAAGAGCCGATTTTTGCGCCATTGTGATTTTTATACGAGGATAACATGTGGTAATAGTTTCAAAGCGTTTAGGTTAATGGTTCTTAGGGCTCAAGTTTTGAGGAGTGACTTTTAGCCCCGAAAAGCTTTGGAAACGGAAAAATACATTGTTTTGACACTTGTAATGGTCCGATTAATCTGATTTTTGCACCATTGTGTCTCTCATACAAGGATATCATGTGGTAGAAATTTGAAAGCGTTTAAGTTAACGGTTTTTAGGTTTCATGTTTTGAGGTAGCCCCGAAAAAAAGCTCTCGAAACGGAAAAATACTTTATTTTGGCAGTTGTGCTTGTCCGTATGAGCTAATTTTTTTGCCGTTGTGATTTTTATACGAGGATAACATGTGGTAGAAGTTTTCAAAGTGTTCAGGCTAACGGTTCTTAGGGTTCATGTTTTGAGGGGTGACTTTTAGCTTTGGAAACGGAAAAATACATTGTTTTGGAACTTGTACTTGTCCGAATGAGTCGATTTTTGCACCATTTTGTCTCTTATACGAGAATAACATGTGGTACAAATTTCAAAGCATTCGGATTAACGGTTCTTAGCTTTAATGTTTTGAGGTAGACCCGAAAAAAACTCTTGAAATTGAAAAATACTTTGTTTTGACACTTGTGCTTGGCCAAATGAGCCGATTTTTTCGCCGTTGTGAGTTTTTTACGAGGATAACATGTGGTAGAGATTTCAAAGCATTCGGGTTAACGGTTCTTAGGGTTCATGTTTTGAAGGGTGACTTTTAGCCCCGAAAAAGCTTTGGAAACGGAAAAATACAATGTTTTGGCACTTGTACTTATCCGAATGCGCCGATTTTTACGCCATTGTAATTTTTATACGGGGATAACATGTGGTAGAGGTTTCAAAGCGTTCGGTGTAACGGTTCTTAGGGCTCATGTTTTGAGGGGTGACTTTTAACCCCGAAAATGCTTTGGGAACGGAAAAATACATTGTTTTGTCACTTGTACTTGTCCGATTAAGCTGATTTTTGCGCCATTATGATTCTTATATGAGGATAACATGTGGTTGCAATTTTAAAGTGTTCGGGCTAAATGTTTTTGGGTTCAAGTTTTGAGGGGTGACTTTTAGCTCCGAATAAAGCTTTGTAAACGGAAAAATACATTGTTTTGGCACCTGTACTTGTCCGAATGAGCCGATTTTTACGACATTGTAATTTTTAAACGAGGATAACATGTGGTAAAGGTTTCAAAGTGTTTGGGTTCACGGTTCTTACGACTCATGTTTTGAGGGGTGACTTTTAGCCCGAATAAGCTTCGGGAACGGAAAAATACATTGTTTTGACACTTGTACTTGTCCGATTAAGCTGATTTTGTGCCATTATGATTTTCATACGAGGATAACATGTGGTAGAAATTTTAAAGCGTTCGGGTTAACTGTTCTTAGGGTTTATGTTTTGAGGGGTGACTTTTAGCCCCGAAAAAGCTTTGGAAACGGAAAAATACATTGTTTTGGCACTTGTACTTGTCCGAAAGAGCCGATTTTTGCGCCATTGTGATTTTTATACGAGGATAACATGTGGTAATAGTTTCAAAGCGTTTAGGTTAATGGTTCTTAGGGCTCAAGTTTTGAGGAGTGACTTTTAGCCCCGAAAAGCTTTGGAAACGGAAAAATACATTGTTTTGACACTTGTAATGGTCCGATTAATCTGATTTTTGCGCCATTGTGTCTCTCATACAAGGATATCATGTGGTAGAAATTTGAAAGCGTTTAAGTTAACGGTTTTTAGGTTTCATGTTTTGAGGTAGCCCCGAAAAAAGCTCTCGAAACGGAAAAATACTTTATTTTGGCAGTTGTGCTTGTCCGTATGAGCTAATTTTTTTGCCGTTGTGATTTTTATACGAGGATAACATGTGGTAGAAGTTTTCAAAGTGTTCAGGCTAACGGTTCTTAGGGTTCATGTTTTGAGGGGTGACTTTTAGCTTTGGAAACGGAAAAATACATTGTTTTGGAACTTGTACTTGTCCGAATGAGTCGATTTTTGCACCATTTTGTCTCTTATACGAGAATAACATGTGGTACAAATTTCAAAGCATTCGGATTAACGGTTCTTAGCTTTAATGTTTTGAGGTAGACCCGAAAAAAACTCTTGAAATTGAAAAATACTTTGTTTTGACACTTGTGCTTGGCCAAATGAGCCGATTTTTTCGCCGTTGTGAGTTTTTTACGAGGATAACATGTGGTAGAGATTTCAAAGCATTCGGGTTAACGGTTCTTAGGGTTCATGTTTTGAAGGGTGACTTTTAGCCCCGAAAAAGCTTTGGAAACGGAAAAATACAATGTTTTGGTACTTGTACTTATCCGAATGCGCCGATTTTTACGCCATTGTAATTTTTATACGGGGATAACATGTGGTAGAGGTTTCAAAGCGTTCGGTGTAACGGTTCTTAGGGCTCATGTTTTGAGGGGTGACTTTTAACCCCGAAAATGCTTTGGGAACGGAAAAATACATTGTTTTGTCACTTGTACTTGTCCGATTAAGCTGATTTTTGCGCCATTATGATTCTTATATGAGGATAACATGTGGTTGCAATTTTAAAGTGTTCGGGCTAAATGTTTTTGGGTTCAAGTTTTGATGGGTGACTTTTAGCTCCGAATAAAGCTTTGTAAACGGAAAAATACATTGTTTTGGCACCTGTACTTGTCCGAATGAGCCGATTTTTACGACATTGTAATTTTTAAACGAGGATAACATGTGGTAAAGGTTTCAAAGTGTTTGGGTTCACGGTTCTTACGACTCATGTTTTGAGGGGTGACTTTTAGCCCGAATAAGCTTCGGGAACGGAAAAATACATTGTTTTGACACTTGTACTTGTCCGATTAAGCTGATTTTGTGCCATTATGATTTTCATACGAGGATAACATGTGGTAGAAATTTTAAAGCGTTCGGGTTAACTGTTCTTAGGGTTTATGTTTTGAGGGGTGACTTTTAGCCCCGAAAAAGCTTTGGAAACGGAAAAATACATTGTTTTGGCACTTGTACTTGTCCGAAAGAGCCGATTTTTGCGCCATTGTGATTTTTATACGAGGATAACATGTGGTAATAGTTTCAAAGCGTTTAGGTTAATGGTTCTTAGGGCTCAAGTTTTGAGGAGTGACTTTTAGCCCCGAAAAGCTTTGGAAACGGAAAAATACATTGTTTTGACACTTGTAATGGTCCGATTAATCTAATTTTTGCGCCATTGTGTCTCTCATACAAGGATATCATGTGGTAGAAATTTGAAAGCGTTTGGGTTAACGGTTTTTAGGTTTCATGTTTTGAGGTAGCCCCGAAAAAAGCTCTCGAAACGGAAAAATACTTTATTTTGGCAGTTGTGCTTGTCCGTATGAGCTAATTTTTTTGCCATTGTGATTTTTATACGAGGATAACATGTGGTAGAAGTTTTCAAAGTGTTCAGGCTAACGGTTCTTAGGGTTCATGTTTTGAGGGGTGACTTTTAGCTTTGGAAACGGAAAAATACATTGTTTTGGAACTTGTACTTGTCCGAATGAGTCGATTTTTGCACCATTTTGTCTCTTATACGAGAATAACATGTGGTACAAATTTCAAAGCATTCGGATTAACGGTTAGCTTTAATGTTTTGAGGTAGACCCGAAAAAAGCTCTTGAAATTGAAAAATACTTTGTTTTGACACTTGTGCTTGGCCAAATGAGCCGATTTTTTCGCCGTTGTGAGTTTTTTACGAGGATAACATGTGGTAGAAGTTGCAAAGCGTTCGGCTTAACGGTTCTTAAAGTTCATGTTTTGAAGGGTAACTTTAAGCCCCGGAAAAGCTTTGGAAACGGGGGTGTGTGTGTTAGCCTAGTGGTAGTGAGGTTAATGCCCGAATCAAAGGTCACGGGTTCGAGTCCTCCGTCACGCGATATTTAAATTTCCTTGCAATGTTATTCAAAAAAAAAAAAAAAAGCTTTGGAAACGGAAAAATACATTGGATTGGCACCTGTACTTGTCCGAAAGAGCCGATTTTTACGCCATTGTGTCTCTTATACGAGCATAACATGTGGTAGAAATTTCAGAGCATTCGAGTTAACACTTCTTAGGTTTCATGTTTTGAGGTAGCCCCGAAAAAAGTTGTGGAAACTGAAAAGTACTTTGTTTTGACACTTGTGCTTGACCGAATGAGCCGATTTTTACGTCTTTGTGAGTTTTATACGAGGAAAACTTGAGGTAGAAGTTTCAAAGCGTTCGGGTTAACGGTTTTTAGGGTTCATGTTTTAAGGGTTGACTTTTAACCCCAAAAAAGCTTTGAAAATGGAAAAATACATTGTTTTGGTAACTATGCATGTCCGAATGAGCCGATTTTTGCGCTGTTGTGATTCTTATATAAGGATAACATGTGGTAGAAGTTTCAAGGTATTCGGGTTAACGATTCTTAGGGTTCATGTTATGAGGGGTGACTTTTATCCCCAAAAAAGCTTTGAAAACGGAAAAATACATTGTTTTGGCACTTGTACTTGTCCGATTGAGCCGATTTTTACGCCATTATGATTTTTATACGAGGATAACATGTTATAGAAATTTAAAAGTGTTTGGGTTAACGGTTCTTAGGGTTCACATTTTGAGGGGTGACTTTTAGCCCCGAAAAAGCTTTGGAAACGGAAAAATACATTGTTTTGGCACTTGTACTTGTCCGAATTAGCCAATTTTTGTGCCATCGTGACTCTTATACGAGAATAACATGTGGTAGAAATTACAAAGCGTTCGGGTTCACGGTTCTTAGGTTTCATGTATTGAGGTAGCCCCGAAAAAAGCTTTGGAAAATGAAAAATACTTTGTTTTGGCACTTGTGCCTTACCAAATGAGCCGATTTTTTTGATGTTGTGAGTTTTATACGAGGATAACATGTGGTAGAAGTTTTACACCGTTCGGGTTAACAGTTCTTAGGGTTCATGTTTTGAGGGGTGACTTTTAGCCCTGAAAAAGCTTTGGAAATGGAAAAATACATTGTTTCGACACTTGAATTCGTCCGAACGAGCCGATTTTCGCTTCATTGTCATTCTTATATGAGGATAACTTGTGGTAGAAATTTTAAATCATTCAAGTTAACAGTTCTTAGAGTTCATGTTTTAAGGTAGACCCGAAAAAAGCTCTAGAAACGGAAAAATACTTTATTTTTGCACTTGTACTTGTCCGAATGAGCCAATTTTTTCACTGTTGTGATTTTTATATGAGGTTAACACATGGTAGAAGTTTCAAAGTGATTGAGCTAACGGTTCTTAGGGTTCATATTTTGAGGGATGACTTTTAGCCCCGAAAAAGCTTTAAAAACGGAAAAATATATTGTTTTGGCACTTGTACTTGTCCGATTGAGCCGATTTTTACGCCATTATGATTCTTATACGAGGATAACATGTTATAAAAATTTCAAAGTGTTGAGGTTAACGGTTCTTATGGTTCATGTTTTGAGGTACCCTCGAAAAAAACTCTTGAAACAGAAAAATACATTGTTTTGGCATTTGTGCTTGTCCGAATGATCCGATTTTTTTGCTGTTGTGATTTTTATACGAGGATAACTTGTTGTAAAAGTTTCAAAGCATTCGGGTTACCGATTCTTAGGGTTCATGTTTTGAGGGGTGACTTTAAGACTCGAAAAAGCTTTGGAAACGGAAAAATACATTGTTTTTGGCACTTGTACTTGTCTGAATAAGCCAATTTTTGCGCGATTGTGATTCTTATACGAGGATAACATGTTGTACAAATATCAAAGCATTCGGGTTAACGGTTCTTAGGGTTCATGTTTTGAGGTAGCCCCGAAAAAAGCTATTGAAACGGAAAAATACATTATTTTGGCACTTGTGCTTGTCCGAATGTTTCGATTTTTTTGTTGGTGCGATATTTATACGAGGATAACATGTGATAGAAGTTTCAAAGTGTTCGGGGTAACGGTTCTTAGGATTCTTGTTTTGAGGGGTGACTTTTAGACCCGAAAAAGCTCTGGAAACGGAAAAATAGATTGTTTAATAAGCCAATTTTTGCGCGATTGTGATTCTTATCTGAGGATAACATGTGGTAGAAATTTCAAAGCATTCAGGTTAATGGTTCTTAGTGTTCATGTTTTGAGGTAACCCTGAAAAAAAAAGTCTTGAAATGGAAAAATACTTTATTTTGGCACTTGTACTTGACCGAATGAGCCAATTTTTTTGCCGTTGTGATTTTTATACGAGGATAACATGTGGTAGAAGTTGCAAAGCGTTCGGCTTAACGGTTCTTAGGGTTTATGTTTTGAGGGGTAACTTTTAGCCCCGAAAAAGCTTTGGAAACGGAAAAATACATTGTTTTGTCACTTGTACTTTTCCGAACGAGCTGAATTTTTCTCCATTGTGATTATTATATGACAATAACATTTGGTAGAGATTTCAAAGCATTCGGGTTAACGGTTATTAGAGTTCATGTTTTAAGGTAGCCTCGAAAAAAGCTCTGGAAATGGAAAAATACTTTGATTTGGCACTTGTGCTTGTCCGAATGAGTTGATTTTTTCGCCGTTGTGAGTTTTTTACGAGAACAACATGTGGTAGAAGTTTCAAATCGTTCGGGCTAACAGTTCTTAGGGTTCATGTTTTGAAGGGTGACTTTTAGCCCCAAAAAAGCTTTGGAAACGGAAAAATTCATTGTTTTGGAACTTGTACTTGTTCGATTGAGCAAATTTTTGTGCCATTGTGTCTTTTATACAAGCATAACATGTCGTAGAAATTTCGAAACGTTCGGGTTAACAGTTCTTAGATTTCATGTTTTGATGTAGCCCCGAAAAAAGCTGTGGAAACTGAAAAATACTTTGTTTTGACACTTGTGCTTGACCGAATGAGTTGGTTTTTACGTCGTTGTGAGTCTTATACGAGGAAAACATGAGGTAGAAGTTATAAAACATTCGGGTTAACGGTTCTTAGGGTTCATGTTTTAAGGGTTGACTTTTAACCCCAAAAAAGATTTGAAAATGGAAAAATACATTGTTTTGGCACTTGTGCATGTCCGAATGAGCCGATTTTTGCGCCGTTGTGATTTTTATATGAGGATAACATGTGGTAAAAGTTTCAAAGTATTCGGGTTAATGGTTCTTAGGGTTCATGTTTTAAAGGGTGACTTTTAGCCCCGAAAAAGCTTTGGAAACGGAAAAATACATTGTTTTGGAACTTGTACTTGTCCGAATGAGCCAAATTTTGTGCCATTGTATTTGTTATACAAGCATAAGATGTTGTAGAAATTTCGAAGCGTTCGGGTTAACGGTTCTTAGGGTTCATGTTTTGAAGTAGTCCCGAAAAAAGCTGTGAAAACTAAAAAATACTTTGTTTTGACACTTTTGTTTGACCGAATGAGCCGAATTTTTCGTCGTTGTGAGTTTTATACGAGGATGACATGTGGTAGAAGTTTCAAAGCGTTCGGATTAACGGTTCGTATGGTTCATGTTTTGAGGGGTGACTTTTAGCCCCAAAAAAGCTTTGGAAACGGAAAAATACATTGTTTTGGAACTTGTGCTTGTTCGATTGAGCCAATATTTGTGCCATTGTGTCTCTTATACAAGCATAACATGTGGTAGAAATTTCGAAGCGTTCGGGTTAACGGTTCTTTGATTTCATGTTTTGAGGTAGCCCCGAAAAAAGCTGTGGAAACTGAAAAATACGTTGTTTTGACACTTGTGCTTGACCGAATGAGCCGATTTTTACATCGTTGTGAGTTTTATACGAGGAAAACATGAGGTAGAAGTTTCAAAGCGATCGGATTAACGGTTATTAGGGTTCTTGTTTTGAGGGGTAACTTGTAACACCAAAAAAGTTTTGAAAACGGAAAAATACATTGTTTTGGCAAATGTGCATGTCCGAATGAGCCGATTTTTGCGCCATTGTGATTTTTATATGAGGATAACATGTGGTAGAAGTTTTAAGGCATTCAGGTTAACGATTCTTAGGGTTCATGTTATGAGGGATGACTTTTAGCCCCAAAAAAGCTTTGAAAACGGAAAAATACATTGTTTTGGCACTTGTACTTGTCCGAATTAGCCGATTTTTGCGCCATTGTGACTCTTATATGAGAATAACATGTGGTAGAAATTTCAAAGTGTTCGGGTTAACGGTTCTTAGGTTTCATGTTTTGAGGTAGCCCCAAAAAAAGCTTTGGAAATATAAAAATACTTTGTTTTGGCACTTGAGCCTTACCAAATGAGCCTATTTTTCTGACGTTCTGAGATTTATACGAGGATAACTTGTGGTACAAGTTTCAAACCGTTCAGGTTAACAGTTCTTAGGGTTCATGTTTTGAGGGGTGACTTTTAGCACCGAAAAGGCTTTGGAAACGGAAAAATACATTGTTTTGGCACTTGTACTTGTTCGAATGGGTCAATTTTTATGCCATTGTGACTCTTATACGAGCATAACATGTGGTAGAAATTTTAAAGTGTCTCTTGTTTTGACACTTGTGCTTGACCGAATGAGCCGATTTTTACATCGTTGTGAGTTTTATACGAGGAAAACATGAGGTAGAAGTTTCAAAGCGATCGGATTAACGGTTATTAGGGTTCTTGTTTTGAGGGGTAACTTGTAACACCAAAAAAGTTTTGAAAACGGAAAAATACATTGTTTTGGCAAATGTGCATGTCCGAATGAGCCGATTTTTGCGCCATTGTGATTTTTATATGAGGATAACATGTGGTAGAAGTTTTAAGGCATTCAGGTTAACGATTCTTAGGGTTCATGTTATGAGGGATGACTTTTAGCCCCAAAAAAGCTTTGAAAACGGAAAAATACATTGTTTTGGCACTTGTACTTGTCCGAATTAGCCGATTTTTGCGCCATTGTGACTCTTATATGAGAATAACATGTGGTAGAAATTTCAAAGTGTTCGGGTTAACGGTTCTTAGGTTTCATGTTTTGAGGTAGCCCCAAAAAAAGCTTTGGAAATATAAAAATACTTTGTTTTGGCACTTGAGCCTTACCAAATGAGCCTATTTTTCTGACGTTGTGAGATTTATACGAGGATAACATGTGGTACAAGTTTCAAACCGTTCGGGTTAACAGTTCTTAGGGTTCATGTTTTGAGGGGTGACTTTTAGCCCCGAAAAGGCTTTGGAAACGAAAAATACATTGTTTTGGCACTTGTACTTGTTCGAATGGGTCAATTTTTACGCCATTGTGACTCTTATACGAGCATAACATGTGGTAGAAATTTTAAAGTGTTCGGGTTAACAGTTCTTAGGGTTCATGTTTTGAGGGGTGACTTTTAGCCCCGAAAAGGCTTTGGAAACGGAAAAATACATTGTTTTGGCACTTGTACTTGTTCGAATGGGTCAATTTTTACGCCATTGTGACTCTTATACGAGCATAACATGTGGTAGAAATTTTAAAGTGTTCGGGTTAACGGTTCTTAGGGTTCACGTTTTGAGGGGTGACTTTTAGCCCCAAAAAACGTTGGAAACGTAAATATATATTTTTTTGACACTTGAACTTGTCCGAACGAGCCGATTTTTGCTCCATTGTGATTCTTATATGAGCATAACCTGTGGTAGAAATTTCAAAGCATTCGAGTTAACGGTTCTTAAAGTTCATGTTTTAAGGTAGATCCGAAAAAAGCTCTGGAAACGGAAAAATACTTTATTTTGGCACTTGTGCTTGTCCGAATATGCCAATTTTTTTGCTATTGTGATTTTTATACGAGGATAACACATGGTAGAAGTTTCAAAGTGATTGGGCTAACGGTTCTTAGGGTTCATGTTTTGAGGGGTGACTTTTAGCTCCAAAAAAGCTTTGGAAACGGAAAGATACATTGTTTTGGAACTTGTGCTTGTTCGATTGAGCCAATATTTGTGCCATTGTGTCTCTTATACAAGCATAACATGTGGTAAAAATTTCGAAGCGTTCGGGTTAACGGTTCTTAGATTTCATGTTTTGAGGTAGCCCCGAAAAAAGCTGTGGAAACTGAAAAATACGTTGTTTTGACACTTGTGCTTGACCGAATGAGCCGATTTTTACATCGTTGTGAGTTTTATACGAGGAAAACATGAGGTAGAAGTTTCAAAGCGATCGGATTAACGGTTATTAGGGTTCTTGTTTTGAGGGGTAACTTGTAACACCAAAAAAGTTTTGAAAACGGAAAAATACATTGTTTTGGCAAATGTGCATGTCCGAATGAGCCGATTTTTGCGCCATTGTGATTTTTATATGAGGATAACATGTGGTAGAAGTTTTAAGGCATTCAGGTTAACGATTCTTAGGGTTCATGTTATGAGGGATGACTTTTAGCCCCAAAAAAGCTTTGAAAACGGAAAAATACATTGTTTTGGCACTTGTACTTGTCCGAATTAGCCGATTTTTGCGCCATTGTGACTCTTATATGAGAATAACATGTGGTAGAAATTTCAAAGTGTTCGGGTTAACGGTTCTTAGGTTTCATGTTTTGAGGTAGCCCCAAAAAAAGCTTTGGAAATATAAAAATACTTTGTTTTGGCACTTGAGCCTTACCAAATGAGCCTATTTTTCTGACGTTGTGAGATTTATACGAGGATAACTTGTGGTACAAGTTTCAAACCGTTCGGGTTAACAGTTCTTAGGGTTCATGTTTTGAGGGGTGACTTTTAGCCCCGAAAAGGCTTTGGAAACGGAAAAATACATTGTTTTGGCACTTGTACTTGTTCGAATGGGTCAATTTTTACGCCATTGTGACTCTTATACGAGCATAACATGTGGTAGAAATTTTAAAGTGTTCGGGTTAACAGTTCTTAGGGTTCATGTTTTGAGGGGTGACTTTTAGCCCCGAAAAGGCTTTGGAAACGGAAAAATACATTGTTTTGGCACTTGTACTTGTTCGAATGGGTCAATTTTTACGATATTGTGACTCTTATATGAGCATAACATGTGGTAGAAATTTTAAAGTGTTCGGGTTAACGGTTCTTAGGGTTCACGTTTTGAGGGGTGACTTTTAGCCCCAAAAAACGTTGGAAACGTAAATATATATTTTTTTGACACTTGAACTTGTCCGAACGAGCCGATTTTTGCTCCATTGTGATTCTTATATGAGCATAACCTGTGGTAGAAATTTCAAAGCATTCGAGTTAACGGTTCTTAAAGTTCATGTTTTAAGGTAGATCCGAAAAAAGCTCTGGAAACGGAAAAATACTTTATTTTGGCACTTGTGCTTGTCCGAATATGCCAATTTTTTCGCTATTGTGATTTTTATACGAGGATAACACATGGTAGAAGTTTCAAAGTGATTGGGCTAACGGTTCTTAGGGTTCATGTTTTGAGGGGTGACTTTTAGCCCCAAAAAAGCTTTGGAAACGGAAAAATACATTGTTTTGGAACTTGTGCTTGTTCGATTGAGCCAATATTTGTGCCATTGTGTCTCTTATACAAGCATAACATGTGGTAGAAATTTCGAAGCGTTCGGGTTAACGGTTCTTAGATTTCATGTTTTGAGGTAGCCCCGAAAAAAGCTGTGGAAACTGAAAAATACGTTGTTTTGACACTTGTGCTTGACCGAATGAGCCGATTTTTACATCGTTGTGAGTTTTATACGAGGAAAACATGAGGTAGAAGTTTCAAAGCGATCGGATTAACGGTTATTAGGGTTCTTGTTTTGAGGGGTAACTTGTAACACCAAAAAAGTTTTGAAAACGGAAAAATACATTGTTTTGGCAAATGTGCATGTCCGAATGAGCCGATTTTTGCGCCATTGTGATTTTTATATGAGGATAACATGTGGTAGAAGTTTTAAGGCATTCAGGTTAACGATTCTTAGGGTTCATGTTATGAGTGATGACTTTTAGCCCCAAAAAAGCTTTGAAAACGGAAAAATACATTGTTTTGGCACTTGTACTTGTCCGAATTGGCCGATTTTTGCACCATTGTGACTCTTATACGAGAATAATATTTGGTAGAAATTTTAAAGCGTTCGGATTAACGGTTCTTAGGTTTCATATTTTGAGGTAGCCCCGTAAAAAGCTCTGGAAATGAAAAATACTTTTTTTGACACTTGTGCTTGACTGAATAAGCCGATTTTTTCATCGTTGTGAGTTTTATACGAGGATAACATGTGGTAGAAGTTTCAAAGTATTCCGGTTAACGGTTCTTATGGTTCATATTTTGAGGTGTGACTTTTAGCCCCGAAAAAGCTTTGAAAACGGAAAAATACACTGTTTTGGCACTTGAACTTGTCCGAATGAGCCGATTATTCTGCCATTGGGATTCTTATACGAGTATAACATGTGGTAGAAATTTCAAAGCGTTCGGGTTAACGGTTCTTAGGACTCATGTTTTGAGGGGTGACTTTTAGCCTCGAAAAAGCTTTGGAAATGGAAAAATACATTTTTTGTGCACTTGTACTTGTGCAATTAAGCTCATTTTTGCGCCATTATGATTCTTATATGAGGATAACATGTTGTAGAAATTTCAAAGCGTTCGGGTTAACGGTTCTTAGGTTTCATGTTTTGAGGTAGCCCCGAAAAAAGCTCTAGAAACTGAAAAATACTTTGTTTTGGCACTTGTGCTTGTCCGAATGAGTCGATTTTTTTGTCGTTGTGATTTTTATACGAGGATAACATGTGGTAGAAGTTTCAAAGTGTTCGGGCTAACGGTTCTTAGGGTTCATGTTTTGAGGGGTGACTTTTAGCTTTGGAAACGGAAAAATACATTGTTTTGGAACTTGTACTTGTCCAAATGAGTCGATTTTTGCGCCATTTTGTCTCTTATACGAGAATAACATGTGGTACAAATTTCAAAGCATTTGGATTAACGGTTCTTAGGTTTATTGTTTTGAGGTAGACCCGAAAAAAGCTCTAGAAATTGAAAAATACTTTATTTTGACACTTGTGCTTGACCGAATGAGCCGATTTTTTCGCCGTTGTGAATTTTTTACGAGAATAACATGTGGTAGAAGTTTCAAATCGTTCGGGCTAACGATTCTTAGGGTTCATGTTTTGAAGGGTGACTTTTAGCCCCAAAAAAGCTTTGGAAACGGAAAAATACATTGTTTTGGAACTTGTACTTGTTCGATTGAGCCAATTTTCGTGCCATTGTGTCTTTTATACAAGCATAACATGTGGTAGAAATTTCGAAACGTTCGGGTTAACGGTTCTTAGATTTCATGTTTTGAGGTAGCCCCGAAAAAAGCTGTGGAAACTGAAAAATACTTTGTTTTGACACTTGTGCTTGACCGCATGAGCCGATTTTTACGTCGTTGTGAGTTTTATACGAGAAAAACATGAGGTAGAAGTTTCAAAGCGTTCGGGTTAACGGTTCTTAGGGTTCATGTATTAAGGGGTGACTTTTAACCCCAAAAAAGCTTTGAAAACGGAAAAATTCATTGTTTTGGCAAATGTGCATGTCCGAATGAGCCGATTTTTGCGCCGTTGTGATTCTTATATAAGGATAACATTTGGTAGAAGTTTCAAGGTATTCGGGTTAACGATTCTTAGGGTTCATGTTATGAGGGGTGACTTTTAGCCCCAAAAAAGCTTTGAAAACGGAAAAATACATTGTTTTGGCACTTGTACGAGGATAACATGTTGTAAAAATTTCAAAGCATTCGGGTTAACGGTTCTTAGGGTTCATGTTTTTAGGTAGCCCCGAAAAAAGCTCTTGAAACGGAAAAATACATTGTTTTGGCACTTGTGCTTGTCCGAATGTTTTGATTTTTTTGTTTTTGTGATTTTTATACGAGGATAACATGTGATAGAAGTTTCAAAGTGTTCGGGGTAACGGTTCTTAGGGTTCTTGTTTTGAGGGGTGACTTTTAGCCTCGAAAAAGCTCTGGAAACGGAAAAATAGATTGTTTTAGCACTTTTACTTGTCCGAATAAGCCAATTTTTGCGCGATTGTGATTCTTATCCGAGGATAACATGTGGTGAAAATTTCAAAACATTCGGGTTAATGGTTCTTAGTGTTCATGTTTTGAGGTAACCCCGAAAAAAAAACTCTTGAAATGGAAAAATACTTTATTTTGGCACTTGTACTTGACCGAATGAGCCAATTTTTTTGCCGTTGTGATTTTTATACGAGGATAACATGTGGTAGAAGTTGCAAAGCGTTCAGCTTAACGGTTCTTAGGGTTCATGTTTTGAAGGGTGACTTTTAGCCCCGGAAAAGCTTTGGAAACGGAAAAATACATTGGATTGGCACTTGTACTTGTCCGAAAGAGCCGATTTTTACACCATTGTGTCTCTTATACGAGCATAACATGTGGTAGAAATTTCAGAGCATTCGAGTTAACACTTCTTAGGTTTCATGTTTTGAGGTAGCCCCGAAAAAAGCTCGAGAAACTGAAAAATACATAGTTCTGGCACTTGTGCTTGACCGAATGAGCCGATTTTTTCGCCGTTGTGAGTTTTATATAAGGATAACATTTGGTAGAAGTTTCAAAGCGTTCGGGTTAACGGTTCTTAGGGTTTATGTTTTGAGGGGTGACTTTTAGCCCCGAAAAAGCTTTCGAAACGGAAAAATACATTGTTTTGTCACTTGTACTTTTTCGAACGAGCTGAATTTTTCGCCATTGTGATTATTATATGAGAATAACATGTGGTAGAGATTTCAAAGCATTCGGGTTAACGGTTATTAGAGTTCATGTTTTAAGGTAGCCCCGAAAAAAGCTCTGGAAACGGAAAAATACTTTGATTTGGCACTTGTGCTTGTCCGAATGAGCTGATTTTTTCGCCGTTGTGATTTTTATATGAGGATAACATGTAGTAGAAGTTTCAAAGTGTTCGGGCTGAATATTCTTGGGGTTCATGTTTTGAGGGGTGACTTTTAGCCCCGAAAAAGCTTTGGAAATGGAAATATACATTGTTTTGGCACTTGTACTTGTCCGAATGAGCTGATTTTAGCGCCATTTTAATTTCTATATGAGGATAACATGTGGTAGAAGTTTCAAAGCATTCGGATTAACAATTCTTAGGGCTCATGTTTTGAGGGGTGACTTTTAGCCTAGAAAAAGCTTTGGAAAAGGAAAAATACATTGTTTTGGCACTTGTATTTGTCCGATTAAGCTGATTTTTGTGCCATTATGATTCTTATACTAGGATAACAAGTGGTAAAAAATTCAAAGTATTCGGGTTAATTGTTCTTAGGGTTCATGTTTTGAGGGGTGACTTTTAACCTCGAAAAAGCTTTAGAAACGGAAAAATACATTGTTTTGTCACTTGTACATTTCCGAACGAGATGAATTTTTCTCCATTTTGATTATTATATGAGAATAACATGTGGTAGAGATTTCAAAGCATTCGGGTTAACGGTTCTTAGAATTCATGTTTTAAGGTAGCCCCGAAAAAAGCTCTGGAAACGGAAAAATACTTTGATTTGGCACTTGTGCTTGTCCGAATGAGCTGATTTTTTCACCGTTGTGATTTTTATACAAGGATAACATGTGGTAAAAGTTGCAAAGCGTTCGGGTTAGCGGTTCATAGGATTTATGTTTTGAAGGGTGACTTTTAGCCCCGAAAAAGCTTTGGAAACGGAAAAATATATTGTTTTGTCACTTGTACTTTTCCGAACGAGCTGAATTTTTCTCCATTGTGATTATTATATGAGAATAACATGTGGTAGAGATTTCAAAGCATTCGGGTTAATGGTTCTTAGAGTTCATGTTTTAAGATAGACCCGAAAAAAGCTCTGGAAACGGAAAAATACTTTGATTTGGCACTTGTGCTTGTCCGAATAAGCCAATTTTTTTCGCCGTTGTCATTTTTATACGAGGATAAAATGTAGTAGAAGTTTCAAAGTGTTCAGGCGGAATATTCTTGGGGTTCATGTTTTGAGGGGTGACTTTTAGCCCCGAAAAAGCTTTGGAAACGGAAATATACATTGTTTTGGCACTTGTACTTGTCCGAATGAGCTGATTTTAGCGCCATTTTGATTTTTATTTGAGGATAACATGTGGTAGAAGTTTCAAAGCATTCGGATTAACAGTTCTTAGGGCTCATGTTTTGAGGGGTGACTTTTAGCCTAGAAAAAGCTTTGGAAAAGGAAAAATACATTGTTTTGGCACTTGTACTTGTCCGATTAAGCTAATTTTTGTGCCATTATGATTCTTATACTAGGATAACATGTTGTAGAAATTTCAAAGTGTTCGGGTTAACGGTTCCTAGGGTTCATGTTTTGAGGGGTGACTTTTAGCCCCGAAAAAGCTTTAGAAACAGAAAAATACATTGTTTTGTCAATTGTACTTTTCCGAACGAGCTGAATTTTTCTCCATTTTGATTATTATATGAGAATAACATGTGGTAGAGATTTCAAAGCATTTGGGTTAACGGTTCTTAGAGTTCATGTTTTAAGGTTGCCCCGAAAAAAGCTCTGGAAACGGAAAAATATTTTGATTTGGCACTTGTGCTTGTCCGAATGAGCTGATTTTTTCTCCGTTGTGATTTTTATACGAGGATAACATGTAGTAGAAGTTTCAAAGTGTTCGGGCTGAATATTCTTGGGGTTCATGTTTTGAGGGGTGACTTTTAGCCCCGAAAAAGCTTTGGAAACGGAAATATACATTGTTTTTGCACTTGTACTTGTCCGAATGAGCTGATTTTAGCGCCATTTTGATTTTTCATATGAGGATAACATGTGGTAGAAGTTTCAAAGCATTTGGGTTAACAGTTCTTAGGCTCATGTTTTGAGGGGTGACTTTTAGCCTAGAAGAAGCTTTGGAAACGGAAAAGCTTTGGTTCTAAAGTCATTTTCTAGTTATAATTCCTTTTCTTCAGAATTTATTTTATTTCATAATTCATAATTAAACGAAGAATACTGCGAGTAAGAAATTTAAGTGTCGAGAAGGACAATTTTTCTTTTAAAAACAGATGTTACTTTTGAATAAGTAACATGAACAAAGTAGACGTACTTTGTTTTAATGAAGTAAGAATCGTTAAGAAATTTTCCTTGAGGAGAAATAATGAAAGAAGGTAATAAAGAATAAAGAAAGAAAGTTTATAAGAAAAGTAAATGAAAAATAAGATAAAGGATGGAAATAAAATCTTGAAATTTTATTTCTATATATTGTTTGAGTGCAATTTCTTGAATTGCTAGATGTTATGATAAGTGGTTGTTTAAGTGGTGATATTACAATTGAATAAGGAATGTTCATTTTGTAATTTAAGTATTTCGTTGAGATAAATTATTTCCCTACTTGTTACTGGTCCGTGTTTCCTTAAAACTTCTGTAGGATGGCTAGGAGACGCGTTACAGCTCGAAAGAGCACACCTTTACCACAGCGTACCTTAGCAGACACCTTACAGGATGCTTACCACGGTTACGAGGCAGATTACGGTGTGGAGGACGTAGGACAGATAGTGAGCAACTTCTCGTCAGTTTATTATGCAGCACGACACTTTATCCCGGAGAGTCAGGCGATATCCGACCTGATTGTGTGACTGCCGGACGAGTGGCGTGGTTGGGCGCACCGCGTGGCGTGGTTTTTTCTTGGAGTTTTAGGCGACGACACAGAGCCGACGGGCAACTACACGGGATTCACTCTATATATACACGGGCATTTCTTTGACAGCAGGTTCATGATTCCAGTTCCTTTTGAGCCACATCTCCCCTACCGTCACTTCCCAGCAGAGACCGAGCCAGAGCACTTAGACTTGGACCTAGAGTTGGCCGCGTTGTTGGAGATATCACCAGACTTTGTACCGAGTGAGGAGTCTGACGCGGAGTCAGAGCAGTTAGAGGTAGACGAGGAGCCCACAGCCTTACCAGAGTTACCACTTCCACCTAGACCACTTGAGGAGTTGATCCCAGGACCGGGACTCGTAGAGATCGACGCCGAGACAGCTGCCCTGTTAGGGTTACCTACTCCTTTTCTACCCGAGCCTAGTGTGAGAGTTCGGGGACCTTTCGAGACAGGACTGTTCCAGACAGGGTCAGAGTACCGAGGGATTGACGAGGAGCTTGCCGCCATGTTAGAGCTACCATCTCCACTGACACTGCTTGAGGATATTTGCGCGAAGTGGGAGGTAGTTAAAGGCGGGACCATCCAGAGTCCGTTCTAGGGAGGAGTACGAGTCGGGTTCCAATTCCGTTCTAGAGCACCTTCTTCCCCTGAAGAAGCGTGCAGTAGAGACTAGTGAGGACTACCTTGTTTCAGACTTAGAGGAGACAGTTTCAGAGGCACCGTCACCACCCCTACTTACACTTTCTGACGGCTCTACTCTGAGGGAGGACGAGACACTCCAGCTCGTCTTTGGTTCAGAGTCTGAGGAGGAGGACCCGGACGAGGATCCTAAGGAGGACCCGGACGAGGACCCAGAGGAGGACTCTTAGGGTTTTACAGGCCGTAGAGGGCAGTTTGGACTCGACTGCAGTCTGTTGAGTAGAGCGTCGTAGACGCGTATTAGTAGTAGTAGTTTCCTTCGTCCTATACATAGTCGGATCAGTAACTAGTTTTTTGTAGTACTCTAGCGGATGCGAAATTTTATGAATCGTTTCCGTTCTAGTACTCCCAGTAGATACGGAGATGCAGCTTGTTAGTGCACCCGGTTCAGTGATAGGCAGTCAGCCTAGTTTAGACTAGTAGTAGTCTAACTTTTTGTATAAGTCCTCGTTAGAGGCAGAATTAATATTCTTTTTGATGTATATATATATATATATACATGACCCGTAAGAGGGTTTTGATCACAAGAAAGTTTCTTATAAATCATGTAGTAAACCAGAATGTCAAATGAACTCGTGTAACGAGAAGTTTAGTTTAACTTGAAAAGTTAAAAGATTAAAGAACTAATATCAAAGTTATGTTCGATTTTTCTTTTCCGTGAATTTGATTAAAGTTGGAAAGAGAGCGAGTAAGTAAAATAATGTTTAAAAGAAAAGGCTAATGAGAATTCCTGTTTCCTTTAGTTAAAGAAAAATGCCGCCAAGGAATGTTAACAATAGAAGGGGACCTGGTAGGCCCCGAGGACGTGGACGACGTCAACCAGAAAATGAAAGGAGACAAGAACAAGAACAAGAACAAGAACGCAATGATACCCCTCCACCACCACCATCACCATCACCACCACCCCCACCACCACTTCGTAGGGACATTGAGAATCTTTTTCTCAAACGAAACCCACCTGTATTTAATGGAACGGGCAACCCTAGCGATGCTGAGCTATGGGTGCGATCAATTGAGAGAATTTTCAAGCTCCTCAGATGTACTGATGAGGAGCGACTATCGTGCATAGCATTCCAGCTCTCCGGACCAGCTGACTACTGGTGGGAGGCAAGACAGAAAGTGATACCTGCAGAGCATCTGGCTCAATTTACATGGGACGAGTTTAAGGAGGCGATGTACGACAAATATGTGCCGAAGACGTATAGGGCTCAGAAGGAGGCTGAGTTCTACAACTTGAAACAGGGTAAGACGGTGACAGAATATGATGCCAAGTTTTGCGAGCTATCCAGGTATGCGCCTACTCAGGTCGATACCGAAGAAAAGATTTCAAAGAAGTTCCGTGGGGGACATAGGCACGAATTAGGGATCGCTTTAGCCAGTCACGGGGGACTGAGCTATACGGATGTCTTAGGACGAGCTTTGGAAATGGAGGCTGTTGTGCCTGATGAGAAGAAAACAATAACAACCACACCAGCTCCAACCCAAAACCAAAACCGAGGCTATTAGAACAACAATAATAACAATTTCCAAGGGAAGAGAAAGTGGGAAGGAGGAAGTAGCGGTGGCTACAATAAAAATTTCAACAACCAGGGAAATCAGAGAAGTGGCAATCAGCAGGGCTACCAGCAGCTGAATTAGAACAACAACAAAAGACAGTGGCAGGGAAACAACCAGTCTGGGTTGAATTTGCAGGGAAACAACAAAGCCGGACCCTGGAAAGGGAATAATCAGCAAAGGCAACCTCAGGGACAAGAAAGGAATTTCAATCAGGGATGGAATAACCCAGGAAGGGTTACTAGTCTGGTATGCCCCAAGTGCAACAAACCACATTCCGGTGTCTGTCAAGCAGGCACTCTCAACTATTTTAACTGCGGACAGAAGGGACATATGAAGAAAGATTGCCCTAAACCACTGCAAGCAGTACCTCTGAGGGCCATACAAGCGCAACCACAGTAGCACATGAATCAGCAGCAGTTTCAGCAGCACGTGCAACAACAGCAGAATGCAAGGGCATGCGCGAATAGGCACACTGGGCAGGATAAGGGAAAGGGAAAAGGAAACCTTGCAGGTATGGGAAAACTTCACAACATCCCTATTAAGATATTGTTCGATACGGGCACATCGCATTCTTTTATTGCTGGTTGTTGTGCGGATAACTTAGACATCAGACCTGTAAGAGCTGAACATCCTATGAGAGTAGCTACACCTTCAGGAGAGATCACTACTTCCACGCATGTTTGCTCTAACCTAGAACTAGAAATCGGAACTCTTAAGGTTAGAGCGAACAATTTAAATGTTATGATAATGTGGGACGTAGACATAATCCTAGGGATGGACTGGTTGTCAGAGAATTATGCCACAATTCTCTGCAATGAGAGAAAAATCTCTTTTCAACCCCTGGGTAGAGAGCCGACCGAATTTCATGGGATTTCAATGGGCAAGAGAATACCGGTAATATCCGCCTTACAAGCCAAGAAGTTGATAAAGAAGAAGGGTTGCACAGCCTATCTTGTGTACCTAGTTGGAGAACCAGGAGCCGAGGAGACCGTTCAAGACGTGAAAGTTGTCAACGAGTACGAAGACGTCTTTCCAGAAATTTTACCTGGTTTACCACCCGACAGTCACATAGGTTTCTCGATTGACCTAGAACCAGGATCGGCCCCCAAATCGAAAGCCCCATATAGGATGGCACCGAAGGAATTAGAAGAACTTAAAATCCAATTGCAAGAATTGCTAGACCTTGGTTTCATCAGACCAAGTGTCTCACCTTGGGGAGCACCAGTACTATTTGTCAAAAAGAAGGATGGGTCAATGAGGATGTGTATAGATTATCGAGAGCTGAACAAGATCACCCACAAGAACAAATATCCTTTGCCAAGGATAGAGGACCTTTTCGATCAACTCAAAGGTGTAGGAGTGTTTTCAAAGATAGATTTCAGATCGGGGTACCATCAGCTGAAGATTAAACCCGAGGACGTACCTAAGACTGCTTTTCGAACCAGATATGGCCACTACGAATTCTTAGTTATGCCATTTGGATTGACCAACGCCCCTGCTGTATTCATGGACCTCATGAATAGAGTTTTCCACCCATACTTAGACAAATTCGTCTTAGTTTTCATCGACGATATTCTCATTTACTCTAAGAATGAAAAAGAACACGAAGAACATCTACGGATAGTGTTGGAAACACTTAGAACTGAGAAACTGTATGCCAAGTTCAATAAGTGCGAATTTTGGTTGAAGGAGGTAATGTTTCTCGGACACATAGTTTCAGCCGAAGGAATCAAAGTAGATCCTACCAAGGTAAAGGCAGTGCATAATTGGAAGTCACCAACAAGTCCGAACGAGATCAGAAGTTTCTTAGGTTTAGCAGGCTACTACAGAAGATTCATCGAAGAATTCTCCACGATTGCTAGACCCATGACGCAGCTACTTCGAAAAGAAAACAAGTTTAAATGGACGGACGAGTGTGAAAAGAGTTTCCAAATGCTCAAAGAAAAGTTGACCACAGCACCAGTATTAGCTCTTCCCGACGCAAACAAGGAATATGTGGTGTATACCGATGCTTCGAAGAACGGGTTAGGTTGTGTTCTAATGCAAGACGGAAAGGTGATAGCTTATGCCTCACGACAACTTCGACCTCACGAAGTTGAGTATCCAACCCACGATTTAAAACTCGCAGCCGTTGTGCATGCTTTAAAGATTTGGAGACACCATCTTTATGGTGTAAGGGTTGAGATCTTCACAGATCACAAGAGTCTGAAGTACTTCTTCGAGCAGAAAGAACTAAATATGCGACAAAGGAGATGGCTCGAATTGGTCAAAGATTACGACTGCGGAATCAACTACCACCCAGGAAAGGCAAATGTAGTAGCAGATGCGCTGAGTCGCAAGGCTCCAGCCAAGTTAGGATGTCTGTTTGTCGAAGAAGAAATGCTAGTACGAGAATTTGAAAAGATGGAAGTAGAAGTGCTCGACACACCAGCAACGATCACAAATCAGATAGCAGCACTAGAAGCTACGCCGGACTTAAGAGAGAGAATCATAAGCACCCAGAGGAAGGACGAGTCAATGGAAAAGCTCCGACTAAAGATAAGAACAGATAAGCCAGACGGATATTCCGAAGAACCAGACAATGCAATATCATTTGAAGGCAGACTTTGTATTCTTGACGGTGATGAAGAATTAAAGAACGATATCATGAGTGAGCCTCACGATACGCCGTATACAGCACACCCAGAGAGTACGAAGATGTATCAGGACTTAAAGAAGAATTTCTGGTGGAATGGATTAAAACGAGACGTTGCCTCGTTTGTAGAAAGATGTTTGGCATGCCAGCAAGTGAAAGCCTTACATAGACGACCGTATGAATTATTGCAGCCTTTAGATATCCCAGAATAGAAATGGGAAGGAATAGCTATGGATTTCGTGACAGGATTGCCTAAGTCAAGACGAGGAAACACTACCATTTGGGTGATTATCGATAGGCTCACGAAGTCAGCTCATTTTCTACCGATTAAGACTACCTACGGATCAGAGAAGTTAGCTCAGTTGTACGTCCGCGAAATTGTACGTCTGCACGGAGTACCAAAGTCCATAATATCAGACAGAGATGCCAAGTTCACTTCAAGATTTTGGATCACCATGCAGAAAGAATTGGGCACCGAACTAAACTTCAGTACAGCTTTTCACCCTCAGACAGACGGCCAATCCGAGAGAACGATTCAGATTCTAGTCGATATGCTAAGGACAGTGATATTGGATCGAAGCGCAAATTTGGAAGATATCTTACATTTAGTCGAATTCGCGTATAATAACAGCTATCAGGCGACGATAGGAATGGCGCCTTATGAGGCAATGTATGGAAGAAAATGCAAGTCACCACTTTATTGGGATGAAGTGGGTGAAAGAAAGAATTTAGGACTCGACTCGATTAATGAAATGATCGAGATCGTCTGACAGATTCGAGATAGAATGAAAGAAGCCCAGAGCCGACAAAAGTCTTACGCCGATGATCGACGAACCAATCTTAGTTTCGAAGTTGGTGATAAGGTTTTCCTTAAGATTTTACCATCGAGAGGAATCATTAGATTCGGTGTTAAGGGTAAACTTAAACCAAGGTTCATAGGACCTTACGAGATTCTCGAGAAAATAGGAGTCGTTGCTTATAGATTGGCCTTACCGCCAAGTCTAGGAAGTGTCCATAACGTGTTTCACGTTTCGCAATTAAGAAAGTATGTCTATGACCCTAAGCACGTTATAAGTCAACAAGACGTCGTTCTTAAATCTGACCTAAGTTATGAAGAAAAACCGATATCAATTTTGGATAGGAAAGTTCAAGAATTAAGAACCAAGTCGATACCAGTAGTATAAGTATTATGGAATCACCACGGGCAAGAAGAAGCCACGTGGGAGCTCGAGGAAAATATGAAGGAGAGATATCCTTATCTTTTTGAAGTAGGTATGCAAATTTCGGAACAAAATTTTTCGTAAGGGGGGTAGGATGTAATACCCCAGACTTTTTCTACAGTCTTTAAAAATGAAAGTTAATAATCATTATGGCTTTGCACGCCTAAGATCATGAAATTAAATTCTATTATTTACGGTGAAATCCGTTTCCAAAAATAATTTCCAGAAATCGGATGAACGACTACTGTATTAGGGTTTTCGCGTCCGGTAAGTTTTTCGCCCGAAAACTCGGAATCAAATTCCGTCAGAATTTACATTCACTTTTTCTTCGAGACGAGTTCACCGGAGAAAGTTAGTTTTTATGATTTTCCGGACGAATTTTGGACTGTGACGTCCCGACTTTTTCTCGGATTTTGAAAAATGAATTAGGTTTTCCGAGTACGTAAATTATTTCCAATCTAACGGACGAATTAGATTTCGTCAATTCCATAACTATCTAGAAAAGTATTTCTCGACTTTTAAAACGACGTTTAAGAGTCGGAAACGAGATTTTTCGTATAAAATTTCCTCGCCAAACGCATCCCTAACGAGTCACACTACTTTGTGAGATATTTTCATTTGCTTTATGACTCAGCATAAGTGAGTCATCACCTTCTCCCTTATACTCCATTACCGTCATCATCCATCCCCTCCCTCTCTCTCATTTCTTTTCATCATCTTCCATTGGAGACACCATTTCAAGCTTTCTTCAAGATCAAAGCTCTTCCATCTACCGATCAAATTCATATCCGAGTTCATAATACAAAAGGTAAGAGATTCATCTTCCATTTGTACCGAACAAATCTCTTTTCCCCCATCTTTTATTTTTTCAAAAATTTGAAGGATGAATAGCATGTGAGTTCTTTGATCGAATCTTGATCTAGGATGTTTAGAATCGAGTTCTACGGATTGAATCATGAAGAAAATCACACCTACTTGTTCTTAGGTCATTACCGAAAATTTTTAGAATTTGGGGCTTTGATTCGTGCTCGATTTCTTTGTCAATTGATTGTTAGATTAGTGTTCCTTATGATGTTAATTAACTCTATGAATTGTTTTAGATTTTTCTAAAAATAAAATCCGAAACGTAAGAGACGAAGGAGACTCGATTTAGGATAGTAAATGTGTTGATATGCTCGATTGTTTAATGGAAATGAGATATATGATGCATGAGGTCGAATATATATTAAATTGAGATTTTTCTAAAAATAAAACGAGAAATGTAAGATACGAAGATGTGACGATAAGTTAGAGCTCGATAATATTTTGATATTATGATTTACATGTTAGTAATGCTCGTTAGATGATAATCGTTGTCATAAAATTTGAATGAAAACGGAGAACGTAAAATTTTACGTAAGAGATGAACGACGGACGATAAGTCAAGAATAGATAATGATATGAGGATGTGAATTACGTATTTATGACTCTTGATAGATGATGAATAAGATTGTAAATTTTGAACGAATTCTAAAGATGTTAGATTTTTCGTAAGAGATGATCAATTGATGATAAGTAATGATAGAAAAGTCGATTAATGATTCTATCTGGATATTGATGATTATTAATGATTAAGGAACGAGTTTGTAGTTGAAGACATGTTCGTCCGAGTATTGAAAAGATGAGTTGTAGTTATAATCGAGAAGTAGAAAGAAGAAGTGTTGGGAAATTTATTAGTAAGAGTTTTGATGAATTCCAATATCAACTGACCCCAACCGAGTAGATGTTGCCAAAACCTAATGTTAGTAGGTAGGCTCGCTGTTTGAGCATTATTAAGATTTTATCTTTACAGGTCTCCAGCTGAAGATGGCAACAAGGCATCACTCGGACAGAACATCAGTTGTAAGGAAAACAACTGAGCGTTCATCAGATGAGAAGCAGTAAAGGGGAAGAGAACATCAGATGAAATGAAGCCATCTGAGCGTTCGAACCCAACTGATCAGATACAAGGAAGACAACTGAGTGTTCAGTTTCAGAACATCAGTTGTAGAACTCAACCGAGAAGATCAACAACTTGAAGATGAAGCCAGCTGAGAGTTCAACTGTTAGTTGTCAGATAGAACATCAGCTGAAGAACAAGTTAGTTGAAGATCGAAAGTCTTAATCGACCACTCCCTGTTGGAAGTCTGTTGTTAAGATTTGAATTTCAAAAAGGAAGTCACGTGAGGGTTTGACCGTTTAGTCATTACACCATTTGGCCCAACACAAGGCTATCTCAGATGGAAAGCAGATGAGCACAGATGTCATATCGGGAAAGTCTGCAGAGATGAGAGACAAGCCATCGCTTTCAAAGAACAGCTCCTCCAACGGCTAGTTGATACTCTCCGCCTATAAATAGAGGCATTCATTCATTCGAAAACGAAAAAAAGACACACACGCGAGAAGAAACCAGAGAGCGAAAGAAAGAGCAATATTCTTCACGAGCTGAACTGAATTTAATCTCTTAGAACATCACTTGTTGAGAGTTCTAGAGTTAGTTAGTTTTTGTGTCTTTAGATCGAACCTTTAGAACATCACTTAGTGAGAGTTCGTAGAGAGTTAGATCATAGCTCACTTCGTGTTCGAGCTTTTAGTTGGAACCCCATTTTCTTTCACCTGAAAAGGTTTAGGATCCTACTCTTCCTGCAACTGAGTAAATAGGTTGTTTAGTACCCGAAAACTAAACTGTAAGGTTGATAAGTACCCGCAAACTTATCCTTAATGGTTGCTCAACCCGCGTAAGCTGAGTGGTTTGTCCAGAAGAACTTGGACAGAGTTGTGTGGACTCACAACTCCCCGTGGACGTAGGAGTTCTCTCCGAACCACGTTAATTCTCTGTGTGCTTGTGTTTTTCTTTATTCAGTTATTTCTTGCATTCTAAATTGATTGACTAACCAGCATACCAACTGATCTTAGCATTCTCAACTGTTTTGGTTTTTGACCAACTGTGCAAAAAGGCGTGAGTTGTTTTACGAGTTTAATTTCCACCACATTCCGCACAGCACCACTCTTCCAGCTGAGGTTGCTTACTCAGCTGTGAGATTCCAACTGAGTCTTTTACTTGTTTGAAGTATTTTTCAAGAGTTTAGTTTTAAAATTGTAACTGGTGTATTCCCCCCCCCCCCATACACCAGTAACTCGTATCGGGACCATCAAGAAGTTAGGAATTTGAACGAGAACTTGAATTGGTTTAGTAATTGTATAGTTTGAGCGACGAGGTTTTGATCGTTGTGTTTATAAACGAGAAATGAAAAGGGGTCTATCACGTATAATGATACGAGTAGACTGTATTGAGTCAGTAAATTCATGAGATTTAAGTTCGATAACATAGAACGAACCTAGAAAACCGTGCATCGATTTTATCGAGCATTAGGGATTCACTCGGCAGTTTTGCGACCTTCCACGGAAACTGCAATATCTCCTAGCTCGTTTATCGGAATCGAGATCCGCGAATTGGAGAGTAAACTAGACACCTGTACCTTTCTTTTGGTATAAGACTTGCCCCCCTGTTTCGAAATCCCCTGTTCTGGGCGAACTTACTGACCTCGTACAGTGTATGTTCAATATGTAGTTTCTTAAGTTGAATTCTTCTCAACTTGAACTCCTTCGATCTTTTTAGTCGTTTCAAGTTATCGACTACCTTCTTTCTACCGACCTAAAGTGTCGAGTACAGAACCGAGTGAGTGTCAAACGAGATGCGTTCGTATCTCGTTTCTTTTTAACTAAAAGAGTTTAGTTAACGTGCAAATGCCTAAATGTCTAAAGAACAAAAACTTAATCCGATTCTTTTCGTATTCGTTTATCATTTGCGACCGAGCTTTAAAGTATGATTTTCACGATGAAGGAGGAAGTTGACACCAAGGTTAGGACGGAAGATCAGAAGACGGAAGCACGTGTCTTTGTTCTGTATTTAATCAAGGTGGGCTTTTTTATATATATGAAACAAAACGAGCAATGCTCGAAAACCTTTTCTTTATCGCTTTGATAATCGTGTTTTCAAAGTGATAATTATGGCATGAACTGTTTTATATTTTATGTGAGTTCTCTTGTACCTATCTGAGTTAACATTCGTGTTTTCCAGATTTAAGAGTTAATCTAAATAGGTTAACTAACGATCGGCTCTGAGTTAGCTATTAAGTGCTTTCCAGAGTTAGTGCACTTGTAACCTGTGGTGTATGTGGTATCCTGTTGAGGGGTAACCAGCCACGGTGAATGAGAATTGGTCAAGATTTGAACGTAACATACCAGAAAAATGCTTCCAAGCTAAACTGTGTAATTGAGTCAGAAAATGTTTAATAGGCACGGGCTCTTTTAAATGAAAACCCCCGATGCGCTATAAAATGAGATGCCTCTTTATCTATACTTATGATTATATTTTCGGCAACGTGCCCACTAAGTACTTTTGTACTTAGACCTGCATATGTTTTCTAAATGTGCAGGTTGAAGCGACGAAGCGGCGACGGTTGAGTTAGAGTTGAGTTAGAGTTGAATAGAGTTAAGGAAGACTTTTGTATATAGTTCACAATTCCGCTGCTAGACTCTAAACTCTTTTTGATGTTGTGTAATAATCACTGTAGCCTAAGTTCTGTAATATAACTTAGAAGCTTTTGAAATGCTTTGTTGAGTAATCTTTCGAGATTAACTCTTTCCTTCGTCAATAAAGTCTTGTTCATAGAAGATAAGTTGTTATGTATGTATGTTTATTCTTTCATCCCCCTTCTTCTCCGCTTCTTTAATCCAACCCCAGTCGCACCCCGGCTTCTGCCATCCCTCGGGATTTGGGGCTGTGACAACAAAGTAGGCGAGAGGAAAGTTATAGGGCAAGAAGCAATTGAAGAGATGATAGAATCTGTCCATCAGATTCGTGAGAAGATCAAGAGAGCTCAGAGTCGGCAGAAGTCGTATGCCGATAATCAAAGAACCGAGTTAGAATTCGAAGTAGAAAGCAAAGTTTTTTCTGAAAGTGTCCCCTTCGAGAGGGATACATCATTTCTGTGTACGAGGAAAGCTAAAACCATGTTTTACAGGACCGTTCGAAATCCTAGAAAGGATTTGAGCCGTCTCGTATAGATTAGCTTTGCCTCCTAGTTTTGAGAACTCGAATAACGTGTTTCACGTATCGCAGTTGCGTAAGTACGTTTTTGATCCAAAACACGTGATTAGACAAGAAGACGTAGCTCTTAAGCCATATTTAAGTTACGAGGAGAAACCTGAGCGAACCCTGGATCGTAAGATTCAGCAGCCTAGAGCGAAATCGATTCCCCTCATTAAGATTAGGTGGCAACACCATGATCTTGAAGAAGGTACGTAGGAACTTGAGGAAAAGATGAGAGCAAAGTATCCCGAGGTATTCTCTGAAGGTTAGCAAATTTCGGGACGAAATTTTTTTTAAGGGGGTGAGGATGTAACACCCCGAACTTTTCTAAGTTCCTAAATGCGTATTATTAAATTAATATGCTTATATGATGAGTTTTGAGTGCTAAAATTTTTCACGAAAATAAAATTTTCTGTGAAATGATGAAAATGCCCTTATGTGCTCTAATGTGATTTTTCTCATTTCGATTATTCGAATCGAGTATGTGATGAATTGTTTGAGCTTATTTATATGAGTTTAAGCTTGAGTATGAATTCGGAATTTTCTGAGAACTTTTATTTTTAGATGAATAGTAACATAAACCGAGAAATCGCTACTCATCGATCAACTCCGAATCTAGTCTAATTAGTTTCATTTGAATCTAGAATTTATTCTAAGATTTTTGAGATAAGTCAGAGAATTTTCCGAGATCATTTGAAGAAGCTTTAAAAAAAATTGCTTAACGACTTGTTTAGTCAAGCCGTTTTTATGAATTTATTCGTTAGAAGGAATCTCGAGATATAAATGATATCATTGGATTCCTTGATTTATTTTGGGAGATATAAGATGAATTAGAGAGAATTTAGATGATAAGAAAGAGACGAGAAGGGTTTTAAATTGTTTGAGGGAATAAAGTGGAATAACGGGGATATTTTCTACCAAAAAATTAATTTGCCGGGAGAAATTAGCAGATAAAAATCTTTGATCTTATCCCTAATAGTGTCACAGCCCCAAATCCTGAGGGACGACAGAAGTCGGGGTGCGACTGGGATTGGATTGAAGAAGCGGGGAAGAAAGGGGGCTGACTGAATAAACATACGTAAAAGACATCATAAATTCTATCAACAAGACTTCATTACCAAAAGATAAAGTTAATCACGATGGATTACTCGACGAAGTTCTCAAAAGGAAAACTAAGTTATAATTACAGAACTTAGTCTACAGTGATTAAACATAAACAACAAGGTTTAGAGTTATGCAGCGGAATAGTGAACTAAGTACATAAGTCTTCTCTAACTCTATTCGACCTCAACTCAACCATCCACCGCTGTCGTCGCTTCAACCTGCACATTTAGAAAACATATGCAGGGCTAAGTACAAAAGTACTTAGTGGACACATTGCCCAAAACATATTCATAAGTATAGATAATCAGGCATCTCATTTTATAGCGCATCGGGGTTTTTCATTTAAAAGAGCTCGTGCCTATTAAACATTTTCTGACTCAATTACAAAATTTAGCTTGGAAGCATTTTTCTGGTATGTTACGTTCAAATCTTGACCAATTCTCATTCACCGTGGCTGGTTACCCCTCAATAGGATACCACATACACCACAGGTTACAAGTGCACTAACTCTGGAAAGCACTTAATAGCTAACTCAGAGCCGATTGTTAGTTAACCTATTTAGATTAACTCTTAAATCTGGAAAACACGAATGTTAACTCAGATAGGTACAAGAGAACTCACATAAAACATAAAACAGTTCGTGCCATAATTATCACTTTGAAAACACAGATATCAAAGCGATAAAGAAAGGTTTTCGAGCATTACTCGTTTTATTTTATATGTAAAAGCCCACCTTATAAGTTACAGAACTATTTAACGAGATTTCTGTCGTCGATCCTTCGTCTTATCCCGAGTGCCGACTTCCTCCTTCATCGTAAATAATCATAACTTTGATAAGACATCGAGTCGATAAAAGAAAACGGAAATCGAAATCGAAATTGAAATTGAATTAGTTCTTATATGTTTTTAAGCTTTTAGGCCTTTGCACGCTATTCCAGATTCTTTCAATTAAACGGGAACGAGAATCGAACATTTCTCATTTAGAACTCTTACTTGACGCTAAGTTCAGTAAATTATGATAGTCGATACTTGGAACGACTTAAAAGATCGAATGAAATTAAGTTGAGAAGAAATCAACTTAAGAAATTAAGTTTTGAAACTTCACTGCTCAGAGTCAGGTCAGTAAGTTTGTATGGAACAGGGGATTGCGAAACAGGGGTCGAAACTTATACCAAAAGAAAGGTACGGGTGTCTAGTTTACTCTCCAATTCACGGATCTCGATTCCGATTAACGAGCTAGGAGATATCGTAGTTTCCGTGGAACGTCGCAAAAATTGCCGAGTGAACCCTAATGCTTGATAAAAACAACGAATGCTTTTCTAGGTTCGATTAAAGCTTAAACACTTTTAATTTCACACAAAAACTGACCCAAGGTAGTCACCTCGTATTATTATACGTGATAAACCCCTTTCCATTTCTCGATTATAAACACGACGATCAAAACTCGTCGCTCAAACTAACCAATTATTAAACCAATTCAAGTTCCTAAATCAAATTCCAACTTCTCGATTTAAATTACAACCTATCATTCCAATACTCGGATTAACACGTCGTCAACTACAAACTTGATCACTTAACGATAAGATTCATTAATATCCAATTATTTTCTTGGTTCGACTTTTCCATTGATACTTAGGCTCGACGTTTCGTCTCTTACCAAATTTCAAATGTTATTAGAATCTGATTAAATTCAACAACATTATCCGACATCTATCAAGACTCATTAGTATGTGATCCATATCCTTGACTCATCAACCAAACTCGGTTTATTTATGGATTTTCGTCTCTTATACTTTAACTAATATTTTTAGAAAAATCTCAATTTAATATATATTCGACCTCATGCAACGTATATCTCATTTCCATTAAACAATCGAGCATATCATAACATTTACTAACCTAAATCGAGCCTTGTTCGTCTCTTAGGTTTTGGATTTTATTTTTAGAAAAATCTAAAACAATTCATACGATCAATTAAACACTAATCTATCATTAATTTGACGAAGAAACGAGCATGAAACGAAAGCCCCAAAAGTTGAAATTTTCGGTAATACCCTAGAACATGTAGGTGTGATTTTCTTCATGATTTGATCCGTAGAACTCGATTCTAAACGTCCTAGAACATATATCGATTAAGAAATCACATACCAAATCATTCCCTAAATTTTGAAAAAAATTAAAGAGAGGGGAAAGAAGATTTGTTCGGTTCAATGATAGACGAAGTTCTTACCTTTCGATATATGAAATCGGAAATGAAAATGATCGGTAGATGCAAGAGTTGAATGCTTGAGAAAAGCTTGAGGTTGAAGCTCCAATGGAGGATGAATGAAGAAAAAAAAATGAGAGAGAGAGGTGTGCAAGGTGGCGGTAATGAGGAGGAATAAGGGAGGGATGATGACTCATGTAGTGAGTCATAAAGTAAGAGAAATATCCCACAAAGAAATGGTGACTCGTTAGGACATGTTTGGCGAGAAAATTTTATACAAAAAATCTCGATTCCGGCTCTTAAACATCGTTTTAAAAGTCGAGAAATATTTTCCTAGTTAGTTACGGAATTGACGAAATCTAATTCGTCCATTAGATTGGAAATAATTTACGCACTCGGAAAAACTAATTCGTTTTCAAAAATCCGAGAAAAAGTCGGGACATCACAGTCCAAATTTCGTCCGGAAAAATAATAAAAACGATTTTTCCTAACTTACTCGTCTCGCGAAATAAGTGAATGTAAAGTTCGACGGAATTCGATTCCGAGCTTTCGTGCGAAAAACTTAACGAACGCAAAAACCTTAATACAGTAGTCGTTCGTCCGATTTCTTGAAATTATTTTTGGAAACGGATTTCACCGTGAATCTTAGAATTTAATTTCATGAACTTAGGCGTGCAAAGCCATAATTATTATTAACTTTGAATTTTTAACGCAGAAGAAATTTTCCGGGGTATTACATCCTACCCCCCTTACGAAAAATTTCGTCCCGAAATTTGCATATCTCCTTTAGACTGTTCGGGGTACTTCTTCCTGAAATCTTCTTCGAGCTCTCCCTTGACTTCTTCTTGCTCGTGATAACTTATAATATCTTTACCAATCGAATCGACTTGGTTACTTAAATTTTCGTGCTTTTCGATCCATAAATCGATTATGGTTTTCTTCACAACTTAAGTCAGATTCAAGAACTTCGTCTTGCGGACTAATTATAAGCTTAGGATTATAGACGTGTTTTTCTTAATTGCAAAACGTGGAAACATGTTAGGGACACTTCCTAGATTTGGCGGTAAGGCCAATCTATAAGTAACGGTCCTATTTTCTCGAGAATCTTATAAGGTCCTGAGAACCTTGGTATTAGTTTTTTCTTTTTTCCTTACGCTGAATCTAACGATTTCTTTTGAAGGCATAATCTTAAGGAAGACTTATCTCGAATTTCAAACTTAAAAAAAAATATCTCACAACGGTTGTTGGCGTATGTTTTCTGTCGGCCTTGAGCTTCCTTCATTCTCACTCTGATCTGCCGAACGTTCTCGATCATTTCATTTACCGCATTTGATCCTAAATTCTTTCTTTCCCTTAACTTACGATAATAGCACAGTTATTTAAAGCTTTTTCTTAAACAAGACCTCGTACGGCGCCAAAATTTTATCGAAGCTCGATAACTATTGTTGTATGCAAATTTAATTTGATATAAAATTTTTCCAACTTGCGCTTAGATCTAATGCTACCGTTCTTAGTACGTCAACGAGTATCTGAATCGTTTCTCTGGGATTATCGTTCTGTTTGAGGGCGAAAAACTATGCTGAAGTTAAGCTCGGTACTTAACTCCTTCTGTATCGTGATCCAAGATCGCGAAGTAAGTTTGGCATTCTTATCTGATATTATCGATTTTGGTATTTCGTGCCGATGTACAATCTCACGGACGTTAAACTGCGCTGACTTTCCTGACTCGTAGGTAAACTTAATCGGTAGAAGGTGAGCTGATTCTGTGAGTCCATCAATTACTACCTAGACGACAGTGTTTCTTTTTCTGGACTTAGGCAAGCCTGTCACAAAATCCCTAGCTCCATCTTTCCCATTTCCATTCTGGGACATCCAATGGTTGCAACAATCCATACGGTCGCCGATATAAAGTCTTAACTTGTTGATAAGTTAAACATTCTTCCACAAAACGAGGCAACGTTTCGTTTTAGTCCATTCCACCAGAAATTTCTTCTTAAATCTGGATATATTTTCGTACTCTCCGGGTGTACTGCATATGGCATATCGGGAGTTTTACTGATGATATCGGGTTACGTTGCTTCGGAATAATCCTCTGGTACCTCCGTTCTTATCCTCAGTCGTAGCTCCTTGATCAACTCGTTCTTCCTCTATCTCTTATCACTCTTCCTCATAATTTGGTGTAGATACCAGTGCCGCTGTTCGACCTGTGATCGTTGCTGACGTATCGAGCACTTCTATATCCATCATCTCGAGTTCTCGTATAAACGTTTCTTCTTCGATGAAGAGATACCTAAACTTAGTTGGAGTTTTACGACTCAGCGTGTCTACTACGCTTAGCTTTTCCTAGATGGTAATTGATACCACAATCTTAAGTCTCGTCTAATTCGCGCCATCTTCTTTATTTTATGTTACTTCCTTCTGCTCGAATAAGTACTTCAACTCCATATGATCTGTGAAAATCTTAACCCTTATACTATAACGATGATGTCTCCCAATCTTCAGTGCGTGCCCAACGGCTGTAAGTTCTAGGTCATAGGTGGGATACTCGATTTTTGTGGGGTTTAAAATTGTCGTGAGACGGGGGCTATCACCTTTCCTTCTTACATCCAAAATACATCCCAATCCATTCTTCGACGCGCCAATATGTACTATGCGTTCCTTGTTTGTTTTCTGAAAGGCAAAAATTGGTGCGATAATCCATTTTCTTAAGCGTCTATAAAAAATTATCTCGCACTCGTCGGTCCATTCAGAAGTATTTTCCTTCCGAAGTAGTTACGTCGTAGTTCTAGGACTCGTGAAAATTGAATTCTTCGTGTTCTTTTCTCATTCTTGGAGTGAATGAGAATGTCGTTGATGAATACTATGGCAAATTTGTCCAAGTACGGGTGAAATAACCCTACTTATGAGATCCATGAATACCGCAGGGCGTTGGTCAAATCAAATGGCATTGCTAGGAATTCGTAATGGCCATATCGGGTTCTAAAAACTATCTTAAGTACGTCCTCAGGTTTGATCTTCGGCTGATGATACCCTAACTTCAAATCTACATTCGAAAAGACTCCTGCACCCTTAAGCTGCTTCCGGCTCTAAGTCGATCGTGAAATCTGCATAACGGTCTGGTGGCAATCCTGGCAAAACTTCTGGGAGAACATCGTCATACGCATTCACTACCTTCACGTCCTGAACGGTCTTCTTAGCTCCTGGTTCTCCGTCTAGGTACACAAGATAGGTTGTGGTACCTTTCTTCCTTATCAACTTCGTGGCTTGTAGCCCTGATATTATTGGTACTCCTCTACCCATCGAAAACCCGTGAAAAGTCGGTCGGCTCTCTACCCGGCGGTTGAAAAGAGGTTTTTTTCTCTCATTGCAGAGAATCGTGGCATAATTCTCTAACAACTAGTCCATCCTAGGATTATATCCATGTCGAAAATTTATCACGTTCCAATTGTTTGCTATGACCTTAAAAAGATCCTAAATAAATTTTACGTTCAAGCGCAACTAAAGAAAATAATTCTCTGAGATTATCGTCACTCCCTGAAGCTTAGTTGTTCTTATTTCACGATGAGCGCTTCTAGTTCTACTTCTAAAGGTTAACAGGTACTAATTACAATAGAATATAAGTCTCTATAATGAAGCAAAATTATGACAGGGGAAATTCTTAAGAAATTCGTCCAATACCTGTCACGCTTCCCTTGTCCTCACTTCGCTTCTCCTGCCAAACCATGCATGCCCATTCATTTTGTTGTGGTGTCAGTTGTTGCTGTGATTGGGTTTGGATGGTTCCTAAGGATTGGGGTTGACCATACTGGTTTGGTTCCACCGTTGGAAACAGTACTGGGCAATTCCTCTTCCTATGCCCCATCTGTCCACATTGAAAACAAATTCTCGTGTCGGCGAGACAAACCCAAAAATGTTTCTTCTCACAGTTGAGACAAATAAGAGCATCCTGCTTCTGTTCCCCCGCTTGTAGCTGTCCTGGGCAATCCTTCTTAAAGTGCCCCTCCTGTCTACAGTTGAAGCAGACACCTAGGTTCACTAGACAAACACCGTAGTGTACACGATTGCACGTAGGACATGCTGGAATAGCATTCTTTCTTTGGTTAAGCCGATCATACTGATTGGTTTCAACTGTTGGTAACGATTTCGGGCAATTTCTTTTCACATGTCCCTTTTGCCCACAGCTAAAGCATCCGTCAATGTTTACTGGACATTTTCCAAGGTGCATCCAATTGCACCTAAGACAAGTAGGTACCATGTTTTCTCCTTGGTTGTTCCCTTCTTGATTATTGTGATGCTAATAGTAGTCACTGCTGCTTTCTCCTTCCCACTTCCTTTTTCCTTTACAGTCGTTATTGTTATTGGAAAGGTCTCGGGTTGAAATCTGGGTCGGTATTGGTGGGAACGCTGGAATCCTTCTCTGATCTGGCATCACTGCCTCTATCTCATGAATTCGTTCCAATAACTCTGTATAGCTTAGTCCCTCTTGGCTAGCTAATGCTATTTCCAGTTTACGTTTGAGTTCTCCTTGAAATTCCTTTGTTATTTCTTCTTCAGCAGCCACCTGATCGAATACATACCTATCGTAAAACGCTCCCTTAAAGTTATTCCAGGTAATTTGAGTCGTTTGCCCCATCGGCATAGCTTCTCGTCTAGCCTTCCACTAGTAGTTAGCTGGTCCGGCTAGTTGAAACGCAACACACGCAAGGCGTTCCTCATCTGTACATCCTAGAAGCTCAAAAATTCCTTCGATTGATCGTACCCAAAGCTCAGCATCGCTCGGGTTACTAGATCCCTTAAAAACCGGCGGATTTCTTCTAAAGAATAAATCCGAAATGTTACGTTGTTGTGGGGGTGGCGGAAGAAATTGGTTTGCTTGATGATTACGTTCTCCTATGCTTTCTCGCTGTCCTTGACCTACAATGTACCCTCCAGGATTACCAAATCCTTTTTGATTGTTACTTACTTTCGGCGGCATTTTGGTTCTATAAGAAACAAAAATTCTCATTAGCGCTTGAGTCTTTTATTTACCTACTAGACCCCTTTCCAAACTTAACAAGTTCACGTAGAAGAGAAATCAGTAATAATTCGATATTAACCTTTGTAAACTTTCAACTTTCAGAGTTAAATTAAACTCTCGCTACGCGAGTTTTTTCAACGCTCTGGTTTTCATTAAACGATTTTGAGGGATTTTCTTGTGATAAAAACCCTTGTATGGGTCGTATATATATATATATACACATTTAAAGAGAATATTTATTTTGCCTCAAACGAGGACTTATAAAAAAACTAGACTACTACGAGTCTAAACTAGGCTGACTGCCTATCTGTACAGTAAATCCTGTACTTACTAGAGGTACTAGGACGAAAATGAGTCATAAAATTTTCGTATCCGTGGAAGTACTACAAAGGAACTAGTTACTGATCCAACTATACACAAGGCGAGGAAAATCTACTAAGAATACTATTACGCGTCTGGTATGCTCCGCTCATCTAACTGTGGTCGTGTCAAACACTGTCCTCTACGGCCGGTAAACCGTCAGGATTCTCATCCGGATCCTCCTCCTCATCAGACTCTAAACCGAAAACGAGCTGTAGTGCCTCGCCTATCCTCAAAGTGGAACCGTCTAGAAGTGTAAGTGGGGGTGGTGAAGGTATCTCTAAACCAATCTTCTCTGCATCTAAATCCAAACAATCGTCATCGATCACTACTGTATGACTCTTCAAGGAAAGAAGGTGCTCAGAAAAAGAACCGGGCTCGTACTCGTCCCTGAAATGGACTCTGGATGGTCCTGCCTCAAACTGATCTCTAACTGTCGCCCATCTCGCACAAATCTCGTCTATTGGAGTCAAAGGGGTGGTAGTTGTAGCATGGCAGTAATCTCCGTATCTGACTCCTGGTACCTTCGTCCATTCTTGAACTATCCTCGAACCCTCACATTAGGCTCGGGTAGTAAAGGGGTAGATAATCCTAACAAGGCAACTGTCTCTGCATCAATCTCAACTAATCCCGGTCCTGGAATCAACTCCTCAAGTGGTCTAGATGAAAGCGGCAACTGTGGTACAACTGTAGTCTCCTCGTCTGACCCTAAAAACTCTACCACTGAATCCCACTCCTCGCTAGGTACAAAACCTGTCGTGATCTCCAATAAATCGGCCATCTCTGGGTCTAAGTCAAGAGACTCAGGCTCGGTAATCATTGGGAAAAGACGGTAGGAAAAATGTGGCATGAGAGGATCTGCCATTATGAACCTGCTATGGAAGAAGCGCCTATGGATAGCTAAGGCAAAACCCTGGTAATCCCTCATTGGCTCAATGTCATCGTCAAACGATCCTAGGTAATATCATGCGATGTCGTGTGCCCAACTATGTCACTCGTCTGGTAGCTGATAAATCAAATCGGACACGGCCTGGTTCGCTGAAATGAATGCCGTGCTGCATAGTATATGGTCGAGAAGTTGCTCACTATCTGCCCGACATCCTCCTTATCCGAGTCCGACACGTAATTATGGTACTTATCCCGTGTCACATCCACTAGGGTATGCTGAGGTAGGGGCTGGCTCTTCCGAGTGGTAACCATCCACCCGACCATCTTATAAAAACACGGATCAGTAACGGTTAAGGTAATAACTTATCTTATAGAAAATCTTAAATCACAATAGAACATTCCTTATTCAATTGTAATATCGCCGAAAGTGGAATTCATTTTCCTTTCCATTCACTCGGATTTCTTCCATTTCATCGATTTTGTTCAGATCCGCCTTTTCTTCCGCAAAAAAGGAAGGAGAAGGATCTTCTTTTTTGGATCCCTCTTGTTCCTGTTTAGTCCCCTTCATTTCGGAAGCTGTTTCTTTTTCTACATCTCTTTCTTCCGTTTTTGAGGTTTCTTTCAGTTTCTTAGCTTGAAAGTAAGGAAGTTTTCCTTCGCTTTGTGAAGAAGGAAGAGAGGGAACAAAGTAGCTCTACTCGTCTTGTTGGATTGGATTCCAAAAGGAACTCATAATGAACAGTCCAATCCTTTTACTAGACCGAAGAAGGATTCATTCCCAGATCTATCTTCAAAGGAAGAAGAGACCGAACTCAGGGACATTCCTTTGCTGTCGCTATGGAACTCATTCCTTGAATGTAACTACAGCTAATTCTGATTCCATTTTGACAATAGCAAATAAGCAAGCATTCTATTCGAGAAGAAAAGAATGCAATGTGGTGCTTCGTCAAGTGAGTTTCTCCCTGCGGGAAGCATTAGCACCTCAGCTCAGTACGCACAAAAAGTCTACCTCTATTTAGCTCTACTGGCTTTCTTATACCTATACCATAGGCCCATCGAGCATAGAGATCATAGCTCCGAAGGTTTTCTTCGGGGCTCGAGAGATGGAATAGAAAGGGCCCCACAAGCGAGAGATAAGCCTAAATAATTTATAGATTTCGTCTAGAGTTCAAGAAGAGAAGCTAGAGGGAAACTGCTGCCTTGTCACCTAGGTTTTCTGAGAGGGGACTTACCGGAGTCCAATGGAAGGTGCTTTCTTCGTATGAAAGGTTCTTTTTTTTCACATGTAGGTTCATCCGCTGCAAAGATGGTATACGCTAACTAGTCTACAATTCAATTACTTGAATTTGGATTCCAATTTCCTCCTCGGGTCTCTATAAAACATAATGAAAAGCCCGGGTGGAAGCACAACACAAAAGGAGAGAGGAAAAGTAGAAAGGGGGGAAGAAGTCTAGTGCTAGTTATTACTGACACTTCTTTATCTAATTGAATATCGCCGATACTTAAGATAATAAACTTATCTTAGATACCTTAGAAATTTTTAAGAATAATTGCTCTCAAACAAAATATATATAGAAATAAGATTTCAAGATCTTATTTCCATCATGTATATTATTATTCTTTGATATATATATATATATATATATATATATATATATATATATATATATTATTTCTTTCCTAAGGGAAATTTCTGAATGATTATTACTTAATTAAAACAAAGTATGATTCTACTTTTTTCATGTCACCTACGCATTTATGACATTCGTTTATAAAAGACTTGGTCGACCTCAACACTTGATGCTCGCAGTTTCCGTGGAACGTCGCAAAAACTGCCGAGTGAACCCTAATGCTTGATAAAAACGACGCATGCTTTTTTAGGTTCGATTAAAGCTTAAACACTTTTAATTTCGCACAAAAATTGACCCAAGGCAATCACCTTGTATTATTATACGTGATAAACCCCTTTCCATTTCTCGATTATAAACACGACGATCAAAACTCGTCGCTCAAACTAACCAATTACTAAACCAATTCAAGTTCCTAAATCAAATTCCAACTTCTCGATTTAAATTACAACCTATCATTCCAATACTCAGATTAACACGTCGTCAACTACAAACTTGATCACTTAACGATAAGATTCATTAATATCCAATTATTTTCTTGGTTCGACTTTTCCATTGATACTTAGGCTCGACGTTTCGTCTCTTACCAAATTTCAAATGTTATTAGAATCTGATTAAATTCTACAACATTATCCGACATCTATCAAGACTCATTAGTATGTGATCCATATCCTTGACTCATCAACCAAACTCGGTTTATTTATGGATTTTCGTCTCTTATACTTTAACTAATATTTTTAGAAAAATCTCAATTTAATATATATTCGACCTCATGCAACGTATATCTCATTTCCATTAAACAATCGAGCATATCATAACATTTACTAACCTAAATCGAGCCATGTTCGTCTCTTAGGTTTTGGATTTTATTTTTAGAAAAATCTAAAACAATTCATACGATCAATTAACGTCATAAGAAACACTAATCTATCATTAATTTGACGAAGAAACGAGCATGAAACGAAAGCCCCAAAAGCTGAAATTTTCGGTAATACCCTAGAACATGTAGGTGTGATTTTCTTCATGATTTGATCCGTAGAACTCGATTCTAAACGTCCTAGAACATATATCGTTTAAGAAATCACATACCAAATCATTCCCTAAATTTCGAAAATAATAAAAGAGAGGGGAAAGAAGATTTGTTTTGTTCAAATGATAGACGAAGTTCTTACCTTTCGATATATGAAATCGGAAATGAAAATGATCGGTAGATGCAAGAGTTGAATGCTTGAGAAAAGCTTGAGGTTGAAGCTCCAATGGAGGATGAATGAAGAAAAAAAAATGAGAGAGAGAGGTGTGCAAGGTGGCGGTAATGAGGAGGAATAAGGGAGGGATGATGACTCATGTAGTGAGTCATAAAGTAAGAGAAATATCCCACAAAGAAATGGTGACTCGTTAGGACATGTTTGGCGAGAAAATTTTATACGAAAAATCTCGATTCCGGCTCTTAAACGTCGTTTTAAAAGTCGAGAAATATTTTCCTAGTTAGTTACGGAATTGATGAAATCTAATTCGTCCTTTAGATTGGAAATAATTTACGCACTCGGAAAAACTAATTCGTTTTCAAAAATCCGAGAAAAAGTCGGGACACCACAGTCCAAATTTCGTCCGGAAAAATAATAAAAACGATTTTTCCTAACTTACTCGTCTCGGGAAATAAGTGAATGTAAAGTTCGACGGAATTCGATTCCGAGCTTTCGGGCGAAAAACTTAATGGATGCGAAAACCTTAATACAGTAGTCGTTCGTTCGATTTCTGGAAATTATTTTTTGAAACGGATTTCACCGTGAATCTTAGAATTTAATTTCATGAACTTAGGCGTGCAAAGCCATAATTATTATTAACTTTGAATTTTTAACGCAGAAGAAATTTTCCGGGGTATTACAAATAGTAACTAATATCTCAAAACCACTCTCGCCCTAGAGAGTGCACAACACTATCTCTCACAACTCTCCACATGGTGATTCCCTCTCTCTCTCAAATCTCTCTCTCCAATCTTCCCAAATCTTTCCACATGTTAAATGCTTCTCTTCACTATAAAAACTCTCATTCATCATCCTTATCATCTATCTATCCATTTCTCTCTCCCCAAACCAAGCCAAAACAGCAACAACATCACTCTCTCTTCCTCTCAGTTTTGACTGCCGAAGAAGAGCAGATTTCTCGCAGCTCTTCATGCAGCTGCTAAAACCTCTATCATAACCTTCAAATCATCATCTTCACGTGATCAATATCATGAGGATCATCTCCTCTTTCACCCCTTCTTCATAGCCTTCACCAAGAAGAAGAAAAAGAGCTGTAACAGCTCGATACTTCACCAATTGAAGAAGGGCAGTTTTTGGTAGCAGATTTGCAGCCCTTCATGTAGTTGCTCCTACCCTTTATATCTTCATCCTTTTCGTGTAAACACCAATAGGAACCTTTCCTCTTTCATTTCCTTCATCATCCTTGCCTTGGAGTCGAAGAAAACCAGCTGCATAAGCTCAGTTTTTACAGCCGAAGAGCAGCAGCCTTCGACAGTTTTTCTCCAAGCGTACAACCTCTTTTTGTCTAGTTCATGCTTCATGCTTGAGGATCCATTGATTTGTATCATCTCCTCCATCTCTAAGATCATTTGAGAAGTAAGTTTCCATCCATTTCATTTCGTTTTTAAGCTTGAAATAAGCTTAGAATTTCAGCCCCTTTCCATCGATCTTCTTGGAAAGAAATAAGGGTTTCAACCCTATTTTTCAAAAGTTATGATCTTGATGTCTTGCATATCTTTTCATTCAAGGAAAGGAGACACAAATCCATCATCTTTCATCCTCCAAGCAAGCCAAAATCCAAGCCAAAGAAGAGCTTAAGTTATTTATTTTTAAGTATGATTTCATTTCATTCTTAAGATGTATATATGTATATGTAAGTGAGAAAATAAGAGAAAAATGCATGATTTACTTTATGCATAGGCAAATCTTAGGCTTGTGATGATGAGATGATGATATAAATGAAGATATAAGCATGATTTAGGAATTAAAAAGATAAAAGAACCTAAGAAAGCCAAGAACATTAATAATCGGCTAAAAAGAAGAAAATAGGAAAATTAATTTTTTGATGAGTTTTGATTCTTACTTGATGATATGATGATGATATATGCTTATTATGAATTTTCATGTGAATTGTATGCATATATGTGTTGATGATAATTTTGGTAAATTTATTAAATTTTTAATGAATTAAATTGATTAAAAATAGAGAAAATATGATTAAATGATGATTTATGAATTTTATGAGTTATAAGATATTTATGATCATGATGATATATGAAAATATAATCTAGATATGTTTTTGTAATGAAATATGAATTTTATGATTTTTGAGGAAAAATTCGAATTAAGCATTATTTTGAGAAAAATCAATTCTTGATGATTTTGATGAGATATAATGATATTGATGATGATTATGATGTTAATATGTGTTAGATTAATTTTTGGAATGAGTTTCTAAGCATGGAAATTTAGAAAATATGAAGATATAATTTTTAATAGTTTTTATGGAATTTATGGAAGAAAAATCAAAGTAAAATAGGTATAAAAATAAAGATGAGTATTTTGAGGTTAATATGGTTTTTGAAGATGTGTTCTTCAATATCATAAGAAAAACTTGAAAATTTGAAGATGTTATTAATTAATTAGAAAAATAATTATTTTTAATTATTTTAATTTGAAAATTGAGTAAATACATATAAAATGAGGAATTTTATTAGATAAAAATGAAATTGAGAAATAAATGAGATGTTAAGTCTATTTTGATGAATTGAGTAGAAAATAAAGTTTTATGAATTTTCTATGAATTTTGAGATAAAAATATATATATAAATATATATATTAAAAAGAAAATAATGAGAAAAAGAAATAAAAGAAAGTATGAGTCTAAAGAATAATATTTCTTTGATTGATGATGATGTTAGAATGATGATTAGTAAATATGTTATGTGAATTTGATGTTAGTGTTGAAAAAAAAAAGAAATAGAATAATAATAGTAATATTAATATTTGAGGATAAAAAGAGAAATAAAATAAAATAAAATAAAATAATGAGTTAGAAGTCATGAGTATGAGTTAAAGAGTTAAGATGTTCGTATTTGAGTTTGTTTGTTACAAACGAGAAGTTAAAAGAATTATTATTAAAGAAATAAGAATTAAATAATAGAATAATTGATTTAATGGAATATTTCCATTAAAAATGAATATGTTTGAGTAATGTGAATTCTAAGTGATGTTTATGTGTTAAGTGTACTTTGAATGTTTGATTGATGTGACGAAGTATTAATCGAGTAAAGGAAAAATGATAGAAGTTTGAAAAACGAGGAAATAAATATATTATGTGAGAAAATGATGAAATTAAGTCTAAAAATATTTTGATGATGAGTTATTGATGTTATATATAATGTGATAAGTGATTTGATGATGTTATTTGAGTAAAATTAAGCAAGTTTGCTTTTTGAAACACTTAAACAGGAGTTAAGACGTAGAAGTTATCGAGCAATAAAGTTTTGAAATGAAAACTGAGTTTTATTTAAATAAAAATAAAAATTGAGTTTTAAATTAAGAAAAAGATAAAATAATAATTATTTTATTAAGTATTTAGTTGAGATTATATACGTATATGAATATGTATTTTGAGGAAAATAATGACGTATATGAATACGTATTTTGATGAAAATAATTACGTATTTTGAGTCAAGAAATACGAACTAGAATTTTGAATATTTAATTCAAAATTATTATTATTATATGAATTTAATGAAATGATTTTCATTAAAATTTGAAGTTATGAGATTATAGAAGTTAAAAGTCGAGTGATAATTCATTAATATATGAATGTGTCCGAGGAATGAGTTATTGTGTTTAAGATATGACGTATTTCTGAAATCTCGATAGTTGATTGTGATTATATGATTAAGTATGATGCTAATAACCTAATTATTTGAGAAAAATTATTCGTTTATTTGATATAAGTATTGAATGTTGACATTGATGCTTGAGTATGATGACGATGTTTGAGTAACGATGTGAGTACCTGTTTTCTAAGTAAATGTTTGATTGCCGATGTAAATGTTTGATTATTGAAATCCATGCTCAATTGTGTATGAATGATGTATGATGATATTAGTTGAAATTTGACGTCATGATTTGACGAAAATCATATAACTTGAGTTATGAGAAGTCAAGACGAGTTAAATAGTAACTTATCAATTTACGTGAAGTTTGAGAAGTCATACTAGAAACGAGAATATGAATTTGAGAAGTTATTAGAAACCAAGTAAAGACGATGATTCGAAAATGAGAAATTGAGAAAGTTATCAATATAGAGAAGTTTAGATGAGTTAAGGAAAACCCGAGTCAAGTAGAAGTCCTTCAGCCGAGCCCTAAGACTATCATACGTTTTTTGAGTAAGATAAGCTCGATTTTAATCGATGTTATTATTGAAGGGCCGAGCGGGACTGTGAAATAGTCGGGAAAGCGTAAAGTAAGCAACCTCGACTTCAATATACCCGAAGCAAGGTGGGCTTTTCTGAACTAAAACTAAATGATGAATGCGCTTACTATTTATGTATTATGTGCGCTTTTCAAATTGATTAACTTGCCTAAATTTTCTAAATGTTTTGGTATGCAATCATCTACATGTTAATTATTAAAAGTCCTGTGGACGCACGGGATAAAAGTCCTATTTATGCGGGACCAATGCATGCATTGTATTAAGGTAACTGTGAGCTTTACTTTGGTTTAGCCGGTTACGGTGTTTGAGAAGGAGGCCTACTTCTCGACACAACAGAAAGATCAGTTGTAGATTGATTCATACTTGAGTATAAAAATGACTGCAGTCGATTTCAGAAAAATGAAAATGTTTTTATGGCTGTCACATGTGGTAAACTATTTTGAGACGATTATATATATTTAACCCTTGTGATGCAGCAAAAGAGACAAGTATTTCAATCATATAGCTCTAATGAGCAGAGTTTCAATTGTTTTTTGCATTATGCTCACTGAGTACGAAGTACTTAGCTCTGCATGTATTTCTAAACGTGCAGGTTAGCTGAGGATGAGGATGGTGCGGATGGTCTTGGTGGTATGTTTTCTGTTGTTAGTTCAGTCGGTGATTTCATGTCTTCATACATGTAATTGTCGAGAGCGGTGATGTCTTCCGCTGGATTATATCTATATTTTTGAAATACTTCATTATGTTGGTTGATACAATGAGCAGTGTGCTTGAATCGAAACAATGCCTATGGTTTCGTTTGCTTATTATTCTGAATGACGTGAAGTCAAAATACTTAATGCTATTTTTGAGAAACCGTTGTAAATTAAGTATGTCGTTTCTTGTTGGAATCGGTTGAAAGCATGTTCTTATTCGTTGTTGCTTTCATACCTTATTTTTCCTTATTGATTCATTGTCGAGTCGAGTTTTTGGTATATAGTTTCTTATTCTCAATTCATTCAAAATTAGTAAATAGAGTTGGTTACATCTCGAGTGAGTTGTGACAAAAGTGAGATGTTTATTTGATGGTTTCACCTTCACACTCCAATGGAGTCTGGTCGTTCCTACACACAGGATTTCGGGTTATGACATCATCCGAGCTAACCTGCACGTTTCAGAAATAACATGCAGGGCTAAGTACTTCGTACTCAGTGAACACATGCCAAAATAAATTGAAAGCTTGCTTGATAGAGCTATATAATTGTCCTTGCCTTTCTTGTTGCATCACAAGTATTAGAGTTATAAAACAGTTAACTTGTGCATACAATAAAATCATTTCACTTTTGAAAATGCTTGCGCAAGCAGTAATATATTTTAAGTATGTACCAGATCTACAATCAAATAGTAGTGTCGAGAAGTATGCCTCATTCTCAAATACCATGACCGACTTACCCAAGGGAAAGCACACGATCACTATCATGTGTACACAGGAATCCCATCTCACACAGGACCGAATTCGTCTTTCTCAAGTAGGTGGTAACATACATCAAAGCTCAAAAATTGGCAAGTTAATTAATATAAGCACTCACATAATATGATAAAAGTAATCACATTCATCGGTTTATTTTGGTTAAAAAGCCCACCTGTTATCCAGTGGTTTTGCTCGGAACCTCGTTCCGTCTCGCTCCTTACTTCTGCACTCCACTCTTTTCTTACTATCGAACTTCACTCGTTCCTTCAAGGATAACATTCTTATAAGGACGAGTTCTATTTCTCGTATAAAACCGATATCTAAACTCGATAACTCAGATTTCTACTTGACTCGGATTTTTCTAACTTTTCTCGACTCGACTAATTAAACTTTCTCGACTCTTAACTCTACTCAAGTACTATACCAACAGACTTTCCTTAGACTCAAACATTCATACTCAGAAAACATGGCATAACAGACAAGTTGAGACTTAATCAAATCATCAAAATCGAGAAATCACTATTCATTCCATAAACTCATAATTTCTCGATTTCACACATCAAATAACTTCATAAAATTACGAGATTAAATCTCGATCACTTTAAACATGATTCATTAACATTCAAGTCATCACATCACAAATCAAGTTCTCACAGATAGGTAAACGATCGACTTAAATAAATAGTTCGAAAATGAAATTTTTTCCAAACTCCTCAGAATATTCTAGAAAAATTCAAGAAATTCACATATATTCATACATGCTCGATTTCATACTCAGAATCACATTCAAGACTCAAGACATTGTCTCATGCTGACTCGGTACTACTCGACTCTTTGAAGGAAAATAGTTTTATTTTTCTTATAAAAATTCAACAAATCCAATATGGAATCGGATTTGAAATCTGAGTCCTCGTTCAAAATTTCTCGGAATAAAGTAAGACACTATTGTCTCGTAAAATGTGCACATGTTTCGAAAATTCTCAAACTTTTACGATTAACTTGAAATATGTAATGCCCCGTAAATTCCTTACGTTCTTAAAATTTTAAAGTTAATTAAATAATGGCTTTGCACGCCTAAGTTTACGATTTCTTAATTCTAAAGCTAACGGTCGAATCTGTTATTAAAAATAAATTACAGAAGTCAGCTAGACGACTACTGTATTTAGGGTTAGCGCATACGAAAAGTTTTTAGTTCGTAAACTCAGAACGGAAAACCGTCTAATTTTTACGTTTACAAAATTGCGATATGAACACGCCCGAGAAAGTTCGTATTTATATTTCTTCGGACAAAACTCGGACTGTGTCGTCCCGAGTTTTTGTCAAAATAAATTTTGTAAATTAATTTTCCAATTAAGTTCATACGTTAGAATTTAAGTCAAATCGAATCGCGACGATTTTTGTACCGAACAACGTTTTTCGTCGTTCGATTTCCGTAACGTCGGATCGCGCCGGAAAAACCCGTAACCCTCTTAAATTTTCTGCATGGCAGCCGACACATCATCTTCTTAGTGGAAGATATGCATGTTTGTTATTATCTAGTTAAGTGACACATAAACCTCACTTTCCACACTTTCAAACCTTTCATCATGACAAACACTTGAACAAAACCATTTCTTCCATCTCTCTCTCTCACTCTCGGCTGCACCACCCTCCATCTTCATCTTCTTCACTTCATTTTCTTCCATCCACCATTGAAGACACCTCCAAGAACAAGAAGAAAGAACACAAGTCAATCCATCCATTCAAACTCTATACTTCTTTCCTTAATTCTCAAGGTAATTCTTTCCTCCACAATTCTATCCAATTGGATTTCTTTTCTTTCCTTTTTCTTCTTGATCGAATTTTCGGAGTCTTGGAATAGATGTTTTGATCTTAGAATAATGAAATTAGATGTATTAGATATGATAATTAGGGAATAAAATGGAACAAAAACAAGAACCCTAAAACCTCTATGAATACCGAAATTTTTGGCATGTTTGTAGGATTTTTATTTTTCTTCTTTTGATGGTTGATTCTTGTTTAATAGATGTTTAATTAGTGATTAGAATGAAAAAGAATTGAAAGCCCTATGTTTTTGTGAAAATGAATTAGGGTTTGAATTATGAATTTAGGGGTTTTTGTATGTTAATTGATAATTGTTTTGCAATTGATTAATTGATAATATAAGAGGTTGATTAGTAAATAAATGTAGTTAATTGGGGAAGAAAATCATCCCCTTAACATCTATATAAAAACCGAAAGTTATAGGATAATTAGGGGTTTCCACATGTTTGATTTAATTGATGAATTGTTAGTTAAATTATGTTGCAAATCATGTTACTTGATTATAGAATTTAATTGAGAATTTTCTAAAAATGTTTAATGAAACATAAGAGATAAAGATCACCTTATAAGTTGAGTTATAATGATGTTATGATATGTTAGCATGCATGAAAGTGATTCACGTTAGACGTAGTTTAACGTCGTAAAATTTGAACGAAATCCGACAACGTTGAAAAATCGCGTAAGAGACGAACATTTAGTCGTAACTAATAATTGAGAAGTCGGATGGGAATTTTAATTTGATATTATTATTTATGATGAAATTTAGAACAACTTTCTAGTTGACGTCATAAGCTTTCGAGTTGATATAATATGGGCTATAGTTATAGTCGAGAACTAGAGCGCGTTTTGAAATTTTTGTTGGTTTAGTACTTGTTAGTTGAAACCCGACGTTTAGAACGTCGTGCTTTTGAGCGAGTTTTGAGAAGGAGTACGTCACGTACAGAAGTACATGATGACTGCCTTGAGAGTCCAGTTTCTAAAAAAAATTGAATACGAGAGCTTAGAACGAACCTAAGACGTTATACGTCGAACCTATCAAGCAATTAGGGTTTTCGCGGCAGTTTTGCGACCCTCGCTGGAAACTGTAATAACTTCCAGCTCGTTTATCGGATTTGTGATCCGTAAATTGGAGCGCGAACTAGACTTCCTAAGCTTTCTAGTGGTACAGGACTCACCCCCTGTTTCCAAATCCTCTGTCCTGGACAGCCTCCAGAGTTACTGGACTGCGCAGTGAAATTTTCAGTTTCTTGTTTTCTAAGTTGTTTAATTCACAACTTAGTTTCTTTCGATCGTTTAAGCCGTTTTATCTAACGAACATCTCTCTACTGACCCTAGAGTCAAGTATAGGACCTTGAGTGATGAAAACCAGTCGAGATCTTATCTTTTATCCTTTCATTAAAGAAGTAATAAACGAGAAATTTCATAAATCGTTCAATGATCTAAAACGTAAATCGCCTAAGTTGATTCTTTCCAACTTAGTTTCTTTTAATCTTTAAAGTCGTATTAAGATATCGACTACCTTCTCTACTGACCCGAGAGTCGAGTATGAGATCTTCCGAGTTCTAAACGAGATTGGTACGAGTCTCGTTTCCCGTTTAAGTAAAACGAATCTAGTAAGCGTGCAAATGCCTAAAGAATGAAACAACTAAAACCTCTTCGATTCTCTTTAATCGATTTTCTTTTACGACCCGTTTTTAAGTATGTTTTTTTTTACGATGAAGGAGGAAGCCAACTGTAGAGAAGGGACGGAAGATCCAAAGTTGGAAGCTTTTGCTTTAAGTTCTGTAAATCAAGGTGGGCTTTTATATACAAATAAAACGAGCAATGCTCGGAAAATCTTTCTTTATCGCTTTGATATCTGTGTTTTCAAAGTGATATTATGGCATGAACTGTTTTATGTTTTATGTGAGTTCTCTTGTACCTGTCTGAGTTAACATTCATGTTTTCCAGATTTAGAGTTAGTCTATTTTAGATTAACTAACGATCGGCTCTGAGTTAGCTGCTAAGTGCTTTCCAGAGTTAGTGCACTTTGTAACCTGTGGTGTATGTGATATCCTGTTGAGGGGTACCAGCCACGGTGAATTAGAATTGGTCAAGATTGAACGTAACATTAGTCAGAAAATGCTCGCGCGAGTGATTTATGAGAAAAAGTCAGAAAATGTTTAGTAGACACGGATTCTTTCAGTAAAACCCGATGTGCTACGCTTATGAAATGCCATATTTATCTATATTTATGATTATGATTTCGGCATCGTGCCCACTAAGTACGTTTGTACTTAGCCCTGCATTGTTTTCTAAATGTGCAGGTTGAAGCGACGGTGAGCGGCGACGGTTGATGTTGAGTTAAAGGATAGGATGCTTACTTAGAACCCTTCCGCTGCCAAACTCTGTATTTCTTTTTAAGATGTACTTTTGAACAATACTCTGTAGTCTAAGTCTGTAAATATGAACCTAGCTTCTTTATTGTACTTTTGTCGAGTAATCCTTAGGGATTAACTCTTTCTCATTTATATTCAAGTCTTGTGCATGGTTTATTGATGTTTTTCATGTATGTTTAGTCAAATAGCCCCCCCCCCCCCTTCTTCCCCGCTTCTTTAATCCAACCCCAGTCGCACCCCGGCTTCTGCCGTCCCTCGGGATTTGGGGCTGTGACAGAGTGGTATCAGAGCAGTGTTCGTTTTCTGCTCTGCTTCTGAGTCAATCTTCTAGTATAAGTTAGTGTGAGTCATTCTTTCAAGTACGAGTCATTCTTTTAAGTAATACCATAAAGTGGTATTTGTATACAAGTCTTCCTTCGAGAAATAGTATAGAGTATTTGTTTGTACTCTATATCGAATCTTCTTTCAAGTCATGAGACATGGTATTTGTGTATACTCTGGATCAGAATCGTCTTTCCAAGTATGAGATAAGAGTTAGACTGTGATGCTAAGATTGAAAAAGTAGAAGTCAACTCAACCGCCCGCTACGTCGACTCAACGAGGAAAAATAAAAGAATTTTATAATGAGATTTCTTTTAAATAAGGAATTTATGAGCAAGTATTCAATAAAAATTTGAAAACGAGAATAAGTTGTGTTTTAAAAAGGAGAATTTTACAGAAGTATAATTTTTATGCTTACATGATTATGCGATAGTACAAGTACTATCTTATGTGAAAATATTTGCGCAATGATTTCCTTTTTTTTATAAAAAAAAATTATGCGGATACGAGAATATAGCCAGATTTTAGGGAATTTTCCCGGTTCAATGAGAACGTAGACGTGGAACCTAAGAACTTTCCGGTTCTTCGAGAACTTAGACGTTTTTAAGAAACGTTGTTTTGAAATGATTTCGAAAGGAGATACCTAACGCGGGAAGGACTTCCTCTGATGAATGTCACGTGCGCTTAGTGACATGAATAAAGACTCGGCAAAATCGAACTTGTCGTCTAAGAATTTCCTGCGAGGAAAAAGAAATAAAATAAATAAAAATAATTCAATAAATCGTGTTAGTAAAAGAAGGGAGCAATTAGACGTTTGAGAAGCTTTCAGCTTCGAGTTAAGAAAGATATGAACGAGACGACAACTGGAACTTAGTTTTTCCAGAAAGTTATTCTTAAGTTATATTTCTTTTTCTTTTTATGGAATTAAATTTCATATTTTCGTCTTGAGCGACGACTACAATTAGTACGAATATCAAGAATCGTAAGCGATAAATTCTTTTGAAATGGATGTTACTTTTGAATAAGTAGCATGAACGAAGTAAATATACTTTGTTTTAATAAGTGAAAATCGTTAAGAGTTAATGAGTTAAGAAATAAAAGAAATAGAGAATTAAAATGAGTAATAATATGGTGAAAGGAAAAGAATGAAAATAAAATCTTTAATTTTACGTATATAAATATATATATATATGTTGTTGAGTGCAATTTCTTGAATTGTTAGAAGTCTTAATAAGTGGTTGACTTAAGTGTTGATGTTACAATTGAATAAGGGATATTCATTTTGTAATTTATGTTTTCATTAAGATAAGTTATTTTCTTTTCCTACCTGTTACTGATCCGTGTTACCTTAAAACTTTTGTAGGATGGCTAGGACTCGTGTTACAGCTCGGAAGAGCCAGCCTTTGGCCTCGTGCGAGCGCACCATAGTCGATATGTTGCATGATGAGTACTACGAGTTCGAGGTAGACTACGGAGAAGAGGATGTGGGACAGATTGTGAGTAATTTTTCTTCGGCCTACTACCCAGTGCGACACCTGATTAGGGAGAGTCAAGCGATACTAGACTTGATCGTGCACCTACCGGACGAGTGGCGCGGATGGGCGCACCGTACAGCTTGGTACTTCTTGGGGATTTTCGGCGACGACACGGAGCCGACCGGCAACTATGCTGGATTCGCCCTGTGTGTGCACAGGCGTTTCTTTGAGAGCAGGTTTATGCTTCCCCTTCCTTTAGAGCCACACATTCCCTACAGTCACTTTCCAGCCGAGATGGAGCTTGAGGAGCTTGACTTAGACCCGGAGTTCTTAGATTTGTTAGAGTTGCCACCAGACGGTGTACTGGAGGAGGAGCCTGAGGCTGAGTTAGAGCAGCTAGAGGAGGACGAGGAGATAGTAGTTCCACCAGAGTCACCACCGGTTGAACAGCAGATTGAGGAGTTGATCCCAGGCCCGGGTTTTGTCGAGGTTGACCCTGAGACAGCCGCGCTGTTGTGCCAGATGTTTGTGTTAGGGTCAGGGGACCGTTGGAGACGAGACTGTATAGAGAGGGACCAGACTACCGAGAGATCGACGCGGAGCTCGCCGCCATGTTAGAGTTACCTTCTCCACTTACGCCACTTGAGGAAATCTGCGCGAAGTGGGGAGTAGTCCGACAGCAGATGGAGCCAGGACCGTTCAGGGTCCGAGTCTAGGGAGGAGTTCGAGTCGGGTTCAGGTTCAGTTCCCGAGCACCTTCTTCCTCTAAAAAAACGTGCGAGAAGGATCAATGAGGACTACTTGGTCTCCGACTTGGAGGAGACTGTTTCTGAGGCACCCTCACCCACCCTGTTTACACTTGACGACGGTTCTACTCTGAGGGTAGACCAGGCACTCGAGTTGGTTTTTGGTTCGGAGTCCGAGGAGGAGGATCCGGAGGAGGACCCGGAGGAGGACCCAGGGGAGGGTTGTTAGGATTTTGCAGACTTCGGAGTAGTTTTTGGATTTCTTCCGCAGTTTAGTTAGGCAGTGTTTTATAGACATGGGTAAATATCAGTAGTAGTAATAGCTTTTTGTCCTGTGTAGAGTCGGATCAGTAACTAGTTATTTTTTTTTGAAGTACTCTAGCGGATACGAAATTTTATGAATCGTTTCCGTTCTAGTACTCTAGTAGATACGGAGTGCAGTCTGTTAGTGCACCCAGTAAATAGTAGGCAGTCAGCCTAGTTTAGACTAATAGTAGTCTAACCCCTTTTTGTATAAGTCCTCGTTGGAGGCAAAAGTAATATTCTTTTTGGATGTATATATATATATATATATATATATATATATATATATATATATGACCCGTAAAGAGGGTTTTTAATCAAGTAAAATCTCTTATGAATTGAGTAATTAAAATCTGAATGTTAAAAATGAACTCGTGTGACGAGGAAATGAGTTTAACTCGAAAGCTAAAAGATTAATGAAATGATATCAAAGCTATGTTTGATATGTTGTTCCATGAATTTGATTAAGTCGAGAACAAGCTAGTAAGTGTTAAGTGTAATTAACAGAAGAAAACTAATGAGAATTTTTAATTCTTCTTTAGACTAAAAAAAAAGAAAATGCCGCCGAGAAATGTTAACAACAGGAGAGGTCGAAGACCTGGAAGGCCGAGAGGACGTGGTGGACGTCAGTCAGAAAATAACCAAGAACAGGAATATGAGCGGAATATCACTCCATCCCCATCACCACCACCTTCACCACCGCCCCGTAGAGATATTGAGGATCTTTTCCTCAAAAGGAACCCTCTAATGTTCAATGGAACTGGAAGCCCTAGCGATGCTGAGCTATGGGTGAGGTCGACCGAGAAAATTTTCAAACTCCTCAGATGCACTGATGAGGAGAGAATGCTGTGTGTCGCATTCCAACTGACGGGATTGGCAGATTACTGGTGGGAGGCAAGACAGAAGGTGATACCTACGGAGCATCTAGCTCGTTTTTCGTGGGAAGAGTTTAAGGAGATTTTCTTTGACAAATACGTCCCCAAGACGTATAGGGCACAGTAAGAGGCCGAATTTTATAATCTGAAGCAGGGAAAGCTAACTGTGACAGAATATGACGTCAAGTTCTGCGAGTTGATGAGGTATGCGCCGACATTGGTCGACACTGAAGAGAAGCTATCAAAGAAATTTCAGGGAGGTTTACGTCATGAATTGGGAATCGCTTTGGCTAGTCATGGAGGACTAGGTTATTCAGACATACTGGGAAGAGCACTGGAAATGGAGGCCGTTGTGCCTGATGAGAAGAAGATTGTACCAACTGCGTCAGCACCAGCGCAGAATCAGAATCGAGGCTACTACAACAACAACAGCAGCAACTACCAAGGGAAGAGAAAATGGAACGGAGGAGGTAGCGGAGGATACAGTCAGGGCTACAACAGTCAGGGAGGACAGAAATGGGGTTATCAACAGCCTGCCAACAACAACAACAATGGCAAGAGGCCGTGGCAGGGAAACAACCAATCGGGGTTGTTCGTTCAAGGGAATAGGCACAACTTGCCGTGGAAGGGCAATAATCAGCTGAACCAGCCGCAAGGGCAACAGAGGAATTTTAACCAGGGAGCGAATAACCCAGGGAGGGTTACCATCCTTGTCTGCCCGAAGTGCAACCGAGCCCATCCTGGAGTCTGCCAGATAGGCACCCTTAACTGTTTCAACTGTGGACAGAAGGGGCACATGAAAAAGGACTGCCCTAAACCGCTTCAAGCAGTACCTCTCCGAGCCATCCAAGCACAGCCGCAGCAGCCGCCTATGAACCAGCAGCAGTTTCAGCAGCATGCACAGCAGCAACAGAATGCGAGGGCATGCGCTATCAAACAAAGCGGTCAGCGCAAAGGAAAATGCAATCTAGCAGGTATGGGAAAACTCCACAACACCCCCATTAAGATATTGTTTGATACTGGCGCATCGCATTCTTTTATTGCTGGCTCATGTGCCGATAATTTAGACATCAGACCTGTAAGAGCTACACAATCTATGAGAGTAGCCACACCTTCAGGAGAGATCACTACTTCCACGCATGTTTGCTCTAACCTAGAACTAGAAATCGGAACTCATAAGGTTATAGCGAACAACCTAAATGTTATGATAATGTGTGTTGGGAAATTTATTAGTATAAGTTTTGATGAATTCCAAAACCGACTGACCCCAACCGAGTAGATGTTGCCAGAACCTAATGTTAGAATTTAGGCCCGCTGTTTGAGCAAAGTTAAGATTTTATCTTTACAGGTCTCCAACTGAAGAAGGCAACAAGGCGTCACTCAAACAGAACATCAGTTGTGAAGAAGGACAACTGAGAGTTCATATGATCAGATGGAAACAAGGGGAAGTCTTCAGAACATCAGTTGTGAAGGAAACCTACTCAGCGTTCATCAGATGAGAAACAGTTGAAAAGAAGAGAACATCAGATGAAAAGGAAAGTCATCTGAGGGTTCAAACCCAACTGAGTAAATACAAGGAAGACAACTGAGTGTTCAGTTTCAGAACCTCAGTTGTAGAACTCGAACAAGAAGATCAACTGCTTAAAGTTCAAAGTCAGCTGAGAGTCCAACAGTTCAGAATATCAGCTGAAGACCACTTAGATGAAGATCAAGACTTTCAACCGACTAACCGAGGTTGACTGTCAGAAAGGTTTGAAGTTGAATTTCAAAAGGAAGTCACATGAGGGTTTGACCGTTCAGTCATTACCCCATTTGGCCCAACACAAGGCTGTCTCAGATGGAAAGCAGAAGAGCACAGATGCCATATCGGGAAAGTTTGCAGAGATGAGAGACAAGCCATCGCTATCAAAGAACAGAGATCAACAGCTCCTCCAACGGCTAGTTGATTCTCTCCGCCTATAAATAGAGGCTTCCATTCATTGGAGAGAAGAGCGGAAGATACACAAGAGAAGACACACGAGACGAGACAGAGCAAAAGAAAGAACTATATTCCTTACTCGAGCTGAATTAGATTTATCCTCTAAGAACATCACTTGTAGAGAGTTCTAGAGCATTAGATTGTGTCTGAGTGTCTTTAGATCGAACCTTGAGAACATCACTTTGTGAGAGTTCGTAGAGTGTTAGATCCCAGCTCACTTCTTGTTCGAGCTGTTAGTTGGAACCTCATCTTTTATACCTGAAAAGGTTTTAGGACCCTACTCTTCCTGTAATTGAGTAGTTAGGTTGTCAAATACCCGCAAACTTGACATAGGTTGTTAAGTACCCGCAAACTTAACTGTAAAGGTTGATAAGTACCCGTAAACTTATTGCAACGATTGCACAGCCCGGGTAAGCTGTGTGGTTTGTCCAGATGAACTTGGACAGAGTTTTGTGGACTCACAACTCTCCGTGGACGTAGGAGGGTTATCTCCGAACCACGTTAAATCCTGTGTGTCTGTGTTTGTTTTTATTCAGTTGCTTTAGCATATTTATCTGATCAATCTAACCAACATACAAATCTGCATCTTTGCATATTCAACTGTTTTGGTTGTTGACCAACCCTGCACTAAAAGCATGAGTTGTTTTTAACGAGTTTATTTTTCCACCACATTCCGCACAGCCGCACTCTTCCAGCTGAGGTTGCTTACTCAGCTGTGAGATTCCAACTGAGTCCGTTTTACTCGGTTGAAGTAATTTTTTAAGGGTTAAGTTTTTAAAATCCTTACTGGTGTATTCCCCCCCCCATACACCAGTAACTCATTTCGGGACCATCAAGTGGTATCAGAGCAGTGGTTCAAAAGACTGCTGACTCTGTTTCACAAGGTGTGAATTCGAGGAATTTTATTCAGTGGTCAACTGAACAGATCTCTTTTTCACGCTAGTGCATATCTGCTTGCACCCTTCTTTTATTGTTGTGTGCAGATGGACGTCAAAGACGATGAGGTACAATCTAATCCTGCTATTTTGAATTCTTCAATTATTTCTAACATGCAGGAAACCCTAGATGAAGAGTTGGAACTCTCATGGGACGACTTCTTAGCACTCAATGAGGAAGTGCAACAACAGTCGGTTGAGTTTAAGAGTCTTCAAGTACAATTCGCCAAGCTTGAGGAATCCTTAACCGACAAGGACGATCTAATCAAGAGCCAAAAGGAAGAGATTGACAATCTCAATAATCAGCTGAATGCTGCCAGCCAACCTAAGGCTTCAACTGATGAGGAGTTACTGTAAAGGTTGATAAGTACCCGTAAACTTATTGCAACGGTTGCACAGCCCGGGTAAGCTGTGTGGTTTGTCCAGATGAACTTGGACAGAGTTGTGTGGACTCACAACTCTCCGTGGACGTAGGAGGGTTATCTCCGAACCACGTTAAATCCTGTGTGTCTGTGTTTGTTTTTATTCAGTTGCTTTAGCATATTTATCTGATCAATCTAACCAACATACAAATCTACATCTTTGCATATTCAACTGTTTTGGTTGTTGACCAACCCTGCACTAAAAGCATGAGTTGTTTTTTAACGAGTTTATTTTTCCACCACATTCCGCACAGCCGCACTCTTCCAGCTGAGGTTGCTTACTCAGTTGTGAGATTCCAACTGAGTCCGTTTTACTCGGTTGAAGTAATTTTTTAAGGGTTAAGTTTTTAAAATCCTTACTGGTGTATTCCCCCCCCCCCCCATACACCAGTAACTCATTTCGGGACCATCAAGTGGTATTAGAGCAGTGGTTCAAAAGACTGCTGACTTTGTTTCACAAGGTGTGAATTCGAGGAATTTTATTCAGTGGTCAACTGAACAGATCTCTTTTTCACGCTAGTGCATATCTGCTTGCACCCTTCTTTTATTGTTGTGTGCAGATGGACGTCAAAGACGATGAGGTACAATCTAATCCTGCTATTTTGAATTCTTCAATTATTTCTAACATGCAGGAAACCCTAGATGAAGAGTTGGAACTCTCATGGGACGACTTCTTAGCACTCAATGAGGAAGTGCAACAGCAGTCGGTTGAGTTTAAGAGTCTTCAAGTACAATTCGCCAAGCTTGAGTAATCCTTAACCGACAAGGACGATCTAATCAAGAGCCAAAAGGAAGAGATTGACAATCTCAATAATCAGCTGAATGCTGCCAGCCAACCTAAGGCTTCAACTGATGAGGAGTTACTGTAAAGGTTGATAAGTACCCGTAAACTTATTGCAACGGTTGCACAGCCCGGGTAAGCTGTGTGGTTTGTCCAGATGAACTTGGACAGAGTTGTGTGGACTCACAACTCTCCGTGGACGTAGGAGGGTTATCTCCGAACCACGTTAAATCCTGTGTGTCTGTGTTTGTTTTTATTCAGTTGCTTTAGCATATTTATCTGATCAATCTAACCAACATACAAATCTGCATCTTTGCATATTCAACTGTTTTGGTTGTTGACCAACCCTGCACTAAAAGAATGAGTTGTTTTTAACGAGTTTATTTTTCCACCACATTCCGCACAGCCGCACTCTTCCAGCTGAGGTTGCTTACTCAGCTGTGAGATTCCAACTGAGTCCGTTTTACTCGGTTGAAGTAATTTTTTAAGGGTTAAGTTTTTAAAATCCTTACTGGTGTATTCCCCCCCCCCCATACACCAGTAACTCATTTCGGGACCATCAAGTGGTATCAGAGCAGTGGTTCAAAAGACTGCTGACTCTGTTTCACAAGGTGTGAATTCGAGGAATTTTATTCAGTGGTCAACTGAACAGATCTCTTTTTCACGCTAGTGCATATCTGCTTGCACCCTTCTTTTATTGTTGTGTGCAGATGGACGTCAAAGACGATGAGGTACAATCTAATCCTGCTATTTTGAATTCTTCAATTATTTCTAACATGCAGGAAACCCTAGATGAAGAGTTGGAACTCTCATGGGACGACTTCTTAGCACTCAATGAGGAAGTGCAACAGCAGTCGGTTGAGTTTAAGAGTCTTCAAGTACAATTCGCCAAGCTTGAGGAATCCTTAACCGACAAGGACGATCTAATCAAGAGCCAAAAGGAAGAGATTGACAATCTCAATAATCAGCTGAATGCTGCCAGCCAACCTAAGGCTTCAACTGATGAGGAGTTACAGAAACAGATCAAAAAACAGGAAGATCAGTTGAACAAGCAAGAGGCGCAGATCGGCCAGCTGGTAAAGAAGTCAGATGGACAAACCGAGAAGATAGCTGTACTCGTCAAGGAGTTGCAAACTGAAAAGGACAATCTAATCAAGTTGTATCAGTCATCCAAGATCATCGAAAACCTTTTAAGTCATAACAGACAGATGGATGATGTGTCAGGACTCGGTTATGATATTGTCAAGGATACCGGTATTCCACCAGCTACCTTCATCAAAGCAGTAGAAGTCACAGCTGTCGAGCCTAACACAGGTGAGTCTCCAGAAGCTAACTCAACCTCCACCTCTCAGCAAGTTCAACCGACCAACAGAATCTCAACTGAGAAGGGAAAAGGAGTAGCTGATGTAGGACAAAATGTTCCATCGGTTGGGACATCAACCGAAGGGGAATGTTCTAAAAGTCAGAATAGGAATCTGAGGCGTCGAAGGGATAACCGCAACCGAGCTAACCACAACCGAGCTCGGAACTCAAACCGACCTCTATATCAACCTCAGAGTCAACATCGAAAAGAATGGAACCGACCTCAGAACAAGCAAGGGTTCAATCATCTGAATCAGCAGCGGTTCCAACATCAGTTCGACCAAAGGTTCCAACCAAGTCAACAGTTAAGAAACAGGTCGGACAACTGGAGATATTCATGCCATAATATGAATCATCAGCAGGGCGTGAACAACTACAGACAAGCCACAGGAAGTTGGAATCAGAATCGGCCACGAAGATTCCAGCAAGGCGTCCGATCATTCAGACAAATCAGACAGGATAAAAATCGCCATCAAAATAGGGGGAAAGCCTCACCTCCTAAAGCCCAACATGGGAGAAATCCAACTCCTCCCAAGAAACAGAGCATCATTTCTAACAACAAGCCTAAGGATAACCGAGGTGTTGCTATGATTCTCTGCAACGAGAGAAAAATTTATTTTCAGCCGCCGGGTAAAGAACCAACCGAATTCCACGGAATTTCAATGGGTAGAGGCGTACCAATCATATCAGCCCTTCAAGCCACAAAAATCATGAAAAAGAAAGGTACTACAGCCTATCTTGTGTACCTAGTTGGAGAACCAGGAGCCGAGAAGACCATTCGGGACGTAAAAGTTGTGAATGAATATGAAGATGTTTTTCCAGAAGTACTACCAGGATTGCCACCAAATCGTCATGTGGACTTTACGATCGATTTAGAACCAGGAGCAGCTCCTAAGTCTAAAGCCCCTTACAGAATGGCACCGAAGGAACTGGAAGAGCTCAAAATCCAGTTACAGGAATTACTAGACCTTGGTTTTATCAGGCCAAGCGTTTCACCTTGGGGAGCACCCGTGCTGTTTGTTAGAAAAAAGGACGGATCGATGAGAATGTGCATCGATTACCAAGAACTGAACAAAATCACTCTAAAAAACAAATATCCTTTGCCAAGGATCGAGGATCTGTTCGATCAGCTTAAAGGTGCAAGAGTCTTCTCCAAGATAGATTTGAGGTCAGGGTATCATCAGCTCAAGATCAAACCTGAAGATGTACCTAAGACCGCTTTTAGAACTCGATATGGTCATTACGAATTTTTAGTGATGCCATTTGGTTTGACCAACGCTCCAGCCGTATTCATGGACCTTATGAACAGAGTCTTCCACTCCTACTTGGACAAATTTGTTCTAGTATTCATCGACGACATCCTCATTTATTCTAAGAATGAGACGGAGCACGAGGAACATCTACGGATAGTGTTGGAAACACTAAGAGGTGAAAAACTCTACGCCAAATTCAGTAAATGCGAATTTTGGCTGAAGGAAGTAATGTTCCTTGGACACATAGTATCAACGGAAGGAATCAAGGTAGATCCAGCCAAAGTAGAAGCAGTGCACAACTGGAAGACACCAACAAATCAGAATGAGATCAGAAGTTTCTTGGGATTAGCTGGTTATTACAGAAGATTTATCAAGGGATTTCTACAATCGCTCACCCGATGATGCAGCTACTCAGGAAGGATACCAAGTTTAAGTGGACGGATGAGTGCGAGAAGAGTTTCCAAACTCTTAAGGAAAAGTTAACTACAGCGCCAGTACTAGCACTTCCAGACACAAACAAGGAATATGTGGTTTATACTGACGCATCGAAAAATGGATTAGGTTGTGTCTTGATGCAAGACGGACGAGTGATAGCTTATGCTTCACGACAACTTCGACCCCACGAAGTTGAGTACCCAACCCATGATTTAGAACTTGCAGCCGTAGTGCATGCGCTAAAGATTTGGAGACACCATCTCTATGGTGTAAGAGTTGAGATATTCACCGATCACAAGAGCCTGAAGTACTTTTTCGAGCAAAAAGAACTAAACATGAGACAAAGACGATGGCTCGAATTAGTCAAAGATTATGACTGTGGAATTAACTATCATCCAGGAAAGGCTAATGTGGTAGCAGACGCATTGAGTCGGAAGGCTCCAACGAAGTTAGGATGTCTTTTCGTAGAAGAAGAAACCTTAATACGAGAATTCGAGAAGATGGATATCAGAGTGCTTGACACGCCAACAACGATAACAAGTCAAATAGCAGCATTAGAAGCTACACCAGATTTGAGAGAAAGGATCGTTAGTGCTCAGAGAAAGGACGAGTCAATGGAAAAGTTACGAGTAAGGGTAAGGACAGATAAGCCGAAAGGATATTCTGAGGCTCCAGACAATGCAATACTTTATGAAGGCAAGATTTGTATTCCCGACAACGACAGCGAATTGAAGAACGAAATCTTGAGTGAGGCTCACGATACGCCTTACATAGCACATCCAGGAAGTACAAAAATGTACCAAGATTTGAGAAGAAACTTTTGGTGGAACGGAATGAAACGAGACGTTGCCTCGTTTATAGAAAGATGCCTAGCATGTCAACAAGTTAAGGCTTTACACCGACGATCGTATGGATTGCTACAACCGTTAGATGTCCCAGATTGGAAATGGGAAGGCATAGCTATGGACTTTGTCACAGGCTTGCCTAAGTCGAGAAGAGGAAACACAGCGATTTGGGTGATAATTGATAGACTTACGAAGTCAGCTCACTTCTTACCGATTAAGACTACATATGGATCAGAGAGACTAGCTCAGTTGTATGTCAGAGAGATTGTACGTCTGCATGGAATACCGAAGGTCATAATATCAGACAGAGATGCTAAGTTTACCTCGAGATTTTGGGTTACGATGCAGAAAGAGTTGGGAATAGAGCTTAATTTCAGTACAGCTTTTCACCCACAGACAGATGGACAGTCAGAGAGAACGATTCAGATTTTGGTCGATATGTTAAGAACAGTGGTTTTGGACCGAGGCACGAATTGGGAAGAAATTCTACACTTAGTCGAATTAGACTACAACAACAGCTATCAGGCCACGATAGGAATGGCACCGTTTGAGGCTTTGTATGGGAGAAAATGTAGGTCACCGCTTTATTGGGACGAAGTAGGCGAGAGAAAGAACTTAGGCCCAGATGCAATCAATGAGATGATTGAGATAGTTCGACAGATTCGAGATAGAATGAAGGAGGCCTAGAGCCGACAGAAGTCGTATGCCGACGATCGTCGAACCAACCTTGAGTTTGAAATAGGAGATAAAGTTTTTCTTAAGATATCCCCGACCAAAGGAATCCTTAGGTTCGGAGTTAAGGGTAAGCTAAGACCCAGGTTTATAGGACCTTATGAAATCCTCGAGAGAATAGGACCAGTCGCGTATAGATTGGCCTTACCGCCAAGTCTAGGAAGCGTTCATAACGTTTTTCACGTTTCTCAGTTGAGAAAATATGTTTATGATCCTAAGCACGTTATTAGTCAGCAAGACGTAGTTCTTGAATCTGACCTAAGCTATGAAGAAAAGCCGATATCGATATTGGATAGAAAAGTCCAAGAATTAAGAACCAAATCGATACCAATAGTTAAAGTGCTATGGAACCATCACGGGCAAGAAGAAGCCACGTGGGAACTCGAGGAGAAGATGAAGGAGCGATATCCTCATCTTTTTGCAGAAGGTAAGCAAATTTCGGGACGAAATTTTTCGTAAGGGGGGTAGGATGTAATGCCCCGTAAATTCCTTACGTTCTTAAAATTTTAAAGTTAATTAAATAATGGCTTTGCACGCCTAAGTTTACGATTTCTTAATTCTAAAGCTAACGGTCGAATCTGTTATTAAAAATAAATTACAGAAGTCAGCTAGACGACTACTGTATTTAGGGTTAGCGCATACGAAAAGTTTTTAGTTCGTAAACTCAGAACGGAAAACCGTCTAATTTTTACGTTTACAAAATTGCGATACGAACACGCCCGAGAAAGTTCGTATTTATGTTTTTCCGGACGAAACTCGGACTATGTCGTCCCGAGTTTTTGTCAAAATAAATTTTGTAAATTTATTTTCCAATTAAGTTCATACGTTAGAATTTAAGTCAAATCGAATCGCGACGATTTTTGTACCGAACAACGTTTTTCGTCGTTCGATTTACGTAACGTCGGATCGCGCCGGAAAAACCCGTAACCCTCTTAAATTTTCTGCATGGCAGCCGACACATCATCTTCTTAGTGGAAGACATGCATGTTTGTTATTATCTAGTTAAGTTACACATAAACCTCACTTTCCACACTTTCAAACCTTTCATCATGACAAACACTTGAACAAAACCATTTCTTCCATCTCTCTCTCTCACTCTCGGCTGCACCACCCTCCATCTTCATCTTCTTCACTTCATTTTCTTCCATCCACCATTGAAGACACCTCCAAGAACAAGAAGAAAGAACACAAGTTAATCCATCCATTCAAACTCTATACTTCTTTCCTTAATTCTCAAGGTAATTCTTTCCTCCACAATTCTATCCAATTGGATTTCTTTTCTTTCCTTTTTCTTCTTGATCGAATTTTTGGAGTCTTGAAATAGATGTTTTGATCTTAGAATAATGAAATTAGATGTATTAGATATGATAATTAGGGAATAAAATGGAACAAAAACAAAAACCCTAAAACCTATATGAATACCGAAATTTTTGGCATGTTTGTAGGATTTTTATTTTTCTTCTTTTGATGGTTGATTCTTGTTTAATAGATGTTTAATTAGTGATTAGAATGAAAAAGAATTGAAAGCCCTATGTTTTTGTGAAAGTCAATTAGGGTTTGAATTATGAATTTAGGGGTTTTTGTATGTTAATTGATAATTGTTTTGCAATTGATTAATTGATAATATAAGAGGTTGATTAGTAAATAAATGTAGTTAATTGGGGAAGAAAATCATCCCCTTAACATCTATATAAAAACCGAAAGTTATAGGATAATTAGGGGTTTCCACATGTTTGATTTAATTGATGAATTGTTAGTTAAACTATGTTGCAAATCATGTTACTTGATTATAGAATTTAATTGAGAATTTTCTAAAAATGTTTAATGAAACATAAGAGATAAAGATCACCTTATAAGTTGAGTTATAATGATGTTATGATATGTTAGCATGCATGAAAGTGATTCACGTTAGACGTAGTTTAACGTCGTAAAATTTGAACGAAATCCGACAACGTTGAAAAATCGCGTAAGAGACGAACATTTAGTCGTAACTAATAATTGAGAAGTCGGATGGGAATTTTAATTTGATATTATTATTTATGATGAAATTTAGAACAACTTTCTAGTTGACGTCATAAGCTTTCGAGTTGATATAATATGGGCTATAGTTATAGTCGATAACTAGAGCGCGTTTTGAAATTTTTGTTGGTTTAGTTTTTGTTAGTTGAAACCCGACGTTTAGAACGTCATGCTTTTGAGCGAGTTTTGAGAAGGAGTACGTCACGTACAGAAGTACGTGATGACTGCCTTGAGAGTCCAGTTTCTAAAAAAAATTGAAGACGAGAGCTTAGAACGAACCTAAGACGTTATACGTCGAACCTATCAAGCAATTAGGGTTTTCGCGGCAGTTTTGCGACCCTTTCCGGAAACTGTAATAACTTCCAGCTCGTTTATCGGATTTGTGATCCGTAAATTGGAGCGCGAACTAGACTTCCTAAGCTTTCTAGTGGTACAGGGCTCACCCCCTGTTTCCAAATCCTCTGTCCTGGACAGCCTCCAGAGTTACTGGACTGCGCAGTGAAATTTTCAGTTTCTTGTTTTCTAAGTTGTTTAATTCACAACTTAGTTTCTTTCGATCGTTTAAGCCGTTTTATCTAACGAACATCTCTCTACTGACCCTAGAGTCAAGTATAGGACCTTGAGTGATCGTTTAAGCCGTTTTTTTTATGATGAAGGAGGAAGCCAACTATAGAGAAGGGACGGAAGATCCAAAGTTGGAAGCTTTTGCTTTAAGTTCTGTAAATCAAGGTGGGCTTTTATATACAAATAAAACGAGCAATGCTCAGAAAATCTTTCTTTATCGCTTTGATATCTGTGTTTTCAAAGTGATATTATGGCATGAACTGTTTTATGTTTTATGTGAGTTCTCTTGTACCTATCTGAGTTAACATTCATGTTTTCCAGATTTAGAGTTAGTCTATTTTAGATTAACTAACGATCGGCTCTGAGTTAGCTGCTAAGTGCTTTCCAGAGTTAGTGCACTTTGTAACCTGTGGTGTATGTGATATCCTGTTGAGGGGTACCAGCCACGGTGAATTAGAATTGGTCAAGATTGAACGTAACATTAGTCAGAAAATGCTCGCGCGAGTGATTTATGAGAAAAAGTCAGAAAATGTTTAGTAGACACGGATTCTTTCAGTAAAACCCGATGTGCTACGCTTATGAAATGCCATATTTATCTATATTTATGATTATGATCGTGCCCACTAAGTACGTTTGTACTTAGCCCTGCATTGTTTTCTAAATGTGCAGGTTGAAGCGACGGTGAGCGGCGACGGTTGATGTTGAGTTAAAGCATAGGATGCTTAGTTAGAACCCTTCCGCTGCCAAACTCTGTATTTCTTTTTAAGATGTACTTTTGAACAATACTCTATAGTCTAAGTCTGTAAATATGAACCTAGCTTCTTTATTGTACTTTTGTCGAGTAATCCTTAGGGATTAACTCTTTCTCATTTATATTCAAGTCTTGTGCATGGTTTATTGATGTTTTTCATGTATGTTTAGTCAAATAGCCCCCCCCCCCCTTCTTCCCTGCTTCTTTAATCCAACCCCAGTCGCACCCCGGCTTCTGCCGTCCCTCGGGATTTGGGGCTGTGACAAAATCTTAATCGAATAATTACTCAATTAATTTTCAACTCTCGACTTATGAATCGAGAAAACCCTTAATTTAATTTTACATAACTTTTGGATTTTATCGTTTTTCGTGCATAAGGGTCCGTTTCTACTTGATTCGAAATCTAACATGCTTAATTTAATTGTCTAAGCTCAATTAACTGATAATCTCACTTAACTTTATTTCAAGTTTAGAAAATTGACTCTTAGTGCACAAAAACTTCGTTTTGGCATAACTTTTTCATACGATCTCCGAATTCAGAAATTCAAAAGGCTATTTTACTTGTTTTAATCCAAGTTTTATCTTGGAATCATTGTTTAGATCATATCTCTTCAAAAAATTTCCCAAATTTTCTGTAAAATTTTCTGCACGATTTAAACTTTCTTATACTCGATCTTTTTCATTAATTTTATTCTATCGTACTTAGAAAAATTTCAAATGCTCAATTCTTCCATCAAATTCAACAAATAACATCAAACATAAAAAATCATCAACTTATACTCATATACGGTTCAACTTCTCAAAGAAAAATTTATAAAAATTCATACTTCATTTTCTCACTTAATCATACTCATATCTTCATTTAACTCATAACTCTAACAACAATCATCAAAATCATCACACAAAAATCACAACTCTTCCTACAACACATGTAAATCGGCACTCTCAAGAAAAATAACAATAACTTATGCTCTTCATCATATCATGTAAATATCATCATTAATATTCTTATTCTATCATCATAATCATCAAGATTATCACAAAATCATCAACCTTATACCTATATATATATTTTGGCACTCTCAAGGAATTTAGCAAACAAATCATACTTTTGATCTCTACATTTAAACATGTATTTCCACACACAATTTCATCATTATCATCATCAAATCATCAATCAAGAAGAACATAACAAAACTCTTATTTTTCACACTTAATCCCATCGATTTTCATAAGAGAAATTTGGGGAATAATTCTTCTCTTCTAATTAATCACCTTATAGTTCTTACATTAATTTTTAGAACTTATTTCCATCATCAAACTCATGCTAGAATCATCAACTCAAAAACTCCTAAAAATCTCTATATTTTCGGTACACACATAAGGAAATAAACAAACAAGATTTTTCCTTCATCTTCACATACATATAATTATCCAAGGATCATGAACAACATGTTTAAAAACAAAATTAAAACTTGCTCTTCATCATCATCTTGATTGGCAGTTTTGGGGAAGGAAGAAAAATCAAGTTTTAAACTTTGATTTTTCATGAACAAACCTTGTAGAACTTCAACTCCTAGACCTCAAAATCAAGCTAGAATCAACCTCCTCCTTGGCATGAAAGCTGCCGAAAAAATGAAGAGAAAAAAAGAAGGTGAATCCTAGTCTTTAAATAATCACAACAAAGAGAGGATCAAGAATACCTTGTCGGTTTAATCGTTGGATGATCGAAAGCTATTTTCTTAGAAATTTTGGAGCTTCATCTCCATGTCTTCAATGGAGGAAATAAAGTGTATGTGTGTATGTGTGTGTGACCGAGAGAAAGAAGGATGGGAGAGAGAGATAGCTTGGAGAGGGAGAGAGTGAGGGAGAGTGGGAGAGAAAAGAGAGAGCAACTCTCACTTTGGGAAGCCGATAGTGGGTGAGAAATGAGAGATAAATAGGGAGTGATAGAGAGTGCGTGCAACCAAAGAAATTTGGTTGGGATAAAAATCCCCAGAAGAAAAGATTTTCCGGTACAAAACATCCCTCTTTATCCAATTAACTCTCAAACAGTTCAAAACTCACCACGACACTTTCTCGACGTCCGAAATTCACTCTAACTCATCTCATTACTCATGAAATAAATCAAGGATTCGGAAAACCAAATTTGCGGATCAAAATTCTAAATAACAAAGAAAACGTAAAAAGTTACTATTCATATTCGCTTCTATTTGAAATAAAATTCGAGCTCGACTCAAATGACCTCAGAAAATTCCCAAACATGCATCAATGGTCTTAAAATAAATTCTAGACAAAAATGACACTGATTTGACAAAATTCGGAAATAGTCGATGAATAGTGAATTCTCGTCGGTAGTTACTATTCACTGAAAAATCAACTTTCTCAGAATTTCTCAAAATTCGCACACATACCTAATTTCATATTCTTATGCTCATATAACTCATCACATCCTTATTTCGATTCACCAAAATGAGAAAATTATGTTTTTGCCCTTCAGGAGCATTTTGGTAATTTCACATGGAAAATTATTTCTCAAAAAATTTCACCACATAACTTTGCACATAATCACATATAAACACATTCAATAAACTCTTAGGAGGCACACTTAAGAATAATTAGAACGATTAAATAAGATTTAGAAAAGCGGGGTATTACAGTTTTGTATGGTATCGTAACGAAGCTTTTCTGGAATGTCAATGTAATGATTTTTGCCAACGCTTACCAGGAAATAAGGGTTCGTCGTTCAACATAACTTGTCTAACTCTGTTTGAACATTGATGACAATAAAGTCTAACATATTATGTGTAGTTATTAATCAAAATATGATGTTGTTAATCGTAGTTCAAGGGTGTTAGTACTTATTCTCAAGCTCAACTCGATGAGGTTCGTAAAGAATTGGAAAAATGTGTGATAAAGCATGTCTTGGCAGATTGATAGGTATTGCTTCTAGTTCAATTATTTTTTATTGAGACAAATAGTTCTCCTCTAGTTCAAAGCATGCTACAGGATCTTTATTTGTTGCTCATGGAATATTTGATATCATCTTAGTTGAGATTGGGTTGTTGTTGAGTATTGTTTTGATTGATTGCTACCATTTACTTCTCCAACAATGGCAGGTTTATAGTTCAGCAGTTGAGCTGAATGGGCACCTCTCAATCACCTGAAAAGTTGTTCCGATCGAAATGCCTAGCTAGCTAGTTGGAATTATATGTTATCTTTGTTTTGACATTTTGAACGGTATAAACATGTGTAGAATTATGACTATATTCAATTATGTATGAATATTTTTTGAGATATACGATGATTAATGGCATAGTTTCGGTTATTTTTATTGTTTTAGAATTAATTTAACTGTTGAAAATTTGTCTAACAATATTTAATGACGATAAAAATCTGTTATGTATCCAAACATACATAACGGAAAAAAAAAAAGAATTTTCATAACGGAAAAAACCGTTATGTATAACAGTAATAGATAACGTAATGAAGAGCGTTATTGTAATGCCCCGAAAATTCCTTACGATCTCAAAATTTTAAAGTTAATTAAATAAATGGCTTTGCACGCCTAAGTTTACGATTTTGAATTCTAAGACTAACGGTCGAATCCGTTTCCGAAAATAAATTACGGAAGTCAGCTAGACGACTACTGTATTTAGGGTTAGTGCGTACGAAAAGTTTTTAGTTCGTGAACTCAGAACGGAAAACCGTCTGATTTTTACATTCACGAAATCGCGATACGAACTCGCCCGAGAAAGTTCGTTTTTATGATTTTCTGGACGAAACTCGGACTGTGTCGTCCCAAGTTTTTGTCAAAATAAATTTTATAAATTTTATTTTCCGATTAAGTTTCATACGTTAGAATTTTCGGTCGAATCGGATAGCGACGATTTTGTGCCGAGCTACGTTTTTCGTCGTTCGATTTCCTTAACGTCGTATCGCGCCGGAAAAGCGCGTATTTTCCTTCTCCCTCTCCCTCATGACCGACCTCTCTCTCCCTTGTTAGCAAGATATTTGATTTGTTTATAGTTTAAACTTTACACCTATTGTTTTAACTATTCACCTTTTACACCTTTACACTTATTAAACCTTATAACATTATGTTATATCAATTAAATCACATCTCCTCCTTCCCTCCCCCCCCCCCCCATTTTCGGCAACCATCATCCCTCACTCTCTCCCATCTTCATCTTTTCTCCACCATTGAAGACACTTGAAGATCTTGAGCAAGAAATCACACAAGACTTCATCCAACCATCAAAACCTAAGTCTTCCTTTATTAAATCTCAAGGTATTCATCTCCTCCATGTTCCTATCCAATTGGATTCCTCTTCTTTTTATTTTTCTTCTTGGATCGAAAATTAGGGATGATGAAATAGATGTTTTGATCTTGAATTAATGAAATTAGATGTGTTAGATAGGATAATTAGGGATTAGAATTGAATAAAATCAAGAGCCCTAATACCCTAATCAATACCGAAATTTTAGGGGTTTTGGTAGGATTTTTGGATTTCTTCAATTGATGTTAAATTCATGTTTAGGAAGTGCTTAATTGGGGATTAGAACCAAGAGAAATCGAAACCCCCATGTTATGTTGAAAACCGATTTAGGGTTTGAGTTTTGAATTGGGGATTTTTGCATGTTAATGTGTGATTGGATTTCATTTGATAAATTGATGTTATAATAGGATGATTAAGAGTTAAATGATTTTAATTGATGAAGAAAACACCCTCTTAATCCATGTATTGAAACCGAAATTAAGGATGAAATTAGGGGTTTTCTAGTAGTTGTTTTGGTTGTTGATTTGTTGATGGAATAAGGTTGTAATTGGTATTAATTGTTGATAGGAATTTATTTAGATTTTTCTAAAAATATTTTGTGGGATGTAAGAGACGAAGAACTCGTCGTAAGTTGAGATATAGTGTTGATATGAAATGGTTATATGCATGAAAGTGATTCTCGTTAGATGTTGTTTAATGACGTAAAATTTGAACGAAATCCGACAACTTTGAAAATTGTGTAAGAGACGAACAATTAGACGTAAGTAATAACCGAGAAGTCGAATGAGAATTCTAATTTGATAATATCGTTTATGATGGACTTGGGAACAACTTTGTAGTTGATGTCATGAGCTTTCGAGCTAATATAATATGAGCTAAAGTGATAGTCGAGAACTAGAACGAGAAGTTGATAACATATTGGTTTAGTACTTGTTAGCTGGAAGCCGACGTTTGAAACGTTGTGCTATTGGACGAGTTTTGAGAAGGAGTTCATCCGTATGGGAGTACGTGATGACTGCCTTGAGGGTCCAGTTTCTTAAGAAATCGAATACGAGAACTTAGAACGAACCTAAGACGTTACACGTCGATTCTATCGAGCAACTAGGGTTAGCGCGGCAGTTTTGCAACCCTCGCCGGAAACTGTAATAACTTCTAGCTCGTTTATCGGATTTGCGATCCGTAAATTGGAGCGTAAACTAGACATCCCAAACTTTCCAACGGTACAGGGCTCATCCCCTGTTTCCAGATCTCCTGTTCTGGGCAGTCCCCAGAGTTACTGTAATGCGCAGTGAAATTTCAGTTTTCATTCTTCTAAGTTGTTTCGTTCGCAACTTAGTTTCTTTCGATCGTTTAAGCCGTAATAACTAACGACTATCTTCCTACTGACCCTAGAGTCACAAAAGGAGCCTTGAGTGCTAAATGAGACGAGACCTCATCTCATACCCGTTCAAGTAAAGAAAACTAGTTAAGCGTGAAATTGCATAAGTCGTTTAATGAACTAAAACGTAATTTTACTAAGTTGATTCTTTCCAACTTAGTATCTTATGATCTTTTAAGTCGTTTTTAAGCCATCGACTACCCTCTCTACTGACCTAAGAGTCGAGTATGAGACCTTTCAAGTTCTAAACGAGATTTGTTCGAGTCTCGTTCCCATTTAAGTAAAATGAATCTAGTAAGCGTGCAAATGCCTAAAGAATGAAACGACTAAAACCAATTTCGATTGTCTTTGATCGATTATCTTTTACGACCCGAGTTTAAGTATTATTATTTTACGATGAAGGAGGAAGCCAGCAGTAAAGAAAGGACGGAAGATCCGAAGATTGGAAGCTAGCACTTCTTAGTTCTGTATTACGAGGTGGGCTTTTATATACAAAATAAAACGAGCAATGCTCGGAAAATCTTTCTTTATCGCTTTGATATCTGTGTTTTCAAAGTGATATTATGGCATGAACTATTTTATGTTTTATGTGAGTTCTCTTGTACCTATCTGAGTCAACATTCGTGTTTTCCAGATTTAAAGTTAATCTAACTAGGTTAACTAACGATCGGCTCTGAGTTAGCTGCTAAGTGCTTTCCAGAGTTAGTGCACTTTGTAACCTGTGGTGTATGTGATATATTGTTGAGGGGTACCAGCCACGGTGAATGAGATTTGGTCAAGATTGAACGTAACATACCAGAAAAATGCTTGCAAGCTAAATTGAGAAAAAGAGTCAGAAAATGTTTAGTAGACACGGGTTCTTTCCAATAAAACCCCGATGAGCTACAATTATGAAATGCCATATTTATCTATACTTATGATTATGATTTCGGCATCGTGCCCACTAAGTGCTTTTGTACTTAGCCCTGCATTGTTTTCTAAATATGCAGGTTGAAGCGACGTGAGCGGCAACGGTTGAAGTTGAGTTGAAAAGATAGGATGCTTTAATTAGGACTCTTCCACTGCCAGAACTCTAAGTCTTTTGAGAATATGTGTATATTGAACAAAACTCTGTAGCATAAGTCTGTAATCTTGAACTTAGATACCTTGTGTACTTTTGTCAAGTAATCACTCGTGATTAACTCTTTCTTTATTATATTCAAGTCTTGTTCATTGAATGTATAGTGTCTTTTATGTATGTTTAGTCATTTAGCCCCCTTCTTCCCCACTTCTTTAATTCAACCCCAGTCGCACCTCGGCTTCGGCCATCCCTCGGGATTTGGGGCTGTGACAGTTATGTATTAAAACAAACTATTATGAATAAGTTCATAAGATAACGGAGGAAGTTAAATTTTCATAACGGAAGAAACCGTTATATATGAGAGTTATAGATAATGTAATATCAGATGTTATGTATGTTGTTAGAACCGTTATGTATAATATCATAGATAACGGATTTTATCCGTTAAGGACATCATACATAACACCAGTATACGTAACGGTTTTTTCCTTACATACATAACAGATTTTAAAATCCATTATGTATAAGCATTTTTTGGTTGTGTTAACTTTTGATTTGATAACTATATGTGCTTTATTATACAAGTGAACAAAGAAATGACTTGTGGAGATTTATCACTTCAGTTAGTCAAAAGATCCAAGGTCCTTTGATTTTGTGTTGGTGATTTTAATATTGTTTTGAATGTTTCAGATAGGTTTCAAGAAAATCCTATAACACAAGCATATATCAAGGATTTTGCAGAAAGTCTCCAGCTCAGCGAGTTGATTCCTATTAGAATGGTTTTATTTGAACCCAGTGATTGGGTTTGGTAGCATATGCTCAAGGAGAGGTTTACATTGGGTTTAGTTGCATATGCGCAAGTTGCTACCTCGTGGCGATGAGCCTTTTCAAGTGTTCGAGCGTATTAATGATAATGCCTACAAAGTGGACTTGCCAGGTAAGTATATTGTTAGTGCCACTTTTAATGTTGCTGATTTGAGTCCGTTTGATGTAGGGGATGCTTTGGACAAATCCTCGTTAAGAGGAGGAGAATGATCCAGCCCGTAGTCTAATCCAAGTTCCTGTTGGCCCGATCACACGAGCTCAAGCTAAGAAGTTCGAGAAAGTGCTCAATGAGTTAGTTGATGAAGTGTGGGCGCAAGAGTTGTCAAAGAAGCCCATCGGAGATGATTGTGAAGGAAGCCCAAGATACATCAATTTAATATCTTATGTTTGGGTTGGTCCATGAAGACTTTTAATTAATTTACTTAAGTGACTTTTAATATTTTACTCCATCCGTCCACAAAAAAGTGCCCCATTTGAGTATCAGTACGTGTTTTAAGAAAGTTGGTAAGTTGTTATAAGTGAAGTTAGGACTTATTGAGAGTGGAAGAAGTGGAATGGAAGTTAAAATTGTTGTGAGTGAAATAAAGGTCTCACTTGCTGTGAGTGAAAATGAAATGAAGTTAAAGTTGTTGTGAGTGGAATAAGGACCAAAATTAGGCCTTAGCTGAGTCAAATTTGAGTTTTATGCCTTGTTTTAAATAAGGACTTGTTACTTCATTAGATTAGGAATTATTTTCCATGTTTAGTTTCTTGGTAGGGTTAGGTTTTCGTACACTCTATATATAGGGCTTATTATGGATGAAAATTACAACTTTTGATTATTAATATTATTTTGAGGTTATTATCTATCGAGTTTGATGTCCCGATACGAGTTAACTAGTGTATGGGGGAATACATCAGTACACATGTTTCCTTAAAACTTAATTTTCTCAACTCAACAACTGTGAAACTCAGTTGGGCTAGTCGCTAAGTCAGGAATACAGTTGACTTCTTTGACTGAGGGTCAACTGTACTTCAATTAGTTGAGGTTTTAAGAGCAGTGCGGAAGTTTAATGGAATTTGTGTTAACTCATTTAAATGATCCGAGTGTGAAAGCCAGGTTCACAAAGCTTTTATGCAAATTGAAATTTGCTTGTTTGTTAGTTTTTACTTGGACATAAACAATGACTTAATGAAAATAAATACAAAACAATTTTTACGTGGTTCAGAGATAAGTTTCTACGTCCACGACCAGCTTCCTTGCAGGTAATCCACTATGTAGTTACGCGCACTACAAAAGCGTTACCACTTGGTTTGCAGGTACCAAGCAACCTGATACATTTTTTTTCCAGTACAACAAAACCTAACTGTTCTGTTTGCGGGTACACAAAAACCTAGAACCTTTTAAACCTGGTAAGGGTATGAAAAGGATTTAGGGTTTTTCCTACTATGAGAATCAACTTACAATAAGTGTTGATTCTCACTTCTAAGACTAGACTTTGGAAGGAGTGATTAAACTTATGAATCGAGTGACTGAAATTCTAAGGCTCAATCGAATAAAGGAAATTTTAGGAGAGCTAAGAAATCTAAGAGAGTACAAGGAATGGGGAGAACTCTGGCACTTGAATGCTTCAATCTTTTTAGTGTTGTATACTCACAATCTTTCTTAGTGAATCAGTAGCGTTAGTAAATTAGTATTCTTCACGTTGATGATGAACCACTATTTATAGGCGGAAATGTCGGAAAAAGTCGTTTGACCTCTGCCATGAAATTGATGGGCTCTCTCTCTGTGCAGACTTTCCTAAAATGGTAACTGTGAAGCTTGCTTTTGAACTGCACATTATCTATGTCGGCCCAAATGAGAAAATGACAGACTCTCAACCTCTCACGTGATCTTGAGCATTTGAAATTTGAATTCAGATCCAAGTATTCCCTTCGATCTTCTTCTCACCTATAACTTCAACAGTTCTGGACATAGTTGATGCGTCAACTGAGTCAACCAAGTTCGAGAGTCAACTGTGAGTTCAACTGTCTTGATCAGTTTGTCTTCATCTTCAAACTTCCTCTCAGTTCGAGTCCTGTAAAAATAAAATCTTTATGCTCAAACAACGAGCTTATCTAAAAGACTCTGAGACATATTTACTCGGTTGGGGTCAGTTAGGTTTTGGTATTAATCAAAACTTCACTAAATTTTTCAACAGAGTTATCCTTCGAATTACTCGATTTCACCGATAATTCAACCAGACTTATCAAAGGTAAATCATCCCCGTTTGTAGCATCTTCTATCTAGGTTAGTGTTGATGAACCATTGCTCTTTAGGTCGTAGGGGTTAATTCTTGCCTACGATTCTCTGGAAGTCCGATTCAGGGGTACTACTATCCATATTGGTTCCGTGTTCCTTCGATTCTAGGCTAATCTTACGTTGATTCTCAACAATTTTGATCAGGATCATATCAGTTTTGGGTGTCATTTGCCGACTGAATTCCGTTGTTAATCCCTCTGTATCTTTCTATTATTTTGCTATATTTTGTTGGTTTTAATTGTGTCCATTTACGACTCATTTATCTGCTAGCATTCCAAACAAGCAAATCATAATAGCTAATATACATAACACGTCAGTATAATAATAAAGTTGTTCTTTAATAACAAATTAAGCAGGTAGATAATGGTTTATAAAATAAGCAAATTATTGTTTTCAATATTGTTTATCTCAATTAGGGATGGCAATGGTTCGGATTTTCATGGGTACCCTGATGGGACGGGTTTGAGAAATATTAGATTTTTGGGACGGGTTTGGGTAGAAACATATAAACCCAGGGGTTTGGGTCGGGTTTGGGCAACTACCTCCGGGTACCCGTTACTCAGACCCATTTACATATATATAAGATAAAAAAAATATTATATTTATAATTTATTATATAATTATAGTAAATATTAGTATATATTAATATATTTAGGGTTTTATATTATTTTCTTAACTCACACACACATTCCTTACGAGTCGAGTCTTTAATGTTTTTCCTCTACTTCTCTAAATTTACTTCCGAAATATGACGACACAGCGGCAACATCAATAATTCATAATCTTCTAGTTATGTTTTAGGATTTTGTCTGAGAAAGATTTGAGTTATGATTTCAAAAACCCTAATATGAATAGTGATTTTCGAGATTTTATTCGTTACTCGAAATTTTGATCTGAAAACTGGATTTCTAGATACCTTGATTTATTTGGTGAGATATGAGACGAAGTAGAGAGTTTTCTGACATCGAGAAAGAGTCGTGGTGAGTTTTAAGTTGTTTGAGAGTTAAATGAAATTATAGGGTTGTTTTGCACCGGAAAGCTTTTCTTTTTGGCGAATTATATCGCGTTTTTGACACAGTGGTGCAATCTTTCTCTGTTTAATTTTCTATCCTACTCTCTTCTCTCTCTCGTCGATCTCTCTCTCTCTCTCTCAACCGACATCACCCTTCCTCTCTCTCTCTCTCCCTCCCCTTCGGCAGCACACATACACACCCATACACACAAAAATCCTCCATGGATGCTTGAATGTTGGAGCTTCAAGTTGCGTGGAATAGAGCCTTGATCGATCGAACCTTCAATCTCAAGTAAATATCGAGTTCCTTGTTCAATTGTAAGTTATTCAAGATCAAGAAATTCATCTTTCTCCCTTCTCTCTTGATCGACCGAATTGGAAGAAAATAGGAAGCTTTATTCTTCGAATTTTTAAGCTCAAAACAATGATCCATGTATAATTCCATGCATGAATTTCAAAGAGAAACCCTTGATCATCCAAGCCTTATGAATGCCTATTTTCTTAGCTCAAAATAGGGGTTTCCATGTTTTGGTTTTGATCATGAAATTAACGATGAAATCGAGTCCTAGAAATTAATCTAAGAGTGTGTGTGAGATCAATTGAAGAAAGCCAAAATTCTTGCTAATTTTTCCCAAAAATTTCGAAGGGCTCTAGCCTAGGAAATTAGGGATTTTTGTTGTGTGGATTGGATGCATGAATTGGTGATGTATTAGTTGAATTAGAGTATTTTGATGCATGATGAATGAAGAAATTAAAGAGTATGATTTATTTGTTATTTTTCTTGAAAAATTCGAAGCATGCATATATGAGTGGTTGGTGGTTTTGTGTTGTTATTGAAGAAGTAATGATAGAATTAGGAGTTTTATGATGTTATTTTCTTGATTAAATGAGAAATTGAGAAGCATGAAAATCTATGCAATTTTTCCAAAAATTTTCGAACTATACATGTGAGGAAATTGATGATTTTTGATGATGTTTAGTATAGGTTGTTTATTTGATGCTTGCTAAATGAAATTGAGTATATAACGACCCTAAGTTTAAGAGGAATCGAAGAAAGAAACTCATTTGCTTAAAAAGAAGAAAAGGTCGAACTAAATAAGCCTTAGAACTTGTGATTTTTGTTGATCATGTGTTCTAAATGTCAAATTGAATAAGGATTAATGAAATTAGATTTATTTGAGGTAAAATAGAGCTTGAAATTATTAAAATCGGATGCCTATAGAGAAAACCCCAAATAATCGAAGCTTATGGGCATAAAATGAGGATTTTTAGTATTTGAGCTCATTTTATGAAATTAATTGGAAAGCCGATCAATTGGAATTTTTATAAGTACGTTAGAGCCTTGAATTTTTTAATTTGGACAAGTAATGCCCTAAATCCCAAAAAATTTCGAAACATGTAGGATTTTTGAATTGGGAATTTTTGATCTTGAGCTTATTTGAGTAAATTGATGTTATATTCATGAAATTAGATTTATTTTAAGCATGTTAGAGCTTTGAATTTCTAAAATCGAACATGTATAGATATATATATATGTGTGAAAAAATCAAAGGTTTTGAAGAAATTAAGCATGAGATGTTGAGTTCTTGACATTGTTTGATGAATATGATGATTAGATTATGAAATTGGAGTAAAAATAATTATATTAGCTTCTTGAATTTATTAAATCGGAGTTTTTATGCGAAAGTTATTAGAAATTAAAGTTTAAGAATGAAAAATCGAGCTTTCGTAAGTTAAAAGTGAAATTAAGTAAAATTGATCGAGTAATTGATCAATTGAAATTATTTTGAGTAAATTTGACAAGTTTGAGAATTTTCCGAGCATTTGTACACCTTACGAGAAAAAGTGACGTAGACTTTAACCCGAGATATTTTGCTTAAGGTTTCGGATTTCGAATCCGACTCCATATTTGAATTCCTTAATTTATTTTAAGATAACGAAACTGTTTTCATTAAAATCTGACGACTTTAATTTTTCAATTTAAAAGTCGAGCAGTATTGAGTCAGTATGAGACTGTGGATGAGACTTGAGTGAATTTTTGAGTTGATATTCGTGTTTGTATAATTTATGTGATTTTCTGGAATTTTTCTGGAATATTCTGAGATATTTGAAAAAATTTTCTTTTTCCGTCAATTTATCGAAGTCAGTCGTTTACCTATCTGTGAATGTCTGATTCTTAATGTAAATGTCTGAATGTGAATGAATTGTGTTTAAGGTGGTCGAGAATTAATCTCGTAATTTTTTGAGTTCATTTGACTCGAGAAATTGAGAAATACGACTGACCTTAAACACAATTAATCTCGTCATTTTTCAATTTAAATGTCTGAATGTGAATGAATTGTGTTTAAGATGGTCGTGAATAGTAAATTCTCGATTTTTGTGATTTTGTTTAAGTTTTAATTTGTTTGATGTTATCGAGTTAAGTGTTCGAGTTTGAGATTCTATTGGATTAGTACTTGGATAGAGTCGAGAAACCGAGAAAGATCGATTTAGCCGAGCCGAGATAAGTTAAGAAACCCGAGTCAAGTAGAAATCCTTCAGCCGAGCGTTAGAACTCATTTCATTTTTCAAGAAAATAGACTCGTCCTTATAAGATGTTATTCTTGAAGGAACGAGCGGGAGTGAGAAGTGAAGCAAGAAGAAGAAGAAGTTTGCCCCGACTAAGCCCCTTCATCAGTCAGGTGGGCTTTATAAATCGAGAACTATTGAGTGCTATTACGTATTGATTATTACGTAAATTTTTAAATTAATTGACTTGCCATTTTATCTGAGTTTTAGTATGTTTGATCATCTACTTGTGTTACTATTACCCTGTGTGAGACAGGAACACATGTGTTGTTATTTGAATTATTTGAGGTGACTGTGAGCCTTTCTTCGGTTAGGTCAGTCCCAGTGTTTGAGAAGGAGGCTTACTTCTCAATACATAGATGATGTGGTAGATTGATTCATACCTTCCTACTATTATATATATATTGACTGCGCAATCATTTCAGAAAAGAAAATGTTTTTGCATTCACAAGCAAAATGTTTTATCTGTACTCACACTTGTGATGCAGTGGCAAGGCAAGTTCAATTATATAGCTCTATTGAGCAGGTTTTAAATTATTTTTAGCATGTGTTCACTGAGTACAAAGTACTCAGCCCTGCATGTGTTTTCTAAACGTGTAGGTTAGCTCGGATGTGGATGGCGCGGATTGCTCAACAGTGTGTGTTAATAAGTCAAGTCGTTTGTTTAAGCTTGCAATTGCATGTCTTCATACATGTAATTGTTGGGACTTGAGTTTGAGATTACGCTGCAACAACAATATTTTATTTGTCTTTCAAAACTAATACTCTGATGTCGTGATGATACAATGAGCCTTGTGCTCGATACTATTTCCTATATCCCCGACTTCTTTTGATATGTTATCAATTGAAAGCATGTTATCAATTGTTATCACTTTCAAACTATATTCCCTTGTTCCTGAGCATGATCCCTTGTTGAGTTGTGTTTATTTCTATTGTTTCACTATCACTGTACAATGGATTCTAGTCGTTCCTACACACTTGAATTTGGGTTGTGACACAACTACTACTTAGACTTCGACTGAAAACATCCTTGCTTCTGTGCGAGAGAGATTGATTGCTTTTCTTCTTGAATGCTTGTGCGCTTTTATAGTTTCAATCATACTTTCGCAATGGTGAAAGTTTCTATTTATAGAGAGAGGATGTCGAAAGAGCCGTTGGAAAGAGTCGATTGACATCTGCCATAAAGTATGGTGCTTTACCTAACCTCTGCAAACTTTTCTAAAGTAGTAACTGCGAGCCTTTCTTTTTGCATGTCTCTGCGGTCGGTCTATAAAAGGAATTTTCCAAGTTGTCTTGTACTTTGAGCAGATTTGAAATTTGAATCCAAGTTCTTATTTCTCTTTTATCTTCCTCGTCTTCTTTTTCTGATTTCTAAATGTTTGACTTCGACAGAACTGATCAACATGCTTAAACTATATGGTTCAGTTCTGGATTCGACTGACGAGTCTTCTGACTGACCAAACTTCAACTTGAACTGCCTTTAGTCTTGAGTTGTCTTCTTCAGTTTGAACCTGTAAAGATAAACTCCCTATGCTCAAACAATGAGCTCTAGCTACGAATAAACTGAGGGCTCATATACTCAGTTGGGGTCAGTTGGGTTTTGGTAGAAGTCAAAACCTTTACTAATTTTTCTAACAGAACCGAAACCAAAGGGGTCGGCCGTTCGATTCCCATTTAAAACCAGAGCCAAACCGTGCCCACCTCTATATATATTTGTCACAATATTTAGAGAACGGCGTTGCATTTTACAAAGATTGTGAGAGTTACATCATGAAAGAAAAGAGATGTGGTACTCAGAAGATAGTAATCAAAAATGTGCATATAATATCCCAAATTTTCTAAATAGAATTTAGGACTCCTAAATATATTAAAAATATTTTCACACTAAAAAAAGTCTTTTAGTTTTTTTGAAAATAAATATATCATGTTTATAGTCGTTGTGTAGAGTATTTTATTAAGAGTCTATAAACATTGAGTTCGCTCAAAAAGGATTTCGCATGAAAAAGTTATGCACGTTTTAAAGTTTTAAAACATAAGGTGTTGCACAACTGCTTTTACTTGGCAGCTACTTACTCTTTGCAGCAGCTTACTGCTCCTCTACTTCCGCACTGCAGCAGCTTCCGTCTCGCAGCATCTTATTGCTCAGCTGCTTCCACATCACAGTAGTTTACAGCGCAGCTTCTTGTTTCTTCCTATAAATAAGCACTTAGAATCTTCAATTCCATCATTCAGGTTCCTATTCTCGCTCAATTTTCTGACCACATTAGCTCAAACTACATGCAGTTATCCATAAAATATTTTCATGTGTGTTCTATGTAATATACTCTATGTCTATAGATCAAGATATTTAGTGACTACACAGGTACAAGTTGAGTATTGTGCGCATCACATTGCAATACGATGGGTTGATCTCCATTTGTATTGTAGCTAGAGGTTTTTCGCTAAAGGCTCTTGGCCTATGTTAATATTGACCGTGTTACTTCACGGACTTTGTCCTGAGTACAAGTCAAATAGGCTATTAAATAGTCCGAGTATAATGATCGAACGTCACATCATGCATCTAAACTATGTTTTGTATGATCAAGGGTGGTTTTCTATTTTAAAAACCCTCTGAGGCATACCATGTTAAATGGATAATCTACTATGTTTCCAAAATATTTTCAAAATGGCAAATGCCCACTGAGTACACTAGTACTCATCACAAAATCTTTTTGTAAAATATTTTCAGTTCATGAGGCAGGTGATGGGACGCGAGGCTGAGGGAGAGGCTGTAGCTATTGTGTACTTCTGCTATGTTATTTTAAATGTGTAACTTTGAATTTCCTAGATATGCAGTTTGAGATAATGATCGTCAATTATGTTTTAATGGTATTTATTATATGTGTTAAATATGCTCTTTCTCACCTCTTTACTCTCCCTTTCCTCGTACCCCGATTTATGGGAACCGGGATGTGACAGGTACCTTCTTTCTATAGAAGGTTTTCATTATAAATCGTTGTTAATTTTGGTGCTAAAAATAATTTTGATGATAAATTTGAAATATGATCAGGTACTAACCTGTTAGTACATTTTTTTAGAAAGAGTGAAGAGTTTAATTTAAAATCCAAACTTACATAATTATACTAAAATAAATGAGCTTTCTGAAAATTTTCCTTCAAAATTTTGAGCTTTTTCATTTCCTTATTTTTTCTTCTCATGTGGCATGCAAATTAAACTTGTATCACCCAAATAATTGATTACTCATTTGATTTTCACTCATTTGGTCTATCTACGGAAAACAAAGACAATTTGCAATCAATATATTTTAACCGGTGCACTGTGATTTTTATCTGGTAGTAGGAATATGTAATTGATGCTTTATTGTAACCGGTGCACTGTGATTTTTATCTGGTTCTATTTTGTGGTAGTGAGTCCTTTGACAAGATGACTAAAAAATATGAAAATGAATATTTTTCTTACGTGAATTCTTTTTCTGTTTATTAATAAATATATGAAAATAAAATTATTTGTCCTCAATTAACCATCAATTGATCATGGATATTCTTAAAGATTCTGCGATGGTTGAAGATATGTATTAGTGTATTTAGCTATTGGTTCTATGCTTTTTTTTTCAATAATTCTTCATTTTGTATATTCTCTTAAAATGTGATCACTGGAGTTTGGGGCTGCAAAAGTGCCACTCAAAATTAAAGAGTATGGAGTAGATGAGAACTAGAGCATACAATGTAATGTTTAATTCATACACTATCATGTTACAATTGTGTTTGAGAGGATTTTCAAACTAGCACTTCTTAGATAGTTTTTTAAAATTTTAGCACTCCTTATAATTTTTTTAAATTTAGCACTTTTTAACATTTTTGCCCTACCATCACCTATCTAGTAACCAAAAAAAAATTTGTGACTGAACAAAAAAAAAAATCCACCACCACAACCCCTCCCCCCCTCGCCGCCGGCGGCTACAATTTTTTTGTGAAGTCAGAAAAAAAAAATTGTGAAGTCACAAAAAAAATATTCCACCACCACTTTCCGCCGCCGCCGCCACTGTCGCCGGCAGTCACAAAAAGAATTTGTGACTAAACAAAAAAAAAACTTCAACCACCACTTTTCCGCCGCCGCCGCCACTGTCGTTGGCGGCCACAAATTATTTTACACGCTTTTTGTGAAGTCAAAAAATAAACTTGAAAATTTTGTGAAGTCACAAAAAAAATTGAAAATTTTGTGAAGTCACAAAAAAAAGGAAAAAAATTTGAGACGCCACACAAAAAATTGGCAAAATTTGTGAATGCACAAAAAAAATGTAAAAAACAAATTGTAGTTGACAGTACGAGTGAAGTTCAACAACTCGTACTGATACATTGCATCTCTGAAACAAATAGTACTAATTTAATACCCAAGTACAAAAAATTAGGGATCTCAAATCAAATCTAACCCTTGATAAATAAAAAAGGGTCGAAAAACTAGGCATCACATTGAGCAGCTCTGGCCTCAAGGATAATCTAAAATTAGTAAAAGGCTAATACCACACCAATATTGATTTCTTCGGACGTCCTACAAATCTAATTAAAAAAAAAACTAAAATAAATTAAAATTCATTAATCTACCAATGTCAAGTATCAAACCCTAGTTTTCTGCAGCAATGGCGAGCCGTTGAAAGCCATCACCGGCAACGAAGATCCTTTACAAGACGACCGATCATATGATTCGAAATCGGAAACCATGTGCAGGAATTCATCGAGCCCTAGCGCGCAGAACTTTTTCTCGTCATTCTCGAGGAGGCGGAGGATGTTACTGAAGAAGACGGTTTCACAAGGCAGCGTGAGGCCGCCGGTGGCTGGGTAGCCGAATTCCTCCTCCGCCTGGTTGAGGAGGGCCACGAAGATCGGGAGGTTGAGGAAGTGGGTCGGGATGATGAAGCGGCGGAGCTTCTCGCCGACGTAGACCACGACGGATTCGGCAAGGTGCGGCGGTTGGGGCTGGCCGGTTCGTCGTCGTCCGAGGAGTAGAAGAAACTGGAGCTGAAATTGAGAGAGAGCGCGAGGAAGAGAAAGAGAAGAGAGAATTCTTCACAGAGCAAAAATGAAAGTGAGAGAGAGAGAGAGAGAGGGAGAGAGAGAGAGTGAGAAAATAAAGTGGAAAGGAAGAGAGAAAATTGGGATAAGATGGAAAATACAAAATGTATTTGAGGGTAAAAAATAGATGAAGTGCTAAAAGTTAAAAGAATTATAAGAGGTGCTAAATTTTAAAAAAAAACTATCTAGGAAGTGCTAGATTGGGGGAATTTCTCATTGTGTTTTCTACATCTGTATTTTAATCTAGAGGAAAAGTTGCAATTGATGCTATATTATTTTATTTTTTAAGTAAAAGTTAGCATAAAAAAATAGGTTGAGTTACGTTGCATATATTATATCCGAACACTTTGACTGGTATCTATTGTCCAAACTCAATGATTTTAACTTAGGAAAACAAGTTGACTTCTTTCACTTAATTTACTACATTACTTTCTATTTTTCAATAGAGTAGCTAGCTTATTTGATAGTTTGTATTCAATAATTGATGCAGCTGGCATTGTGAGAGCAACAAAGTTGTTGTACTAAATGGCAAGGAGCTTATTAGATTTTCATCAGACTCTCCTTATCTATACTCTCTATACCTATACTATTTTATACTGAGTTTTCAGTTTATTTACAGCAAATGCCAGTAGTTGGAAGCTATAGTTTCTGATGGAAGCAGCCAACTCGTTCTCCAAGAGCCTTCAGCTAATATAGTGCTTTTAAACTACATCTGGAAAAAGGAATGGCATCACAAAGTTTAATGAAGGAATTGGTTAACATTAGTGCATATTTATTAACGGAGAATCGGTTCGTCCTCTACACTATGCTCGTTACATCTATGTAGCTCTTAATGTTTTATAGTTAACCCATGTTAAATGAGTAGTAACCATGTGCTTTTAAAATATATATCCGTCCTGATTATTTTATCTTTGACTAAGTGCTGATATTTTGAAATTCAACTATGGATGCATGGATGATATGTCTGCAAAGTTAGATTTCTCCTTTTATAATGTGTTACATAATGTAGCCATGCAATTGGTTTGTTACCTAGCACTTTTGTATAGTGGAGTTTTTAGATATTTATGTGTTTGGGAGTTATTTTTTTACTCTGTTTATGAAGATATATGTTCGTCTAATTTCTTTCTGTGTCTTTTTTTTTTCCTTTGTTATGCATCTGTTTTAAGAGCTTTTATTTATGATTATTAGTAACTTTAGCGTTTATAAGTTCTTCTTCATTATGGAGATTTTATATTATCTTTTTCAAATGAGATTAACACAAAGCTTTATGGTTGTTCCACAGGGTAAAAATTGTTATGGAACACTTTGATGGGCATTGTGAATTTTCTCGGTTTTGCATAGGTTAGTCTCGTAACTGAATTCCTAGTCCTACTATTACAGCTTAGCTCATGATTAAATATACCTGATATTTCTGGTATTGGAAAAATCTGCCTGGTACGATGGACTTTAAAGTTTTTCTTCTTTAGAAGTTCAGTGTCGTGGAAAGAAAGTTTATTCTTCTGGCTACCCAATGTGGCTTGTTCTTACATTTATTTCATTCATGACGTCTTAGTTCTTCATAGGTTGTCTTAACTTTGATCTGCTTCTTAAATTTATCCTTAAAGATTTTAGAAAGTTTAGGATGTGATAATTGTTAAGAACAGATCGAGTTCCTTAAACTTGGACTACTCCTTCAATCTTATTATACTTTCCATTTAATATATTGGTACAGGTTGATAGTGCGTTATAAAGATAATGGAGACTGCGAGGATGCTTGTACTAGGAGGAAGCACGGGTCGCATATAAAGATATAACATGCGGCAAAAATACAAGTATCTTCAAATTTGACTAGAATGGATTTAGAGATAGATGGTTTTTGCATTCGGGTTTAGTTTTTATCAGATAAAAAATTTAGGAGTACATCACTATTTAGTTTCTCTCATCTATATTGGATATGAATGATAGAACATGAGATTAGTGTGGAGTTATCATTTAGTTATTGAAACCTTGAAGACATTACATATATGAAAATTTACGTTCAATTTAAATTGCAAATATATTTTTGTTATGAGTGGTACTAATATGCTCATTAGTGCCTCGTGATATTAATTTGTGCTCTCAAAATTCATTTTACGACACAAACAAGTGCCCCAAAATATTAATTTGGGGATATAATACAAATTTTGAGGCTACACATTTTGTGTCCCGATATTATGTAAAAGGCACAAATAAGTGCCCCAAAATATTAATTTTAGGACATAATACGAATTTTAAGGCTACACATTTGGTGTCCCGATAATTATGTACAAGACACAAATAAGTGCTCCGATATATTATTTAAAGGCACAAATAAATGTCCCTATAAACTTATCAGTATGTTCTGAAACCTTTGAAGGGGCATTTGTATGTATCTCGAAAAATCAATCTTGGGGCATTTAAAGTGTCTGGAAAGCTCATGGTAAAAAGTGTCCCTAACCCTATTATCGGGGCACATGTAATAAGTGCCCCGATAATCCAATGTGCCCCAACAGCATATATATCAGGGCACTTTTTGGTGTATGGAAAGCCCTTTTTTTGTTGTAGTGACTCTGCATGTGTGGCGAGGGACAAAGTAGATTCATATAACATGATGTCATTATTAATCATTACTTTTAACTGCAGATGGAGATCACAAAAACTTCCCTACAACCGGTTGCATACAATGCAACCGATTTGACCCGCGCTCAACCCGACCAGCGAGTTTTAAAAAACAAAAAACTGCCGACTAATATTATATATACTATTATCTACAAACATTAATAGATATATGTATGTTGGCCGAGTGGTTGGGGGCGGGGGTTAGAGCTTTACTCCCCCTGTTCACCCCAGTTCGAAGCCTAGTCGACGCAAGCTGGTATACCTTTTATTTTTTTTTTAATATTTGACCTATTGGGACACTTTAAAGTGTCCCAATTACGTATTTCTAAATATATAATCTATTGGGACACTTTGAAGTGTCCCAATTGCTATTGTTTAGTTTTTTTTTTAATATGTTTTTTAATTTTTCATTTGTTTTTGTTTTTAAATTATTTTTTAAATAATATTTGTTAGGGTAGTGATATTCGGCCACACTGTGGCCAGCCACACGAGCTAAAAATAGTAATATATGTTTTTAAAATGGAAATATACCCTAATTGAGAAGCATAAACCCTAAAGAGGAAATATGATTATTTCCATTTTTATAGTCAACTTTCCTTTTTTTACGCGTGTGGCCGGCCACAGTGTGGCCGGATATCTTTATTCTATTTGTTAATATACAATTACAATTTTATTTTTATTTTGAATTATTTTTAATAAACTTAATTAAAAATAAGAGTTGTGGTAACTAAAAGTATATGTTTTCGTGAATAAAAGTAATAATTATTGTGAAAAAAGTAATATTTGTGAAACTTAATATCAATAATTACATTTCATCACGATAATAATTACTTAACAAAATTACTAAAAGTACACCTTATCGTAAACAAAAGTAAATATTTTATCGTGAAGAAAAGTAATATTTGTGAAACATTACCTCTCTTCATATCAATGAATACTTTTCATTACGACAATAATTACTTAACAAAATAACTTAAAGTACATGTTATCGTGAATAAATGTAACGATCGTTGTGAAAAAAAAATTGAAACATTACTTTTTTTCATATCAATAATTATTTTTAGTCACGATAATAGTTACTTAATTAAATAACTAAAAGTACACGTTGTCGTTAATAAAAGTAAATATTGTTATTAAACAAAGTAATATTTTTTTATTAAAATTTTTAATAAAAAATCCTTATAGAAAAAAGAAAATGAATAAATAATTAAAAAATAACTCAAAATAATTACTTAATCAAATTACTAAAACTACATGTTGTAGTTAATAAAAGTAAAATATTGTCATTAAGCAAAATAATATTTTTTATTAATTTTTTTTATAAAAAATCCTTAAAGAAAAAGGAAAACATGAAGAATAAATCATTTTTTTTTTAAAACTGAGATAAAAAAATAAACTAAAAAAAAACTAAATAATAGCTATGACACAATATACTGAAAATTAAAATTAAAAAAAAAAGAAATGAAAAAACGAAAAAAAGAAAATAAATACAAATATTACATAAAGTAATAAAACAGTGTGTATATAAATAAATTATCTACCCAACAATTAGTGAAATCCGTTGTAGCCTAGCGGTAGCATTGTAATACCTCAGATATTTTCTTCCGACGAGAAATAAAAAATTTCTAATTAATTAAGGCTCTGCACGCCTAAGTTAAGAAATTTCAATTCTAAGACTAACGGTGAAATCCGTTTCTGAAAATAAATTTCAGAAGTCGTTCGACCGACTACTGTATTAGGGTTTTCGCGTCCGATAGAATTTTCGTTCGAGAACTCAGATCGAAAAACCGTCTGACTTTACATTCACTTATTTTATGATACGAGTCTACTGGAGAAAGTCAGTTTTAATTATTTTCCGGGCGAAATTTGGACTGTCATGTCCCGACTTTTCTTTGAATTTCGGAAATCGAATTATGCTTTCCGACTAAGTAAATTATTTTCAATCTAATGGTCAAATTAGTTTTCACCGGAAACGTAACCGTCTAAGAAAATAATTAATCGATTTCTATACGCCGTATTAGACCCGTAAACGAGATATTATGAATTAATCCACCACTCACAAACCGCCACATACCCCCCTCCCCCTTAGTCATCCTACACCTTATTAAGTTAAATAAACACTCTTAGTCATCACACTCTCTCTCTCTCATCCCTCCCATTACCGTTCCTCCCCCCCCCCCCCCCCCCCCCTCTCTCTCTTTTCTCTCTCTTGTTCTTCATCTTTATTCAAATCTTCATCAAGTTCATCAAGTTCTTCAAGTGTTCAAGTTCCATAACTTTTTCATCTACCGATCGATTTCAAATCCGAGTTCATATTTGGAAAGGTAAGAGCCCCTTCTTCACTTCTATCCGAACAAAATCTCTTTCTCTTAATCTTGAAAATTTCGAAATTATGTAAGAAAGGAAGAAGATGATGTTCTAAGTTTAAGACTTCATTATGTATGTTTAGAAATAGATTTTCATGGATAGAATCAAGTGAAAATCCCCCTTATTATTTTGTCAATACCGAAATTTTAGAGGTTAGGGTTTGATGTTTTAGTTTCATGTTTTGAGATGATTGGTTGATGAAATATCACTCTAGGTATTAGTATATTGATGCATGAATTGTTTTAGAATTTTCTAAAAATAAAAATGAAAATGTAAGAGATGAAGAAGCATGAGTTTGAATGAGTAAATGTTATAATATTGATGATATGATTTGATATTAATGATGTAGGAAGCATGTAGTTTAACATATATTTAATTTAAATTTTTCTAAAAATAAAAATGAAATCGTTGGAGACGAAGAATCGTCAATAGAATTAGTTTCGATGTTGATATGGATTGATGGTTTGCATATTAGTTAATCAATATAGTTAATGATGATAATTGGAAAGTTTGAACAAAATCTAAGAACGCCGAACTTTTCATAAGAGACGAAGAGTCGATCGTAATCGTCGATAGGAAAATCGAACGAGAAAACTAATTGAATATTAGTGATTGTTAGCATGTTAGGGTAGTTGTTGAATTAAATGAGAATTAACTTACAACTTTGGAAAATCGAGTTCTTAGACCAATATAAATGACGTGGAGTAGTTAAGTGTTTTATGATGATATTAATGCATTAAGATGATCATTATTAAGTAGGATGATGATAGAAACTAATTTGATTGAAAATGAATTAGTAAAACTTCAAAAATCGAAGAAAGTAAGTAAATACGTGAAAGAAGAAATAAAGAGTCGAGACTTTATATGGTGAATGATTTGAGTTCGTAGTTGATTAATAAGTAGGAATGAAGCTAATGAAGATTTCATATGGATTATGAAATAGAAATAGAAGTTGAATGTTAAAATTGAATTGAAAATGAAATAGAAATTCTAAGTATAAGTGATTGTTGAAAAGACGAGAAGTAATCATCATAGTTTTTAATCGAGGAACGAGAAAGTATTCACGACAGATAAATATGAGACTTAACTGTAATATGATAGGATTTTCATGCACATAAAGGTTGTATAGCATTGATCGAACCTAGGGAATCGTGCGTCGAGTTTTACGAGCGATTAGGGTTTTTCGACAATTTTGCGACCCTTCACGGAAACTGTCATAACTCTCTGCTTGCTTAACGAAATTGAGATCCGTAAATTGAACAGTAAACTACACATCCGTAGCTTTCATTTGACATAAGGCACATCCCCTGTTTCGAAGTACTCTGTTCTGTATAAGCTCCAGACTTACTGCCTTGTGCAGAAACTTTCGGAAACTCATTTTCTTAAGTTGAATTCTTTTCAACTTAATTCCTTAAGAACTTTTAAGTCATTAAGAGTTATCGACTTCTGTTATAATCTAAATGTCGAGTAAGAACCAAGTTAGTTCTAAACGAGATGTGTTTGAGTCTCGTTTCTTCGTTAATCAAAAGAAATAGTTAGAGTGCAAATGCCTAAAAGTCTTAACTGAATTCGATTTTCTTTTTCTTTAAATCGTCTCGACCGATGACTAAAGTTTGAATATTTGCGATAAAATGAGGAAGTCGGAGTTGAAGACAGGACGAAAGACAGAAGGTTAAAGTTTGTTCTGTAAACAGTTAAGGTGGGCTTTTCTATATATCAAATAAAATGAGCGATGCTCGAAAATGTTTATCTACTGCTTTGATAAGTGTGTTTTCAAAGTGATTATCGTGCATAAAATGATTTGTTTTATGTGAGTTCCTTTGTGCCATTCTGAGTTAGCCGACTGCTTTCCAGAATTATGAGTTAGCCGACTGCTAACTAAATCGATCGGACTCTGAATTAGCCGACTGCTTTCCAGAGTTAGTGTACACGGTAGCCGGTGTATGTGGTACCCTGTTGAGGGGTAGCCAGCCACGGTGAGGAACGTGCGCGGAAGAAGTTAACTCTTCCATGGCGTTAAAATGGGCAAGTTGAACGTAACAACAGAAAAATGCTGATCAATTATGTTTATGAAAAGAAAAATGTTTAGTAGGCACGGGCCTTTGACGAAAACCCCGATGCGTTACTTATTGAGATGCCTGATTAATCCGTACTCTTATGATATGATTTTCGGCAATGTGCCCACTAAGTGCTTTTGTACTTAGCCCTGCATATATTTATAAATGTGCAGGTTGAGTGACGGAAGCGGCTGAGGTTGAGTAGAGTTGTACATAGAAAAGAAGATTAGTGTTGTTGGGAAATTTAAGTAAAGTTTTGATTGATTCCAAAACCAACTGACCCCAACCGAGTAGATGTTGCCATAACCTAATGTTAGTAGTTAGGCTCGCTGTTTGAGCAATGTTGAGATTTTATCTTTACAGGTCTCCAGCTGAAGATGGCATCATGACTACACTCGGATAGAACATCAGATGTAAGAAATACAACTGAGCGTTCAAGGGGGAAGATGTAAGAGAACATCAGATGTGAGAAAAATAACTGAGCGTTCAAGCCAAATGATCAGATGTCGAACATCAGTTGCAGGACTCGAACTGATAAGATCGACAACATGAAATTCAAGGCAGCTGAGAGTTCAACTGTTCCTATTTAGACAGAAGGTCAGATGGAACATCAGCTGAAGACCACTCGGATGAAGACCAAAACTTCTCAACCGACTAAACAAGGTTGAAAGTCAAAGGTTGAAGATTTGAATTTCAAAAAGAAAGTCACGTGAAGGTTTGACGTTCTGTCATTACCTCATTTGGCCCAACACAAGGTTGTCTCAGATGGAAAGCAGAAGTTCACAGTTGCCAAATCGGGAAAGTCTGCAGAGATGAGAGACAAGCCATCGCTTTCACAGAACAGAGATCAACAGCTCCTCCAACGGCTAGTTGATTCTCTCCGCCTATAAATAGAGGCCTTCATTCATTCACCAAGACTGAGAGAAGACAGACAAGAGCAAAGAGTTAGACGAGCGAACATCACCAGTTGAGAGTTCATATCGCAAACGAGCAAAATTGAAATAAATCTCTAAGAACATCACTAGTTGAGAGTTCATAGAGTGTTAGATTCTGTCTTGGTGTTTTTAGATCTTAGTTTGAGTCTTCACTTGTTCAAGCTTAGATCCTAGCTCACTCCTTTGTTCGAGCTAGTAGTTGGAAAAACCCACCCTTATACACATCCCCTAAAAAGGTTGTTAGGATCCTACTCTTCCTGTAATTGAGTAGATAGGTTGATAAGTACCCGCAAACTTATCTGTAAGGTTGATAAGTACCCGCAAACTTATCTTAACGGTTGCAAAGCCCGCGTAAGCTTTGTGGAAACTGTCCTAAAGAACTTGGACTGAGTTGTGTGGATTCACAACTCCCCGTGGACGTAGGAGTTCTCTTCGAACCACGTAAATCTTTGTGTGTTTGTGTTTTCTGTTCAGTTATTTATTGCATATCCAACTGACCAACTAACCAGCACTCAAACTGCATTTTTACATTCTCAACTGACTTGGTTATTGACTGACCTTGCATCAAAGCGTGAGTTATTTTATACGAGTTAATTTTTATCCACCACATTCCGCACAGCACTACACTTCCAGCTGAGTATCCTTACTCAGTTGTGATTTCAGCTGAGTCATATTACTCAGTTGTGATAATTTTTCGGGGGTTGTTTTTAAAATTCTTAACTGGTGTATTCCCCCCATCACAACCCCTCAAAATATCACAACCCAGTAAGAAGACTCGGCTGGAATCACAACTGAGTGGAAAGACTCAGCTGGACTCACAACTGAGGAAGAAACACTCAGTTGGAAGTGAAGTGCTGTGCGGAATGTGGTGGAAATTAAACTCGTTAAAAACAACTCACGCTTTTAGCACGGTTGGTCAATAACCAAAATAGTTGAATATGTGCGGATGCAGTTTGTATGCTGGTTAGACAGACAGATGAGTAAGCTAGAAATAACTGAGTAATGAAAAACACGAGCACACAGAGATTTAATGTGGTTCGGAGATAACCCTCCTACGTCCACGGGGAGTTATGAGTCTACACAACTCTGTCCAAGTTCTTCTAGACAAACCACACAGCTTACCCGGGCTGTGCAACCGTTGCAATAAGTTTACGGGTATGTATCAACCTTTACAGTTAAGTTTACGGGTACTTAACAACCTATGTCAAGTTTGCGGGTACTTGACAACCTAACTACTCAATTACAGGAAGAGTAGAATCCTAAAACCTTTTCAGGTATGAAAGATAATGTTCCAACTAACAGCTCGAACAAGAAGTGAGCTGGGATCTAACACTCTACGAACTCTCACAAAGTGATGTTCTCAAGGTTCGATCTAAAGACACTCAGACACAATCTAATGCTCTAGAATTCTCAACAAGTGATGTTCTTAGAGACTAAATCTAAGTTAGCTCGAGTAAGGAATATAGTTCTTTCTTTCGCTCTGTCTCGTCTCGTGTGTCTTCTCTTGTGTGTCTTCCTTTTTTTTTTAATCTCCAATGAATGGAAGCCTCTATTTATAGGCGGAGAGAATCAACTAGCCGTTGGAGAAGCTGTTGATCTCTGTTCTTTGATAGCGACGACTTGTCTCTCATCTCTGCAGACTTTTCCGATATGGCATCTGTGCTCTTCTGCTTTCCATCTGAGACAGCCTTGTGTTGGGCCAAATGGGGTAACACTACAAAAAAACAGCAAATTACTGACGGAAATTTCCGTCAATAAATCCCATGTTTCCGTCAGAAAATCACTTTACTGACGGACACGTCTGTCAGGAAAACGAGAGTCAGTAAACAAATTACTAACGGAAATTTTCCGTCAGTAATTTACTGACGGATTACTGACGGAATTTCCGTCAGAAACTTAGTCCGGACAAATTTCATCCGGTTTTAGCTCTGACGGATTACTGACGGAAATTACCGTCAGTAATTACTGACGGAAAATTTTACTGACGGATTACTGACGGAATTTCCCTCAGTAATTTTTTACGGAAATAATGGATTTTCCCTCAGTAATTGTTGTGGCTTTTGGATGTTTTTTACTTACGGAAGTTTCCGTCAGTAATTTACAGAATAATATTTTATTTATTTTTGTTTTTTTTTTTTGCCCTATTTCGACTCAAATATCAGTAACAATATACCAAATTGAAACTAAAACAAGTAACTACTACATCAAAACCAATACGTATAAAAACATAAATCATTTTAACTCATTAACAACATCGTCAAGTTCAACACATAGTTTCAATATTCAAACAACATAAATACTAAATAGTCTGAATCAAGTTCAACAAAAAACCATTAAGGTGTTTCCATGCTAGAGAGTCCGCCGGGTGGCGCATCAATCCATCATCTGTAGATTTGGCGTGCCAACGCATATGTTCAGTTGTTGCTTTAGATGCAGATAACCTTTGCAGTCAGGGCGTCAAGGGAAAATAGTGCATCTGCTTTGCAGGTACGCGTTTTTTCCGCCTGCTTCCGAATGCACACAGGTTCTCCTTGAATCGTGATGCACCACAAAATTTACAACTCACCAATTCCTGGTCATCTCTTCAATAAAGCATGCAATTATTTAAAAAACAATCAATCTTTAAACATAATAGCTTTTAACACGAAATTGAACATACATCTATCCCAAAATTTAACTCATTCATTTCTTAACCGTTCTATCCCAAAAATTTAACCGTTCAATCAATCCTTAAGAAATTGACTACATCTATCCCAAAATTTAACATGAAAATCTTTAAACATAATAGCTTTTAACATACAAGCATGCTCTCTTACATACATAGGCACTACAACAATTAAGCCTAATTAACAATTAAGACGTACTCAATTTCTATCCCGAACGGAGAAGATCCTTAAGAAATTGAATACATCTATCCCAAAATTTAACGTGTAAATCTTTTAACATACTAACATACACATTGCTAGATAATAGTCATGCTTAACTCATGATTAAACAAACATATAAACTAATAGCTTTTAACATACAAGCATGCTCTCTTACATACATAGGCACTACAACAATTAAGCATAATTAACAATTAAGAGTCATCAATTACCAACCTTAATGTGGGATAAATTAATTTAGCAATTATTTACTTGTAGTTTCTATACATTAATGGAATTTCAGATAATGTGGGATTGATATCTCTGGAAGCTGAGCCAAAACACCAAGACATAATGTGGAATTTCAGATAGTGCGGGATTGTTTTTCTTCAAATTGTTAGATATATAATTCACATTGTTCTCTTATAATTCTTCAATGCATAGTTTCAATCCCTTTTAATTATTTTAATTAAGTAATCTTGAATTCAATTTTGAGTGTCTGTGTTTATATTACATGATGCTTGAGATGGGGTGAGGTGATGAAATCTAGCTAGTTGAATTTTCTTCTCCCCCTCCTAATTAATTTCAATTTAATAGTTAATTATGGCATAATATGTATATTTATATACATGTGTACGTATGTGTATATATATAAAAAAACAAAGATCTATGTTACATGCAAATATGAAAATGAGGCAGAGCGGGACTCGTAGTCTAGCAATGGGCCATAGTTTTACATAGAAAAACAAGATTCCCAGCATTTCAACTTTCTAAATGTCCAATTCCAATCAATCTTAAACTACAACTCTTAAACTAAGCACAATCTGCAACTCTTAAACTAAACACAATCAATTTCAATCATTGAAAAACACAAACTGCAATGCACATACAGCGGTGATGACGAGCGAAACGAATGCGGTGAATACAACCCATCGATCTAAAGAGAGAGAAAGAGAGAAAGAGAGGGAGAGAGCAGGGGCGGCTGACTTACTGGGGAAGAAGAGGCCGGAGGCGCGACGGCGGCGGAGAGGGGAGGCACTACGGCGGTGGTGGCGCGACGACGGCGGAGAGAATGGTGAGAGAGAGAGAAATGAGAAAAAGAGAAAAAGAGAGAAAGGGGGGAGAGAGAGGGGCGGCTGACTTACCGAGGAGAGAGAGGCGCGACGGCGGCGGAGAAGGGAGGCACTACGGCGGCGGAGAGGGGCGGCTGACTACAGAGAGAAAATGGCGAGACAGAGAGAAACGAGAAAAAGCGAGAAAGAGAGAAAGAGAGGGGGAGAGAGAGAGAGCAGGGGCGGCTGACTTACCGGGGAGGGAGAGGCGCGACGGCGGCGGAGATGGGCGGTGTTGCGGCAGCGAGAGAGTGAGGAAAAGAGTTAGGGTAACTAGTGAAATGGGGGGAAACTGACCTATATGCATCGAAAATTACTGAGGGCAATTACTGACGGAAAACCCTCAGTAATTACTGAGGGAATTTCCGTCAGCAACGTCCAAAATTAAAAATCTTGAGCCTCTAGTTGTGTCGAGTAATCAACATTTAACTTGATCTCTTCATTTTTTTTCGATTCACAATGAACGTTGATAAATTAAAATTTTTTAAAAAAATTTAAAATTGTTGAATCTCTTATATAGATTAATACTACTGATCATAATGATATACATAATTAATTAATTCACTCGATCTCTTGATTTTACTTGACTCAAAATGAACGTTTGTTACGTTAACATCGTCATCATTCAAAATGCAAGCGTACATTGACTCAAGATATATAATTCATCTCTTACTCGATCAATATTATATTTGCCTCTAATTAATCTTGATCATATATAGATCGACGACAACGACGTCGACGTCATTGGTAATATAACTTAAGCAACTCCCTCCGACCCATTGATATTATTATGTTAGTGTTCGTCATGAAGATTAAGAATAAGGGTAAAAAAAAATAGAAATTGAGTAGGTCTTATCACTTTTGGAAGATTTTGAAGGATTAAAATTTATATATCTAGGGAGACATTTATCATTCTTCATAAAATTATGAAGGAGGACAATTGATTAGTCAACATTTAACTCAATCACTTTATTTTATCTATTCTCACACAAGTTATAAAGTAACTATTCGATAACTGACGTCCATACATCGATCAAATAACAATTAGATCGATCGATCAAATTTGGTGATTGATCGATCGCGATCTAATTTTATATTAATTGATTGATTCTCATGTTATACTATACACGTGTCATCATAATAAAAAAATTGAGTTTTCAGACCCTAAACCCTCGAAACTCTTTAACGTTGTTATGATAACATGCATCATTGAAGAAAAAACATCGAGCCAAATTACTGATAGAATTTAAATTTCGTCAGTAATTACTGACGGAAATCAATTTCCGTCAGTAATTACTGACGGTTTTTCATTTTCCGTCAGTAATTACCGAGGGAAATTAAAATCCGTCAGTAATTACTGACGAAAATTAATTTCCGTCATAAATTACTGACGGGTTCCAATTGCCGTCAGTAATTACTGACGGATTTTAATTTCCCTCAGTAATTACTGACGGAAATTAATTTTCCGTCAGTAATTCGTCAGTAATCTTTGAAAACCCGACCCGCTTTTTTCCGTCAGTAATCCGTCAGTAATTACTGACGGAATAGGTTTCTGTCAGTAATTTGGTCAGTAAATGGCTGTTTTTTTGTAGTGTAATGATTGAACGGTCAAACCCTCATGTGACTTCCTTTTGAAATTCAAATTCAAACCTTTCGGATAGTCAACCTCGGTTAGTCGGTTGAAAATCGTGATCTTCATCTGAGTGGTTTTCAGCTGATGTTCTGAACCGTCGAACTCTCAGCTGACTTTGAACTTCATGTTGATCTTCTTGTTTGAGTTCTACAACTGATGTTCTGAAACTGAACACTCAGTTGTCTTCCTTGTATTTAGTCAGTTGGGTTTGAACCCTCAGATGACTTCCTTTTCATCTGATGTTCTCTTTCTCTTTACTGCTTCTCATCTGACTTAGACCATTCCATAGAAAGAAATATAATTACTTCAACTTGTATTTTATATCGCAACACTTTTCATATATGTTTTTTTATTAATTTATCAATATAAGAAGTAATCAAATAGTCATATACCGTAACATTCAAAATTCTACTCGAGTAGATTTAGACTTTGGAATATTTGGAAGACTAGAATGATCATATTTCCTCTCATGTAAACAACTCTTCTTGAGCCGTTGCACGCAAGGCAACAAATACAGCTCAACAACACTTCTTTTCTCTCTCTATAACAATACATATATATATTCCCTCTCCGTCTCAGCAAATACTACGTGACTAAAAAACTTAACGATAATCACATCGTTGATCCTTCTTCTATTCAAGTTAGGACTAGTTTAAACACGGCCCATCTTTCCGTTTTGGATGCTATAAATCTTTCTTTTGTCCCCTTAAATCCTCGTTATAAAAAACTCATCCTTATATTTGGCATGATCCAATTACATATAACACATGCAATTATGTGCGCTGCTTCACGTTGAGGATGGCCTTATTAATTAATAACACCTTCACTTTTTCCCCACTGCAGCTTCATCCCCCTCTCTAGTTTAATTCCACCTAGCTCAGAAATAAACTCGAAGATTTCTTCTCTCTAATTCACAATCCAAAATCCTTTCTGCGATGAAATTAACGGCTTTCTGGGCTTGGATTTTACTTCTTTTTGTGGTGTTGGGGTTTGCGCGGAGCAATGACGACGGTTATGATCAGGAGAGAGACTTTATTTCGTGGGGCGACTTGAGATTGAATGACGCTAGTGCTACTTTAGATAACGGAGTTGGCGACCGGAGTAGATTGATCGTCGTTAGTCGGAATGGTACCGCAGATTCTCTTACGGTTCAAGGCGCGATTGATTTGGTGCCGGAGAATAATAGGCAGCGGGTTAAAATTCACATTCTTCCTGGAGTTTACAGGTTCCAAATTCTCTCTGTCTCTCTGGTCGGTTTCGTCTTCTTACAGTTTTTCAACTTTTTTCGATTGTGTTTTTGGGCGGCAGAATTTGATTTTTAGATGCATGCAGTTTTAGTTTGAGCTTTGTTAGTTGTGGGAACTGCTGGTAGTGGGGTAGTGGTGTTGGAAGTGGCCTTTTCCTTTCTCTCTCTTACTAAATTAATTTTATGTTTAATTTCGTAATTAAAATCCGATTCAAAACTGTTCTCGATCATAAATCAGCAGTTCAGGAATTTCGTTTGTGCTAATTAAATTTAATTGGGAAAAATTAATTAATCGCAGAGAAAAGGTTCACATCCCTGCAAATAAACCGTACATTACTCTGATAGGAGACAAAGGTAAAGCAAGAGAAACAGTGATAACATGGCATGACAAAGCTGCAGACAAGACCGCCGACGGCGGTTTCTTGGGGACTTGGAACTCAGCCTCCGTCACAGTACTATCCGACTACTTCTGCGCATCCTCGATCACTTTTCAGGTGATGATCACCATACTAATTCGACTACAAAACAAATCGCTCTTTACCGACGAAATTTACTGACGGACCCTTGCTGACGGGTTTCCCTCGAAACCAAAAATCTTAGTTTCTTAACAAAAATGTTTTTTATTATTATTATTATTATTATTATTGTTATTATTGCAGAATACAGTAATTGTAGAAGCAAATTTGGGAGCAAACGGATACCAGGCTGTGGCGCTAAGGATCGCGGGCGAACACGCCATGTTCTACAGAGTTCGATTTCTCGGGTCACAAGATACACTCTTAGATGAAAGCGGGTGGCATTATTTCCTGCAGTGTTTCATTCAAGGCACCACTGATTTCATATTTGGTAGAGCAACATCCTTATATAAGGTACGGCAGTACGAAAAATTCTATCATACATGTACATGTACTGGTGGTCTCACTTTAATCGTTTCCCCACTAATAGAGAAATTTGAACAGGAATGCAACATCTCCGTAGTGGGTGATGGATTTGCGGTGGCCGCTCATCATCGAGACTCGGCCGTCGATGAAACGGGCTTCTCGTTTGTGAACTGTACAGTGAGGGGAACAGGGGAAGTATTCTTGGGGAGAGCATGGGGGAATTACTCCAGAATTATTTATTCATATACTCAAATCGACATAGATGTGAGACCCCAAGGATGGCATGATTGGGGAATTGCACACAGACGCAAGTATGAAATTTCTCCTCATTCATATTATTGTACTACTATAACCGGTTCAACCGTAACTAAATTGGCCGGTTCACGTCTAAACTGCCAAACCGGATTCACCTCCGGTTGTCAGTTCAACCGGTCCGATTGGATGGTCCTATTCGGTGTTTTAAACACTGGTAAATTACAATGCTATTTTTCTAACGTCTCAGTGTGTTTATATACAGTACTGCAGTTTTCGGGTTATATGAATGCAGAGGAAGAGGAGTAGAAAGGAACACAAGTGAAGACTGGTCCAAAACCCTAAATATCTCACAAGCACTGCCTTTTTTGCATACATCCTTCATTCAAGCAGACCAGTGGTTAAGACTGTAGTAGTTGTCAAGGATTTCTAAGATCCAAAGTGATTATAGTTCCATCTTACTCTCAGCTTAATTACAAATTAATTCACGAATTTTGACCCAATTTTGTAACTTTTATCCAGATCTTTGAAATATTTTTATGTTTGTAGCAAATTCGACACCATGAAATTGTTTCGAAGTATTGCGTGGGTTTAGGAGTAATGACATTGTACAAAAACTCAAAACTCGCCTATTCTCAAAAATAAAATAAAATAAAATAACCCTCAGAACTTGCATCAAATTTTAACATTATTTTTTGATTGCCACATCACTTTTCAAATGAATTGAACAAGATTATAAGCTATCATAGAAACATTTCAAGAGTCAAATTAAATTACAAAATGGGTGAATTTGTACACTAATTACTATATTAGCAATCAAGCCTTTGCAACCAGTGATAGAAAATAGTAAGAAATTTAGAATGTTATAAGTAACAAGAAATTAAAAGTTTAGTCGAGGAATAATATGGAGGAGAGTGCACGATAAGGATACATCCAAAGAGATCTCCAATCCTAAGTGGCATCTAATCAAACAGACAATTGGGTGAATGATGACCGACCTTAATCGTTTCTTCTATACATTAACAAATTACTTGACAAACTTACATTAAATACCCTACCATAAAATGTACATCTATTCTAAATTCTATTACCATATCTCTCAAGTAAGACATTTATTCACTAACAATCGGTTAGCATTTCCGCAGTTTCTGCTTCACATTTGAGCTCAGCAATCTCACATTCCACCAAGTTGTTCTCTCCATTGATCTCATCAATAATGCTGTTTACCTTACCGTCATCTCCACCGCCTAAGTCACTACCAACGTTCTCCTCCTTCTCATGTTCGGCATTATTAGCATATTCCTTTTTTTCATCATCAAATGCACGCTGCTGCTGCTCAGTATCAATGCATTCATCTTTTAGGGGGACATTGGTCAGTGTCATGCCCGCTAAATCATGAATCTCTTCCTCGACTGCACTCAGTTTGTTACTGGCAACAACTTTATGAGCGGAGGTTGGAGAATTATCAGATTTTGCTTCCTTAGAAGCAACTGATGAAGTTGAGAGCTTAGTATCAACACTTGTTGACGATATGATGCACAGAATATTAGGATTTGGCTCGATATCCACCCACCTATCACCGACCCAATCCCTTGAAACTCTTAAATTCTTCAGCTCAGTACTCACGTACATATTTTCACCTGATATAACCCGGAAAACAGATCCAATAAGAAAATAAATCCCCATGCCTTTTAAGGTTGATGACTTCTATTCCAATTTGGATCTTCTATCGCTAATTTATATGACATCCTCTATTGCCTCTATTGGATCAATGATAAGTGTCCATTTTAAAATATTTATATACCCTAATTGGGTGGAAAGAAAACCCTACTTATTATACTTAAATTTTGAGAATGCCAAATGTCACTAATCCAACGGAAGCAAGAAAAAGGGGATGTCACACAAATTGGCAATAGAAAATGTGTGTTTCTATTTAAAAATTTGGACACAATTTTGGAATGATCATGGAGATTAAAAAGAAAACATTGCATGCATAAACCAATATGAGGTACGAACCTGGAATGTAAATCTGGTAGATTCCATTTTCACCATCACTAGTGTCGGAGATGACACCTTCCCACCAACCATCACTCCACCACGCATCAGCTGGATCTCCGACTCCAAAGGTTTGGATCGGCTCGTTGCTAGGATAGGCAGGTCTGACAGTCGGGCGACCAGCATGCCTCATCCCCAGCTTATCAGCCTTAGCCACTCTATTTGTAGGAATCCATTCCTACAGTTGCAAAATGTAAAACACAAACTCAGAACAGAGTTCGAAACGGACAATAACCCTCCTCTGCAGAATGTTACAACATTTCCGCTAATTCATCTTGATATCATGCAGAGACGCTTTTCCTTTCAAAAAATAAAAGGATGTCAGGTGAATACATACCTCAAGGTTGGTGCAACTATCTTCATCCTTAACATCATCATACACAATTTTCATCTGTCGCCTGGAAACTTCTAAGACAGAGCATCTGAACCAGCAGCCACGAATACCGCTGTCTTGACAAAGAAACTCTACCTTTTCATTCTGCACAAAAGGACATTGCCGAAATTGACCATCGGCATGCTTGAGAAAATTTGTCTCCCTGCTCAGTAGACCGTATTTCTTGTATGATAAATCGTATGCCGATTTATGATCCTCTTTGGAACTTCTATTCCTTTTGGATCCCACTTTTGCATCATCCTCAGAGCTAAACTCTTCTTCCTCAAAAAAATCCGGGCTGAAGCACGAGAAAATTGCTTGATCATAATATCCCCGCAGTTTACTTAATTTGAATGGCTTTATTCTATTACCCTTGAATTGTCTGAAACAGAAATGAATTCCACCTAATAAATCATGTGGAAAAACTTCCAGGCATTTCTCGTAGTGTTCACGAGTTAATACTATGGCCGGGCCATCTACGCATTCAGCACTGATGACCTGTATGTATGGAGTAATGAAGACTTCCTTGGGATCAAGATTCCTTAACGACACAACTCCCTTCACTTCCTTATTATGATGAAACCATCTCACTTTGACCTTTTTCTGGCACTTTCTGTCTTCATACATATCCTCCAAGTATGCGATATGACGATTCTCTTTCTCAGCCATTACAAACACAAATGACTGAACCTGAAATAGCAGGGAAACGTTAAACACAGAAAGAGAAGTAAATAAGTCTGATTTAGTTCAAGAATAAAACCGCCAAAATAGAACTTCGAAACAGAGATATCTCAAGAATGCCAAAGAATGAAACAGAAACATAATATGAAACAAATTTACATCTCCGTCTCTGTACGGCATCTGAGTTTCGAGGTAAGAAGCAGAAATAATCCACTTCAAGCACAAATATGATGGACACGATGGTGACAAACATCCTTCTTTCAAGATAGATATTCATGATCTAAATTAAAACAAATTTTCTCGCCTCACTTAAATGAATTGCTTCTAAGATCTTTCTCCCAGAACTTAAACCACTCTTTTTTGAACCCTCCTCACATGCAACATAATTTAGATTAATGTTTAAACAAGCTAAGCATGAGAGACTCCATAATTGATAGAATCAAAGAGCCTTACAGATATTGAAATCCCGTTCCTGCAAAATGACGGATAATGCTTCAATTGTTTACCACAAGCCCAAGCTGAACCTGACCATGAAATGTCTAATTGATGACCTTTCAAATTCCTAGCTAAGCGGCCCTGACATAAAATATAGTACAATTTGTGAATAAACAGACAGATGAATAGAAACGTAGACATGAAAGTACAAAATACATGACAAGCAACACGTACCTTATGAGGTAGCATCTGGCTATGCTGAGCATTTACTTCATTAGGATTACATTTAGGCGACACTACAATCAAAAAGGGGGAAATAAAAAATCTATATAACAAAAAGCATTTCTAAATGTATTGCGGGTGCATTTTGAAAATCAAACCAAAAGTAATATAACTTGCATAAATGGGGCAGTTATTCAACCTGCAAGTATAAGGTCAACAATAATAAATTCTTTGAAACAGGAGTAATGTTCAAAGTTGGATTTCAAAGTTTCTACAAATAGAGCCATAAACAGCAACCAGGTAATTACAGTATATAAACGGATCAATTTAAGTAGTATCAACATAAACAGCATAGGAGTGCAGAAAAGCCAGGCTCATTAGAAAACATACTCGACCGATCCCCATGCTTATGTTGTTTGGATAACATGGAAGTGAGCCAATTCACTACCTCCCTCCTCGATCTCCATCTGAACCCGGCCTGCACCGAGTTATCAGCCCCATGGGCGCTCAAGAACTCATCAGATACAACATAGAACATGTGCCTAACACTCCTTTCAGTACCCACAACAGCAAGAATCGATTCCCCTGAATTATCCTTCAAGAAGTAGTGAACCACACGGTTGCCCCTCTCTTTCGACACATATTGCTCCTTCCACTCCACAAAATAACGCTCACTGACAGCCATGGCTGATAATCAAGCAACCTTTCTCATGAACTACTCCTCTATAGCCATCAGAATTCGAACTCAAACCCTAATTTGAAAAGCTAAAACTACCTCAGCGCCTCACAGTAAGATATTGTTTAGCTTAAAAAATATACAATGCCGGAAAACTTCAACGAAAAACCCCAAAATTCTGAAAGAAATCAAAGCCAACTTTGACCAGCCCAGAACGCCTCAATACCCAAAAATCAGAGATAAAACGCAGCCACTAAGCGATAAGAAACTCAGATAATCTAGAAAGCATGAAGATCTATGAACCCAAACCAAGTCAGATAATAAAAGGGTTGTGGGTCAGAAGCCTTCGAACCCCATAAAACATATAGCAGATAAAATATTCATCTAAAAATACAAATGAGCATCCATGTGTGAGCATGAAATTAACTACGGAAAGGGGAAAATTGGGTCTTGAGCAAGATTTTCAGTTGAAACAAACTGGGGAAGAAGAAAGTTGAAAAATTTGGAAAAAAGAGAAAAGGTTAGCAGAGAGAAAGATTTGATGGAGAGAGAAAGAGCAGCTGAGAACAGAAAAGAGAACAGAAATGCTAGATAGTTTACATGGGTGGAGGTGAGAGGGAGGAAGGCAGAGAGAGGAGCAGCGCTACAAGAATGGGAGACGGTAGGGAAGAAAAGGGTTCAACTAACTCAACTCAACAAGGTCAAGGGCAAATAAATGTCATTTCTTTTTTCCTTTTTTCTGTTTTCTTGGTTATTATCTTTTTATTTTCTTATTTTTTATTCTTTATCCGTGCATTCAAGTCAAGATATCGGAAATGATTTACTTGATTTAATTAATTAATTAATTAAATACTCCCTCATATTTTCATTTTGATCCATCCACAAAAATTATAGTTTTTCTACACACTCTACTTTTTTAACATCATTCTTTTCAATATTTACTTAATTACTCTACTCAATATATTTATCTACTTTTCAATATAAAAAGTGAAAGGTATAATAATCCACCTAACTTTTGTTAAAATCTACTATACAATCTAAAAATTATAATTATCGTGGACAGAGGGTGTACATGGTATATATATAATCAGCAACTGGAAACCTAAACGCTTATCTTGAAACAATTACTATTATCTTAAAAAAAAAAACAATTACTATTAATAATTAGAATTTTAGAAGTGTTTATCTATTAGTATTATTCTAAATTTAAACCTAAACGCCCTAAAAAAGACCTACAAAGAAAATATGATCTTAGAATTCTTTGGTTCAAATATGTTTTATTCAAGTTGTTTATAATTATCTTGTCATAGCCCCAAATTCCGAGGGACGGCAGAAGTCGGGGTGCGACTGGGATTGGATTAAAGAAGCGGGGAAGAAAGGGGATGAATGAATAAACATAACATTAAAGACAGAAATTCTATGAACGAGACTTCATTAACAAAAAACAGAGTTGATCTCGAAGGATCACTCGAACAAGATCTCAAAAGATTCTAAGTTATAAGTACAAAACTTAAACCCAAAAGTGATATTCATAATTACATGAGTGAGTCTAGAGTTTGGCAGCGGAATTGTAATCTACATACTACAGTCTTCCCTATCGACAACTCTTAACTCAACCCTCGCCGCTTCCGTCGCTTCAACCTGCACATTTAGAAAACATATGCAGGGCTAAGTACAATAGTACTTAGTGGGCACATTGCCGAAATCATAATCATAAGTATAGATAATCAGGCATTTCATTTCTGTAGCACATCGGGGTTTTTCATTAAATTCCCGTGTCTACTAAACATTTTCTTTCTCATTTTCATAATGTAGCTTGCGCAAGCATTTTTCATAGATGTTACGTTCAATCTTGACCATTCATAATTCACCGTGGCTGGTTACCCCTCAACAGGATACCATATACACCACAGGCTACAGTGTACACTAAACTTTGGAAAGTCCCTTTTGACTAACTCAAAGCCGATCGTTTAGTTATCCCCTTTTGGCTAACTCATAAGGTACAAGAGAACTCACATAAAACAAATAGTTCATGCCATGATTATCACTTTGAAAACACGATTATCAAAGCGATAAAGAAAGGTTTTCGAGCATTGCTCATTTTGTTTCATATATAAAAGAAAGCCCACCTTGATAGAATACAGAACTAGGACACGTGCTTCCGTCTTCTGATCTTCCGTCCTATCCTTGGTGTCGACTTCCTCCTTCATCGTAAAAATCATACTTTAAAGCTCGGTCGCAAACGATAAACGAATACGGAGAATCGAGTTAAGTTTTAGTCCTTTAGACTTTTTAGGCATTTGCACGCTAAACTAAACTCTTTTAATTAAACAAGAAACGAGATACGAACGCATCTCGTTTGACACTCATTCGGTTCTGTACTTGACACTTAGGTCGGTAGAGAGAAAGTAGTCGATGACTTGAAACGACTTAAAAGATCGAAAAGAATCAAGTTGAGAAGAATTCAACTTAAGAATCTAAGTTTTTGAAATTACTGCACAGATCAGTAAGTCTGTACAGAACAGGGGATTTCGAAACAGGGGACGAATCTTATACCAAAAGAAAGGTACGGGTGTCTAGTTTACTCTCCAATTTACGGATCTCAATTCCGATAAACGAGCTAAAAGATATGGCAGTTTCCGTGAAGGGTCGCCAAAACTGCCGAGTGAAACCCTAATGCTCGATAAAATCGACGCACGGTTTTCTAGGTTCATTTTATGTTATCGTACTTAAATTCTCACGAAATTTACACATCAAGGCAGTCAACACACACTATCATACGTGAAGAACTCCTTTCCATTCCTCTTCTATAAGCACGACGTTTAAAACCTCGTCTCTTCAACTATACAATTACTATACCAATAACAATTTCTATCTTCTCGTTTCTACTTCTCGTTCACAACTATAACTTATCATTTCATATCTCGGATGTAAAAGCCATAAACTACAAACTCGTTCATTTAATAATAACGATCATTAATATCCAATAAAAAATCTCGTTCGACTTTTCTATCGTTACTTAGGTTCGATTCTTCGCCTCTTATGAAATTTCCGACATTATTAGAATTCGTTCTAACTTTCCAATTATGATCATTTACTAACGAGATTAACTTATAATCACATCATAGACCTATATCATTATCTAATCTCGACTTATCGTCGATCGTTCGTCTCTTAACGAAAATCCTACGTTCTCCGTTTTCGTTCAAATTTTACAACAACGATGATCATCTAACAAGCATTACTAACATGCAAATCATATTATCAAAACATTAACGAGCTCTAACTTATCGACACGTCTTCGTCTCTTACATTTTTCGTTTTATTTTTAGAAAAATCCCAATTAAATATATAATCATCCTCATACATCGTATATCTCATTTCCATTAATCAATCGAGCATATCATAACATTTACTATACTAAATCATGCGTTCTTCGTCTCTTAGGTTTCAAATTTTATTTTTAGAAAAATCTAAAACAATTCATGTAGTCAGTTAACATCATGTAGAACACTAATCTATCGATCAATCACCAAAGAAATCGAGCTACGATCAAACCTTTAAATTTTATAAAAAATCCGGTCATGACCTAATTATTAGGGGATTCCAATTCTTCTTGCATGAATCACCAATTGAACACTTCCTAAGCCTAATCATCCAATTAATTTAGAGATTAAAACATCCTACTTATTTCCCCCAAATTTTCGGTCATGGCTAAAAGAAAAAGAATTGGAATTCTTCATGGATAGAATGATAGAGGAGATGATTACCTTGAAGATTATGAAAGTAGAAGTGGAATTGGATGGATGGTTGATGAACTTATGATCTTGGATCTTGAAGAAACACTTGAATCTTCAATGGAGGATGAAGAAAAGAGAGAGAGAGCTTGATGGAGGGGGTGGCGGTTTTGTGAGGGTGAGAGAGAGAGATGGATGACTAAGTATAAGACATATAAAGTAAAGGAAAATATCTACTAAAGTGTAGTGACTCGCTAGGGCGTGTTTGTTTGCGAAATTTTGACAGAAATATCTCGTTTCCGGCTTATAACGACGATTTAAAAAGTCGAGGAATGATTTCTTAGTTGGTTACGAATTCGACGAAATCTAATTCGTCCGTTAGATTGGAAATAATTTACGTACTCGGAAAACCTAATTCGTTTTTCAAAATCCGAGAAAAAGTCGGGACATTACAGTCCAAATTTCGTCCGAAAAATCATAAAAACTAACTTTCTCCGGTGAACTCGTATCGAAGAAAAAGTGAATGTAAATTCTGACGGATTTTAATTCTGAGTTTTCAGACGAAAAATCTACCGGACGCGAAAACCCTAATACAGTAGTCGTTCGTCCGACTTCTGAACATTATTTTCTGAAACGGATTTCACCGTAAATCTTAGAATTCAATTTCATGATCTTAGGCGTGCAAAGTCATAATTATTATTAACTTTCATTTTTAAAGACAGTAGAAATAACCGGGGTATTACATATCTTGATGTTGTAAATATATTTTCTAGATATATCTTATGTGTGTTGACCAAGAAATCTACCCTAAAACCCTAATTTCCTACTTGTATAAATAGAGGCCTTTGGCCCTCATATTGGATACACTAGCTTTATATTCTCTTCTCTATTCTCTCATTTCTCTCTAGTTTATAATACGTTATCAGCACGATTGTTCTACCTATCTCGATTATCCTCTTCGATCATAAAAGGTATCATTCTCACTTTTCTTCTTTCGTCCAAATCATATTGCCGATAATATGATTAATTATAATTTGATGCTATATTTTATATTATTAAGTTGTTGTTGCCTATTAAATAATTGTTCTGTATTGCCATGATTGTTTGTGTGTTTTTACGGTTATGTATCCGTACTTGTGGATATCTTCGTCGGTTTGGTAAACCCAATTTTGTAGTTGTGTTTCTTTGTGCTAATTCTATATTGTTAATTAATTAGAGTAGTATAATCCTATATTGTTAATATGCTTATATGTCATATCAATAACCAGAGAATAACTAGACGAATTGATATAAGCATGTCATTAGGCTTTATTTTAAATTCTTTTTCGTGATTATGTATACCAATTCAAATTGCTTTCGTATTATTTGTGATATATGCATACCGGAAAAAATTAGAACTCAATTTCTTCATATACTTTGAGATTCATTATACTGTCCGTATTTCTTATATATTGATGTTTATATAATCTTAAAAAAAAATATATTGATGCTATTCGAGTAGCACAAGTAATATTCTAAAGAATATTACATGCTCTAAGAGCAACTAAATTAAACATTTGGATAACATATCTTTGATTCTTTTGTGCAGAATTGCACAATGGCAAACATAACCAAACTTGAGTTCATCGCTATTGACATTTCGGGCAAGAATTACATGTCGTGGACTCTTGACGTTGATGTTCACCTGATCTCAAGGGGTCTAGGAGATACTATAAAATAAGGAAACAAAGCGTCCGAATAGGATCGTGCTAAGGCATTAATATTCCTTCGTCATCACCTTCATGATGACCTTAAGACAGAGTATCTGACTGTCAAAGATCCACAAGAATTGTGGACAAACCTCAAAGAAAGGTTTGATCATCAAAAGACTGTCGTCCTTCCTAAAGCTCGTTACGAGTTGATGCATCTTAGACTACAAGACTTTAAATCTGTGAGTGCTTATAATTCTGAATTATTTAGAATTATTTCTAAACTGAAACTTTGTGGAGAGAAAATCAGTGATGATGATATGCTTGAGAAAACTTTCTCCACTTTTCATGCTTCTAATGTGTTGTTACAGCAACAATATAGGGAGTGTGGTTTCAAAAAGTACTCAGAACTAATATGTTGTTTGTTGGTTGCCGAGCAAAATAATGAATTGCTCCTGAAAAACTACGAACTACGCCCCACTGGTTTCGCTGCATTGCCTGAAGCCAATGCAACTTTCAACCATGACAATGGACGTGGTCATAGGAATTAACGTGGACGTGGGCATGGACGTAGACGTGGACGTGGATATGGTTGCGGTCGTGGACGCGGTAAACCACATGATGCAACCTCTAGCAACAAAAGGCATAAAGCATCCAATGAGCACAATTCACCCAAGAAGGAAATTGAATGCCAAAGATCTGACATGATGGGACATTGGGCACGTACTTGCCGAACGGCAAAACACCTTGCAGATCTATATCAAGATTCAATCAAGGGAAAACGCAAGAAAGAGTCCAATAACGTCGACTTTGATGGTCCACTTGATACTACTCACTTGGATGTCTCTGACTTCTTTGATAACCCAAAAGGAGATAATATGGATCAGTTGATCGGTGGTGGTGTGCTTGAAGACAATAATATGGACATTGTTTAGTCCTTTATCTTTCATTTCTAGTTGATAAGAAAATATTGCTTGATTCAGTTATTTACTTTCACTTCATTGTTTTTATGTTAGAAACATTTGCTTATTTTATTTGCTTAATCAATAATAATTGATGTTCGTTTCAAAATATCTCAGAAAATCAAATGGAAACTTGTGATATTTATCTTGCTGATAGTGCCACTACACACACCATTCTTCAAAAGAAGAAGTATTTCCTTAAGTTGACATTAGCTGAGGATAATGTTAACACAATATCAGGTGCATCAAACATCATTGAAGGCTCCAGAAGAGCTTGTATCATTTTACCAAATGATACTAAATTAGATATTGAAAATGCCCTGTACTCTAGTAAGTCTAAAAGAAACTTACTAAGTTTCAAGGATATCCGCAATAATAGATACCACATCTAAACAATTTCGGAAGGTAGCCATGAATATCTTTGCATAAATTCTTTTGTTTCAGGCTATAAGCTGACAAAAGAAAAATTAGCAACACTACCTTCTGAAATGTATTACACATTCATAAAAGTAATTGAGACAAACCATGTCATGAACCTGAAGTTCAATGACACAAAAAGCTTTAAGCTTTGGCATGATAGGTTTGGACATCCTAGAGCAACTATGATGCGCCGAATAATCAATAATTCATATGGGCACAACATAAAGAATCAAAAGATTCTTTCTTCGAATAAATTCTCATGTGATGCTTGTGCGCAAGGCAAGTTAGTCATCAGACCTTCATATACGAAGGTTAATACTGAATCTCCATCTTTCTTCGAAAGAATTCAAGGAGATATTTGTGGACCTATGCATCCACCATGTGGACCGTTTCGATACTTTATGGTATTGATTGATGCTTCTTCTAGATGGTCACATGTATGCTTGCTTTCTACTAGAAATGCATCATTTTCTAGAGTACTTGCTCAAATCATAAAATTAAGAGCTCAATTCCTAGACAATTCAATTAAAAAAATTCGTCTTGATAATGCTAGTGAATTTACATCTCAAGCATTTGACAATTATTGTATGGCTATCAGAATTGAGATTGAACATTCAGTTGCTCATGTCCATACTCAAAATGGTTTGGTAGAGTCATTTATTAAACGACTTCAACTTATTGCTAGACCATTGCTTATGAAATCGAAACTCCCAACTACTGCTTGGGGTCATGCCATATTACATGCTACAACATTAGTTCGAATAAGGCCATCAGCAAATCATAAATACTCCCCAATGCAAATAATTTTTGGCCGAGAACCTGATGTTTCTCATTTGCAAACTTTTGGTTGTGCGGTTAAAGTCCCAATTGCACCCCCACAATGAACAAAAATGGGTCCCCAACGAAGGCTAGAGATATATGTTGGATTTGATTCACCCTCAATTATAAGGTATATTGAACCTTTAACGGGTGACTTATTTACTGCACGTTTTGCAGACTGTGATGAAATGACATTTCCAACATTATGTGGAACAAATCTACATCCAGAAAAGCATAAGGAAATCTCTTGGAATGAGAAAAACTTGTCACATTTTGATTTAGAACAAATCAATGTGAACAAGAAGTTGAAAAGATCATTCATTTGCAAAAGATTGCAAATAAAATTCCTGATGCTTTTGTAGATACAAGAAAAGTGACACAATCTCACATACAAGCTGCAAATACTTCGGCTAAAATTGATGTCCTTGAAGGACAAATAGCTTTGGCAGCAAATGAGTCTAAAATTCATCAAAAACGTGGTCGACTAGTTGATTCCAAAGATTCTATGCCTAGAAAAAGAAAGGGGCAAGATGGAAACCAAATTATGATGAAAATGACTAATCAATCAAATGAAAGTGATGTAATTCCTAAAGAATTACAAGTAGCTGAAAATTATGAGATCTTAATAAATTATTTATATTTTAATCAGATACTAGAGAGAGAAAATATCAATGTGGATGATAAATTTGCCTTTCATATAGCTCTTCAAATTTTAAATGAGGATTCTGAACCAAAATCTGTTGCAGAATTCAAACAGAGAACCGATTGGCCAAAATGGAATGAAGCTATAGAAAGGAAATTGAACTCATGTGATAACCGGAAAGTATTTGGACTGATAGTCCGAACTCTAGAATTTGAAATTCCTGTGGGATACAAATGGATCTTTGTTAGAAAGATAAACGAGAAAAATGAAGTTACGAGATATAGAGCAAGACTTGTAGCACAAGGTTTCTCCCAAAGACCAAGAATTGATTATGAGAAAACATAATCTCCGGTAATGGATGTCATTACTTTCAGATTTTTGATTAGTCTAGCTGTGTCACAAAGACTTGATATGCGTCTTATGGATGTAGTGACTGCATATCTATATGGGTCATTAGATAATGACATATATATGAAAATTCCTGAAGGATTTAAAATGCCTCAAGGATTGCAGTCAAAATCGAAAAGTATGTATTCGATTAAACTGCAAAAAATCGTTGTATGGGTTGAAACAGTCTGGTCGTATGTGGTATAATAGACTGAGCGAGTATCTTTGGAAAGAAGGATACAAGAATGATGATTTTTGCCCTTGTGTTTTCATTAAGAAAACCAAAAGTAGATTTGCAATCATAGCAGTTGATGTTGATGATTTAAATTTAATTAGGACTCCTGAAGAGCTCATTAAAACTGCTGAATATTTGAAGAAAGAATTTGAGATGAAAGATTTGGGAAAGATAAAGTTTTATCTTGGTTTGCAAATAGAACGTATCCATGGAGGAACGTTTATTTATCAATCCACATATATACAGAAAAAGTGTTAAAACGCTTTTACATGGATAATGCACACCCATTAGCATCACCAATGGTCGTTAGATCTCTTGATACTAAGAAAGATCTATTTCGACCTATTGAAAAAGGTGAAACGATACTTGGTCCTGAAGTACTATGGCTAAGTGCAATTGGAGCTTTGACTTATCTGGCTAATAGTACTAGACCGGATATAGCTTTTTCTGTCAATTTTCTCGCAAGATTTTGTTGTGCACCCACTTTGAGACATTGGAATGGTGTTAAACATATTCTACATTATCTAAAGGGTACCATTGACCTTGGATTATATTATACCAAAGGTTCTGATAATACTTTAGTAGGATATTCGGATGCAGGATTTTTATCCGAACCACACCAAGCCAAGTCACAAACTGTCTACGTTTTCACATGTGGTGGGACTGCTATATCATGGAAATCTGTGAAGCAAACCTTGACAGCAACATCCTCCAATCATTCTGAAATTATTGCAATCCACGAAGTAAGTCGAGAGTATACATGGTAGAGAAATGTGACAAGTCATATCCAAGAGTCGCGTGGGTTAGCTTCATCAAAGGCCAAACGAACAGTTTTGTATGAAGACAATGTTGCTTGCATCGCACAACTCAAGGAAGGATATATCAAAGGCGATAGGACAAATCATATTTCTCTCAAGCTCTTCTACACACACGATCTTCAAAAGGATGGCGATATCGATATTCAATAAATTCACTCAAGTGATAATCTGGCGGACTTATTCACTAAAGCATTACCAACATCAACATTCAAAAAGTTGGTACACGGGATCGGCATGCGCCGACTCAAAGATCTGCAATGATCTCGAGTTCAGGGAAGTAGTTGTACTCTTTTTCCTTCGACTAGGTTTTGTTCTAGCAAGGTTTTAATGAGGCAACATTTTTGGTTTAGGTATTGGTCAATCAAGGGGAAGTGTTGTAAATATATCTTATGTGTGTTGACCAAGAAATCTACCCTAAAACCCTAGCTTTCTACTTGTATAAATAGAGGCACACTAGCTTTATATTCTCTTCTCTATTATCTCCTTTCTCTCTAGTTTATAACAATGTAGGTTTTATTAAGGAAAATATATATCATCAATTTCATATTTTTTTTAGGGAACTACAAAGGTATATAGATATTGTCAAATAAAGTGTTATACCACATACAGGTGAAACCTCCACGCTATACGAAGGTGGGACTACTACACCGCACGCTGACATGACCATTACTCCATCACACATGATGGGAAAATATATACTACAATCCGCATGCAGGCGGGATTAAATCCAAAACCTAAATCTTGTAGAGAAATCATTGTGGTGCAACATTAGGGTCTCTAATTGCAAATTATGTTTTTTATTTTGTTTTTTCGTAAAATAGATTGTACTCCCCAATCACCTAGCAAGATTGTATTAAGATAATGAATTTTATACGAAATTGAAAAGTATGCAATGAATATTAAAGTATCTGGGTATTTTGTTGGCAGAATAATATGATCCTTTTAGCTATAAATATGCTTTTACTTTTGTTTTATTCTAATTCTTAGAAAAATTATGATTTATGTTATTTTATCGGGTGCGTGTGTGTTTATTTATACAAAGAAATTTGAAAACGAAGGTATTTGATCTGATCAGTCCGATACTTCTCTCAACTCTATTGAAAAACATTTCATTTTCTAATTAAAAAAACTCTGAATGTTGCAAATAAAATATAAGGTAGTGTTATTTGGATATATAGTTGCCAATCACATAAGTTAAAAAAGAAAATATTAGTTTTGAAAAAGAAAATTTACTCTGATTGAAAAATCATAAATCCTAAACTTTCTTTTGTTTTAATACGTATGGCCAACCACAGTAATACTGAGAGTGAGAGTGAGAGCGAGAGACTGAACAAAAAAATTTATGCTCTATTTTTTGTATCATTTGGTTCATAACTTAAAACACGTACTTCTATTCTATAGGGTTTTATAACGATCTTTCATACTAATGAGTCTCTTGTATCAATCCATCTTACTCATCAAGACAGATTCAAATATTATATATTTATTGAAGGAATTACAATGATATATATATATAAAAAAAATCAAATTATCACTACATCATCATATTCATATAAATAGGACCTCTATGCTACATAAATGTGAGACCACTACACTACCAAACAGGGTGAAAATCTACACCGTACGTAGGCGGGATTGAACCTCAAAATTCAATTAAGTCATTTGTCACCGCCCGATTTCTAATGTATGAAACGACTAGAAACCATTGGACAGTGAGGGTGTAACAACGGAAAATAAACAAGGGAACATGCTCGGGTACAAGGAAATATCTATTGAAAGTGATAACAATTATCAACCTGCTTTCAACTACCCATCTCAAAATGCTCAACGAAACAAGTATATTAAGTAAGAGTCAAGAGGATAACAAAATAAAGTGTCGAGCATGAAGCTTATTAACCAATCATCAGAGTTACAAGAATTCAAACGCGATTGAATATCGGTGTCGTAGCGGAGAATTACATCAAGTCCTAAAGTTATATGTATGAAGACATATAACCCAAGCTTAAATTGACTTGATTCAAAAAAAAAATAAAACAACAACAACAACGAACGCCACCAAGCACATTGAACCATCATCATCCGAGCTAACCTGCACGTTTTAGAAACAACATACAGGGATGAGTACGAAGTACTCAGTGCACATGCCAAAATAAATTAAAAGCTTGCTCGATAGAGCTATAAATTGAACTCGTCTCTCTTGCTGCATCACAAGTGTTAGAGTTATAAAACAGTTAATTTGTGCATGCTAGAAAAATCATTTCACTTTTGAAAGTAATATATATATCTCAAGTATGTAACAAATCTACAATCAAATATTAGTGTCGAGAAGTAGGCCTCCTTCTCAAACATCGTGACCGGCTCACCCAAAGGAAAGCGCGCGATCATTAACATGTGTACACAAAAATCCTATCTCATAAATGACCGAATTCGTCTTCCTCAAGTGGATGACAACATACATAAAAGCTCAAACATTGGTAAGTCAGTTATTTTGAAATCATCACATAATATGATAATCATAATATCACATTCATCGATTTGTTTTGGTTAAAAAGTCTACATGTCTCAAGTGGCTCGCTCTGAATAACTCTTTCCTTCTCGCTCCTTACTTCTGGCCTCCATTCGATCCTTCAAGAATAAGCTCTGATAAGGATGAGATCCTCTTAGAAAAAGGAGAATCTAAGTGTGGTTACCTAGACTTCTACTTGACTCAGATTTTTTAACTTTTCTCGATTCGAAACTGAGCGTTCGAAGCCAACTGATCAGATACAAGAAAGACAATTGAGCGTTCAGTTTCAGAACATCAGTTGTAGGACTTGAACCAAGAAGATCAACAGCATGAAGTTCAAGTCAGCTGAGAGTTCAACTGTTAGCATTCAGATAGAACATCAGCTGAAGAACAAGTCAGATGAAGATCGAAACTCTCAACCGACCATCCTTTGTTGAAAGACTAATGTTGAGATTTGAAATTCAAACAAGAAAGTCACGTGAAGGTTTGACTCTCTGTCATTACCTCATTTGGCCCACCACAAGGCTGTCTCAGATGGAAAGCAGAAGCATGCAGTTGCCAAATCCGGAAAGTCTGCAGAGATGAGAGACAAGCCATCGCTTTTAAAGAACAGAGATCAACAGCTCTTCCAACGGCTAGTTGATTCTCTCCACCTATAAATAGAGGCCTTCATTCATTCACGAAAAAGAAGACAGACAAGTGCGAGAAAAGATCAAAGAGCGAAAGAAAGAACCAAATACTTCACACGAGCTGAACTGCATTCAATCTCTTAGAACATCATTAGTTGAGAGTTCTAGAGTGTTAGATTCTGTCTTAGTGTCTTTTGATCCAACCTTGAGAACATCACTAGTTGAGAGTTCGTAGAGTGTTATATCATAGCTCACTTCTTGTTCGAGCTATTAGTTGGAACCCCACCCTTTCACACACCTGAAAAGGTTATTATGACCCTACTCTTCCCGTAACTGAGTAGACAGGTTGATTAGTACCCGTAAACTAATCTGTAAGGTTGATAAGTACCCGTAAACTTATCTCAACGGTTGCAAAGCCCGCGTAAGCTTTGTGGTTTGTCCAGAAGAACTTGGACTGAGTTGTGTGGACTCACAACTCCCTGTGGACGTAGGAGTTATCTCCGAACCACGTAAATCTTTGTGTGTTGTGTTTATTATTCAGTTATCTTATTGCATATTCAACTGACTAACTAACCTGCATACAAACTGCATCTTTCCATATCAATGACTTAGTTATTGACCAACCTTGCACTTAAGCGTGAGTTGATTTTATACGAGTTAATTTCCACCACATTCCGCACAGCACTTCACTTCCAGCTGAGTGTTTCTTACTCGGTTGTGATTCCAACTGAGTTGTCTTACTCGATTGTGTTATTTTTAGGGGGTTGTTTTTAAAAGTTTTATCTGTTGTATTCCCCCCCTCCCCATACACCAGAACTCGTATCAGGACCATCAAGTGGTATCAGAGCAGTGGTTCAAAAGACTGCTGACTCTGTTTCACAAGGTGTGAATTTGAGGTGTTTTCTTCAGTGGTCAACTGAACAGATCTCTTTATCACGCTAGTGCATATCTGCTTGCATTTTTCTTCTGTTGTTGTGTGAAGATGGATGTTAAAGATAAGATCGTGGTCATGTTCTCGGTTGTGAACTATACATCCTGGAGAACTTGGATGAAGAAGATCTTACTGTCAAAGCATCATCGAATGCAACAAGTACTCATATCCGGACCGATCATCATCAGAGAGAGTTTTACTCGCACTCCTACAAATCCCAACGATGGGGATGCAACTGTGGAGTTAGTGGAGAAGAAGCCAGAAGACTTCACTCCAGAAGAAGCCAAAGTGAGCCAGTTGGACATCTGGACTCAGAGCACGATCATGTCCACAGTTGGACAAGACTATCTGCCTTAGATAGAAGAGTGCGAAACCGCTAAAGAGATGTGGGATATCTTGGCATCTCTGAGTGAAGGAAGCGACGAAACAAAGGAGAACAAGTTCTCACATGCCTGTCAAGACTTTGACAACTTCTATCTGAGAACTGATGAAACCATTGATCAGTTAGAGCTCCGGTTCATGGACATCATCAGAAGGATCCAGTCCATCCGAAGAGGAAAATATACTTTGAGAGAAATCAACCTCAAAGTATTACAAGCTCTACCAGCTGAGTGGGATACCTTCACCAATATCCATGAGAGCCGAGCTGACCTTGGTGAGATGGGAACTGAAAGATTGTTCTCAATTCTGAAGGGAAATGAGTACAAGGTGAACCGACGAAGGTCAACTCAGTCCTCGGTTCAGACGAGTCGACATGAGGATGTTGGTTCAGCCGCAAAGTCAGTAGCACTCCGAGCTGACTATTCAAAGCCGCGAACATCAAGGCCAACGAGATCTGCGGACACAGCTACTAAGGAGCCAAGCAGAGAAGAGCTGCAACAGAACATAGCCGCCCTGTCAAAGAAGCTAGCTGACATGGACACTCGGTTCGGAAAATACAAGAGGTTCTACAAATCTAACCGAACTCGAGACAACTCAAAGCCTGTGAACAACGGTTGCTTTGAATGCGGCAAAGAGGGACATTTCAAAGCAGATTGTCCAGACCTCTCGAAGAAAGAGAGAGAAGCGTTGAGGGCCAAGCAAACTGGAAAGAACAAGGCCATGGTTGCAGAAGAAGCAGCTGACGACATGGACATCTTCACTGACACTGAAGATGAGGATGAGCTGACTTCCACCAACAACGCTATTGGTCAGGATCAATGCCTCATAGCACTTGGAACCGACCATGATGATACTGAGGTACACTCTAGTCCTGCTAATTTAAATACTTCCAATATTTCTAACATGCAGAAAACACTGGATGAAGAGTTGGAACCCTCCTGGAGTGACTTTCAAGAACTCAGTGAGGAACTACATCAGCAATCGGTTGAGTTTAAGAGTCTTCAAGAACAGTTTGCCAAACTTGAAGAATCCTTAACCGAAAAGGACGATCTGATCAAGAGTCAAACTGAAGAGATAGATAATCTCAAAAGTCAACTGAATGCGGTCAACCGAACTAATGCTCCAACCGACAAGGAGTTGACGAAGCATATCAAGGAGCAGCAAGATCAGTTGAAAAAGTAAGAGGCTCAGATCGACCAGCTGATAAAGAAGTCAGACGGACAAACCGAGCATATAGTTGTTCTCCTCAAGGAGTTGCAAACTGAGAAGGACAACTTAATAAAGCTATATCAGTCATCCACGATCATCGAGAACCTCATCAGTTACAGCCGACAGATGGATGACGTATCAGGACTCGGTTGTGATGTGATCAAGGATACTGGAATTCCTCCAGCAACCTTCATCAAAGCTGTGGAGGTCAAGGTTGTCGAACCTAACACAGTTGAGTCTGAATCTCCGCAAAGTAATCCAACCTCCACCTCTTAGCAAGCTCAACCGACCAAGGGAACCACAACTGAGAAAGGAAAAGGAGCAGTGGATGGAGGACAGAACGTTCCATCGGTTGGGACATCAACTGAGGGGGAATGTTCCAAAGTTCAGAAGAGGAACCAGAGGCATCGGAGATACAATCGAAACCGAACTCAGAACCAACCTCTGAACCGACCTCAGAGCCAACATCAGAAAGAATGGAACCGACCGCAGAACCAACAAGGATCCAACCATCTGAATCAACAGCAGTTCCATCATCAGTTCAACCAGAGGTTTCAACCGAGTCAACTGATGAGGAACAGGTCGAACAGCTGGAGATATTCATGAAACAACATGAACCAACAACAGGGCATGAACAACTATAGACAACATTCAGGGAGTTGGAATCAGAATTAGCCACAAAGATTCCAACATGGCGTCCGACCTCAACAACGAATCCAACAGGATAAAAACCGCCATCAAAACAGGGGGAAAGCCTCTCCCCCGAAAGCTCACAATGGGAGAAAGCCTCTCCTCCCAAGAAACAGAACATCACCACTAACAACAAGCCTAAGGATAACCGAGGCGTTGTTATAATTGAAGATGAAGGAAAAGTAATCTGGAATGATAAATCTATCCGAGTATACAGGGAAAAGCGAATCACAGTTCAAGGGGGAATTGGTTCTAACCCTCCAGGACCCAACTAAAATTGGGGACCTAAGCGAGTTTCTCTGTGCAGGAACAAGAGAACAACTGAGGAAGAATAAAGCTTCACGAACCATGTGGGTGATGGATAGTGGATACTCGAAACACATGACAAATCTGAAGGATTTGCTTGGGAGTTTCGTGGAGAAAGAAGGACCCTCAGTTACCTTTGGTGACAACTCAAGAGGCCACACCAGAGGTTATGGTACCCTTGAAACCAATCACGTTTCGATTTCTAATGTTTCATATGTTGATGGATTGAAGCATAACTTGCTCTCCATCAGCTAATTCTGTGATAATGGTTTCTCTGTCAAGTTTGATGCACAGGGTTGCAGGGTTAAAAATGTCGAATCAAAACAGGTCATATTGTTGGGAAATCGATCCCCAACCGGAAATGTCTACTATGCTGACTGGAATAGTAGTCCTCCTGACACCTGCCTGTTATCAAAGAGCAGTTCAGATGTGAGCTAGCTGTGGCACAAAAAGGCTCAACCATCTGAACTTCAAGACTATGAACCGACTTGCCAGACAAGAACATGCAAAAGGCATACCAAACCGAGTGTTTTCAACAACACATATCTGCAGTGCATGCCAGTTGGGAAAGCTCGCTAGATCCTCCTTCCGGTTGAAATCAACTCCCTCAATCGACCGAGTGTTACAGCTGATGCACATGGATCTCTTCAGGCCAGTTACACCAAAAAGCATGAATGGTAACGAGTATACCCTTGTTGTTATTGATGATTATTCTAGGTACACGTGGACCATTTTCATGCGTCACAAGAGTGAAACCCGAGATGAGCTACCCAAGTTGATGGATCGGATATCGAACCAACAAGAGATGAAAATTATTTCCATCCGATCAGATCGTGGAACTAAGTTTCTGAATGAAACCATCATCGAGTACTGCGAGAAGCATGGAATTACTCATCAAACATCAGCTGCGCGTACTCCGCAACAGAATGGAGTAGCCGAGCGAAGGAACCGAACGCTGAAAGATGCAGCTACATCCATGTTGATAAGCTCAGCTCTGCCAAAGAGATTTTAGGCTGAGACCATCAACACAGCCTGCTACACCCAGAACTGGTCTCTTCTGACCAAGCGGTTGGGAAAGACACCATACGAGCTATTGAGACGCAGGAAGCCTGATATTTCATGTCTTCGTATTTTTGGTTCTAAGTGTTATATTCACAACAATGGGAAGACTCAGTTGAAAACTTTTGATGCCAAGGCTTCAAAAGGCATATTTCTCGGATATGCCGCTCGAATCAAGGCTTATAGAGTTTTCAACAATAGCTCTCGTGTTGTGGAGATAACACCTCATGTTAGTTTTGATGAATCTACTTTTGAGTGCAGGGAACAGGTTAAAGGACAACAAGCTGATCCACAAGTTCCACCTGTTCTCACCAAATCGCAGGCTCTAAGGGAAAAGAATCTAGCTGAACCATTGGTATGGGCAACCAAGGATGATGATCCTTACTCCTCTGAACCATTGGTATGGGCAACCAAGGACCCCAGCTCATCTCAAGGGGGAACTCCAGCTGATGTCACTCCAACTGCATCAGCATCTGAAGCCCAACCGAGCCCAGTTCAAAATATTGTCAATGTTGAGGATCCAGACTCAACAGCTGATCAATCACCAGTTCTGAAGATTCCAGCATCTCCTACGGCTCAGGATTCACCATCAGTTGAAATCCTGGAACAGCCACTGTTGGAAGAAGAAGGAAGACGCAACCGAAGATGGTATGAAGATCTTCCACTGACAACATCATCGGGGATCCAACCGAAGGTGTGCGTACAAGGAGCAGAGTTGCAAATCCAGATTCGACTGAGGACAATTCCAACACTTACGCTCAATATGCTGAGAAGCTGGCAGTTCTTGAGGAGTTCGAGCAAGCAGGAGATGTTGCCATGATATCTTGCTTCGTAGCTGATGTGCCAGAACCGAAGAATGTTGTGGAAGCTCTCAACTGTGTTCACTGGACAACAGCCATGCAAGAAGAACTAAACGAATTTCTACGCAACTGTGTATGGGAGTTGGTAGAAAGACCAAATGGTGTCAAAGTCATTGGATTAAAATGAATTTTCAAGAACAAGAGAGACGCCATTGGATTCATCGTGAGGAATAAGGCAAGGTTGGTAGCTCAGGGATATTGCCAACAAGGAAGAATCGATTTTGAGAACTCCTTCGCACCAGTTGCAAGGCTGGAAGCCATCCAAATCTTTCTAGCCTATGCTGCATTTCACAAGTTCAAGGTCTATCAGATGGATGTGAAGTGTGCCTTCCTCAACAGTGATATCAAGAAAGATGTATATGTTGAACAGCCTCCCAGTTTTGAGACTGGAGATGGAAGAGTGTACAAGTTGAAGAAAGTAATCTATGGATTGAAGCAAGCACCCAGGGCTTGGTATGACACTCTTTGTGGTTTTCTTCTGAACTCGGGGTTCAAACGAGGGTCAGTTGATAAAACACTGTTCACCATCAAAGTTGGAGAAGATATACTTGTTGTGCAAATCTACGTCGACGACATCATATTCGGTTCCAAGTCGGAGGAGCTGTGTGAGAAATTCTCAAATCTCATGAAGGAGAAGTTCGAGATGTCGATGATGGGGGAGATGAACTATTTTCTTGGATTACAAGTGAAGCAGTCGCCAAAAGGGATTTTCATCAATCAGTCCAAGTATACAAAGGAGCTCATCACCAAGTTCGGATTGCAGACAAGTAAAACCACAAGGATCCCGATGAATACTAACTGGAAGATTGAACCTGGAACTGAGGGAAAGCTCGTGGATGCCAGTAAGTATAGAGGGATCATCGGTTCTTTGCTATATCTAACCGCCAGTCGGCCAGACATATCTTACGCGGTTGGAGTGTGTGCTTGGTTCCAAGTTCAACCGATGGAAGCTCACATGTTGGCAGCAAAGAACATCATCAAGTATCTGAAGGGTACAGTTAATGTTGGGTTGTGGTATCCAACCGACGAAAACATCCAACTGACCGGATACTCAGATGCAGATCTAACCGGAGATCGGTTGGACAGGAAGTCCACATCTGGACACTGTCAGTTCATAGGAAGCAAGCTAGTTTCGTGGTTCTCCAAGAAACAAGCATGTGTTGCCACTTCTACAACCGAGTCAGAGTACATGGCTGCCGGTAGCTGTTGCATGCAAGTGTTGTGGCTCAAGCAACAGCTGAGAGATTACGAAGTCACAACTGGACAGGTTCCTATTCATTGTGATAGCTCAAGTGCCATTGCTATCTCTTTGAATCCTGTTCACCACTCTCGGACAAAGCACAATGACATCCGACATCATTTCATCCGAGATCATATTGAGAAGAAGGACGTATCCATGGAGAAAATTCCAACTGAGATTCAGAGAGCTGATATCTTCACCAAACCTCTAGCCGAAGCGTGGTTCAAAATGCTATGTGATCTACTTGGATTGTTGGATCCATCAGATGAGGAACCAGCTGAGGTGAAAAGATAGATATCCATCTGAGGGGGAAGCTCAGATGAAGGGGGAATCTCAGATGCGGATTGCCAACCAACGACATCAGACGTCAGCTGAACAGACTAACTCGAGTCAGCTGATGGTATGCTGCAGCGTTGGATCAGACATCAGCTGAACAGACGAACTCGAGTCAGCTGATGGTATGCCGCAACATCGGAACACAGCTGATTCCAACATCAGCTGAGAAGTGAACACAGTTGATTTCGACATCAGCTGGCAGGTAACATTTATGGCTGAAGGTGTTATGATCTTAAATGAGAATGTTTGAAATAAATTCAAACATTCCTGAGCATGTCAGTTACATTAAAATATCCATCATGTCGCATTTAATGTAAAGTACGACTGAACATTAATAGCCTACTTTATAGTGCGATTGGGCTGACATGAAAAACTGTACACCTTCTCACGCGCTGGTTGGAACTCGGTTCATGACGTCAAGTCAAAGCTAGTCAACAGTTGCGTGATCTCAGCCGTTGATGGATTCGCGCCATTCAACCCTAGCCGTCGATTTCAACAGAGTCAAAAACCTATAAAAGGAGGAAAATCAGGAAGTGATCTCTTACCTTCCTCATTCGTGTTTATCTGCAGTTACTATTCATCATCTTCTCAGAATTTGTCTAACCTTTTTCTGCAAGATTTTCCTTCCTTCTTATATATATCTTCTCAGTGATATTAAATGGCACCCAAAGGAAAGAAAATGGCTTCTTCCGGACCCTCTCTAGTCCCCACCTCGTATGAAGAATCGTTCGACCTGCTGGTTTCGAAGATTCACTTCGAGCAGATCCTATCCGACGATGAATTGGAGTCGCCGGTGTTGGCTCTCCTTGCAAATATACTCAGGGAGAACGACCTTCTGAAATGGGCAAAGCTCTTCCCCTTGCACCTGCTCAGGCGCCAGGTCGGAGAATTCTATGTGAATCTGCAGTCGTCCATCGACAGCAGAGATGGAGTCACAACAGAGGTCTCTTGTCGGCAACGCGACGTTCCGCCCAAAACCATTCACCGTGTTTCTGTCCCCATTGCAGTGTCCGACTTACTTCGCCACGTCATTCCTGTAAACCACACCGCCACGTCTTACCTTCCTCATTCGTGTTTATCTGCAGTAACTGTTCACTTTCGTCTCCATTTTGTCTAACCGTTTTCTGCAAAGTTTGTTTTCTTTCTTCTTATATATATATCTTCTCAGATTCACTAAATGGCACCCAAAGGAAAGAAAATGGCTTCTTCCGGACCCTTCCTAGTCCCCACATCTTATGAAGAATCGTTCGACTTGCTGGTATCAAAGATTCATTTCGAGCAAATATTATCAGACGATGAATTGGAGTCACCAGTGCTGTCTCCCCTCGCCGATACTCTCAAGGAGAACAGCCTACTGGAATGGGCGAAGCTCTTCCCCTCCCACCTACTCAGGCGCCAGGTCGGAGAGTTCTACGTAAATCTGCAGTCGTCCATCGACAGCAGAGAGGGCGTCGTTTTAGAGGTTTCATGCCAACAACGGGACGTTCCGGCCAGAACCATCTGCAGGGTCACCGTCCCCATAGCAGTTTCCGATTTCCTCCGCCAAATCATTCCCGTAAACCACACCGCCACGGACACGGTTGAAAATATAACCGATGCGGATGCCGATACATTTCTGGAAAGTGCTCTGATCACCCCGGAGAAGTTGAAGAGCAATATGCAGAGGACCAAGTTAAAGCCAAAACATCGACTCCTATTCGATGTTGTATCCAAGGTCGTGTTCGGTTACAGCGGAGCTTTCGGAGACATCAGCCGATCGAAGCTCAAGCAGTTGCTGGCCTTGGAACACAAACATGAGATCAATTAGTTTTAGTATTTTCTAAACCAACTGATCTTGGAGAAGCAGAAGATCTCTGAGACCACAACCAAATCAGGGGAGAGACTGTTGAGTGTCAAGGGAACTCTCAACTTCGGTTGCAAAATCTCCGCTCTGATCCTGCTCGCAACCAAGGGTCAGAACATGGTATGGGAGGACTGCGAGGAGACCTCAGTGAAGAAGTTGTTGCTGTTTCTAACAACAAAGAAGGCACAGGAGGTGATTAGGAGTGTTTATACTCCTAAGGAGAAGAAGGATGCTGGGAAGATAACTGAACCCAAGGACACAGTTGAGGAGATACCAACTGTCATCCGCCCCTCCAAATCGAAAGCTGCTCGCCGACGCAGAGCTGAGTTGGAGAAAGAAAAGGAGGAGGAGCCAGCCAAGAAGAAGTTGAGGGTGAAGTTCAAGAAGACGGTTGCAGTGCCAGCCGAGGAAGTTCCAGCCGAGGACATGCCGGCTGAGGAGCATGCTGAGGAGCCAGCTGAGGAGCCAGCTGAGGATGTAGTGGATGCTCCAGCTGAGGAAGAGGTACCAGCTATTAAAGCACCAGCTGAAACGGGACCAGCTGAGGAGCCATCCGAGTCAAGCCACTCAGCTGAGGCAGTTGCCTTCAAGATCATCCCTCGCGCTGCTGGAACTGATAAGGCTGATGGGATGGAGACTAACTTGACCTCGGATGCTTCTTCCTCCTCTGAGGAAGTTGAAGACATTTCCACCTCCCCCACGGCAGGAGCTGATGCCGTACCGCCCCAAGAGCCTCTCGCTCTCTCAACCGATCAACAGCCAGAGATTCCGAGCTCATTGCTCGATGCCAACATTGAGACCATCTCTTCGGCCAATGTTGATGAACCTGTTGATACCCCACTCCCCACAGAATCCAATATTCTGAGCTCCCAGCTCGATGCCAATGTTGAGACCACTTCTTTGGCCAACATTGATGAAACTTTTGAACCATTGCCATATGACAATCTTTTTCCCTCCCCAATCAATGACGAAGCTGATCGTCAGGCTGTTGCGATGGAGCATGAAGGCAAGGTGGCCTATTGCTTCCAGAAGCTGATCGGGATGTTCCCAGAAGCTCGCAACATGCTGATTTTCGCTACGCTCGGGACCGAGTAGCTGTACCAGTTCAACCTCATCTTCAGTCACTGGTATGTGAAGGAAGATACCGTGAGGGTACACAGCTGGAACCAGCTGAAGGCAGACGAGTCACGCATCCGAGATTACTTCAACTACTCTAATCTGGAGGTGGCCTACAACAACAAGGTTGCGCTGCTCACGCGTCGTCTGGACCTGAGCAAGGCGGAAGGCACAGACACCAGAGAGACCGCTGGACAAGACTGCATTGAATTTCTTGACAACATGCTGGCAAAATCTACTGACTTTATTGTTGATCTTGATGCAGTCGCCGCAGCCACCAAGGAAGAAGAAAAGGAGCTTCAACTGTACCTGGCCAACCGACAAGCCATGGTTATAGTTGACCAGCCAGCTTTGATTGAACACCAAGCTCCAGCTGATCAGCCAGCGCCCTCAACTGAAGACATTTGCGAGCTGATAGCTGAGAGGGTGAACTAGCTGAGGACAGAGATGCTTGCCAACCTCCAGCAAAACAAAGAAGATCAGCTGAGGATGTTGGAAGCACAAGAGGAGAAGAACAAGCATCTGATGGAGGAGAATGTTTCACTGAAGATAAAGCTGGACGAACTCTCCTCCTCCACCAGCCAAGACTTATCTGATTTGAAATCAACTGTTCTGGGAATCAAGTCTGAGCTGAATGTTTTCCAGTCCATCTCTGATTCCAACCTCGCCAAATCCCAACAGACTCAGGATAAAGAATGGGAGTCTCGGTTCGAGTCACGCTGGGCTGAGTTCGTTGCTTTCCAGACTGAGACAACTGAAACATTCGCTGGATTGAGGAAAGCCGAACAAGAGCGCCATGACTCCGAACTGGTGAAGAAGGTCGGAATAGAGTGCACGGTCGATGAACTCTTCAACCGCATCCAACAAGCCGAACAACAACTCACCTCTCTGGATGGATCAGTAGCAAGCCTTGTTGTTGATGCCAAAAAGGGGGAAGATAAAAAGGGGGAAGAGGAATTGGATATTGAGATGCAGGGGGAAGATGAGACCCAGGCTGAAGCTGCTGCAAAATCTCAGCCGAGGAGGAAGACTGCCCAGAAGAAGAAGTCCGCTCCCAAGTCAACTGACGTAGGTGGAGCTGAAATGGAAAAAGACTTGGAGCAGGCAGAGAAGTTTGGAGTTTCTTACAACTCCATAGCCGAGATCGCAGCCGAGCTTGATTCAGAACTCGATGGTATCACAACCGAAGAGTGCATTGCTGCTGCCAAAGCTATGGATGTTACAGAAAAAGATTACATGAATCCGAGCTGGATCAAGAAGTTCGCCGCCAGCCAAGCTCAAAGAGTCAAGTTCGAGGAGGAGCTGGACAAAGTAACCAAGAACTTGGACCGGAACATCGCCTCCCGCAGCCGTCGCCGAATAGACAAACATCAAGTGAAGGCTGAAGCTCGGCTGAGACAACAGAGGATGCCAGGGAAGGTCAAGGTCCAAAGTCGGTTCAGGCATGTGGACAAGTGGATGCCAGTTGAGTGGAATGAAGACTGGGAGTCATTCAAGCAAGAGTTCGTGAATGACTTCTATTACAGAAAAGTCTTCTCAACTGACGATCCGAGGAAAGCGTTTAAGGAAGCCCTGACCGAGTTGCACACTGGGGACCCAGGCATGTTCAGCCAGTTCAGGCGTGCCATGATAGAAGCAAAACTAGACTTGAACACAGTTCCGGTCCCTCAGAAGGTTACATATCTCCCTCCCCTCCTTCCAGACTCTCGAAACCCCAACCGACAAAAGATATCAGCTGAGGCAAGGCAAGTTTGCAAAGAGTATGGGGTCGACATAGCACAGGAGTCAGAAGCGAAGAGAGAGATTTTTGTTAGAATTTTTAGCAAATATGGGCTAAAGTTTTAGCTCAGTTAGTTTTTGAGCAACTGATGTAATTTTTGGTTTTGTGTTTATCTTTGTAACCATCAGTTGTAATAAAAACTATTCAGTTATACGATTCAACTTGACGTACAATCTCTCATTGTCCAAGCTCTGAATCGCAAAGTTATTTCAATATCATGTTATAACTGTGCTAACCCTTTGATGTTTTAATCTTATAGACTGTCTAGAATTTCAGCTGAGATTTTGGATAGGTCAGTAGGATTTAGATCAGTTTGCTTTGTAAGATTTTTATAAGGGTTTTGGCATCATCAAAAAGGGGAAAATTGTTGGGAAATTTAATAAAGTTTTGATTGATTCCAAAACCAACTGACCTCAACCGAGTAGATGTTGCCAGATCCTAATGTTAGTAGTTAGGCTCGCTGTTTGAGCATTGTTAAGATTTTATCTTTACAGGACTCCAACTGAAGACGGCAACAAGGCTCCACTCGGATAGAACATCAGTCGTAAGAAAGACAACTGAGCGTTCATCAGATGCGAGGATGCCAAAGTCAACTAAGGAAGATGCAAGAGAACATCAGTTGTAAGTAAGACAACTGAGCGTTCGAAGCCAACTGATAAGATACGAGAAAGACAACTGAGCGTTCAGTTTTAGAACATCAGTTGTAGGACTCGAACCAAGAAGATCAACAGCATGAAGTTCAAGTCAGCTGAGAGTTCAACTGTTAGCATTCAGATAGAACATCAGCTGAAGAACAAGTCAGATGAAGATCGAAACTCTCAACCGACCATTCTTTGTTAAAAGACTAATGTTGAGATTTGAAATTCAAACAAGGAAGTCACGTGAAGGTTTGACTCTCTGTCATTACCTCATTTGGCCCAACACAAGGCTGTCTCAGATGGAAAGCAGAAGCATGGAGTTGCTAAATCCGGAAAGTCTGCAGAGATGAGAGACAAGCCATCGCTTTCAAAGAACAGAGATCAACAGCTCTTCCAACGGCTAGTTGATTCTCTCTGCCTATAAATAGAGGCCTTCATTCATTCACTAAAAAGAAGACAGACAAGTGCGAGAAAAGATCAAAGAGCGAAAGAAAGAACCAAATACTTCACACGAGTTGAACTGCATTCAATCTCTTAGAACATCATTAGTTGAGAGTTCTAGAGTGTTAGATTCTGTCTTAGTGTCTTTTGATCCAACCTTGAGAACATCACTAGTTGAGAGTTCGTAGAGTGTTATATCATAGCTCACTTCTTGTTCGAGCTATTAGTTGGAACCCCACCCTTTCACACACCTGAAAAGGTTATTAGGACCCTACTCTTCCCGTAACTGAGTAGACAGGTTGATTAGTACCCGTAAATTAATCTGTAAGGTTGATAAGTACCCGTAAACTTATCTCAATGGTTGCAAAGCCCGCGTAAGCTTTGTGGTTTGTCCAGAAGAACTTGGACTGAGTTGTGTGGACTCACAACTCCCCGTGGACGTAGGAGTTATCTCCGAACCACGTAAATCTTTGTGTGTTGTGTTTATTATTCAGTTATCTTATTGCATATTCAACTGACTAACTAACCTGCATACAAACTGCATCTTTCCATATCAACTGACTTGGTTATTGACCAACCTTGCACTTAAGCGTGAGTTGATTTTATACGAATTAATTTCCACCACATTCCGCACAGCACTTCACTTCCAGCTGAGTGTTTCTTACTCGGTTGTGATTCCAACTGAGTTGTCTTACTCGGTTGTGTTATTTTTAGGGGGTTGTTTTTAAAAGTTTATCTGGTGTATTCCCCCCCCATACACCAGAACTCGTATCAGGACCATCATCAATCATATCAACACTTAATCAAATATTGGAAAACAAGAATTCACTATTCATACTAGAATAAAAAATTCTCGATTTCACATCTCAAAGAATCTCAGAAACTTAATCCTCAATTACTTTAAACACAGTTCATGCATAATTGCATCATCACTTCTAATATCAAACAGTCACATATAGGTAAACGACTTATTTCAATAAATAGCCGAAAAAAAGAAAAATTTTCAAAACTTCTCAATTTATTGCACAAAAATTTCAGCAAATTACAAATAATCATACGAGTTCAAATATTGACTTGAAACTTCATTCAGAACTTAAAACACTGTCTCAGGCTGACTCGATACTGCTCGACTTTTTAACTTAAAAATGAAAGTTCTCGGTTTTGAATGAAAACAGTTTAATTTCTCTTATAAAAATTCAAAGAATCCAAATATGGAATCAGAGTCGATTTCCGAGACCTCATGCAAAAATTCTCATAATAAAGTAAGCACGTTTTTCGAGAAATCATGTAAACATGCTAAGAAAATTCTCAAACTTTAACGATTAGCTTAAAATAAATCTAATTGACTAATTATACAATCAATTTTGACTTTCGACTTGTGAATCGAAAATTCCTAAACCCATTTTCTCATAAGTTTCGACTTTTTGAAGAAGTCATGCATATGAGATTCGATTTAACTCAATTCAAGTTCTAACATGCTCGATTTAATTATCTAAGCTCAATTAACTCATCAATCTAATCAATTTCATCTCAATTCATGAAATAAGCACATATTCTTTGACATTTTCATATCTTGAGCATACGACATCCGATTTTCGAAATTCAAAATGCTAACATGCTTATTTTAATTCTAATCTCACATTGAAATCATCTCATGCATGATACAACATCAAAATCTCAAATTGAAGTACTCATTTCCTTTGCCCTTTTCAATTCCTTAGCTAAACATGTTCGACTTTGAACAAGCATATGAATTCATCTTCTCAAATTGATCACACACAACATCATAGAATAAATTCTAGTGCTCATTTCAATCCTCAAAATCAAGATCAAGAACTTGAATCAAAACCCCCAATCGATTAAAAGTTTTGAAATTTTTGAGGGATGAAGGATCAAGATTTTCCTTCTCCAACTTCATGCATGGATTCATGTAAGAATAAGGATTCATACACAAAAATAAAAACATCCATCTTTTCCGTCTAGAACATCAAATTTTCAAACAAAGAGGGAAGAAGAAAAGGAAGATTTTTCTTAGCTAGAACTGATCACTTTGATGCAAGGATCAAGAATCCTTACTTGACTTCGGGAAGGAGGTTGATCAGTGACTTGAATCTGAGCAACTCTAAGCTTCTTCCTTGAGCTTCAATGGAGTCTTGTGTGTTTGTGTGTGGGTTGCACCAGAGAGAGATGATTAAGAAAGAGAGAGAGAGAAAGAGTTTTGTGGGTGAGGGAGAGAGTGAGGGAGAGTGAGGGTGGGAGAGAAAATTTTAAAGAGAGAGATCTTGCTGCCCAAGATTCTTTCCAGATAAAAATCGCCGGAAAGAAAGATTTTTCCAGTGAAAATAATCCCAATTTTTTGATTAATTCTCACGATTGCATAAATCTCACCACAATTCTTTGTCGACACCCAAATTCTCTTTTATTTTCTTCATATCTCATAATTTAAATCAAAGATATGAGAAATCAAATTTTAGGAATAAAATTTCTAATAACGAAGAAAATTTCAAAAATCACTATTCATATTAGGATTCTAAAAATAAAATCCAAACTCGTCTCAGATAATCTTAAATAATTCTCAAACATCTACCAATGGTCTTCTAAACTAAACTTAGTTAACTCAATAACGATGAAACTCAGTTGGAGCAATCACTCAGTTCGCTATGCAGTTAACTTCTTGGACTGAGGGTGAACTGTATGAACTTGTCTGAGGTTTTAAACAAAGTGACTGTGTGCGGAAGTTGGTGGTTGATTAGGTTCGTTACTTTAACTGAAAAGCCCTTTGGCGAAGATCAGTTCGCAAAGTCTTAGTGTAGTTTTGAAAGAACTTGTTTGTATGCAGTTAGTGGAAACCGAAAGCAATACAGAAAGCATAAATACACAAGTGTTTTTATGTGGTTCGAATAAATTTCGACTTTCGACTTGTAAATCGAAAACCCCTAAAACCATTTTCTCGTAAGTTTTGACTTTTTCTAGAAGTTATGCATATGAGATTCGATTTTACTCAATTCAAGTTCTAACATGCTAGATTTTTAATTATGTAAGCTCAATTAACTCATCAATTTAATCAATTTCATCTCAATTCATGAAATAAGCACATATTCTACGACATTTTCATATCTTGAGCATACGACATCCGATTTTCGAAATTCAAAATGCTAACATGCTTATTTTAATTCTAATTTCACATTGAAATCATCTCATGCATCATGCAACATCAAAATCTCAAAATCTCAAATTGAAGTACTCATTTTCTTTGACTTTTTCACTTCCTTAGCTAAACATGTTCGACTTTGAAAATCTCGAATGCTAAGATGCTTAAAATAAGTCCGATTACTCAAATATAACTTCAATTTGATCATACAAGATCAAGAACAAAAATTCTCAAATCATCCTTAATTTCATATTTTCATCCTCAATTTCTCAATAGGATTATATGATCACAAAATCATATTTACACATATATACAGATTAAAAAAAAAAATTCTCAACAAAACAATTCATGCTCGCAAATTAATCATCCAATCATACTTCATTGTACTCAATTTCATAGGATTCATCCTCAATTTAATCATCAAACTCATAAATCAAAAATTCCTAATTCTCTATTTCTTTTTCTTCGAAAATTCTATAAAATTTAGCATAGAAATTCATTTCATAAAATTGGTAGATAAATCATGCTCTAAAATACTCAAATTCATTATAAACATCATCAATTTAATCATCAAGCACATAACATGAAAACTCCTAATTCTTATACTCCATAACCTTCAAAATTTTCATGATCAACAAACATATGAATTCATCTTCTCAAATTGATCACACACAACATTGTAGAATAAATTCTAGAGCTCATTTCTATCATCAAAATCAAGATCAAGAACTTAAATCAAGATCAAGAACTTAATTGAATCAAAAACCCCCCAAATCTATTAAAAGTTTCGAAATTTTTGAGGGATGAAGGATCAAGATTTTCCTTCTCCAATTTCATGCATGGATTCATGCAACAATAAAGATTCATACTAAAGAAATAAAAAAATCCATCTTTTCTGTCAAGAACATCAAATTTTCGAACAAAGATGGAAGAAGAAAATGCAGATTTTTCTTAACTAGAATTGATCACTTTGATGCAAGGATCAAGAATCCTTACTTGACTTCGGGAAGGAGGTTGATCGGTGACTTGAATCTGAGCAACTCAAAGCTCCTTTCTTGAGCTTCAATGGAATCTTGTGTGTTTATGTATGGGTTGCGTGAGAGAGAGATGTGAGAGAGAGAAAAGAAAAAGATGATCAAGAGAGAGAGAGAGAGAGAGTTGCGTAGGTGAGGGAAAGAGTGAGGGAGAGTGAGGGTGGGAGAGGAAATTTTAAAGAGAGAGATCTTGCTGCCCAAGATTCTTTCTAGATAAAAATCGCCGGAAAGAAAGATTTTTCCGGTGAAAATAATCCCACTTTTTTTTTTATTAATTCTCACAATTGCATAAATCTCACCACGACTTTTTCTCGACACCAAAATTCTCTCTAATTTGCTTCATATCTCATAAAATAAATCAAAGATGAAATTAAATTAATAAAATTTAAAATAGCGAAGAAAATTTCAAAAATTATTATTCATATTAGGATTCTAAATAAAAAATCTAAACTCGTCTTAGATAATCTCAAATAATTCTCAAACATCTACCAATGGTTTTAAAAGAATTTTTACACTCGAAAGACATTAATTTGACAAAATTAGGAAAAACTTGATGAATTGTGAAAATCAGAAAAAGTTACTATTCATCCAAAAATAAATCTTCTCAAAATTTTCTGAAATTCAAACTAGAACTCAAATTCATATATTGATGCTCAAATAACTCATAAAACTTCGATTCGGATTACCGAAACGAGAAAAAGCACATAAAAGTACTCAATGGCATTTTGGTAATTTCGCGAGAAAAAAATATTTTTTTGGAAATTTTATCACACAAAAGCACATTAGAAGACATACGAAAAATATATAAGCACATTAAGACGAATATTTAAATCTAGAAAAAATCGAGGTATTACACCATTCGAGTATTTTTAAATACAAATAAGTCCTTAAAATTGTAATTCCTCAACATGTATATATTATATCCCTCGTTACTATCTTTCTGATAGTCCCAGTAAAGAGTGACCTAGTGTATGTGGGAGGGGAGGGGGAGGAATACATTAGTAAGGGTTTTAAAAATATTTTCAAAACTAAACTTAGTTAACTCAACAACGATAAAACTCAGTTGGAGCGATCACTCAGTTCGCTATGCAGTTGATTTTTTGGACTGAGGGTGAACTGTATGAGCGTGACTGAGGTTTTAAACAAAGTGACTTTGTGCGGAAGTTGGTGGTTGATTAAACTCGTTACTTTAACTGAAAAGCCCTTTGGCGAAGATCAGTTCGCAAAGTCTTAGAGTAGTTTTGAAAGATCTTGTTCGTATGTAGTTAGTGGAAACTGAAAGCAATACAGAAAGCGTAAATACACAAGTGTTTTTATGTGGTTCATATCAATTTCAACTTTCGACTTATAATTCGAAAACCCTTAAATCCAATTTCTCGTAAGTTTCGACTTTTTCAAAAAGTCATGCATAGGAGATTCGATTTTACTCAATTCAAGTTCTAACATGGTCAATTTAATTATCTAAGCTCAATTAACTCATCAATTTAATCAATTTATCTCAATTCATGAAATAAGCACATATTCTTCGACATTTTCATATCTTGAGCATACGACATCCGATTTTCGGAATTCAAAATGCTAACATGCTTATTATAATTCTAATTTCACATTCAAATCATCTCATGCATCATACACATCAAAATCTCAAAATCTCAAATCACAAGTTCTTATACACATATGATCCGAAATTTTTAAGAAATCCAACATAGAAATTCTTCTCTTCAATTCTTTCTCAAAACATGCTCAAATCATCCTTAATTTCATATATCTATCCTCAATTTCTCAATAGGATCATATGATCACAAAATCATATTTACACATATATAAAAGTTTCGAAAAAAATTATTTTCTCAGCAAAACAATTCATGCTCGCAGATTAATCATCCAATCATACTTCATTATACTCAATTTCATAGGATTCATCGTCAATTTAATCATCAAACTCATAAATCAAAAATTCCTAATTATCTATTTTTTCTCAAAAATTCTATAAAATTGAGCATAGAAATTCATTTAATCAAATTGATAGATAAATCATGCTCTAAAATACTCAAATTCATTATAAACATCATCAATTTAATAGCATGAAAACTCCTAATTCTTATACTCCATAACCTTTGAAATTTTCATGATCAACAAGCATATGAATTCATCTTTTCAAATTGATCACACACAATATCATAGAATAAATTCTGGAGCTCATTTCTATCATCAAAATCAAGATCAAGAACTTGAATAAAAAACCCCCAAATCTATTAAAAGTTTCAAAAATTTTGAGGGATAAAGGGTCAAGATTTTGCTTCTCTAATTTTATGCATGGTTTCATGCAAGAATAAGGATTCATACTCAAAATAAAAAACATCCATCTTTTCCGTCAAGAACATCAAATTTTCGAACAAAGAGGGAAGAAGAAAAGGAAGATTTTTCTTAGCTAGAATTGATCACTTTGATGCAAGGATCAATAATCCTTGGTCGATGGATTAAACCTTCTACACTTTCCTAGTTGACATGCGCTGCAGAGATGCATCGAATTGAACACCAAGTATGGAATTCCATCTGCATGTTGTTGGGAAGCAAGTCGATTCATGGTTTTAAAGTTGAGGTGATTTGGCCTTCTGTGCCACATCCAACTTGCTTCTGAGCTGCTCTTAGACACCAGGCATGTCTCTGGAGGGCAGCTTGATCAGTCCACATAGTATACATCTCCACGGAATGACCTTTTACTAATTAGAAGAACATGTTTGGTCTTTGAGTGTTTCACCCTGCATCCATGTGCATCAAACTTCACACAAAAACTAATATTGCATAATTAGCCTATGGAGAACAAATTATGCTTCAATCCATCGACCAAGGAAACATTTTTAATAGTCACAAATTCAGTTTCGAGTGTATCAAACCCTTTGGTTTGACCACGAGAGTTGTCACCAAAGGTCACTACTGATCCATCTCGAAATGTGAGTCTTTAAGTAGATTCATGTGATGCATCATGTGCTTGGAGCATCAACTGTCCATGATCCACACTAACTTTGCAACCCTTTTCTTTCTCAGTTCATCATGTTCCTCGCCTGTGGATTCTTCAGGCAGTGCTATGAGACACTTATCCTTTCATGTGGAGCTTGATGGAGAGTAAGATTCTTTTCCTTCAAAGTCCGTGTACAGGTCAGTGTCTTCAACTTCTTCCTCAACGATCATTGCCTTGCTTGAAAGGCATCTCAATCCTTCTTGGATAGATATGGGCAGTCCATTTTAAAATGGCCTGACTTCCCACACTCAAAGCATCCATCGCCTTGAGTCTTCGAAGTAAATTATCAGAGCTTCGTTTGCTCTTGGACATTCTTCTGTACCTCTCAAGCTTGGAGTTCATTTCCTCCATCTGCTTGGTCATCTCATCGATCTTCTTTTGAGATTAAATATGCTCGAATGACCCCTAGCTGAATAGTCAGCGGACTGTGAGGGTGGGGCGAACTTAGATCTGCCTGACTCGGCTTGAAGCGCCACATTTTTTGTCGCTGAGCTTTGTTCCATGGATTCAAACTTCTGAAGTTGAGAGTGCTTCAGGCGCTGGATATCATACTCATTTGCCTTAAGGGTGGAGAACCGTTTCTCCGTCTTCAGCAAACTGAGATCACTTCTGTTCTGGTGGAAGATATAGGGGATAGATCAGTCTTCGCCAAGTGCGGAAAGAACTTTTAGGTTCATTTCTCGCTGAGAGCATTTTTCTTTCCTTATACTCTCGATATCCATGATTATCTCCGTGAATCTCAGCTCCATCTTGTCGATGGTCTCATCTGGCAGCTGAGTGAAGTTCTCGTACTACTGGCACGCCAGCGTGAACTTATTCTCCTTGATCTCGTCGGATTCCTCACATAGAGATACAAGCACATCCCACATCTTCTTCGTTGTCTCGCAAGCGATAATCTTTGGCAGATAGTCCTTGCCTACAGTTGACGAGATAACACTTTTGGCAATGTCATCCAGCTGAGAAATAACCCTTTCGTCATTGGTGTAGTCCTCTGGGCTCTTTGATGTCTCCAGACCCTGGGGTTGGAGAGAGAACTGAAATCTTCTCCATGATTCGGATGGGGCCGTCAGTGATCGTCTCCCACATCCTAGGATGCTTAGCAGTTATCATCATCTTTTGTCTGAACTTCCACGTAGAGTAGTCATCCACGATGAACTCTGACAAGCTTCCAACTAGAGTTGGGTTCATTATCCTGTAAAACAATCAAGAGAGACCCACACAGAATATGCAATAGAGTGCACTAAAGGGGTTTTCGAAAGATCTGTACAGTTGGCCACTGAAAAAATCTCGCCTCACACCAAGTGAAACAGAAACAGTAGTCTTTTGAACCACTGCTCTGATAATACTTGATGGCCCCGATAATGAGTGAATTGGTGTATAGAGGGGGGATGGAGAATACACCAGTATGGGTTTTAAAAACTTTTTCTAAACTAAACTCAGTTAGCTCAACAACTATGAAACTCAGTTGAAGCGATCACTTAGTTCGTTATACAGTTGACTTCTTGGACTAAGGATCAATTGTATGAACGTGACTGAGGTTTTAAATAGAGTGACTGTGTGTGGAAGTTGGTGGTTGATTAGACTTGTTACTTGAATTGAAAAGTCTTTTGGCGGGTCAGTTCGCAAAGTCTTAGTGCAGTTTTGAAAGAACTTGTTTGTATGCAGTTAATGGAAATTGAAAGCAATACAGAAAGCGTAAATACACAAATATTTTTACGTGATTTGGAGAAGACGTCCTACGTCCACGATTAGCTTTTCGGGTTAGTTATCCACTAGGAAAGTTTACGCGTACTTTCCAAATTTTGAGTTGGTTTACGGGCACCAATAAGTCTGAACAATTAGATTTCGGGTTCTAACAACACCTATAGTTTCTCTACAGGCAGAAACAAAGCCTAGTTGTGATTATGGGTTCACAACGATTTAGATCTTTGATTGCGGGTTCAAAGGGATTTAAGGAATGGGGGTTGAGGATTTTTCAAACTTATAAACCTTCTACACTTTTCAGTGGAGGTTTTCTACTCTAAGATTTAGAGACTCGAACAATATAGTGAGTCTACTTAGAAACTGGGTGTAAACTTCTAGACTCGATCAAGGAAAGGATTCCTGAGAGGGTAGAAGGAAGAAAAAGGAAGAGGACATAACTCTCCGCGACTTTGGCTTTGAACACTTTGAAGTTTTCTTGTTGGGAGAGATTGAATGCTCTGAACACTTGTGTGAATCTTGTGGGTAGTTTCCGTAGTTTTCTCGCAAGAGTGAAGGCCTCTATTTATAGAGGGGTGGTCGAAGTAGCCATTGGAAAGAATCGTTTGACCTTTGCCAAAAAACATGCATGGCTCTTCACCTAATCTCTGTAAACATTCCTAAAATGGCAACTGCGAGGCTTGCTTTTATGCATGTCTTTGTTGTCGGTCCATAAAAGGAAATTTCCAGTCTATCTTGTACTTGAGTATATTTGAATTTCAAATTCAAATTCTTCTTTCTCCTTCGTCTTCTAAGTCTTCTTCTTCAGAATTCTTGAGGTGTGACTTCAACAGAGCTGATCAACATGCTGGACTGCATGGCTCAATTCTGGAGTCGATTGGGATGCTAACTGACTGAACTTGAATTGCCTTAGTCTTTAGCTATCTTTTTCAGTTTTATCCTGTAATGATAAAATCCTTATGCTCAAAGAGTAAGCTCTAGCTAAAGATTGACTGAAGGCACATTTACTCAGTTGGGATCAGTTGGTTTTGGTATAAATCAAAACCTTACTCATTTTCCCAACACTTTCCAAATTATGTTTATCCTAAAACTTCTTCTACAATTAGCATTAATCACTTCATAAATTTTTTTCCATTCAATTATTTAAAACTCTCTTTTGTTTTATTAAAAATTTCGTGTAAGAATATTTTTGAACCCATTTTTAGTAAACTATAGTTTTGTGGTACCTAACATATATAATTTCAACTATTATAATGTTTTTTTTTAGAATATCAACTATTATAAATTTACTTAGACTACCTACAGTGGTAGTGTCTCTAAGCGGTGTCTCTAAGAATTTTTTAGAGATAGAGACAATGAGGTGCAGTGGGACTGTCTTTAAGGGGTGTCTGTTTCTAAAATCTGAATTTGTATTTTGCATTAATGTTAATAAGAAAAAATCAATTTCATTAATATAAATAAAAATAATATATTACTAGAAATAAAAAAAAAATTACATTACTAGAAATAAAAAATTACATTACTAGAGATATAAAAAAACATTATTAGAAAAAAAAACATAGCCGTTGATAGGGAAAAAAATAACTACGCCCATCCTCGATGTCACTTGACGTCGACAACCATCATCATATGCAGCTGGTACTGCTCCGGCGTCATGTGCGACGTATCCATGCTGATGATCATTACATCAGTGGCGTCTTGCTTCGCCCGAACACGTTGCCTCATTGCCTCGATGAGGTTGTTCTTTACCTCGATGATGCCGCTTAGCCGGGCATTTGTTGAGTCGACCATCGACCCGAACTCTACCTCCTCGTCACCTTCTTTTTCTCCTTTCCTTTGGCCGCCTCGCCGCTGCCTTTGCCGCGTCTCATCCCTGTGGGCGGGGGAGAGTTGTGCTTTCCTCTTCTGTTGCCTCGCTCGATCCGTGCGACGTTCCAGATGAGGTGTAGGCGCCTTCGGCCGTATTCTTTGTCTGCTTCATGGAGAGAACGTTGGGAAATTCTTGGTGGAGGAATTTGGGATAGTCCTGCAAGATTTCCCAGACACCGAAGTGCTTAAAGTAGCTCCCTTGATGGGCGGAGTATATCTCCTAGGCATTCTCGATGACCATGTCGTCGGAGGCACCGCTGGGCCTTTTCTTCGTCGCCTTGTCGTAAGCAATCATCCACTCCTTCACCCATGTGGAGATCCGTCCAAATAAACTCTTCATTGTCTTTGAGTTGAGGTCATCGCCGAACATGGCATTGTACCTCTCCGCCGCTTTCCCCCACTATGCGTCACCATGTTGATCCCTGCCGAGAATGGAGTTGCACGTCTCCTCTTTCAAGATTTGGGCGACGGTGATGCCTTTTTCAACCATGTAATTGCACTGCTTCATCGATGGTTTGGCGCCGGCAGCCGGAGGAGGAGGAGGGACGTTTGCAAGGGTGAGATCGGCCCGTGCCTTGCCCCTTCCTTTGGCCTGTGCCTTTCCCTTTGCTTTAGCCTGTGCAGCCTTGGACGAGGGACTGTCTTCGTCGCCCATTACAGTGTGGAAGGACTCACCGACGGACGAGTTGAGGTTGATAGAATCAAGCCCCATCGGCGTATATCCTCCATATGCACCGTCGTCCGCTATTTCAGGAGGACAGCACGACGACGACCATGGATTATTTGGATCCATTTATGAGAGATGATTGTGTGAAAGAGATGTGGGAAAAAAAAGGAAATTGTGTGAGAAAAATAGAGAGAAATTGTGTGAATGTGGTGTGAATTAAGGTTGTATTTATAGGTAAAAAAAAATGAAAAAAAAAAATAAAATCGGCTAAATAGCCGTTTTTACCCGTTGGAGGTCAATATACCCGTTGCCTAATTTTTTTTTTCCGGTCAGGCGCGTGCAATGCACGCATCGGATTGAGATAGTCTCGAGCTGGCGAGACGGGCTCGAGACGATGGGAGCTGCAGCGGCCGTCTTGTCAGCGACGGTATCTCGAGCCGGTGGTTCGAGACGACCGCTGCAAGCAGTCTTATACGTAATAACGAAAAACATTAATATTTCTCCCTCCAAACACTTATCTCTCATTCTTTCCATTTGAAATCATATGATTTTTGGCCGAAGACAAAAGTTTAAGAATTCTCACCATGGCTGCTGGCTGCACCTTTGCCTTAAGACACGAAAATATAAACACATACATATTCTTTTAAAGTGAAACAAAGTTCATGCAAATTCCTTTACATATTTTTAAGTTGGGCGAGCACGGTTCGGTTAACCGACCATTTGCCATATACAAAAATCGTCCGTACGGTTTTTATTCGGTTCGGTTAACCGTTAAAAATTAAAAATTAAAAATAAAAAACCATGGCTATGGTTAACCTAAAAAACAGTTCGGTTAACCGTTGAAGACGAAAGAAAGTTTAGATGTTTTTATAATTCAAAAACATCAAAAGTTATTCATATTAACTATTGGGACAAATTTTGAAATAGCCATAATGGGCATTCAAACATAAATTTTGATCCACCTTCTTCAAAATTATGAAATTTAGCCATTTTTTTCAAATTGGGACAAAAATATCCTTAATGAAACACGAAGCAGGTCGGGTGAGACGCGGGCGGGTGTGGGTCGGCTCAGGGCGTGTATCAGACATCTTGTACATCTAGTATAAATTTAATCTAAATTTAGTCTTATTAGTGTCAAGTGTTCTGGTACATCTGGTACAAATTTAGCCTTATTAATGTTAATTGTTCCAAATTAGGTACAATTAGAACGAATGATCTAATTAGTTCCAATTGTTCCAAGTTATGATGTGATACTAATGGGACAAATATTCTAATTTGTTCCAAATTATGACTTGTTTCACTATAGTACAATTGGAACGAACGGTCAAATTAGTTCCAATTGTGCCAATATATTTCAAAAGAATTCAGGTCTTCTGAATGATGATGGTGATAAGTACCAAAAAGAAAAACTAAAAAATCTTAGGCAAACCTTCTAAAAAAGAGCCCCACACTCAATATTATTCTTCCTGATACTAAGAAATCACATTAGCAGATTTGCAGTAAGCCTGAATCGCCAGTCACAAAGCAAGAGAGAGAGAGAGAGAGAGAGAGAGAGAGAGAGAGAGATAGTTAAGTCATGTCAGATCCCTCCCTCTCCCCATCACTACCGGACCTCCATCTCTGATGCCGTATCTGGAGGTATCCCGCCTCTCAACGAAGAAATCCCAATTCAGCCTGACTCAGAAACTGCGGCTAAGGCCGTCCCTGATCCAACAGAGAAGAACAATAGCCCAGGGGAAAAAGAAGACGACGACGAAGAGGGGAAGAAATCGACGACGAAACCCCAACCGCTTACTTAACCACAGACCTCCGCATTCAACAAAGAGGGGGATTTGATTTCTGTTAAGTAAATAAGAAATGAGTATTTTTGTCCCAAATTCAAAAGAATAGCGGTGCTTCAAGCTAGACTGAGCATAAGGCTTGTGGCAGCGGCGAGCTTGGTGAGCTCGCTCGCTTGCCTTTTTGGTGGGCCCAGCAAGCGCGTACCAAATGGTGTGCAGTGGTGAGCTCGACAAGCTCGACATTTTTTTTCTTCGAAAAAGGATGAAATTTAAGAGAAAAAATTCATTTCATTAAAATTAAAATACTACATTACACTAAAAATTAAAATACTATTACAATAAAATTAAAATACTATATTAAACAAGAGTTTAAAATAAAAAATTACTCATCATCAACGGGCCACCCATTTTTTATTTTAAGGTCCCTGACCCATTTCTCGTGGAACTCTTTCTGGGTCGCCTCCATACCGACGGTGCTCCTCGTGATGATATGATAGTCTTGTTGCCTCGTAAATTGTTCCATTTGCTGTGACATTCTCACCGCTGCTTGAACAAATTCCTCTTGCATACTTCCCGATGCCGAACCGCTACCCGAGCTCGATCCGACCTTTCCCTTCCCTCTTGCCGCCGCCTTTGCCTTGTCTCTACCCATCGGGCGTTCCATCCGACTAGACTGCTCCGACCCAAATTCGCCGCCAGAAAGTGTAGTGGAGGACCGCGGTGTGCTCCCGCTCGGATTGCTCCCTACCGCCGAATCCTGCGCCGAAGTGGTATAGCTCCCATCTTCGCTCATCTTCATTCTCTTTGCCGCATAGTATTTTGCAGAGTAGACCATGGCAAACTTCGGCGTATCTTTCACTACCCGCCACGTCGGCAAGTGCTTGAAAGCAGTTTTCTTCGTCTCTTGCCATGAATTGAGAGCGTTGGACAAAATGTCCTCATTGCTCTCACCGCTTCGACTCGTCATCTCGCACTCCTTGTAAACTTGCTGGAATTCCATTAAGATGAGCTTCACTCGATCTCAATGGTTGCGGAGCTTTTGCGGGTTCCTCCTCGATGTGTTTTGGGGACGGAGCTCGCGGTAACGTTGCAAAATACGCCGCCATTACGAATCGAACCGTTGGCCATCGGTGACGATGGGGTCTTGGGAGATGTCGATCCAACACCGAGCCAAGATCTCGGTCTCAGCCTCGGTGTATCCCGCCGGCCCGTCCTACCTTCGGAAGACGATTCCACCAACTCCACCGCAGCCGCCCTACCGCCTCCACGACGGCCACCACGGCGACCACGACGACCATTGCTGGAGGCCTCCGCCTTCTTCCCCTTTCTCTTTGCCGGTGACGTGACTTGGACCTCGTCGCCGTCGGCGTCCAAATTCACCGCCGAGTTGAAATCTTCGGGCGACGACTCGGGGTGCGTGGGGTAGCCGGTGCTCATTGGCGGCATTGAGGGGGCGACATTGGCGGCTCCAAAGCCTTGAAACAGTGCAAAGGCACCCGCCGGAAAGTGAGGAACGTAGGCTCCCGCCGTGCAAAATTGTGGAGCGAAGGCCGGAGGCGATGAGAATAAATCTCGTTGAGGTATTTGAGAGAACAAATTTTGTCGAGGGGATGGACGAGATAGGTTGGGGCTCGGCGAATCTTCGGCGAATGGGCAATTGGTGTTGACATTGGCGTTTGGATCCATTTTTTTTTATCGGATAAGGTGATCGCCGGAGGGCTTGGCCGGAGAAGGTGACCGCCGGTTTTGGGAGCAAATTTGAGAGAAAAGAGGTTGGAGAAGAGAGAATAGAGAGTGTAGTGTGTGATTTGTGGGTGGGGAGGGAATATATATAGTGTTTAATTGGAATAATAAAAAAAAATATTTGAATGGTGACCGTTGGCGATCGCAACGGCTATGCCCGCGACCAACCAGCGGTCACCACGTGTCCTCGAGCGTGGGAGAGCGCAGCTCGCTCTATCGAGCTTGAGCACGCGAGCGCCGAGCTCGGCAGTGGCTTGCGAGCTTAAGGACAGAGCTCGCTAGGGCAGCGAGCGCGCTCGCACGCGCGCCGCTGCCCATAGCCTAATAAAGTCGAGCTACGGATTGCTGCCACGTGGTATTACTTTTAGGAACTTTACTTTTTCATAAACCGGTTGGGTTGATTTTGGACCGGTTTTTCTTTGAGCCAGCTAAGTTTGCTTGCGGCTTGGCTAGGCTCATCCTACCCACTTTCCCATTTTTCCTGACTTTCTTCAGCTTCTTCTTCCATTTCTTCATCTATACGTACGCTTGCACTTTCATTAATTTCTACCATAGATGTTCTTGCATAAGTGGTACTACCCAACCCAATCGAATTCTTTCCAACAGCAGCACCATTGCCTATGGCAATTTGCAACAGCTCATAATCAGGACACTCAACATCGCGCAAGTTAACATCTTTTTCGTGACCCTAGCATAAATAAAGAAACAAAAAAAATATTAACTATGGCCTCAAAATGAATGTAATGATATTTGAAAATTCTGTAGAAGCTTACCTTTAAGTACGATTCCCATACTTCCTCTGGAGCGGTAAACTTCTTATTAATGTGATCGTACCCAAAACCCGAGCTAAAACGCATAAGGTTTGAATAGGATGTCCAACGTTGTTTAAACCATTTGAGCTGGCTTTGATAATTAGTATAGGTTTTCTTACAGTTCATTTTTTCGTTAAGAATAGGAAGGATTCTTTGTTCGACAGTTGATTTGCTAAAAATACCGCTATTATCACGCTATCTCCGACGCGCACCATCAACCATTAATTCTAATAAAAGGTCAGTTTGTTCCTTAGTCCATGCATCATATATCTTTCTCTTGGTATCTTCTTGTGAATCTCCCATATTAATAATACTATAGGACACGGTTCATACAACAAAAAACATGTAAGAACATGTAATACAGTTTACACTCAACAAGAATCTATACCAACACAGCAATCCATATAATAATATTATGGCCAAAAGCTATCAACAATAACACACTATCACATGCTTCATCTCAACATAATAAATGACCAAAATTTCAAAATCCAGAAACCAAAAAAATAAGAGAACAGAGATTGCACAAGGAACTCACGTAAGACCTTGTTAAGGTAAGAAAAGTACCTTCCAACAACAAAATGTGCTTCACCAATGGATTGGATTGGAGTGGAGTGGAGTGGAGTGGAGGTACTGCGAGCTGAGAGAATGGAAGTGGCGCGAAATATGTGACATTTTTGTTAAAGTATAGAGACCTTTCGTCTGCCGAGCGCGAGCGTGGGACATAAACGCTCGCGAGGAAAATTGGAAACCAGCGACCATGGCACTCCCACGATCGCGGGTATGGAGGGTTTCCTGCGGTCGCGTGCGACCCATGGTCGTGGCATCCTACACCAAGGAACTCCAGCTTAAAGAGGTCGGAGTTCATCCTGCGTGTTTTTCCTCCTCAATTCCGTCAAATTCTTCCAGTTGTGTGAAATCTTACAAAATCAACGTGTAATTGAATACCACGAGAATTCATTTCCAGTCGTTTAAATGGCATCCAATACGGCGAGAATTTGACAGATTTTTAAAATCTGTCAAACTCTCGATATTGAATACGGCAGGAATTGTAATTCCTTAAAATTCTGTCAAAATCCACCAACCAATACACCCCCTTAATCTTCAAACCCTTGGTTGAGTAATATCTCCATCTTCCTGTTTGTTAATAGATATGCAAAGAGTGTTTCTACGCAGTTCTGGAAGATGAAATTCACAGAGTGATTGTTGATAATCATCTCTTCAAGCGGGGCGAACGCGTCGCAATCGGAGCTTCTGGAGGAAAAGGTGCAGAAATATCGTCTCTCTCTCTCTCTCTTAATTTTTTGTTTGTGTTTGTGAGGAATTGGTTGAGCACGAAACGTTGAATTCACATTATTACTAGTGTTGTTTAGCAAATGAGTAGAATTGGTTGTTCTGTATATGTGATCTTGTTGCCCGGAATAAATTACATTTGGTTGGAATTGATGGATTTGTGTTTCGGCAGATTCCACTGAGCTTGCATATGCATTGGCCGAATTGAATCATAGGCATGATTACGGCCTCGATCTTTTCTTGCTTTCAGTTGATGAAGGCATCACTGGTCACGGGGATGAATCACTTGAAACTGTTAAAAGAAACGAAATTCAGGTACTTCAGTTTTCCCTCTTTTTATGCCGATTTTCATATATGTGTTTCAGAATGTGCAATGTTCTGTTATAGAAGCTTCAGGAGAGTTCGAGATGAACTAATTTTCGACAGTTACTTACTTTACTCATCTAGTTGATAAATGCGTTTTACGCCACTTTCAGTACGGATTTCCGCTTAAAGTCGTCTCATATAAAGACTTGTACGGGTGGACGATGGATGAGATAGTGAAGCTAATAGGTTTGAAGAACAACTGCACGTTTTGCGGTGTTTTTCGTCGCCAGGTAATGAACTTCTTCATTGTCAACCTCGAAAAATATGTTATAAGAAATGTTTTAGCACCTCAACCTTACCTTACTCTTCTTTCTATCATTATAACTTATAGTTTTAATATTTCAAACTGATGAATATTGCTTGTTAAGTAAGACCATATAAACTGCTGCTTTTAGACTTATGTCGACAGAGTGATGAGATTTAAGATAATGAAAAGAAAATAACTCTAGTTTTGACCAAGCAACTTTTATGTATTATCTATTGATTTAGAATCCTCACGTAGATAACTTAGTTCTACAAATCTAACAATGGTAGTGCTGCTTCTGTTTAAGGCCCTTGACAGTGGGCTTCTCTTCTGAAAGTGGACAAGCTTGTCACAGGGCACAATGCAGATGATATTGCTGAAATGGTTCTGCTAAATATATTAAGAGGCGACATTGGTAGGTAATAGTTCTGTTAAGATCTTGAAAGTAAGAGGTAAAACTCAATAAATATGTCTTGTTTTGCTCCTACATAATTCGTTGTCGGCTTGATCGATGGAAAAACTTGTTAACATGCCAGGCTGAGTGGATGTACTTCTATAATTACTGGTGAAGATGGACCTATTCCAAGATGCAAGCCTTTTAAGTACACCTATGAGAAGGAAATCGTGATATATCCTTTTTGAATTTGAAGTTTTGTGCTTTCTTTTCGCTGTTAGTTATGTGCTTGTAGCAGCCGGTATTGGCAATCGTGTCTATTCTACTTGTCAATTGATAGCACTAGCAGTGCATTATGTCCTTAACCTGCTTTCACGTATGCATACTTTAAAGGGTTGGATTACTTCTTGACTGAGTGTAAGTATTCATTGCGTATTTCCTTCAACTTTTACTTCTTTCTGTTTTGGTAAAAGCCTTTCGAAACTTTCTAGGTATCTCGTGGTTTTTCTTTTGAGCCTACTTCTCTTCTATCTTATATGTGCTTTGCTCTTTTTGATGAAAGGGATTTTTTTTTAATGCCAGCACTCAGCAGCTAGTGGATACATTACAGATTTGAAATCGGGATTTGAATTCCCCGATTAAATTTGCTTGAAGACATTTGCATCATTACATTGTTTTTTGGAATTGCAGGCATATATACTCCCCAAATTCTTATCGTGGCTTTGCTCGGGAATTCATTAAAGATTTGGAGAGGATCAGGTCCTTGCAATCTGTTTCAGTATTGGTGTTTATATTCTGTACACTTCTTTTATTTTGGTGTAACATTGCATTATGTGGTTTGTCATATTAGGCCAAGAGCTATACTCGACATCATATAATCAGGTGAAGATTTTAGGATAGCAACCCATACGAAAATGCCAGGGCAGGGAAATTGTGAAAGATGCGGTTACATTTCCAGCCAGGTGAGAACGCTTCTCGAGATACCACTGTAGGCCTGCATGCAACATGTTTTGCCTTCCATTTAATCTCAATAAAAGCACATTTTTCAAACAAATTTCATTATGTTCATATTACTTGAACTATCCTGTATTGAGATTGTCACATGTATTCAGATTAATATGCTTGTTAGGGGGCGTTTACTTGGGCGGATAGATTAGACTGACTATGCTGATTGAGGGGACTTAAGAGGATTACATGATCCAAAAAGCTAGAAAAATGTTCAATCCATCAAAGTATGTGGTGGATTAGATTAGCCTCATTTTACGTTTATCTATCTAAGCTATCGTGCAAATGCAGAAATGGTGTAAAGCATGCGTTCTAGTGGATGGACTTGAGCGAGGTTTGCCTAAGTTAGGCATTGGTCGGACCCGAGTCTTGGATAATGAGCGGAACAAGGCTACGAGAGAAACCAATGGAACGAAGAGTTTATAGAGCAAGCAATGTGGAACACTCGAATTCTGATTCTCTCGTGCAGTTTGGCAGCTCCAGATTTCGTTGCAATCTTAACTGCGAACACAGTGGATTTGCATGTCTTCCTCCTCCTTGGAAAGCCATCTTTTAATATCATCAGTCTTGCCTTCCAAGCTGAGGATGGTGGGCAGATTGATTAGATTTATTTGGATATTTGATAACCTTTTTTTTTGTTGTATACAAGCATTGTTGGATTCTTTAGGCTCATGAATTTTTGTTGACAAAAACTTGGGTGCAAATGTTGCACCGTGCAACACCCACCCATTTGACCCAACCTGACCTATTTGACCCGGTCAATCCCCTTTGACCAGTTTTTTTTCCTTATCTATATATATATATATATATATATATATATATATATATATATATGTGCCGTTTCTTCTTTGGTGCCGAAAAAATTCAAATTGTTGTCCGGCGATTAATTGTTGTCCGCCGAATAATTGTTGTCCGCAAATTATTCTTATATTAGTAATCGGAGCGAAGGCGAAGCCGTAAAATCGGAGCTAAAGGCGGAGTTTTTAATGCAAGATCTTAGAATAATGTAAGATCGATATGGCATGTTGATCTTAGAATAATGCAAGATCGATATGGGTTCCCTTTGTAAAGAACATGCATGTCGATCTTAGAATAATGTAATATCGATATAGCACGTCAATCTTAGAATAATGCAAGATCGATATAGCATGTTGATATTAGAATAATGCAAGATCGATATGGGTTCCCTTTGTAAAGAACATACATGTTAATCTTAGAATAATGTAAGATCGATATGGGTTCCCTTTTCATCGTAAGCGTTCCCTTCCCTTGTTGGTCCATCATTTTTCAAACGGATCAAGAAAAAAGTCTTCAACAGAGCCTCGAAGTAAACCCATTGTTGTTTTTGGCCATGAGTAGGAGTTGAAATCCTCGAACATGGCGTGCCGTAATAAAATTTGTGGCTACAATGGTCCAAAAATCTTTGAAATGGTTGTAAGAAATGTGTTAAAAAAAATAAAAAATCCAATAAGTTGGACGATTTAGTGTTCATACTTAGAGTGTTATTAAGACGTCCAATGTTGCATTTGGCATGGCAAAAAAATGTAATATTTGGCCATGGACAGATAATTGAGGAAAATAAATTAGTTTTGACAGAACTGAAAATGTTTTCTGGCTGCAAATTTCCCTCCCATCCAAAATTGGGCGGTCAACTAACATTTGAAAATTTGTTTGACTTTGTGAATCTCAGAATCATATATGTAAGATCGATATGGCATGTTGATCTTAGAATAATGCAAGATCGATATGGGTCATTTGTAAAGAAAAGGCATGTCGATCTTAGAATAATGTAAGATCGACATGACATGTTGATCTTAGAATAATGCAAGATCGGTATGCATTCCCTTTGTATAGAAAAAGACATGTCGATCTTAGAATAAAACAAGATCGATATGGTTCCCTTTGTAAAGAAAAGGCATCTCGATCTTAGAATAATGTAAGATCGATATGGTATGTTGATCTTAGAATAATACAAGATCGATATGAGTTCCCTTTGTAAAGAAAAGGCTTGTCGATCTTAGAATAATGTAAGATCGATATGGCATGTTCATCTTAGTATAATGCAAGATCGATATGGGTTCCTTTTGTTAAAAAGAGGCACGTGTACCTTCGAATAATGTAAGATCGATATGTGCATGTCGATCTCATAGTCATATAAGATCGATATGGGTTTCCTTTGTAAAGAAGGGGTACGTAGATATTAGATAATATAAGATCGATATGGCATGTTGATCTTAGAATAATGCAAGATCGATAAAGGTTCCCCTTGCGAAGAAGAGACATGTTAATCTTAGAATAAGTAAGATCGATATGGGCACGTGGATCTGAGAATCATATAAGATCGATATGCGTTCCTTTTGTGAAGTAGGGGCATGTCGATCTTTGAATAATGTAAGATCGATATGGCATGTTGATCTTAGAATAAGGCAAGATCGATATGAGTTCCTTTTGTAAAGAAAAGGTATGTTGATCTTAGAATAATGCAAGATCGATATGGTTCCCTTTGTAAAGAAAAGACATGTCGATCTTAGAATAATGTAAGATTGATATGGCATGTTGATATTAGAATAATGCAAGATCGATATGGGTTCCCTTGTAAAGAAAAGGCATGTCGATCTTTGAATAATATAAGATCGATATCACATGTCGATCTTAAAATAATGTAAGATCGATATGAGTTTTCTTAGTGAAGAAGGGGCACATCGATCTTAGAATAATGTATGATTGATATGGGCATGTCGATCTTAGAATAATATAACTTCAATATGAGTTCCCTTTGTGAAGAAGAGGCATGTCGATCTTAAAATAATGTAAGATCGATATGGCATGTTGATCTTAAAATAATGTAAGATCGATATGGGTTCCCTTTGTAAAGAAAAAGGCATGTCGATCTTAGAATAATGTAAGATCGATATGGGAAAACATTTTAGCAACATTTTTTGTTTGACGGTAATTTTTATAATTTTTTTTATTTGATGAAGTTTATTATCAAATTTGTTGTGCCAACGTGGCAAATTAATTGTAAAAGTTATTAACCACACATTATTTATTAATTATATATGTGTGGCTATTGAAATTCTATAATTATTAAACGTTAGAAATTATTTGTTATTAATCTAATTCATCACATAAACAAAAAAAAAATAATAATAAAAAGAACTTGGTAAAATAAAAAGTTTTTTAAACTAAAATGAAATAATTTATAGTATGAAATTATTATTATTATGTGAATTTGTAGAATATAGATATACTTATTATTTCAAAAAATCGTTATGTTAGAAACAACACCGTGTTCAAAGTTTGAACAAAAATTAATACCTTAACAAAATATTATGATTTGATAAATTATATGCAATTAAGTGTTTAACTTATATTAATTTTTATAGGTGAAATAATATATTAATTATTATTAATATTATCAAATATTTTAATAAAAAAGATAAATATTTAAAAAAAACTACCAGTATTCTCCATTCCTTTGAAATGCAAAAAAGATTGCGTTCTTTTAAAACTTTTCAACTTCCCGCCATAAAATCCCTCCAAAATTTTGCAAAATATAAATCCCTCCAAAAACTAATCAAACATAAATCCTACACAAAAAATGATGGCGGTTTTCTCATTACTCTTTTCAATTCTCCTTCAATCATCTCTCGTCCCTCTACTCTACCTTCGTCATTCCTTCCCCTCTCATCTCCTCCACACACCGCCTCATCGACCACTATTCCTAACCTCTTCGTATGTTCAAAATTAAAATTAACCCCCCTCTCTCTCTCTCTCTCTCGCTCTCTCTCGTATCTCAATCATACCAACGATGAAGCACACCACCTCTACTCTGCCGCCACCCCACTCTATTTACCTCCCCCAAATTGAAGCCATAGAATTCTTCATTTTTTATCAAATCAAGCGTGAACAAGTTTCTACAGAGCGAAGGAGATAACAGAATGGAGAGGAGAAGAGAAGACCTTAATTTATTGAGCCCTAACTTTTTTTTTCCCTTTTTAGCAACCCCGTCCACCACCATTCTCAACCAACCCGCGCCGTCTTCTGCTCCTACTACTGCTCTTTTTGCACTACTTCGGCCACTATTTTCATTGTCGTTTCAGCCACCAGAAGTGCACTCGAGCCATCGCAGCGCCACTATCTCTTACGGCGGATAAGATAACTCATACCTATTTATAATTATTAGTTGATTTGTTTCATTTATTGTCAGAAATTTTCCCTTTACTATGATGTCTACACAATTGTCTGAAAATTTTGTTGAAGCTGGTCATGTTTCTGCCAAGGTATCTATTTCAGTTCTTAGCCCTTTTTTTGTTTCCTGATATTGGTGTTGGTTTATTCATCGTTTGTCATTGCTTAGACTAAATTAAGAAACATCCTATTGTTTGATGCCCTAAGTTGATTGTGGAATTGTGTGACATGAGAAAAAGGTTGTAAATTAAGAAACTGAATGAAATGAGAAAAAGTAACATTTTCCCTTTTGCTTGGTCATTTTGTTCATTGAAATTCAGGATCGAAATTAGTCATCAATCCGATATTAGTCGTTATTATGTTATTCTTTGTGTTGCATCTCGGTTACATCAACTGAGAAAGTATACTTCTTTTTGGTTCTTTTTAAGTTTAATTTAGTGTTTTCTTCTTTTCAGGTTGATTTTGGCAGGATCTATAATTTTGAGATTATGCTTACAAAAATTAAGATATCCCTGCCAGATATGAATGTAAGTTCGTTATATAATCTATTCATTACAAACAAAGTCGATTCTTTGAAAAATATAGATGATTGCAATTGACATTAGATTCTAATTTGTATTGGTATAGAGATATATGTAAATTGATAAGTTTTATTTAGATTCTAAAAAATTATGTGAATTTGAAACCAAAGAATTAATGAGAGTGACTCTGTATCTTTGAAGAGTAAGGATTTATATGTATTTCTATATAATCAAAAAAGAATTTGGTGTTGCTGCTATTTAAGTTTTGAAGATTACCAACTTTGTTGATTGGTGAATGCTCGTGTTACACTTAATATTATTTAATTTGTTGACATTGTGGTTGCGGACTTTATCCAGTATAGATGCTAAAGTTTCTTGTAGTATGTTACTTTGCTTCATGCGTTAACTTAAACTAAGGCCTTCAAAGTACCATGTTAACCTGATTTGTGTTTGTCTTTTACAATAGATGCTTCATGACTTATCTTTAATTTATTTAAGCTTATTGAGTACATTATATGGATTTTATACATAGAGAGATGGCATTGCTGAATGGTTTTCGAGATGAAGTTTGAATTCTATCTTGTTTGAAAATGCAGGATAATGCAAGCAAGAAAAGAGAAGTATTGTATTGTGCACCCACCAAGTGTTGTACGCTCTCGGCTATGAAAAACATGTGAAACATATTTTAGTTTCCCTCTTTTTACATGAAAACCCTTCAAAAAGATTTCACTTCCTCAAATCAACAATTTATGTCAGGAGCCGACTTATTTCCGACCACTCCCCTTCAACAGCGGCGGAACTGACTTCGCAGTCGACGTGTTGCCCGATCAGCGGGTTTTGGTGGAACAGGAGTAGTGGTAAGTTCTTGGATGCTGATAATGGCGGCATCGAGGCTGTCGATGTCGGGTCTCCAAGCAGCGCCACCGCAGAATGTGATTATATGATGAAGATGAAGGCGCCATGTCGGGTCTCCAAGCAGCGCCATGGCTTCTGGGAGTCAACCCCTTTAGTTACAACAAGTGCATGGACGAGAATCTGAGGTACTTCTCTCGAAATTCGTCTTCTTTACCTGTTACAACATTTCATTTACTATCTTTGACTTTAATCTATCATACGTTGTTGTGTGTTGGGTTTCATAGTTGAGTTGTGCTTATTATTGCTCTAATTTGTGCTTTGGTCATTATTCATTCAATTTTGTGCTTATTCTTGCTCTAATTTGTTATTCTTGGGTCGGAAATACGTGCTTACGGCGAGCTTTGTCGTTATTTTGTGTGTAATTCTAGAGTGCTCGTCAAACCTTATAAAGAAAAAGGAAAGTCCTAGAAAAGTATTAGACTTTTCTCCTATTTGGTCTCGATTCTGATCTTCTTGCTCTCTCCGACCAATGGCTAGTTTTCAATTGAACTATTTGTAGGAAACATCAACAACAACATTTTGATTGATTGTATTAAGTTTATATCTTATATTGATTCTTTTTCTTCTTTATTGGATCACTGATTTCTATATTTTTTTTACAGTGGGTTGATTGTATTTCCCAACTGTTACGAATATACCCCTTTGCATTTGAGTTCTCTTCGGGTAATGCACCTTCATCAAATGCATCGTGAGTAGCTAATTCTTTGACATTAGGCCTCAATGCTTCTTGCTAACTCTAACTTTTGGGTTTGCAGGTTTTCCTGGTAGATTTGCTAGACTATGTCAACATGGAAATTACCGCAACTAATGAAACGGCGTATATTTTAAACATTAAACAACGTTATTTAGTGAAAAATAAAGACTTATAATATGAGGGTTTAATGATTTCATCCCTATTTTTTTTTTGTAGAAATTGCCCTATTTTTCTCTTCTTTTTCCCTTTGTTCTCTCTCGATTCCACTGTATATTATTTCCGTTTTTGAGTAATCCAAGGTTATTAGTTAGTGGGTAGTCGAGAAGATGACTTCCTCTTCTTACTTGATCGGAATATTTCGTCATGGGAAAAATTAGAAAAGAAAGGTAAGGTATTTGTAGGCATATTTAAAAGGTGAGAATTAAAATTAGAATTTGAGGTCGACAAATATAAACAGAAAGGAAAACTGCAGATAAGACCCTCTTGTTCAGCACGAGTCTTCGGGAGACAAATTGTCATTGTGCAAATACTAGAAAGCTGATTTTTTTAAGTCTTTATGGTTTGATTATTGTATAAAGTCGATGCCAACTAATTAATATGGTAAATGTATTAACCATTATCAATGCAATGCAGATAAAGAAGAAAACTGTCAATCTGGAAGAAAAGATGTACCAGCCTCAACTTCTACCACACTAAAAATGCATTTACGAGACACAAAATTCACTTAACTTCTAATACATGAATTTAGATAGAACTACACACCAAAAAGAACTCTTTATTCTCTCTACCTCCATAATTTTATTTTATTTTCCCTTTTCATAATGCCCTTTCGCAAGTAAGAAATAAGAATAGATAATCGCATTATCTTTTTGTATTTAGACACAGCTGCAGTATCAAACTCGTTGAATCAAAGTCTTAATGGCACAAGTGTTGGGAATGTCTACAACTTGTTATGCTCATTACCACAGAAGTAGCTTCCTCATACTTGATCATATCTTGTTCAAAAAAAAAAAAAACAAAAACAAAAAAACAAAAAAAACCAAAACTTGATCATATCTTTTTGTTAAGGTCTTTTTTAAACTATTGAGAATCTTCTCGAACCACATCAAAATCATGATTGCAATCACATCGTGTATGACAAACGCCATAAGAAAACCAACAAAGTGCATCCGCCTCACCTGTAAATAATTTGTTAAATAAGTAACGACTCCTCGAAGAGATAATCTTCAATTCAAATACTTTGATATAGACAGATTGTTTATGTATGTCAATCGTAATGCTTTTGCAACATTTAAAGAATCAATCCTCAGTTACATACATAGCACGACTTTATTAATAAGATATACATACATCAAGATATGTGTCCAAATTTGCAGATGAATTCATCGATTAGAGTTCTAATTATATTCTGTGTTCCCTGAAGTGCATTCTGGAAAACTTACCATCTTTCTCATACTGGCTGTCAACAACTTCAACTCTTTTGTTTCTTTTGCAAAGAACTATCAAGGTGAGCAATAATTCAGCAGTGGCTTCAAGAAGAAACTGAAGTTCACCTATCTCATTGTTTGGTAGAATGGCACAGGTAAACCATTGATGCAAATCAGTATCTGCATAAAGATACGGGCAACTATTTCATGTCTAGCGTTCCATTCTTAGGTGCGATCATCTTCTATGATCATGGAACTATCTACTGGTTACAGCGGGATGGAGGGCAACCCGATTTCTAAATCAAGGATTGAAGCAAAATACCCAGCTTTATTGTTTAAGCAACATCTGACAACCTGTGTCGAGAAAATATATGGGATGATTCGTTATAGATTGAAGAAAGAGATCAGTCCATTCCTTAATTTGTGTAAACAAGTAAGTACTCATCACTACTGCTTACGTATATAGGTTTAACTCGCTGAAGTAATATGAACTATCTTCAGTACATAGTGATACACTGTACATAACAAAAATGACATACAAGAAATTCCTAAATCATTAGGCATATTCTGAAGTGGATAGACATATCCAACTGAGCATATAAACTTAACTGCATGACCACTTTTAAAAGCCAAACTCAAAATTTGACATCAAAACTAAGCAATAAAAATAATTTTGTTAACAACTAACTGAAATACTAGCAATAACGTAACATAATAAGAATCCATAGACATTCAAAATGATGGTTGCTTTGTTTTCTATTTGTTTCGTAAGAAATTAAAATATGCTTGGCAACATTAGGTGCTGATCAAAATACCAGATACTATCATGGTTACACAAATAAAAGAAAATTTTCTAGTTGAGCACGTGCATAAAGATATAAATCAACTACTACTATTTAGTTCCTGCATTTTACGTAATTTATCAAACTCTACTAATTGCATAGGAGCAGGAGCACATCAACAATAGGTAATATCTCATTTAAAAAGACAAACTTGGCAAGAAAAAATAAAATAAAAAATACTAGATGAGTATAAGTAAAAATTACTTGGGAGCATGTTGTAGCGTCCGTGTGTGATGCTATCTCTCCTACTTCCAGATAAATGCTGCCATATCGTTGGTATAATAATCAAATCTTGGAGAAATATTTGAATTAGAGTAGAAGCTCTTTCGCCTTCCAAAAAAATTAAAGGGTTTGAAAGGCCAACGGATACAAATCCTGATTTAACAGCGTCAACATCAAGTGCTACTTCGACGCATTGGTTTTAGATTTTCCCTTCTTTTCTGAGACTCTTCATACATGACCAGAAACATATGACTAATTAAAATTCATTACATTCAGACAAACACACAAAAAAAAACCTAGATCTGACAAAGAATTGATAAAAGAGAAGGGGCGAAGATAAAGAGATACCGCCGTGGGCATGGGGCCAGATCGTAACTCGCCGTCGCTGCCGAGTAATCAAAGCGCCTGCTGAATACTTTGTGCCGGGAGTGCCACCCACCTGTCCTCAAATTCCAGTTCAATCTAACTGCGGAGAGTGGGCCGGAGATGAGATATAGAAATTTTTGAAGGTGGGAAAATGAGATTCTTTCATGAGTCGAGTCGGAAGCGTCGGCTCGAGCCTAACCGGAAGCAAATTAACTAAAAAAATATTACTGTGACACATTTTGAACCATGCTCTATGAGGAAACTTAGAGGGGTGTATTTAATCAAGACTTTCATTGGACTTTATAAGTTATTGGAGTTGGGAAGTCTATGGAGTTTCATTGGACTTTCGTATGATTTCGCGGATTTATGTTGGAGTTCCGTTGGAGTTCGCATTGACTTCTGTTGGAGTTCAGAAGTCCATCAACCCAGCGCTCGCTGGTATCCAGCACGCGCTCGATGTTTCGAGCGCCCGCTGGATGCCAGTGATCGCTCGAAAACAATCTGTTGGGTAGCTTACAATTCTCGAGGATTATAAGATGCCATCTCGTGAACAATTCTGTTTCTGTAAAGTCTATGAAAAGCAAAAATTTCACATACAGGCATCAATCTCGTCGTTCATCGTGTCTTCATCATCAGAATCAAATCGAACTGATTTTTTCTTCTGAAGGCCATTATCTTCCTTCTTCTTGTAATTCCCTGCCTTCCTCCCCATGATTCTTCGTCTCAGTAACTACACAAACCAAACAACTCTCGATTCCTCAAATTATACAATTCAGCAATAAATTAAAACCAAAAAAAAATCACGACTCGAAACAAAATTGCCAGAAAAATAGCTGAGAATACTCGATAAAACATATTGAAGGAAATGCAGAAATAAAAACTGATTTATAGAAGAACATATATTATGAGAGAGATTGAGGAGAGAGAGAGAAGAGGAGTTGAGGGAGATTGAGGAGAGTGTTTCACCTGTTTTTGGTTGTTTTTAGTTGGGTTTATTTAGTGCATTTTGTTCGATTGTCGTTGTGTTTCGTTTTGTTTTTATATTCAGAATGCACTAATGTCTTGGGTTGAGTTTTGTTCGAAAACCACACGTTTTTATTTTAGGTGAATGAGTATGAGGGAATGGCTAAGAAGTTACATCAAAGTTGAGGCTCAACGATCGTTCGGTGCAGAGATTGTGTTCGACGTTCGCTCAGTGATGGAGATGAAGGCGAGTTTTGACAGAGTATATATGGACGCTCGTTCACTGTGGACGATCGCTGGTGTGGAGCTTCAGAGAGCCACTTTGAGCGATCGTTTGATGCCAACGCTCGTTCAGTATTTCTTCGGGCGAGTGAGCTTCAGAGAACTACCTTGGGCGATCGCCCAAGGTCGACGTTCGTCCAGCAACCTTTTATCTGGACGAGAAGGAGTTCAGAGAGCAACCCCCAACGATCGTTCAAGGCTGGCGATCGTCCGTATTCGCATGAAGCTGTGGTGTTGAACGATCGCCCATGTTGGGCGATCGTCCATGTGGAGGCGGCGCTAAGTTTACCTATAAATAGGGGTTTTGGATATTTTCATGTAGAGGTTTTTATCTCGTTTTTCTTTTCTCTTTCCCGCAAACAACGAGATTTTTTTTCTTTTCCAGTTTTTCTCTTTATTTTCTTGCTCTTTAAAATTCTAGATAGATTTGTTACTTTCGATTCGAACGGAGTTTGTGATAGACTTTTATTTCGGATTAATCATCGTAAGTTCTTCCTTTGCATCTGAATTACGTTTATGAATTTATTCAAGTTCTTATATTTAGGGTTTAATATTCTTGCCTAGATTAATTTGTTCTTTCAATTCTTTAGATTAGAAAAACCCCAAATTAATCAATCTTTACTGCTTTCGTTTTATTTTCTTTTTATTTTTGCAATACAACAATCACCCTGTTAAGCCTTCCTTGTGAGACGATATTCGGGTTAACTTATCTAATCTAGAACAACCACGTTTAATTGCGTGCGACTTAGATTAATTAGGTTGAACACAGAGAGAGAGAGAGGTGGAGTGTCGACGGGATTTGAGGGGTGGGGTGTGTAATACCCCGAGTTTTTAAGCCTTTGGAAAGCGTTTAATTAACCGAGTGAGTTAAAAGATGAGAAATTAGGAGTAAAATTTTTCTTTTCTAAACGAAGAGAATTGAGTAAAACGTTAAATTGCTTTGTGAGTTTTGTGTGAAATTATCTGCTTTATTTATCTGAGATGATAATGATGTGATATGCTTGTTGAATTATCTGTATGAAGATGAGTATGAGATTAATTTCTAAAATAATCCCGAGAAGTTTGCTTAATTGAAATAGCATAAATTTTAATTGCCGAGAAATATATTTACACCGATGAACTTAGAATAGAATTGAATTAGAATCTTCTAACTTAGAATTTCTTTTAAGATCACTGAGATATGGTAAGAACTTATCCGAGAATTGAGAAGAGTAATGAGGAGTTAATCTTTAAAGGATTAATAAACGGATTAATAAGCCGACTAAATTCTTTTGAAATTTAAAAGACTAAATGATCGAAACCCTTAATCTTTTAATTGAGACGTGAAATAGGATTGAGATGCTTAGTGTCAATAGTGAGACGAGAAGAGGTTAGACCCGTTTATAGTATAAAAAGAAATTAATACGAATCGTTTTATCCGAAAAACCTTTACGACCGGGTAATTAACACCCGTATCGACACGACGAAGACACGTGTCACACACCTCTCACTCCCTCACGCCACCTCACTCATCCTCTCACATCACTCCTCAATTTTCAAGATTAATATCATGATGATGTCTTATGCATGACATTACCTAAAGTGCATGCAAACTACATCAAATCATTCATCCATCAATCACTTTAAAACAATTTCAACTTTCAACAATTCACTTTATTCTCTTTGTTGGATTTCAATTTCATACATCTAAGACAAGAAGAGAACTTAGTCATCTACACATCCCTCTCTCTCTCATTCGAAATCTCTCTCTCTCAAGACAACAAAGAAAAACTCTCCATCTCTCCAATCTCTCTACTCTCTCAGCAATCTCTCTTTCCCTTACATACTTTGATTTTTCCTTACATGCAACCATGTATTCAAGCTCCTCATCCATGGAAATGAAGCAGAAAGCATCATCCTCCATTCATTCCATCCATATTCTCAAGAAAAGGTAATAATCTTTCAAGTTCTTGAGATTAAATTCAATATTCATCCAACAATTTCTTCATTTCGATTTTTAAACCCAAAAAGGAATGGATGATTAATTCCATGTTATTCTTTTTGAGGATTCAAGAAGACTTCCTTCAAATCCAAGCTTTGAAGCTTCATTTTCCATCCATTCCAATTCCAAGAGCCAAGGAGAAGAATTCTATTTAAATTAAAGTATGAAATTCATTTGTTTAGTTGTAAATGTGTATATCTCTAAGTCCTAAAAGAAAGATCTATGCATGCATGCTATTTAAATTATGTTTAGGCAAACTTAGGACGTGCATGTGATAATCGAGTGAGAAGAAATCGTTAGGAGAATCGAACGTTAGTTTTAATCGGAGAATTAAGAGAAGAAAAAGAATTTAAAACCCTAAAACTATGATGAATGCCGAAAATTATAAGAAAAATAGGCAAAAATATGAATTCTTTGAGATATTGATATTTTGATACTTGATTTGTTATTTTTATCATGTTGAGGATGAGATTATATGCATGAAAAATTGAGAAATAAATTACACAAAGAAATGCATGAATGCCGTTTATATTGAGAAAAAATGGAGTATTTATTTTGTTGTTTTTATTGATGAATTGAATGATGTTTTGATCAATGAGATGATTGTATGTTATGTTAATATAATCATACATGTGTTTAAGTTAAGAAAATGAGATTGCATGTTGAAGTTTTTAAAGATATTAAATGTGAAAATATAGAAAAGATTGAATGTTTAAGTGTTACAATGTATGTATGATTATTAGTTAAATCATAAGTAAAGATAGAAGTTTTGTAACAAAAGATTAGAATTTAAAAACTTTTAATTAATTAAAAGATGAAAAATGCATAAAAGATATGTTAATAAGTTTTCTTGTATTAAAAATTAAAGACTTAAATTTCTACTAAACTACAACAAAAAGATCTTTTATAATTTGACTAATAAAATGTTTATTAAAGGATAAAATAATTTCTAAGTAAGAAATGACTTAAAGATTAAAAACAAGAAAAGAAGAAATTATTAAAGAGATAAATAAGAATAAAGGAAACCGTTTTTTTAAAAAGAATTAATCGAGAAGAAATAAAAAAAGAAGTTTTAAATCGAGTAAAGAAAAAAAATGCTAGACGAGTAAGGTTAGAAACTCGTATAAGCTAACCAAGAAAATAATAATGATAGAATAAGATATCGAGTAATAAGTTGAAAGAAGTTAATTAAATAATTAATTGAGTACGTTGTTTTCAACCAAACAAATTAAGAATAAACCGAGAAAAATTACTGAGTGAATAATTAGAGAAACAATAGTCGAGTTAAGAAATGAGAATCGAATTAGAAATAAATAAGAAAGATAGAATAAATAGTTGAGCCTTCATAAAAAGAAATGCATAATCGAATTAAGTCTTAAGATCTAAATTGAATGAATGTTAATGTGTCTTGAAGTATGTTTAATTTATTTGAATTCATTATATGATTGAATAAATGTTTAAACGCATGATATTCGTTATGATGTTAAAGTTAATTGAATTATTTTGTATGCAAAATGGTTGAATGATTGATTGATAAGTCGAGAATCAAATGAAATCTTTGAAAGAAAGCTCGAGTAATAGATTGTAGACGATGACGTTATTAATTAGAACGAGGAAAGTGTTAAGCCGTTGATTAATAGTATTAACCAATTCGAGTAGAGTTAAAGGTTTAAAATCGAGAACGCAAAATCCCTTAGAAAGGTTAAGCGAAGAGAGAATCGACTCAAATAGAAGTCCTTCAGTTAAAGTCCAACGCCTTTGTGTCCGTCGTTCATGTATCTTATTTTTCCTATCGATGTCGAACTGTGAAGGATCGAGCCGGACGGATCTCTAAGCGAGGACAAATAGCCCTAAACCACCTAGCTAGTTCTTCGGAAGTCAGGTGGGCTTTTCTGAACCAAAAACTATCGATGAAAATTAGTTATGCTATTAAGTATTATGATATGTTTTCAAATGTGATTGACTTGCCGTTTTTATTGAAGTTTGGTATGTGTTATCATCTGTTTCTATGAAGATGTTATTATCCTGTGAAAGGCAGGAAACCCACGTGTGGTATATATTGAGGTGACTGTGAGCCTTGCTTCGGTTAGGCCGGTCACAGTGCTCGAGAAGGAGGCATATTTCTCGGCACAGTGAAATTATTTGTGACACGTACTGGTATATTATATGATATTTGACTGCGCAGTCTGTTTAAGAGGAAATGTTTTTAACATGCACAAGTAAAACTGTTTTTAAAACTGCTTATATACTTGTGATGTTCGGCAAGGCAAGTTCAATTATTATAGCTTTAAGAAGCATCTTTATTCAAATGTTTTGGCTTGTGTTCACTGAGTACGAAGTACTCAGCCCTGCGTGTGTTTCTAAACATGCAGGTTGACTGGATGGCGATGGCATGGATATTTGGTGGTGTGGTTTGGTTCTTTTGGTTGAGTCTAGTTGGATATCAGACTGGCATTTGTACGTCTTCATACGTGCAGATGTTGGGTATTGATGCAAGTTTCCGCTGCAACCCTTTTGAATTGATGTCTGTTGATGCTAATACTTTGATTCTCATGTTTTTGATTCCGAGCGTTGTGCTCGAAGACCTTGAATATTTGTTAACCTCTTAAACTACTTGATTTGTACTTCCGAGCGATGGGCTCGTTGACTTGAATGGTTGTTGAACATGATCCTCTTATCTTGATATATATATGGGTGTATTCTCTTTTTGGAATCCTATGCCCGTCAGCATGAAGTATTTATCTAAATTCTTATTATAAGTGGTTTTGAGATGCTCGTATGTTATTTCATTATGCTTTTGGAAACCTAATTCGATTGCCTTATCTTCCATCTTTATTTTTCCCCGAGCATGCTCCCTTTATGTGAGTTAGTTGTTAGTTGTTTAGGTTTGTTGTTGTTCGTAAGTCGCGCCTTCGAGAGTCGGGGCGTGACAGGGTGGAAGGAGAGAGGAAGAGTGAGAAGAGAGAGGAGGAGGAGGAATAGGAGAGAGATATATTATGAGAGAGATTGGAGCATTCCCAGCGCTTGGTGGCTCCCAGCGCCGGCTGGGAGTCCCGAGTGACCGCTTGTCCTCACCCGGCGGCAGGGGATGCATTGGATTTGAAATCTCATCGATATCGATCGGATTTCATCGTGCCTATTTTCTTCATCAAAGTCCAACGAAACTCCAACGAAAGTCGATAAGTTAAAAGTCGATGGAATGTTAAATACACCAAGAATTAAGAAATCCAACATAAGTCGTAATTGAATACACCCAGATTTCAGAAGTCCAACAGAAGTCGGGATTGAATACACCCAGATTTCAGAAATCCAACAGAAGTCTGGATTGAATATACCCAGACTTCTGAAGTCTTTAAAATCCAATGAAAGTCTTGATTAAATACACCCCCCTTAAACTCTCATTACTGTCTCCAGAAAACAAAACTTCTTAGAGAAAATTGAGAGATGGCGAGGAAGGCGATATCTTTATAAATTTCAAATCGATATGTAGATCATGAAAACTATTTGGGAGATAATATTGAGAAAATCTATTGGGCGATATCTAGGCGATACTCAGGCGATATAAACACACTTCATATCTACAAACCCTACCTACTTTATAGGCTAAAACTGGAAAATTAATTAAATTAGACCCGGTCCGGTAAAAAAAATATAATTTCATATAGTAGAATCCACGTGGCGGCAATCCGTACGTAGATCGACTTTATTTTGCTCGGTGCAGCATGGAGGTTCCCAAGAATAGCTAGAATTTATATTTATGAAAAGTGTGAGTCAAAATTTATATTTTAATATTCATTATGGCCATATCACATGGTATTCGATTAACAATTTATATTCAAAACATATAATTTAAAGATGTATAAATTGATTATATATTGAACTTTACCATATTTTCAAGTAAAAGTAAAGAATTATTATAGTTTTATAACGTATAATTAGTAAAAAATAATTTTTATTGAGTTTCGGTTCGGTTCAGTTAATCGCCGGTTTTATAAATAAAAACTTAACCGGTATTCACAGTTTTTTAAAATTAGAAAAGTAAACCGAAACTACCAATTCGATTAACCATATTTTTGAAATGATTTCGGTACAATTCGTCGATCGGTCCGATCTTTCGATTCATTTTGTTCACCCCTATTTTTAACATGATGTTTTCTTACTCTAGCTTTCTGTTTATAGACTTTTCCGGCCCAAAGGATTGTGTATTCATTATGTCAAGAAGAATCCATGAAGCAAACAAAATAATTGTTTTCTTCATATCTTCATGATTTTCATCTTATCCTTTCCAATATTGCTTGAGAAAATATCTTGATATTAGACACAAAACTTGCTAGCAAATTGGAATTCCTATACTGTCCCGTCGAACTTTTCCATGTATTGTTTTTAAACTACAGCTATATTTTATCAAATAAATTACTACACTACTAAAAGTGAAATCTCTACATCACATAAATGTAGGACTATTATATCACCACGCAGGGTGGGACTACTACGCCACCATATAAGATGTGAAATCTATATCGTACTCACGTGAGACTTCAGCTTTGTCATTTGAGCTAGACCTCATCGGCTTCCATATTTTTTTTATTAATGTATATTTTGAATCATGTACCACGAAATTATTTACTAAAAACTTGTTCAAAAAGTATTCTTATTATTTTTTTTAATAATTCTATAGTAATAGTAATAAATTTATAAGTTTGTTCTTAATGTTTTAGAAATTTCGAGAAATTAGAAGAAAATTTGGCACAAACTTAAATGGAATGGTAATGTATGGAGCTGTATGGATGTTATGGAATTACAAGGTTAAGGGCTTATTTATATATTAAAAATACTTTAAGGACTTAATTGATTTTTGAGACATTATGATTGTTGTAACCATTTTCTTTAAGGGTGTGTTCACTTTAGTAGTAATATGGAAAATGAAGAAAAAGAAAAGGTAGGAAAAATAAAATAAAAATATTTTCACAACTCTTCTCTCATATTAATATTTTCCACAATTAGAATAAAAAGGATGGAAAATGAAAAAATTAACTACTCTAGTAAATATATAAAAATAGTGAAAAAAGTGTCAAAATATTTATTTTTTATTATTTTCTATCAAAGTAAACGTACCTAATAGAATTACATATGTCACCGGATATATACAACAAACTGGCCGGCCCTATTATAACGATTCGAAAGTGTTTCTTTAAAAAAAATTATACATTTCATCTTGATTTAGTTAAGTTCCGACAAGTTGCGCTATAGGAATAATAATATTATAAGTACGATTTATGTGGAAAGATTTAAGTGATTTATTTATGTTGACTAATTGAGTCTTTTTTATACTCGTCCTCCCATAAAAAAATGTACTACTTACCCAATTACAGTAGTATTAAAGTGTTTTAGTATTAAAGTGTGTTCACTTGGAGTGAAAAAGAGAGAAAACGAGATATAATATTATTTTAATTTTTTATATCTTGTTTAGTTTCGATTTAAGAAAAAATTCGGGCAGAAGATATAAAATTTCGGACAGCCCCTTTTCCCTTGCGTGGAGTATAAATTTATACCTTCAAATTGGAGGTTTAATGTTATACCTCCAATGTGTTTTAGATATTTCCTCCTTAATCCATCAATTTCTCTCAAGTGAATATGATATAAACATTGTGGTCCCCCCTAGAGAGTAGAGATAAGTATATTATCACTCCAAGCAAACAAGATATAAAACTTGTGGTCCCCACAATGAAGTATAAATTTATACCTCATAATATTATCCCTCCATTTAGAGCTATAAATTTATACTTCCAAGTGAACACACTCTTAAAGTCAAGAGATTTAATCTTATATTAAGCCCATGAACATAATTGACTAATCCCCGAAGCTACGTGTGGTCTTCTTTCTTTTATTGTCCGATCATAATAAGTATAATTTTTTTCTCAAATGCTAGCTTCTTTCTTTTATTTTCCGATCATAATAAGTATAATTTTTTCTCAAATGCAAATGACTCCGTACACAATGAGCATGAATGTTATTCCTCCATTCACAATATATTTATCCAACCAATAATCCCACTCTTAAAATCCGTGACACTGCCTCCGGACCACTCATCATAAACAGAAGGATTATTATTTATTTTAACCCTATTATTTTTTGACTGAATAGCTTGTAATTAATGCTGAACTTTGTTAAATTCTTGTTTTGCACACCACTTAGACTATTTGAAACTCTTATCATGAGTGGCATACAAAACCTTATTATATTGATTGATAAGGTAAATCATTACTTCTCCCATCTTGTTTTGCAAATCTAATACAAATAGTAGTGATTCTTTTTTTTTTTTTTAATACTAATAAAGATAATTACACATGCTGACATTAGGGATGAAGTTAAGAAACTCAACATCCATTCTCATAACCAAAGAATTAGTCGAACGAAGCTTTAACACTCGAACGAGAAAAAAAGAAGAGCGGAAATCGAAATATGTGTAGGGAAACCTAGGTATCCCAAATCATAACAACTGCAATAACTCCAACACCAAACAAGACAGCCAAAAACTTGTAGTGTGGAGTATCAATGGAAACCTTCTTCGGAGACTTGTAACCCTTTGAGAGTAGATGATTTATGGATACATAGATGAACACACCACAAGCTAAACCCATTGATATTGCGAACGTCCAGTCGGCGACCGCCCCCTGAGTCGTGGAGTCTATGACAATGCCGATGGCTACACCAACTGGGCTTGAAATCGCGAATGCAAAAGCATAGGCTGCAGAGGATAGGAGGGGCCGTTGGGGCATCATTCTCAAAAGTGCTATTCCCATTGCGATTGCTGCAAATATTTTGTGCAGACATACAGTCCACAGAGCTCGCCAAGCTTCTGCCTTCGTCTCTGCTACCCCGATTACAATTCCTTCGAACACAGAGTGAAAGCATAGTGCGCCTATTAGCAACACGCTGTCGCCTAGTGAAGTAGCTCTTGCAACTGAAGCTTGGCTGGGCTGGCCTTCTCTACAATTATTATTATCCTGAAATAACATAAACAGCTATAGACTGAACTTGGCAATATGACAAGAAAACAATTTCTTTAGGCCATATTTATTGAAATATTCATTTCACCTGTGCCTTTGAATCTGAAGGCAATGTATTCATGTTGCCTGCTGAGTTGCTAGGATTTGCTGAGAGAGAGATCAATTAAACATTCGATACCGTTAAATCAAGAAAGAGCTACCAGAAGAGCAACAAAACAAGATTATTGTGATTGATGACATAATCTAGGAGGAGCTAATCACAAAAGTACATGGATTTAAACATGCCTCCAACAAACAAGAATGATCCAAACTATATGAACTAATAAATACACTCTCTGTCCCATTTCAATAGGCCTCCTAAACTTATTGGAACGTCCAATTTCCCTTCCTAAAATAGAAACCCAACATATAATAAACACTCCAACAAAACTTATTATTTACACCATATGTCAAAAAAAAACTACCCTATTCCTTCTTTTTCTTACTTGTTTTGACAAAATACCCTAAAAAGCTACTTTATCTTTCCAGTTTTATCATAAACAACTCATTTCTTAACATCTGAGCCCGGTATGAAGGCCTACTAAAATGGGACGTTTTGTGTGAGATCAAGACATAACACAATTCACACAACAAATGGGACAACTAATTAATAGTAACTTTTGACTTTTTCCAAATCCAAAAATCAGATACTTTAACTGAAATTCTCCCAACAATTGAGGAAGGAGGACCTTCACCTAACACATTCTGCAGATTAAAAATATCAATAGCTTGAGCTACTTAATTATATTCATCAAAAGAAATAAAAAATTTCACAACCAAACCAACCACCAAATTCTATAATAAGCGGGGAGCTAACTTCTCCTTTAAACATCAGCCTCAACCAAACCAACAAAATCTCAACATCAGTTAATAACAACTAAAACATATTCCCATCTTCATCTAAAACCTTCTAACTTTATGATAACTAAAAATCATGTACATGATCATATCATCTCAAATCAAAACAAGACATATTTACCTTGAAGCTCAACATCAGAATGCGCAGAAGCATCATGACTTCCATCGTTCTTCCCGTAAACAAAAGAGACGACGCAATCAGCAAACATAGTCATCAAATATCCGGCGGCGGCGAGCATGAAAGCGAAAGGGTACTCCTTAGTCGTCAATTCCTCAAATGTTTCATTCGAATCGCTCAAGAAATGCATCAACGCCGTCGCCAGAAATACGCCTCCGGCGAACTGCGTTCCGATTATGAGAAAGGCCTCGTTCCATTTCATGAAATACGCCGACATCCCCCCGGCAAAAGTCCCCGCAAACACGAGTATGAGGCACCATAGTTTGACCACAATCAGCGACCGAGACCTCAGGTTGGGCTTCTCCGACGGTGAATCGCCGTCGGAGTCGGGGCCACTGTGGGCTGAGGAGGAAAGCAGGAGGAGGAGGGAGAGGAGGAAGAGGCGAGAAGCCATGGAGTATTTGGCGAACATTGTTTGTTCAGCAGTTGTTGTGGTTTGGGTGTATAAATTGAGGTTTTTGGTGTTTAAAGAAATAATAAAAGGAATACATTATTAGGAGGTAATTATCGTACTGCAACAAAGAAAGGGACAGGGATTAGAGTGACGGGGAAGAGAGAGAGAGAAGGTTTGTAGTAGTAGTATTTTTCTAATGAAAAATTTACAGAGTGGTTGTTGTTGTGTAGTAGAGTTGTAAGAAGACAACAAAATAGGAAATGAGGAGTACCGGATTCGTTATGTTAATTGATCAGAGATGTTGAACATATTCGTAAAAGTGAATATTATGATATATTATAATAATAAATATTAAAATATAAATTTTGATTCAATTTTTTTTATAAATATAAATTATAGTTATTATTTTAAATTTAAGATCAAAATATCCTTATTAACTCGGATTCAATTCCCAACCCAAATTCTCTGTCAAACCCGCTGCCCCGTAATTTAGTGATCTAAGGCATTGAAAAAAAAAAAAAAGGCCAAAACCTATCCTACCCCATTTGACGCCATCCATCCTTTCCTTCCCTCTTCTCTCTTTCTCTCTCCTCTTCTTTGTTGTCTTCCTTCCTTCCTTCCGCCACCACCATACCACCATCCTTGTTCATTCATTCCGCCGTTGAGTGCCATGATTAAGATCTTCCGAGTGTAGCAGCCGCAACTGTCATGCACCTGTTGCGACGTCGTTGTGCCGCTGGAAAAGGATGTCGTGATCGTGGCACCACTACTCTCCTGCTTGTTCTCCAATTTACTTTCAAATTTCCTGATCTTCTTCTCCTCCTCTTACGAATGCTCCAGCTCCGTCGTCACCAGATGATTCTTCGATCCAGATCCGGCCACCGTCGTCGTCGTCAGCTCTAGCGGGTACTTGGATTCCACGCTGAAGCTCGCCACCGTTACGCCGAAAGGAATCGAAATCTCGATCTGCTTCTTCACGGTCACCTCATGCTCCACTTTCACAACCATGTCATTGCTCTTGTAGTTTATCTCGTTCTCGAATTCGTGCTTCGTGCCGACGCGCATCGTTAGGTTTCCGGCGTTGGAGATCACCCAGTCAGAGAATTCCGTCTCTCTCTTCCCCTCCTTCTTGAATTTCTCATCGAGGTGTGCAAATTTGGACTTGCATGCAGAAGCAACACATTTTTCATCTTCAACACCGTCAATTGCTCTTGTTGTTACATTTACATATAAATTCATTTCTTTAGTTATTTTTTGTATAAAAACCAAACCAAACACCCAACATATATTATTAATATTAAATAACCAACATTAAGTAAAACAAGTCATAATTTGGAATAATTGGAACAAATTAGAATATTCACTTCAATTGCACCACGTCGTATTTTGGAACAATTAGAACTAATTAGATCATTTGTGCCATTTGTACAAAACCTGGAACAATTGACACTAATAAGACTAAATTTGTATCATATGTACTAGAACAGTTGGCACTAATAAGACTACATTTGTACCTGATGTACTAGAACAGTTGACACCAATAAGACTAAATTTGTACCAGATGTATCATATGTTTAATACCCGCCTCGAACCGACCCGCACTCGCTCGCGTCTGACCCGACCCACTCCGCATTTCATTAAGGGTATTTCGTCCCAAATTCAAAAAAAGGCCAAAATTTATAATTTTGAAGAAGGTGGGCCAAAATTTATGTTTTAATGGTCATTATGGCTATTTCAAAATTTCTCTCCTCATAATTTTTTGTGGGATATGGAGTCGTATTTCCAAGTGGCTCATATCACTGAAGATGAGAAAGTTTTGATTACCACCATGTATCTGGTGGGGGATGCAAAGTTGTGGTGGCGTTCTAGGTAGTCCGGAGATGCTAATGCCTGGAACAGAATCAAAACGTGGGATGTGTTGAAGAAGAAATTGAAAGATCTGTTCTTCCCTTGCAATACGTCGTGGCTAGCAAGGGACGCATTGAGAAAGCTTAAGCATACTGGGCCGATTCGTGAGTATGTCAAGGAGTTCACTTCCTTGATGCTAGATATACGTGAGATGTCCGAGGAGGACAAGCTATTCAACTTTTTGGCAGGTTTGCAAGCTTGGGCTTAGGCGGAATTAAGACGCCAAGGAGTCAAAGACTTGTCCGCTGCCATTACTGCTGCTGATAGCCTTGTGAACTACAAGTCCATAGGCATGTTCGAGTCTGGTTCGAAAAAGAAGGACACGGGAAAAAAAGAGAAGGATAAGAAAAGCAAAGGGAATTGGAAGAAAAAAAAGACCAAGGGAAATGCTGGTGGGTCGAAGGAGTCGTCCCAAAATGCTGGTAATTCGGATAGGCCAAAGGGGTGTTTCATCTGCAAAGGTGATCACCGAATGCGAGATTGTCCAAAGCGGGGTCGATTGAATACTTTTGTGGCTGAAACTGAAAGAGAAGATGAAGCCGGTGCCCCTCGAATGAACCCGTTGCAATTGCTCACTGCAATTCAAGGGGAGTCAAAGAATCGGAATGGGCTGATGTATGTTAAGGCTCGTATGAATGGAAAACTGGTGGATTGTGGAGCCACCCATAACATCATTGTTGTGCGTGAGGTGGGACCGCCTTAGGCTGTATTTGTCACCAAACACAAGCCGAATCAAAGCTGTGAATTTGGAGGCGAAACCAATCCGAGGTGAATCTCTTGTTGATTTGCAAGTTGGTTCATGGAAAGGAAAGTGTCCGCTGATGGTGATTCCCATGGATGATTCGATGTTATTCTTGGGATGGAATTCCTCACGCCGGCTAAAGTTGTTATGATGCCACAATTAGGTGGTTTGATGATAATGGATGAGAGACACTCGTCGTTCGTACAAGGTGATTTCAGAACGACAAGAAGGGTAGTGCCATGATCTCAGCGCTCCAGCTGAAGAGAGGGAGGATGTCTAACGTAGCTTTATATGTTGATTGATATCAAGTCGGGCGTGACCTAAGACGTGTCCGAACCTGTTGTGGAACTATTTGGACGAATTTAAGGATGTGATGCCGCCAGAGTTGCCGAGACAGCTGCTTCCAAGGCGTGCAACAGATCACATGATTAAGCTGATACTGGGTTCTAAGACTCCAGCTCAAGCCCCGTACTGTATGCCGCCGTTTGACTTGGCGGAGTTGCGGAAGCACAGTTGACTCCACAGTTGATCCATGCAGCTCAAACATGTCGAGAAAGTGTGATGAAGTCAGACGTCACAAAGTCAGAAGAGAAGACTTTGAAGACGGAGAAAGTAGTTGAGTTGAAGTTCAAAATTCAAATCTTCTTAGAAGCTCAAATCAGCTAGGATATTTTCCATAAATGGACCAACCAAGAGGACGTGTATAAAGCACGGGTCGCAGTTACCATTTTAGGAAATGTTGCAAAAGAGTAGGTAGAGTGCCATACTTTTGGCAGAGGTCAAACAGCTTCTTCTAATGGCTAGTTTACCTCCATCTGTATAAATAGAGGTCACCTAATCTTGAGAGAGAAGAGAGAGAGCAGACAAGAGAGCAACCACGCAAAGAAGCAGAAGCAGATTCTCTCTTGTGCAAGAACGGCTGAGCTGAAGAACCAGTAGAAGTAGAGTGTAAAGTCCTTCTCTTGTTCTTCCCATCTAGCCTATAAAAAGCCCATTCATTGATCGAGTCTAGATTTGTAATAGGTTATTGCATAGATTCTAAGCAGACTTTCTCTTGCAAATTGAGTCTTTAAGCCTTAGGAAGAAGCCCTTTCAATTTACTAACAAACTAACCCCTGCACGAAAACAAACTTTCATTCTACACGAAATTGGTTTAGGGAACTTGACCTTCCCTTAAAAGGTTTTCAGTTTTGTAACGAGTCAAAAACTCACCAACTTCCGCAAAGTTAGAAACTTTGGTTAAAACCTAAGTCAACTTTAATCCTGACTGAGTGTAGCGCTCCAGCTGTCCTTTATAGCTGTTGACATTACTGAACTAATAAGTTCACCAAGAATTGAAAATTGATTTTTGTTAAAAAATCCCTACTAGTGTATTCACCCCCCATACACCAGTTACTCATTATCGGGACCAGCAGGAAGAGTCGCCTACAGCTTGAGGCTTCCGGATAGGTTGAAAATTCTTGAGCATCGGACATTAAACCGAGCAAGAAAAATCAGAGAACTGATTAATTGGTCCAATGGGGCGGTGAGACGGAAATGAATGCTATTTGGGAAAAAGCTGTAGATTTATGGCAGTTCGACTAGGAGATTGAGAAGTATTGGTGAAGGACCAGAACGATGAGGGCGTCGTCGAGTTTTGGTGGGGGGAGGTTTGTTAGCCCCTTAGACAGCTCCCATGGTGCAAGCCATCACTACACCATGGCACGCGTAACGTCGAGTCAACTGACTTTGAGTTGACATGACGAGTTTGTGATGGAAACATATCCAGATGAGTTGGATATCGAGGATGCTTGGGGAAAGTGAGGCTTTGGAAGAGTTTGGCTCGAGTGGATTTGGCATGGCACGAAGTTGGTCGGATTCCTGTGTCGGCGTGGTGCGGAGTTTGGCCGAACACGGAGTTGGCACTTGTTCATGGTGTCGAAGTGTGAGATTTACTTGTTGGTGAAGTTTGGCTCGAGCAAAGTCGGCTAAAATGAGTTTTGCCATGAGGATGGCACCATGGTGCGTGCTAGGGCCGAGCCAGAAAAACATGTCGTTCCATAGCCCTTTCAGTAGTTAGTGCTGCCACGGCAATTTTAGGGCAGTTAACATATATAGGGAGGAGGTGTCCGCTAAGGTAACTGCCCGTGCCCACTACCAACCGGTGTGTCCATGACTCGACAGACCTCCTAATTGAAGGTTTCCACGTTGCCTCGGCCTGACCCATCGACCCGAACTCGACCCGGAATGTCCGAACAGTTATCCTAGTGTTGGGGGAGTTGTCCAATACATAAAAGAGGCGTGAGTAGCCATTTTAGCCTAAGAGATGCCTGTTGTAAGCTTGATAGAGAATCCTTTGTACGAATTATGAATAATACGAATGTTGGGAAGTGGATTCCCGTATTTGCTTGTGTGGTTTACGATTCCGCTGTGTGTGTGTGGTTACTTGATGATTGCACGAGTGATACGGACGGAGGACCCGTTGGATAAAAGATCCAAGAACCCTTCGTATAAGAGGTAGGCAGCGGTCTCCCTAGATTGAGAATCCAGTTTGATCACCTCCTAGAGCGAAGAAAACCTCGACCCGTTGGCTATATAATCAGCCAAGAACCTCGGTATGGTTGAACGCCACAAGACTTTGCTCGCTAGTCTTGATAAGTTCGGAACAAGTGAAAACTCTACAAGAGAGAAATTCAACTCACAAAGGCAAAGCCAATTTTCGTTTATAACTCAAGGTGTATATGTTATTCGATTACAAAGGATATCAAGCCTATTTATAGGTTAGAAAAGGACTCTTCGTAGCCTACCAATAATGATAGTACTTATGATACTAATTAAACTCATAAATAGACTTATTTAACACTAATTAAATCACTTATTAACTACTAATGACTACTTATGACTCAAGACTTCAAAAGTCACTTATTTAACTCATAATAATGAAACTAATTAGACACTTAATTTAGCCTCTTCAATATGCACGAAAATCAACCATTTATTTTTCTTCTCGGGCCTTCGAAGTCTGATTGTTGACAAGCCCTTTTAAGACGAATTCAGCATATTAATATTCACCATTTGGCCCGATTTATCTTGATATTGGACTTGAAATCGGCATACTTTATTTAGTTCCTGAAATCTGACTTCTAGTCGTTGGTTGCCCACCCGTGCTCACATCATTCCCTTCTTCTTCAAGAAGATTCGTCCCGAATCTTATTTCCAAAAGAAAGGTCAGTGAGTAGAAATAGCTCCACTCCTCCCGGCTTGAAGACGTGATTTTCATCCATGATTCTGATGTTTGCATTTGGTACCACATCGAATACAACAACCTGAAAAACAAACATAAATGCAATACCATGGGTTATTTCAAAAGCCCTCCTCTTTTGAGAGTACAATTTTGCATTGCCATGATCATTCAACGGCTTCCAAATAGATGATTTGGGGCTCAACGGAGGTATTTCCAACTGCGTCACCAAGGAAACACGAACCACATCCACACAACTTTCTTCAAAAATGAGTTTCCTTCTTACGATTTCTTTGTCACACGTAGCCACGTTTTCACTTTCATTGGTATCTTCGGCTTGTTCTTCAACAGTATTTGCAACAACCTTGTCGAAAATCTTTGGATCAATCACCTTATCCTCATTCTCTTTCTCTTCATTTGGTTGGGCCTCCAATTGCGGTGTGGAATCACAACTTTGGATCGGCATGTCACAAAAGGTCTTTCTCATTGTTACTTCCACAAGCTTCCTCAACTCTTCATTGGCTGCCTTAATCTCCGCCAACATTAGCTTAGTTTCCATGCGAAGAACATATGCACGCTCTCGACGCTCCTTCAACGTTTTGCTCATGTTTTTGTATTTTTTTTTATAGAAAATAAAAAGATAGAGGTTCAGATCAATACCAGATTGCTCTGATACCAAATGATACGGACGGAGGACCCGTTGGATAAAAGATCCAAGAACCCTTCGTATAAGAGGTAGGCAGCGGTCTCCCTAGATTGAGAATCCAGTTTGATCACCTCCTAGAGCGAAGAAAACCTCGACCCGTTGGCTATATAATCAGCCAAGAACCTCGGTATGGTTGAACGCCACAAGACTTTGCTCGCTAGTCTTGATAAGTTCGGAACAAGTGAAAACTCTACAAGAGAGAAATTCAACTCACAAAGGCAAAGCCAATTTTCGTTTATAACTCAAGGTGTATATATTATTCGATTACAAAGGATATCAAGCTTATTTATAGGTTAGAAAAGGACTCTTCGTAGCCTACCAATAATGATAGTACTTATGATACTAATTAAACTCATAAATAGACTTATTTAACACTAATTAAATCACTTATTAACTACTAATGACTACTTATGACTCAAGACTTCAAAAGTCACTTATTTAACTCATAATAATGAAACTAATTAGACACTTAATTTAGCCTCTTCAATATGCACGAAAATCAACCATTTATTTTTCTTCTCGGGCCTTCGAAGTCTGATTGTTGACAAGCCCTTTTAAGACGAATTCAGCATATTAATATTCACCATTTGGCCCGATTTATCTTGATATTAGACTTGAAATCGGCATACTTTATTTAGTTCCTGAAATCTGACTTCTAGTCGTTGGTTGCCCACCCGTGCTCACATCAACGAGTTCTCACTACAACAAACAAACACAAGTGTTGGTGAGGAACGAGGGATGGGGTGGTGCAGATCGACGCAGCAACTCCTAGAACCTTCGAACGACTTCGAGTTAGGAATCCGTATCTTCGACGACGACAACGTGCAACTCGTCTAGAAGACTCTCCAACTTGAATTCCAACTCCGTGTGAAGATTATTGGCTTCTTCTTCACATGAAACAATCTGGGATTCCACAAACGACGGGAAATCTTCCATGGATTATTTCTTGTCCCTTTGATTCAAGTTTTACCAAAAAAAAAAAAAAAAAAAAAAAAAAATATTAAAAATAAATGTCCAAATAAACTCCACCTTTAACCTTTTCTACATTAATTTTAGAGATTAGTGGGTCATATAAGTATTAAAATACAAATTTTAGCCCACCTTTTACATAATTATAAATTTTAACCAATATTTTTAATTTGTGATCTAATTACTCTCACTCTCTCTTACCCGAATTCATTTCCCTAGACCGACTTAACCGTTTCATTGACGTGGAGTATCCACCATGGGGGTCTTTGAAGACCAAGGTCTATCTTTAATTTTGGTGATTTTGGTGGAATCCCAATGGTTGGATAGACTTAGGTAGAAAATTTGATAATGGGGGGTTGATATAGACTTAGGTCAATCGGATTGGCAATAATTGAATAATTTTGTTTATTAATTTTTTTTGTATTTCTAATAAATAATAATAAGAACACTTAAATTAAATAGAAAAATTTAAAAACGAACAATTGAATTAAAATAAAAAAGATGAACCGAACAATTTTATTAAATAAATAAAAAATACTAGTTGAGCGGACCGAAAAGTGTCCAAATTTTTCAATCATATCGTCTATAAGACGGTCTGGGCACGCGCATCCTGAAAGCGAGCTTATCCCTCAATATATGCGTTGAATGTAGATGTTCCACGTTGAAGTACTGCTGTAACATCCGGAATTTTCCAAACAGAGTCTTAAATAAGTTAACACTCCTAAATATATTAAAAATATTTTCACAACAAAAAAAGTCTTTTATCTTTTTATGAAAATAGACATATCATGTTTATAGTCGTTATGTAGAGTATTTTATTCCGAGTCTATAGACGCTAAGTTTGCTCAAAAAAGATTTTGCATGAAAAAGTTATGCACGTTTAAAAGTTTTAAACGTAAGTTGGTGCACAGCTGCTTTTGCCTCGCAGCTGCTTCCGCTTTGCAGCAGCTTACTGCTCAGCAGCTTTCGCCTCGCAGCAGCTTACTGCTCAGCTGCTTCCGCATCGCAGTAGCTTACTGCACACCTGCTTGCTTCTTCCTATAAATAGGCCCTTAAGATTTTCATTTTCATCGTTCAGTTTTCTATTCTCTCTCTTTTATCTTACAACATAAGCTCGTTGTATCTGCTTGTGCGATCATCATGTCTTCATCCCGAATTTTCCAAATAGAGTCTTAAATAAGTTAACACTCCTAAATATATTAAAAATATTTTCACAGCAAAAAAAGTCTTTTATCTTTTTATGAAAATAGACATATCATGTTTATAGTCGTTGTGTAAAGTATTTTATTCCGAGTCTATAGACGCTAAGTTTGCTCAAAAAAGATTTTGCATGAAAAAGTTATGCACGTTTAAAAGTTTTAAACGTAAGTTGGTGCACATCTGCTTTTGCCTCGCAGCTGCTTCCGCTTTGCAGCAGCTTACTGCTCAGCAGCTTTCGCCTCGCAGCAGCTTACTGCTCAGCTGCTTCCGCATCGCAGTAGCTTACTGCACACCTGCTTGCTTCTTCCTATAAATAGGCCCTTAAGATTTTCATTTTCATAGTTCAGTTTTCTATTCTCTCTCATTTATCTTACAACATAAGCTCGTCGTATCTGTTTGTGCGATCATGATGTCTTGATGTTACGGTCAGCATTGGTATTTTCAATCTGGTGTAATCTTTTCGAAAATTATGTTTGAGTTATTAAACTCTAGAATAGCATAAAAATTCAGTTATCCATAAAATATTTTCATGTGCGTTTCATGTGATATACTCTAGTTAATCGATCGAGATACTTAGTGAGTACACAGGTACTAGCTGAGTATTGTGCGCACCACGTTGCAATGCAATGGGTTAATCTCCATTTGTATTGTAGCTAGTGGTCTTGAGCTAAGGCTCCTGGCCTATGTTAATGTTGACTGTGTTACTCCACGGACTCTGTCATGGATACAAGTCAAATAGACTATGGTAACCATAACTATGGTGCCTAGTCGGAGTATAAAGATCGAACGTCACATCATGCATCAAAAATATGTTTTGTATGATCAGGGGGGATTTCTGTTTTAAAACCCTCTGATGCATACCATGTTAAATGGATAATCTGCTATGTTTTCAAAAATGCTTCCAAAACGGCACATGCCCACTGAGTACACTAGTACTCAGCCCAAAATATTTTCAAAATGTTTTCAGGTTGGGAGGCAGGTGATGGGACGCGAGGCTGAGGTGGGGATCGTTGTAGCTAATGTGTGCTTCCGCTATATTATTTAATTGTGAAACTCTGAATAATGTTCTTATTATATATATGTGAAATATATGAATAATTGTTATGTGTGCAAAAAGTATGCCCCCTTTCTTTCCCGCTTCATTATTCCCCTCTGTCGCGTCTCGATTTATGGGAACCGGGATGTGACAAAATGGTATGTTTGTGTGCTTCTCGATTTGATAAGCAATTATTTTATGAAAACATGATTTATGTGTCAAGTATGTTATGTTGCAATTGCAAATTAATTTTTGCCTTGCCAGTGAATCAAATATGTTTGTGTGTTTTGCGAAACAATTTCATATTGAATCTATTTGAGATTTCTCAATGACCATGAAAACTTGTCACTAAAATGACCAATGTTCTGAAAAGAAGACGAATGCCATGTTTTGTCGTGTTGAAGCTCCTTGAGCTCACCGACCAGGTTAATGTGCTCATCATGGTACCTCTATAAGTCATGTCAAATTTCGAGGACGAAATTTTTTTTAAGGGGAGAGGGATGTAACATCCCGAATTTTCCAAATAGAGTCTTAAATAAGTTAACACTCCTAAATATATTAAAAATATTTTCACAGCAAAAAAAGTCGTTTATCTTTTTATGAAAATAGACATGTCATGTTTATAGTCGTTGTGTAGAGTATTTTATTCCGAGTCTATAGACGCTAAGTTTGCTCAAAAAAGATTTCGCATGAAAAAGTTATGCACGTTTAAAAATTTTAAACGTAAGTTGCTGCACAGCTGCTTTTGCTTCGCAGCTGCTTCCGCTTTGCAGCAGCTTTCACCTCGCAGCAGCTTACTGCTCAGCTGCTTCCGCATCGCAGTAACTTACTGCACACCTGCTTGCTTTTTCCTATAAATAGGCCCTTATGATTTTCATTTTCATCGTTCAGTTTTCTATTCTCTCTCATTTATCTTACAACATAAGCTCGTCGTATCTGCTTGTGCGATCATGATGTCTTGATGTTACGGTCAGCATTGGTATTTTCAATCTGGTGGGTAATCTTTTCGAAAACTATGTTTGAGTTATTAAACTCTAGAATAGCATAAAAATTCAGTTATCCATAAAATATTTTCATGTGCGTTTCATGTGATATACTCTAGTTAATCGATCGAGATACTTAGTGAGTACACAGGTACTAGCTGAGTATTGTGCGCACCACGTTGCAATGCAATGGGTTGATCTCCATTTGTATTGTAGCTAGCGGTCTTGAGCTAAGGCTCCTGGCCTATGTTAATGTTGACTGTGTTACTCCACGGACTCTGTCATGGATACAAGTCAAATAGACTATGGTAACCATAGCTATGGTGCCTAGTCGGAGTATAAAGATCGAACGTCACATCATGCATCAAAAATATGTTTTGTATGATCAGGGGGGATTTCTGTTTTAAAACCCTCTGATACATACCATGTTAAATGGATAATCTGCTATATTTCCAAAAATGCTTCCAAAACAGCACATGCCCTCTGAGTACACTAGTACTCAGCCCAAAATGTTTTCAAAATGTTTTCAGGTTGGGAGGCAGGTGATGGGACGCGAGGCTGAGGCGGGGATCGTTGTAGCTAATGTGTGCTTCCGCTATATTATTTAATTGTGCAACTCTGAATAATGTTCTTATTATATATATGTGAAATATATGAATAATTGTTATGTGTGCAAAAAGTATGCCCCCTTCTTTCCCGCTTCTTTATTCCCATCTGTTGCGTCTAAATTTATGGGAACCGGGATGTGACAACTGCTGTCGTGTTCACGTTGGCAATCGCTCTGTGCGCTCGATTCAGTACTGAATTGAGTTGCTTTATGTCATTCATCTTCAATGGTCATGTTATGCAAAATGAGGCAAGCATACATGATGTCACATAAGTGTTTTCGAAACTACAAACGAGCAGAGCCCTGTATTAGTGTCCAACGAGTTTGGAGGACACTGAAAGTCCTTTCAACGTCCTTACGAGCAACTTCTTGCATTCGAGCAAATTGGCATCTCTTCGGATCTGTTTGCGCTGGTAGCGTCTTCACGAAAGAGGCCCACTTCGGATAGATGCCGTCGGCGATTTAGTAGTTTATGTGGTGCTCGTGACAATTTACTTTGAAAATTACTAACGGCGCTCTCCCATTGAGGACGTCGCTAAAGACGGAGGACTGATTGGGCACATTGATGTCGTTGTTCGAGCCGGTGACGCTGAACAAAACATTCCATATCTACAAATCTTGGGAGGCGACAACTTCGACGATGAACATGGGATAACCCTTTTGCTGGCTGTATACTTTCCTCTCTAAGACGTTGGACAATTCTTCCATGCCCAGTGCATATAGTTGATGTTCCAAGCATTCAGGGAAAGTCGTGCGTCCTCTTGTGCAATTCTGTGAGTCTGCCGACGTTAGCAGCGTTTGGCTACTCAAGTAGGCGTTTCCGAAAGCAGATCTAATGGCCCAACAGATATTCGTCGTATTGATCAACAGATCCACCGTTGGCGAGTTGCCTCAGAGCAACGGTGCACTTCACCCATGGGTGAAATCCCATTCTTCCGGTTGCATCGGGGAGTTGTTGAGAAAAAGGCTCCCGAGCTTTCAAAATTCAGCTGTCCTAAAAAACAGTCTCTCACTCATGCGAAACCGTCGGCGAAATACAACTTCACCCCATAAAGGATTGTCGACAAAATAATCGCATCTGAGGCGTTCTTCGACCTCCTCACGATTCTGGAGCACGTACGTCCTCGTCTGCAGCTCGTCGTCCTCCTCATCATCACCGTATGCTTCTTGCTAAAGCTCAATGGCTCGTTGACCCAACTCGATATTTCTTTGACGTTGCTCTTCGTTCTCATTTAAATTGAAAAACGAACCCCTAAAACTTATAGTATTTTTTTATACGAAAATTAAAGTGGAATTGAGAGAGAGAGAGAGAGAGTAGAATTGCAGTGGAATTGATAGAGAGAGAGAGAGTAGAATTGCAGTAGAATTGAGGTGTGAAATGAGGTGAAGGTGAGTGTGATATTTATAGGGAAATTTTAAAAATAAATCGTTGAGAATTTTTTTTTTATTATAGAAAAAAAAATTGGATCAATGGGGACACGCTATGTATCCCCATCTTGTGCAACGACGTAGTCGAGAGGTGTGTCGAACCAACGACTCACTCGTCGACCCTCTCGCTCGACCATCTCCCTTGACTCACCTCACTACGGGCATCAACCCTGGCGAGGTCGATGAAGAGAGTCGCTCGACTCTTTCAACCCCGGAGATCAACACCCCGTAGTGGGTGCTGTATCCTTCCCCTTGGGATTCTCTGTCCCAAAATCCTGTCCCACCATGTCCAATACTCTAAAAACGCCACCGTTTCGCCTTAAAACTACTTCACCATGTTTCTCTCACCCAAGATCGACTCGGCTCACCCGATGAGATAAACATCTCTTTCCAGTGTTTTTTAACTAATCTTTCTGCTGCAATTGAACAAAGAAATCAAAGGCCGCGCCAACTTTGATATTGCTGCATTTAATGGTTTATATTGCGTGTGGAAATTGAGGATTTATTCTGATCAATTTTTGATATGTGAATTTGGGTAATCTAAATTCCTAACAATTTTCTTGCTTCCCTATTTTCATCCGATTACACCTCTTAGTTTTTTCTGTCTGCATGAAAGAAAAAACGATATCAACATAGTTTTTCTGAAAATGAATCCCAAGAGGTGAATCCTGATTCTTTCATTTCATATTTTCATTTCACCTTGGTTTTGAATAAGATGTCCATCGATTATCAATATCTTCTTTCCCTAGTTAAAGAATGAAGATGGAGACAGAAGAAAAAATTATTTGAGAATCATAATTGTGTGGTTGGAAATGGATTGCTTCTGATTCTTTCTTTTGCGTCAGGAAGGAATTAGAACAAAGATATATTCAAAGGTGTAATATGAGGAAGATGGAGAAGAAAGAATTAAAAGACAGAAAATCGAAAAGGATAATTAATACAGATATCGTGAAAAGATTTGACTGAGCGGAAATGAATCAGCCTATTATGGGAGAGAAACATCAGCAAGTATTTTTAATGCTAAAACGACGGCGTTGTGGTGGGTGGAACATGGTGGGACAGAGATTTTGGGACAGAGGATCTCAACACTCCCTGAGCTCCCTCACACAATCATACAATTTTGTAAAACCCATTCGCCTCCAAAATGAAATTCCGCCTACACAGATAGTCTTCATTGCCCCCCCCCCCCCCCCCCCCCCTCTCTCTCTCTCTCTCTCTCTCTCTCTCTTTATGACGGCCCGCTCATGTCTTCTCAGCGCCTCAAACTTCCTTCCATCTCGAGATTCCTTTTCGACAATCTAAATACTGATTCCGACTTTGTAGTGATCCTCGCCGTTCTGCTCTGCACCCTCATCTGCGTGTTCATACTTGTGGCCGTGGCGCACAGCTCCTGGATCCATGGCCGCCATACCGACAGAGATTCACCTCATCCACCGCCTCACCAGAAGAGATTATTGCTTTCTTGGTCTTTAGTTGTGGGGTTGCCTTATCTGGTTGTACCCCCTTTTCTGTGTGAATTTCGATATAAAGATATTGGTGATCTTGATTTTCTAAGCCTTGTAATTTTTGGAGTGACCAGTTGTATAAATTAATTTAGGGAAAATGGAAGTTTTTAGCGATGTTAATTGTTTTATATACTGATTCTAGCAACAGATTTAAAATATATAAAATCTAACAATTTAGGTTATTTATACCCTTAGTTTTTATATTAAATAAATTTTTATTGTTAATTATTTTTTATTTCCAATCATGAATCCACGTTTTTTTCTTGCCACACTTCCTAATAGGTATAGATGAATATTATGTGTTTTCACATTTTTTATTTTGAGGTGCATCTATAAAAAATGATAATGCTTTTTCCATACATAGACAAACAATGGGAGGTTTAATAGTTAGTTAATGCTTCTTAGTAATAGTCTAGTGGTTGCAGATAAACAATTCACCCAAATACAAAATTATTATCACTATTTAAAATAAACTTAAAATAAGACTAGCAATTATGCGCTTATAAATAATAACTAGACCCTTATAAGACTAGCAACTATGCAAAACGTGGAATCACTAAAAAAATCACCTTTATGTAATAACCTCAAATTAGATAATGTTAAATCATAAAAAATTTAGCTGTATGTAAAACCACATAATTAAAAACGTGGAATCACAAAAAAATGCACCTTAATAGCGATAAACTCAAATTAAATAATGTGGAATCACATAATATTCATCTTCAATAAAAACCGCAAATTTTAAAAACGTGGAAACACATAAAAATGCACCTTAATAGTGATAACCTCAAAATAAAAAATGTGGAAACACATAATTTTCATCTTCACATAAAACCACAAATATAAAAACGTGGAATCACAAAAAAATGCACCTTAATAGTGATAACCTCAAAATAAAAAAATGTGGAAACACATAATATTCATCTACAATTAATACTTGCAAATTTAAAAATGTGGAATCACAAAAAAATGCACCTTAATAGTGATAAACTCAAAATAAAAAATGTGGAATCACATAATATTCATCTACAATTAATACTTGCAAATTTAAAAACGTGGAATCACAAAAAAATGAACCTTAAAAGTGATAAACTCAAAATAAAATATGTCGAATCACATAATATTCATATACACTTAATACTTGCAAATTTAAAAACGTAGAATCACATAAAAATGCACCTTAATAGTTATAAACTTATGTGAAATCACATAATATTCATATACACTTAATACTTGCAAATTTAAAAATCAGATAATAAAAAAAAATTTCCGTAAAAGGCAATTAGATACTTGCAAATTTAAAAAATTCCATAAAATCTAATAAGAGGGTAAAAGAGTATAACATTGTTTTGATGATGTAAATATATTCCAGAAATCTCAAATAACCCATGAGAACTGATTATTTGAGGATAATAAGATAGAATGATCAGATGAGTTATCTTGATGTTGTGAGTGATTATGTGTTAGTGTATGTTTTCTCGTTGGAGGGTATTTTTCTGTATGTATCAAAAGCTGATTTACTTATCTTGTCAATAATATATATTTATTTACCTAGAGCAAAATAAACCAATTTTATGTGCACATATTACGATTAATTATTTCACCTTTAGTGTTTTTCTTGATATAAATCGTTCCAGAGATTATCCGCTGCTAAGGCGACAACAATTCGTGCAAGAATGATGAAAAATTGAAATGTGGGTTAGTTTGTGATATGGTACGAACGAGACAAAATGATTTTGGAACGATTGGAATTAATTGGACTGTTCGTGCCAATTCTATCACAGTGCAACAAACCATAATTTGGAGCAAATGATACTAATTAGACCATTCGTCCCAATTGTACCACGTCTATAATTTGATACAATTGGAACTACTTAGATCATTCGTCTCAATTGTACCAAATTTGTAACATTTGATACTAATAAGGCTTAATTTGTACAAAATGTACTAGATGTACCAAATGTGTACCAATAACAGAATCCTGATATTCGTATGCGAACCGACCCGACCCGCTAGCGTCCTGACCCGACCCACGTACTCTTCATTAAGGGTATTTTTGTTTCAAATTGCAAAGAAATGCCATAATTTATAAATATAAAAAAGGTGGGCCAAAAGTTATATTTTAATGCCAATATTGGCTATTTCAAAATTTCTCTCTTAATTTTATAACTTATATGCTTAGATTTTTCCTTCCCCTTCTAAATAATTAATTTAGTTGTTGTTACTTTGTTTGAATTGATAAATTTATTTTTCATCCCCAACCCAAAAATAATTTATATTTAATGTTCATCATACATTTATACTATACAAGCTACACACTCGTGCAGTCGGTCTCACAATGTGATACCGGTGCGTGGCGCGTGCACTGCATGCGCGGCGCATGTTGTACACACGCCGATTTTTTTTTTAATCTTTGTTTAATAAAGTGTGGTGTGATGGTCCAAGTAACGGTGAATTGGTGTATCGGGGAGGGTGGGAATACACTAGTAGTGATTTTTCTTAAAAAAATTTCTTTCAGTTTGAATTTCTCAGTTCATGATGCCCGACAACTGTGAAAGTTAGTCGGAGCTGTAACTCAGTTCGGTGCACAGTTGACTTCTTGATCTGGGGGTCAACTGTGTAGTCGTGACTGAGCTTTTGAAAGAGTTTTGTAATGCGGAATGTGGTGGATATTAGACTCGTTACTTTACTGAAAAATCTTTTAAAGCGAGGGTCAAGTTTGCAAACACTTAGTGCAATTTTAACCAAAACTTGATTATGCAAGGTCAGTCAGTTAGAATAAAAACTGAAATAGAAATACTGAAAATAAAACGACACAGTATTTTAACATGGTTCAGAGATAAACTCCTATGTCCACGACTAGCTTTTCGGGCTAACAATCCACTAGATAAGTTTACGCGTACTTATCAAACCTTAACTTTGGGTTGCAGGCACCAAACAACCTAGACAGTTCGATTACGGGTTTGAACAAAACCTTACAACACTTTTCCGGACAAGTGTAAAGCCTATCTTAGATTTTGGGTTCTAAGGGACCTAGATTCTTTGATTGCGGGTTAAAGAGGACCTAGAGAGTGGGGTTGGTAGTTTTTCCAACTAATGAAGCCTTCAGCACTTTGCAGTGAATGCTTTCTTCTAAAGATTACAGACTCGAACTACAAAAGTGAATCTACTTAGATATTACAAGGAAATGGAATTCTAGACTCAATCAAGAAAGGGGATTCTGAGAGGCTAGAAAGAAGAACATGATGAGGTGTGGACACTCGACTACTACAGGTTCTTCGATTGAAATATTCGATGTGTTCTTGCGAAAGAGAAAGCTTTCATTGCTTGAATGCTTGAATGTTTGCATGTAGTTTCAGTCCTCTTCTCGGAATGGTGAAGACCTCTATTTATAAAGAGGGAGATCAAAGAGCCGTTTGACCTCTGCCATAAAGCATGGCACTTTACCTACTACTTTGGAAACTTTCCCGAAATGGTATCTGCGAGCCTTGCTTTATGGATGTCTTTGCGGTCGGTCTATTTAAGGAAATTTATAGGTTGTCTTGTACTTCTGAGCAGACTTGATTTTTGAATTCAAGTTCTTCTTCTTTCTCCGTCTTCCAAGTATTCTTTCTTCATCTTTTGGATGTCTGACTATGACAAAACTTCTCTAATGCATGAATTGCACGGTTCAATCCTGGAGTCAGCTGAGTGGAGATATGACTTACCAACTCGAACTTGAACTACCTATCAGTCTTGAGGTGTCTTCTTCAGTTTGATCATGTAAAGATAAAATCCCTACGCACAAACAGTAAGCTCTAGCTAAAGTCAGACTGATGGCTCATCTACTTAATTGGGGTCAAGTGGTTTTGGAATAAATCAAAACCTTTACTAATTTTCGCAACAATTTCCAACTTTTTGATGATGCCAAAACCTAAACTGACACCATCTAGATTCTACGACGAATTGAGTTCTAGTCCATAAGAATCAGAGGGTTAGTAATAGAAAAATATAAGTTACCTCCAAACTTGGACCACGAGATGGTAGTCATCAAGCAGAGTTAATGATTCACTTTGTTTTCAAAAACTAGCAACTTATTATTAAGGATAACAAGTTGGAGAGAGTACATTAGAACTGAATATTTGAATTCAAAAGCACATACACAATATACATTAGTTGCATTGTCTTCTCTTCGTCTCCTCATTTCTTCTGCTATGTCGGAGGAGTTAGACCATACTTTTCATAAATGAGTTTTTTGATCTTTTATCCGGCCTTATCACTTGGTTGATGTTGAGCTTTATTGCCAACTGCTCTGCCTCCTTGTCAATCAGTCGATAGTTGAGCCGATTAGAGCCTTTGACCTTAGGAGCAGGATATGTTCTTTTTTCTGAAGCAGTTGGAGGAAAATGACCAGTTCTCTTGTGCACATCCATCAGCTATCTTCCGACCATGGTATCCTAAATTACAAACATCTTCAGATGCATTAGCCAGGCCTTGTCTGCTTCCATCTCTCGATAGGCGAACTCGTAGTAATATTTACGAGCACACTCCACCTTGAGATCTTCCCAATGATCACTGAGCTCACTTGTTGAAGGTACATCCTTATCAGTAGCTTCCCCAGCTTCATCTTCAACATTCAGCTCCTGAGTGAAGAGCTCTGCACTTTGATCGATGAGAGCATCTTCTACATCGGCAATCTGCTCTATCCACTGGTCTCTGGACTTTTTCCTTTTGAGTAGGCTTTCTTCAAGAACTCCTGAGTTTGTTTCTTCTCCTCAAGTGTCAATTTCTCCTCTTCCCCCTTTTTGGCATTATCAAGAAGGGAGGAAATTGCGTCCTTGAGGGAGTTCACTTCTTCGTCTCTTCTGGAGTTGGCAGTGATGAGGTCATTTATCAAGACTTGATGAATCTATTGTTCAGTCTTGAGAGACTCATTCTCAATCTTCAGAGTCTTAACCTCTTCTTGTAGCTTGATAATCTAGCCTTTAGACAGTTGGAAGCGAGACTCCCTGTTATTAATCAGCTTCCTGACGGCAAATACTTTGGAGGAGAGTTGTTCGAAGTTTGTGGAGGAGACAAAGTTACCTTTGTAAGCCTGAAAAGTACGGCCAACGACTTCAAGATGGTTGGCATGGGCATCTGTCATCTCAGTTGCTGTTTTCTCAATGTGAGCATCAAGTTGCGTTTTGATCTCAAACAACATCCTTGCAGCCTTATAAAGAGTTGCAAATTTCTCTGCAAACTTTTTTTGAACATCAACTTTCACCACGGCGAGCTCCTTCTTCATATGGGTCTTCTGTATAGCCAATCCCTCGATTGAGGTTGTAAGAGCAGAAATTTCTTTGAACAAAGCCTCACATTATGAGTGGTGGTGAGGGCAGCTACCACAGTTGGCTTGAACTTGCGTCATCACTGGATTTTGGGTCCTTAGGCACGACCAATGTCCTTCATCGGAGATCTTGACAGTCTTGGGCTCTTCAGACTGACCCTCAACTGAAGATGGTCCGACTGTGGGTTGCACCCATCCATACTTCTTTATGTTTTCTTGATGAAATTTCACTTTGTATGGGGAAGCAGCCTCAAATGAGGGGTTCGTGTTGGTTTTAAGAACAAAGGCTTTAATCAATTCATCTTTCCTCTGAATCAGCTCTAGCTTCATTCTGAAATGGAAGGTGTACTTCAAGACTCTCTCAAAGGTTTATAGCTTCTCCATCGAATGTAGCTTCATGAAGTCCTTGAGGAGAAAGTAATCACCTAGACCGACTGAGATATACAGTAACAATCAGAAACCATAAACAGGGAGTTGAGGCGGTCACGAAGTTTAGGATACAGGTTGAGAGTGTCGCGGTAAGAATCCAGTTGAACTCTCATGAAAGTCTACTCCAGAGCTTTACTCTCGAGCTCTTCTGCACTCAGTTCTTGCCCTGTCTCCTCTTCAACATCAGAAAATAAAGATCCCTGATCGGTGGCTGGTTGAGTCAGGGACTGCTCAGTAGACTGTGTTGTACTGTCAGTGTCTTCAACCATCGCTTGGACTGCATTAGCAATGACCAGTTCCGCGTCTTCTTCTTCAAGAATCACAAACTCCTCTTCATCAGCATCAACTGTCTTGTTATCTACAACCATGGAGAAGGGCTCCACTATATCACCTTCGTCAATTGCAGGCATCACTACTGCGTTAGTGGCTTCTACGCCATCATCGGATGATATCCTTACTGTTAATGGTTTGGGGGCCAAGACAGTCGTCAGTGCAAGATGATCAAATGAATATTTTAGACTGAGCTACGCCTTCTTACTTGTCTGCTCCAAGTCCTTGTGGAATTACGAGAATGGAGAGGAGTTGGAGGAGAGAATAGCTTAAGAGTCCCTGGCAGCTTTGATGGCCTTTTTCTGAACTGTCTTACTCCCAGTGAGAGCCCTGTACTGGTTGAAGCCAGTTTCCAGAGGTAGCACTTCGCTAGACTTGACAAGTCTGCGACCCTTCTTTCTGATGAGAGATGGAACCGAGGACTCTATTTCTTCTGCTTGTTCTTCTTCCCTGGAAGGAGAGGGAGTTGGACTCTTCTTCTGGGATGGCTTGGCCATTTTGGACTTCTTGGGTTGAGGGGATGGAGTTCGATCATCATCAGAGTCAGTTGGGGACTCTTCTGAGACTTTCTTTGTGCGGACTGAGATTGCAGGCTTTTTCTGCTCTATCCGACTTCGCTTCTTTCCTTCTTTGGAAGGGAAAGCTCCTTGGAACTTCAATGCCAGGACTGCATTGATCCGATTCTCATTTCATAATAATATGTTCTTATCCGATAGGGACTCTTTGTCTGTGTGAGCCTAATCGATCTTCAGTTTCTGTTGATAAGCTGCGTGGAAGATGATGGAACTGACCTTTGTTCAATACAGGAACTTGTGTGACTTAGAGAAGGATGATGCATCATCATGCACAATTTTTATCGCCTCAACGAGTAGTTGATGTTTGAGGTGAGTAAACCAATCAATCTGATGATGATTGTAAATGGGCATCATGGGCCTCATCTCGGGTCGGCTCACATCTCCTTTTGAGCAGGTGAGAAGGTAGACACAGTTCGCCACAATAGCAAATAGAAGTCGAGTATCAGGTTCCAACTACGTACGCTTCATTCCACACTTGAAGTCTTCTTGATTGATGGATATAGATTTAATGAAGTGGTTGACCTCCGCATCAGTAAATCTTGAGAGGTCATCTCCTATGGCAGTTAGTTCAAACAGTGATATGAACCTCGACACGCAAACGGAAGACTCAAATAACAAAAGATGGAATGTCCCAAAACCTCTGGATCTAATACATGAAATGATTTAGGTGAACGGAATTCCCAAAACCCCAACATAATATTGACATAGAAACTCGGGGATGATGAATGACACACGAACGAGAGATGGTTGACTTGCCGATACGTTGATAATTGAACTCGTCTTGGAACAACCAAGAAGAATTCAAAACTCTGAAGAGAGAAATAAAACTCACGAAAATATTATTAATAATTTGTCGAATTTCGTCCAACATATAGTCTTTATATAGGAAATATTCTAAACCTAGTCTAGAATGTTTACAACTAATGGGCTTATAATAATATACGAAATAACCCAACTAACTAATCAACTAACAAAGCCCAAAATCTCATAAACGAAAATAAATAAATAAAGTCTTCAAAACAAATAAAATCTGTCTTCAAACTTTGGCCCACTCGCACACGATACGATTAACAAAACGTGGATTATCCAATTCTCCAATAGGCTTCTTCATCAACTATTGATCCCATAGGATTAAGCCCAACAAGCTCTCCTTCTGAGGTGTTCACTAGTGTATGTATCCTCTCCGGTCTTGACGGGGAGATGAACATTGAAAGAAAGGTTGCCGTCATCGTCCTTGTTGAGATTTATGAAAAATTCTGCCACGGTGGAGAGAAGAAGATATTTGGGTTCTAAGGTAATTCACTTCTTTAATTTGGCCTCAAACAAAAGATTTATCATCCTTTCAAGAACTTCATGGTCCTGATGTGTGAGTGAGAGCACTGGCTCAAACACTACCAGGGACCTAATATCATCGAGTGCGGCGGTGATGGACATAGCGCTGGGGGCGATAGGCTTTGCAACAAAAGGAGGCATGATTCTAAGTATTCTGATAAGATCTGCATCTGAAAGGAAAACACAAACACACAAGTAAGTACACAGTGATAGTAGAGAAATCTTGCATGAGGATTCAGAAATTCAAAGTATGTAAAGAGAGAAAAGGGTTTCGAGTATCCCTTTTATAGGTAGATGAAGGCACAAATCAATGGCCTAGAATCATTCCCGTCTCTTCGTAATCAATGACTAAGATTAGAGACTATTCGGCTAATAGGAAACGTGTGCGGGACGTGGGTCCGACGGTGATGGGCACGTGCGATTGTGGCGTGTAACTACATCCATTTCAGCTCGGTCGTGGTCTAAAAAGCGAAGGCAATTAATAGAGCCTAGACTTGCATTAAATGCAATCGTAGGGCGTTTTAATGACTGATTAACTCGTCAGAGGATGTTTAAATTTATTTCAAAACACTTGCCTTAATTGCTAAGAAACGAGCTGATAAAATAATACCTCACAGTCGGCGTTGAACTCGACTGTCTCCACAATTCAGCCTACACTCGACCGACTCAAGTCGTCTGTTCAGTTGAGGTTTGACTCCATCTTTTCTTCGAACTGTTCGGTCGAAGCAAACTTGAACAGTTTCCCCTCAAGTTGAGATTCTCCCTCAACTTATGATCTCCATTTTTTTTTTCCTCATCTTCAGTAGGATTGAGCAATCTAAGAAGTTGGCACAACATCTTGAATCGCTACTCCACCAAAGGTTTTATGAAGATATCAGCTCTTTGAATGTGAGTATGAATTTTCTCAACAATGACATCCTTCTTTTCGACATGATCACGTATGAAGTGATGCTTGATGTCCATGTGCTTTGTTCATGAATGATGAACTGGGTTCAGCGTAATAGCAATAGCACTCGAGTTGTCACAGTAAATGAGTACTTGGCCTGTCTCTAGTTCGTAGTCTCTGAGTTGCTACTTTAGCCAGAGTATTTGCATACAACAACTTCCTGGTGCCATGTATTCCGATTCGGTTGTAGAAGTGGCGACACACACCTGTTTCTTTAAGAACCAAGATACCAACTAGCTTCCCATGAACTGACAATGTTTAGAGGTTGATTTCCTATCAACTCTATCTTGGGCAAGATCTGCATCTGAGTAACCTATCAGTCCGATATTATCATCAGTTGGATGCCATAGTCCCATATAAACTGTGCCTTTCAAGTACTTGATGATATTCTTCGCTGCATGCATGTGGGCTTCTATCAACTTGGAATCTTGCACACACGCCAACTGCATATGTTTGGACGACTCGCAATCAGGTATAGCAGTGAACCGATGATTCCTCTATACTTCTTGGCATCGACTGGCTTCCCTTCTTGTCCAGGTTCGATCTTCCGGTTTGTCTTCATAAGAATTTTCATTGACTTGCTGGAGTCAAGTTCGAACTTGGTAATCATCTTCTTAGTGTACTTGGACTTATTGATGAATATTTCTTCTGGCGACTGCTTGACTTGCAGCCCAAGGAAATACTTCATCTCTTCCATCATGAACATCTCAAACTTGTCCTTCATGAGCTGAGAGAACTTCTCACACAGTTCTTCGAACTTGGATCCAAAGATGATATTGTCGACGCAGATTTGCACCACCAGAATGTCTTCTCTAACTTTGATGGTGAAAAGGGCTTTGTCAACCGAGACTTGAATAAATTCAGACTCGAGTAGAAAGCCACAAAGTGTGTCATACCATGAACGTGGAGCTTGTTTTAGTCCATAGATAGCTTTCTTCAACTTGTACACTCTACCATCACCGGTCTCGAAACCAAGAGGTTGTTCTACATAGACATCTTCTTTTATGTTGCCATTGAGGAATGCACACTTCACATCTATTTGATAGACTTTGAATTTGTGGTAAGCGGCATAGGCTAGGAAGATCTGAATTGCTTCTAGAGGAGCAACTGGTGTGAAGGAGTCTTCAAAATCGATTCCTTCTTGTTGGTAGTATCCTTGTGCCAATCTAGTCTTATTTCTGACTATGTATCCAATGGCATATCTCTTGTTCTTGAATATCCACTTCACACCAATTACATTGACTCTTGAAGGTCTTTTGATAAGTTCACAAACGTAGTTTCTGAGGAACTCGTTCAACTCGTCTTGCATGGCCTGAGTCTAATGGATACAGCCTAGAACTTCCAAAATATCTTTTGGCAGCTTGCTCAAACTTTTTAAGCACTTCGAGTTCAGTGGTATATTGAGCATGCATAGTTGGTTCTTCTTCAGCTTGCTCCCTGGACTAAGTAGACTGAGTCGGAGCATCAACTGTGGCATCGACAACTTGTGCTGATCTTCTCGTTCTAACTCATGCTTCTAGATTTCCAATCGCTGCTTCTTTGATATGATCTTCATACCATCAGTGTTATGGAGAATTTTTTTTCTCTAAGAGAACCTTGACGTGCTGGACTCGACGGTCTGACTTCTGGTGCTGGTCGATCTCAGTTGGAGTTAAAGGTCGAGGTGGGGAGTCAGCTTGTCTTAGACTAGAGGGTCCTAGACTGTGTTGACCATCAGCTACAGACACATTCGGTGTGTTAGTTTGTCGACACATGATTGGATGGATCTGAAGTTCCCTCTTTATTTGAGACGGGGTTTTCAGTCTCATCTTCTAAAGAATACACTTCTCCTTTTTCAGTCGATCATATGAGTTGCTCTGCCAAGTTCCTTAGTCGTTGGACCTGAGATCTCATCTGAGCAGGCTGCACAGTCAAACTTCCTTCAACTGCCTGCAACTTTGCCTGTTCTCAGCACTCAAAAGTAGATTCATCAAAACTAACATGATGTGTTATTTTCACAACTTTGGAGCTGTTGTTGAAAACTCTATAAGCCTTAATCTTCGTAGCATATCCAAGAAATATGCCTTTGACAGCTTTAGGCTCAAAAGTTTTCAACTGAGCTTTCCCATTTTTGTGAATATAACACTTAGAACCAAAAACACGAAGATAGGATAGATTAGGCTTCCTGTATCTCCACAGTTCATATGAAGTTTTTCCTTGTCTCTTCATGAGGAGGGAGTGGTTCTGAGTGTAGCATGTTGTGTTGACTGCCTCAGCCTAAAACCTTTTTGGCAAGGCTGAGATAGTTAGCATGGATATTGCAGCATTCTTTAGCATTCGATTCCTCCTCTCAGCTACTCCGTTCTGCTGTGGGATCCTTGTTGTTGAGGTGTGATGAGTTATGTCATTCTTCTCGCAATAATCAATGATGGTCTCATTGAGGAACTCAGTCCCGCGATCAAATCTGATGGATACTATGGATTTTTCTTGTTGGTTTGCTAATCTGCCCATCAACTTTGGCAACTCTTCTCTCGTCTTGTTCTTGTGCACCATAAAGATCACCAAGGTGTATCTCGAGTAGTCATCAGTGACCATAAGAGTATATTCATTTCCACTCAAGCTCTTGGGAGTGACTGGACCTAAGAGATCCATGTGGATCAATTGCAGAACACGATCCGTAGAGGGCGTGAGTTGAGACAGAATGATTCTCTAGCCAACTTTCCTAATTGACATGCACTGCAGAGATGCGTCAGACTAAACTTCAAGTCTGGAATTCTATCTATGTGTTGTTGACGAACAAGTCGATTCATAGTTTTGAAGTTGAGGTGGTTGAGCCTTCTGTGCCACAACCAGCTTGTCTCTGAGCTACTCTGGAGGACTGCTAGACCAGTTTGTGTAGGACATACCTAGAGTAGAAGACCTTTTACCATATAGTAGAATCTGTTTGGTCTTTAAGTCTTTCACCCTGCATCCATGTGCATTAAATTTCACAGAAAAACCATTATCACATAATTGGCCTACGGAGAGCAAGTTATGCTTCAATCAATCGACCAAGGAAACATTTTTTATAGTCACATATTCAGTTTCGAATGTACCAAACCCTTTGGATTTGCCCTGAGAATTGTCACCAAAGGTCACAATTGAACCTTCTCGAAACTTGAAATCTTTAAGTAGATTCATGTGATGCGTCATATGCTTGGAGCATCAACTATCCATGATCCACACCGATTTTGCAGCCTTTTCTTCCTCAGTTCATCCTGGTCCTGTGAAACACAAGACGAACTTTAGGTACCCAAACTCAGTTGGGTCTTGGCTGGTTAATGACTGGTGTTTCCTTGAAGACTCTAACTAAGCAGTCAGTTCGAATCACTTTCCCTTTTACATCTACATATACTGCTGACTGAGTAGGCTTTGGAGCTCTGGCATTCCAATTCTTTTGTTGATAGCTTTATTTCCTAGGAGCCTGGTTTCGACCTTGCTGACTTGGCCGATTTCTTCTTGGTAAGAGCTGTCTGGGAGGAGACCCAAACTGTGCGACCCGAATCCGAATCGGGTCGACCCGGTCTCACATTGTAAGACCCGTCTCACACAAGTATTTTCCTATACTATAAAAGTAATATTTTTTTATAGAAAACTATTAAAATAGCATTTTTGCTAAGTAAAATCTATATTTTGGCCACAGCTTAAGAATATATTTATGCAAGTACTTTTACCAAAATACCTTTCTAGATGGGAATAAGATGTTGATACCTCGTCAGGGTATTATACGTTTTGCTATTAGCTCCCTAATGTTTGGTTTTGGGTATTCGATCCCTCAACGCTTTAAAACTGGTACAAATTGATCCAATTGCTAACCTGAGTTTTAACTACTGTTCCAAAATTAACTATTTTTCTCTTTTTTTAATTTTTTTCTATGGGCCTTATCAAGTTAGCAATGATTCAATGACCATGCGAGCTTCTGAATATTGAGCTTCACGATGATGGTGAAGAGGCATGTCTCCTCCGTATTGACCTCTGACACGTCCACCGTACGCATACAATTACAACAAGACAACATAGATCTCATCGATGCCGCTGTGACGCTAATGCACGGAGGTTACCAACCGAAAGTTAAGCCCTTCTCAAAAAATGATTATCTTAATAAGTTGAAAATAACTCTATGATACGATCCTCGTCGGAGTTGCAGACGCCGATGTGAATTGTATACACCCAAGACCAAATCTGAACCGAACCGGATACGATGAAATATCCCATAACCTTTGGTTCTATCTCGCGAAGTAAATTAGGCAAATAAAAATTCCCTAAAGCGGATTGGCGGCATACCACCGTGATGTTTTTATTGACGTATCAGCGAGTTAACCATCTCTCGTTGTGTGGCATTCATCGTCCCTGAGTTGATGTGTCGTCTTATCGTTGAATTTTAGGAAACAGCCATATGCCTAATTCTCTTAGAGAAACTGATTCAGAGATTTTGAGATATTCCATCTTATAGACTTATCAAACGGATCACCATCACTGTTTGTGTGTCATTCATTGGCCCGAGTTGTTTTTTCATCATCAAGTTGGGTTTTAGGGAATTTCTATTTGCCTAATTCACTTCGCGAGATAGAACCAAAGGTTTTGGGATATTCCATCTTATCCGGTTCGGTTCAGATTTGGTCTTGGTGTTTACTATTTACGTCGGCATCTGCAACTCCGACGAGGATCGTATCATTTGGTATCAGAGCCTGATCCGAACCTCTATCTTTTTATTTGTTATAGTATTAAAAAAAAGAGAATAAAAGAGGAAAACAAAGAAAAGAAAAAAAAGAATTTTTTTTTTTTTTTTTTTTTTGCAGGAAAGGTGATCTGAACTGACCACTCAGTTTGAGTATTCAAGGAAACACCAGCTGCTTCCAACCCTGAATCCAACTGAGTTTGGAACAGGAGTTCGTCCTGTAGGCTGTAGGAATAGGATGAACTAAGAGTAGATTATCTTGCAGGGTCAGCATGCATTGTTGGAAAAATTCATACTGGTCTAAGAAAAGTGAAGAAGATGGAGATCATAAGTTGAGGGGGAATCTCAACTTGAGGGGGAACTGAGACAGTCGACGACGTTACAGTTCGATGGAGGATGTGAAGATCAAATCTCAACTGAACATACGGACTTGGAGTTAGTTGAGTGTATGCAGATTCAGTTAGAATTAGACCAACTGAGAAGATCTAAAGATCATTTTCGTCTCTTAGTAATTAAAGCAGGTGTTTTAAAATAAATTCAAACACCCTCTGACGATAATGATTACATTGAATTGAGCCCTGCAGTCGCATTCAATGCAAAGTGATTCCTATTCGATAGGTGAAGCTTTTGAGACCGCGAGTGGGCTAACATGGAAACTAGTACACGCATCACGTCCTGTGCCACGTTCCAAACAGGTGAACCGTCTCCAATTGAAGTTATTGATCAGGAAGAGGCGAGAAATATTGACAACCATTGATTGCAATCCTCTTCCCCGCTTATAATGAATTCTAAAATCCCTAATTGATTCACCATATATGTTTATTCAATCAGAGAAAATTCTTGTCATCTCTTTCTCCAGTCATCAAGTTTTGTACTTCGTGTGGTGTTCCATCCAACATCTATCTAAATCCACCATGTCCATCGAAGAAGCAATGGAGAACGTAAGAGCAAAGGTTGTGTTCGAACCGGTTCTATCTCTGGAGCAAGAAGATTATCTTGATCTAAATGAATCTATCGACCGGATTCAAGGTGCAGGGTTGAAGGAATGGTTGTGTCATGAACCAATGTTTCTCCTCCCCTCTGCAATTGTTGCATTCTTTGTTAATCTACACAAAGATGAAAACGATCATCTATCAACTGTCGTTCACATACGAATTTGATCGGGGAGTAATGATGGCTACACAAAGGAGGAAATCTTCATTGACGTCACCCACCGCCTGAAGAAATTTTTCCATCTTCCCAGCAAAGAAGAAAATCTCTCCTCCTACAAAGAAAGCACGATTAGCAAATTCATCCAAGAAATTACATTGGAAAAGAGTAGTTCAAGGGTGGAATGATGCGAACAAAGTTAGAGCCAAAATCTTGTCAACTGTATGACATTGTTGTTCACTACTTTCATCTGCTTTCTAGATCAAAATCAAATATGAGCAGACCAAAGATGAGACCGACCATGGCAATTCATGAAAAACTTCAAACTTATTGAATGATTATAGTGTCAGAACTCCTACTGGCCCAAGGAGCCAGAATTGACCATCAACAGAGTCCTTTCCTAATTTGAGATTATTGTTAAATAGAATAAAAGAAAATTACAAGAAATAGGAAAACAAAAACAATAAAGAGAAACCTGTCTAGAAGGGGAGGGATTAATAAAAAGAAAAGAAAAGAAAAAGAAAAAATCTAGTCTTCGTTGCCACTAAAACGACTAGATATCAAGCTAAACAACAGCCTAAAATAAAGCAACTGACTCTGCTACTGTATTGAAGAAACTCATCCACTCGATAAGAAAATTCAGTGGCATATTAGATCAATGCTCGTGCCATCTATTTTTAAATTCAGGAATTTCTTGCTCATCATTAATCGAAGCAAGGCCTGATGTAGGAGAAAATCTAGACGACTATTGTCGTTGGAAATTAAATCGCAAAAGCGATGTTTCTTTATTCGTGCAATGTCCCTCGCATGCGTAAGATGCTGCATCAAAGCATGGATAAGGCATCAAAATTGACATTGAATCAGCTGCAGCAAATCGTGAAGAAGCTGGAGCAATGACACTAGAAAGGCTTGCAGAAGACAGGCAAAAACCCTTCTCGAAAAAAGAAGAAGCAGCACCAGAACACTTGCAACCTCTCTCGAATGCTTGCCCAGAAAATCTGATCTGCAGAAGCCTAAACAGCTCCCGCACTCATCAATGAATGTCGATGGAGCAAGTGATGAAGCCACACCTGCAGTAGAAGGCGGATGAAAGCAGAAAAAATCTGTTGAGCAGCTCCAACTTAGCCTCCAGAATTTGCAGAAACGGTGACTAAGACTTGTCCAAAAATCAGTTGGCCTGAATGAAATCATACCTGATATCACCGTAAACCAAATTCTGCGTCTTCACCGTAAAACGCCATAGCCCAATTTCAATTTATTCGCTGGAATTTGAAGTCCCGATGGCATTTAAACCCTAACAATCCGAACTCACTCAAATTTAACAAATCGAACAATTCAAAGATCAAAATTGCTTGGTTTTCGCCGAATAACAAAAATCCTTAATCACAGTTGGCCAATTTATCATGGAGTCGCTGAATTTTATTACCGCAGCGTAAGAACCCTAGCAATCCAATGTCACCCAAAATTTAACGAAATCGAACAATTTAAATTGCAAATATGTTCGATACCTTTCACTTGCAAGGGAAATCTGCTCTATGGAACTAAAGTCAATTCTATCATTCTGTGTGTTGTTAATGAGATGGAGCTTAAGATCGACTGAGATCAGACTGATAGGAAAGAATTAACTGATACGGAAATATTCATGAAAACTGAAAATAGGATCACCACAGTTCTCTCCTTGACCTACAAAGGTACCTCCAAGTCATAAAAGAGATATCGAGGTGGTAAATCCGGAAGAAATTAGATGCCTCAATATAAGGGGAAAAATGAATCTCAGAGTGGATCAGATTCTGAAAGAACTCCATCTCCTGCTCCAAAGAAGAAGAAGCAAAGGGTCAAGAGGCCAAGCTCAGCTCCTATTGCAAAGAAGATTCCATCTCAGTTTGCTTCACCTGGTGTCAGTCAGTCATCGCATCAGTTCACTACAGAAGAAGAAAAAGTGGACCACACAAAGAAAGCACACAAGTCTGGATCTGTGCAAATGGAGGAAGATCCTCTGACTGATGGAATAGTTTGCAAATCCCCTTCAACTGAAAATAGACTGAGGAACCAAAGCACTCAAAATGAGCATGAGTCAACTCTTCCAGGGGAATTGATCAAGGAACTTCCTCAAGAGAATTGAGAATTGGGTCTCCACAGAGACAAGTCCTTACAGAAGAAGAAATATTTCAAGTTTCTGCTGGATAATCTAGGCGATGAGATTTCAAGCTCACAGAGAAGGAAATAGAGCTCAAGGTAATTTTCAACCGTTTTGATAAAGTGTATCTTAATGCCTACAAGAAAGTTCTCACTTTATTCCTAGAACTGAGAGATCATCTCCACAATCTCAACATCCTGGTCGAATTGTATGTGGACATCTCGGTCAGTCTGGGTGATTACTACATTATGGCCGACTTCTTGCAAATCCACGAAACCTGCAAATCATGGAAGGAGAGATGATGACAACCTTCAAGTTCAAAAGAAAGCTGGAACTGATCCATAATCAAGATAGTCTGATCAGAACATACCTGGACCACCGCTCGGAGTTGAGAAGCAAAGTTCCCCAGTGTGAAGAAACTGATCATCATGAGACTAAACATCATCTTTAGCAAATTGCTCGTTGTGGCTTGATCCCTCCACCTGAATCTTCAGCACTAGCGTCTTCGTGCAAAGTAGCCTGTATCGATGCACAAGCAATTATCCTTTCTCATAGGAGCTAAGAAATACTCGCTCTTAGCCAAGAATTGATTGCCATTGGGACGTTGATTAGCCATCCTGTCACTGGTCCCAACCAAACTTACAAGTCATGTGACCTTCCAAAGTTGGTTCAACAACTGAGTTACAAATATGATCAGTTGAAAGGAGAACTTGGGTCCTCCTCCACCCAGATTAGACAGGAATTTAATGATGATCAATTTGCATCTATCACTGAATCACTAAAGGCACTTGATCGAGTCAAGCTTCAACTTGACTTACATGGTGAGAAAACAACGACTGACTTCGTCAAGTTTACAAAACACATCTCCAGTAACTTGAAAACAAAGATTGTTGAACATCAGAAGGCTTTCATAACTGAGCTGCATGAATCTCACCTCGAACCCTTGGCACACGACATTTCTGCCATCGACAAAAGAGTTGAAAATCATGAGTCACAGCTGAAGCATCATGATGAGCAGTTCAATGAGTTGAAGCATGAGCATCAAACACTTAAAGCTCAGAATTTTGAAGTGATGAAAGAGCGGGTGTCTTACCTCCAACTCATTCAAGATATGTCTGCAACCAATTCTCGACTAGATTCAGAGCTCTCTGACCTGAAAGTCACAATCTCTTCCCTTTTAAGTGATGCCAGAAAGGAGAAAGATGAGAAACTGACACAGACTGAGAAAGACCCGATAGCTCAGGGTAATGGTGAGCAATATCAAGAGTCTAAAGAAACTCAAGCTGAGACTGCAATTCCTGAGGATAAGCCATCAGCAAAAGAAACTGATGCGGGAACGATTGCAGAGAAGGGCGTGCCAGCAAGGGAAGCTAAGGCAACAACTGAACTAGCGGAGGTCACAACTGCTGTGAAATCATCAGAAATGTAAACTGATGCTATAGTTGTAGAATCTTCAACAATTGCTGTTGAGGTTGGAGATCAAGCTGCCAAGACCACCCAAGATCCTTTTGAGGCTGAAGAAGCGAGGTTGCTCTTACAAGAACTTGTGATTGAGAAAGATGACGGAGAATTTGATCTAATGATGTCTCCTACTCCTGATGAAATCATCATCCTGGCTAAAATTTCTAGAGCCACGAACCATCAGGTGGAAAATAGGAAGTGGCTAAAAGAATTTGAGCGAATCCAGCTGGCAAAACTTGAGAGATCCAAGCAAGAGATGAAAGAAAGTTTGAAAACCAGCATGGCTGAAGGACCAAGAAAACTCTCTTATCAACTAGATGTCATCTTGCTGATGAAAGAAGAAGGTCGTAGAAGGCAATCTCGGAGAAACGATTGCAGATCAGAAGGAGTCAGGGAAATCAAAGAGTGCATCCTCACGTCGACAAGTTCATCCCAAAAATCCTGAATGATCATTGGAAAGATCTGAAGGAAGAATTCATTCTTGAATTCTACTATGATGGATTATATGGAAGAACACCTGCCAAAGAAGCATGGTTGTTGCATATCCAAACTTTTGCCATGGAAGATGTTGTTGGCAGATACTTTGCGATAATTCTAAAAGAATCTAGTCACCTTCCTCCAGCTATCCCATCAAAGAAGACTTTCCCTCCTTCCATGGTACATGGAACCTGAATCATTGCTTCCAGCTTGATTGAGAAAGAGGCGGAAATATTGGATGTGAAACTCAGGATTGACAAAGTCGACGAACCTGAGAAATTCCAGGATGTCATAAAACATTTCCATGCAAAGTATGGATTAACTCTCAAAGAAGATCAAGAAATGGCGGACTGATACTGTGAAGAGAACACAATGGAACTAATGAATTTAGTCTTTGAATCATTAACTTTACTTCATGACTACTATCTCGTTGTCCAAGGTTGAGGTTCATTTTTATACTTTATCTTGTGCTAACCCTGATGAATCCATATTTGTGTCCATCTTTTCTTGTATTTTTCTTGTTCTTTTTGGTCTTTATCGAGTCAAAGTGTGTCTGGGAGGATACAGAGTCGAGAGAAGGTGTGCAGAGAAGAATAGGTGGGAACTTGGGCAAATCCGGTGAAAATATGTTGTTGAGATACTGAGATGGCGATATGATGCAAATGGGCATAGGGCTGGAAGCTTGTAGCTGGGCAACAATGTTCTACATACTCTACAAGTCAGGAAGTACCTCCCCATATCCTTGAAGCCAACAGACAGAGTACCCGGAGGAGCCAGGATCTTGGTCAGCATGGGAAGTAATACAGGATGCAGACGTTGAAATCGAGAAGTGAGTCAGGTCAGCTGTAGATTTCTTTTTCGCCAAGGAAGAGGTTAAGGATCGAAGATTTCTTTCCTTATCTTAGTTGAGCCTAATCAATGAAGATATCTACCATGGATGGAAAGAGAATCGCAGCTGAACGGATAAGGGAGGAGGCAGATATGCATGGGAAGAGTCCTTCACCAACAAGAAAACTATCCTAATCCTAAATCCCATCGCCTATATATATGGCCGACTTCACTTTGTAAAGGAGGGGGGGGGAATTCACATTTTATTAGCTTAGTTCTGCATTCTAGTTTGAGAGAGTGAGAGGAAGAAACAAGTCCTACGGGCAAATTTACCTTTATATTTCGTGTTTTCAGTTTTTTCTGCATTAGTTTCCAGTTGTTGACTTGAAGTCAAGACCTCGGTTGCTGGCTTATGCTTTTGAGCAGCAACCCGTTTCTAGTTCAATTTCAGTTATGATTTCCTTTATATCTTTTTTAATTTCGTTTAATATTATGTCTAGCTAAATTTATTATTTGGGTTGGATGTAGATGATGTGCTCTTGATTACTCGTTCTAAACTCGTGAGGTCGAATTGTGTGAGTTCGTTAATTGATTTTATTTCCGAAACACTTAGGATTAATTCTAGACTTAATTGATATTGACATTTGATTGATCACTATCTAGATATTGAGATTAAGTCATTAACAGGATTTGGGATCAAACTCGAGAGTGTCTCTCGTGCCCAAGAATGTAAAGAGTGTTGGAGAGCAGTCGGTATTGACCTACCTCTTAGCTGTCTTGGGTCTGTTTATTCTTAATGCCTTTTGGGCAGCATCGTTACTGAAGTGTCTTCGTGACTTTGTTGATCAAAAGAGGAGATCTTGCCTTCTGGTCAAGATCTGTAAAATTGGATAGATATAGGCTTGGTGTGTTTATATCGTGACTTCGTGGCCATAAGGGTATAAACTAATCATTGTCTTAAACCAAGTAATGAGATCAAGTAATTGAATATCTTTGCACCAATGAACGAGTAATGAGTAATTAGGATCATTGATTCGAAACCCTAACCCAAACTTCTTTGTTATTTGATATTTTACTTGTTGAGTTACAGGATATTGAGATACATCTAGACCAAAACATCTTATGTTGAGAACTACCTGAAGAGCAGAGCTACGCCAAGTCCCTTGGGTTCAACCCCACTTGCCATTAACTACTACCTTGTTGGGCAAGAGGTGTTTCTATAAATACATTTGTGCGAAGAGTGTAACGACAACGCTTTGTCAAATTGGTGTCGTTGCCGGGGACTTGGTTTTAAGCTAGTGTGCTTTTCTAGCTTGAGTTGAGCATGGTTTATGCCCAAGAAATATCTATTGAGTGACGGAGATCCACAAGATCATGGTGAATGCCAGGAGGTGATAGCTAGGAGAAATCGAGCACAACAACGCAAGAAGAAGAAAGCTCTGGAGAAAGGCGTCAACAAACCTTCAGAGGCCCCGTGCTTGATAGAAGATCAGGATATTGAGCAAGAAGATGATTCTTACTCAACAACGAGGAGTCAACATCTAGTTCAGAAGCAGAGACATCAACAACCATGGTAGGACAACAAGAGAAAACCATCCGTCAGATTATGTTCCCTGACGACAAGTGGATCAGACCTTCAAGTATCCAGTTGCCCACCATCAATGGCAACTGGGAGCTCAAACATTTGCTGATACAGATATTGCCTAAGTTCAACGATCATCCCGAAGAAGACCCTCAGACCCATCTTCAAGACTTTGAGATGGCGATGAGCACTGTGAGGAACAATGCCCCTTCTGCCCGATATGCTGCCCGAGAACAAGTTGCTGCCCAAGATACGTTCCCCGACTACGTAAGACTACTTACGTTTCCGTTCTCTCTACTTGACGGAGTACGTAAGTGGCTTTACACCTTGCCAGAGGGAAGCATCGACACCTGGAAAAAGATGCAACAGGTTTTTCTTGACAAGTACATACCCGTTGGCCGGATACAAAGTGGGAGGAATGCCATTTCCTCGATCAAGATGGGTGGAAATGAGTCGCTGTATGATTACTATGAGAGATTTAAGAAGTTGATAGCAAGACGTCCTCAACATCGAATTCAGGATATTGACCTGATTGAATTCTTCTTAAAAGGATTGAGGGCATCTGAGAGAAAATGGATAATTACAGCTTGTGGAGGAGCTATACTCGATCAATCACCAGCTGAAGTCTTCAAGAAAAAAAGCTACTATGGCCGAACAATCACGAGATGAAGATGATATCCTAAGAGGAGGGTATGAAGGCAACAAGGGCAACTTAGACAACTTGTTCAGTACCATGAAAGACTTCATGGCCAAGATGGAAGGTCAAATGGAGGCCTTGAAAAAGAAGGTAGATGGTAAGGAAGTTCAAAGAGCCGTGAAGAAATGCGAGGTGTGTCAGGCAACATCCCACGTCACCTCAGATTGTCCTAGTTGGTTCGTGGAAGAAGTAGAGGAGGTGAAGACAATTGGTCAAAACCAGCAAGGCGGTGGGCAACAAAGGTTCCAGTATGGCAATAACAACAACTATGGCAACAATTTCGGCTATAGGCAGAACCAGCACAAGAACCTGAGGTATGGTAACAACCACTATCAAATACCTCATACCCACCAACAACCGCAGTAGCCAATTCAGCAGCAACAGCAATAGATTCCTCCACCTCAACTACCACCTCAACAACAACATAACTATGTTCCTCCACATCGAGAACCAGCTAGGACAGAGTTCATGAAGGAGACCATAGATCGTTTTACCAACGAGAACTAAAAGGCTGAGGAGGGATTTTGAGAACTTTCAACTAGAAAGTCGAGGTCAGTCGAATAACCTTCAAGCTCAATTGACTCACATAAACCAAACCTTGTCAAGGCTTGTAGAGGACAAGAATGGAAGGCTTCCTGCCCAAGTGGAAATCAACAAGGAGCAAGTGAATGCTGTAACTTTGCGAAGTGGGAAGGTATTGCTAGGGTTGTTGCTGAAGATCCAACCTAAGGAACCTGTTCGAGTAGAGGAAACCAAGATGAGTACAAGAGACATCAATGACATCTACAAGGAGTTGAAGGCAAAGCGTGAAGAAGGGATAAAGGCCAATAAGAATCCCATCTTCGATAATGAGGAGAATGAAGCCTTGTTTGATTACGTGAAGATTGAGAGATCAAGGCTGTGATTCAATAAAGATGATGAGTTGTTGGACTCTTTGAAGGCTGAAAGAGAGGCAGAGGCTTTAGCCAAGAGGACCGTTCCTCACATTGCTAAGGCAAAAGCCCCGTACCCGAGACGTATTGCCCGCGATTGTGATTAGAAGAAGTTGGAGGACATGATGAATGTGTTCAAGAAAGTGGAAATCAACCTTCCATTATTGATGGCGTTACAATCCATGCCAAAGTGTACAAAGTTTTTATTAGAGATGTGTTTGAAGAAGATCAAGTACCCTGATAATGCCCGTTTCCATGTAGAGAATGTGTCAGCACTCATGAATCACCACATCCCAGTCAAGAAGAAGGATCCTGACATGTTCACTATCCCATGCACAATAGGTACTACGTCAATACCCAAGGCGATGCTTGATCTCGGAGCCTCGATAAATGTAATACCGAGGGCCATGTTCGACGAGATGAGGTTTTAACCTCTTTCTCCTGCCTGTGTTGCCATTCAATTGGCGGATTTGTCCATAGTCTACCCCGATGGAGTTTTGGAGGACGTGTTGGTCAGGGTGGGGGATCTTCTGTTCCCAACAGACTTCTATATTCTTGACATGAGAAAGAAAACAACTAAGAATCCAGTGATCTTGCTTGGGAGGCCGGTCTTGAGGACGGCATACACCAAAATCGATTGTGATACTGGGAAGTTGACAGTTCAAGTAGCTGGAGAAGTAACGGAGTTTGATACTTATAGGCAAAATCAAGATGATGCCATGGAACACCTCAACACCCTCAATGCATGTGGTGAGAAAGTGGGGACGTTGAACAGCTTAAGTTGTTTCTTTGAAGACAACAAAGATTCAATCCAGGAGGATCTCGATCACATTCAGGATCTTGACCTGGATCTCGACCAGTATGAGGATGATGAGACAGCGGGTGCCACAATAGAGTTTTTCGAAGATGATGAGTATGAAAGTGATAGAGATTTCTGGGAAGAGTCTGTCCATGGGCACAGTTTCGACTACTCCACCGACGAAGACTACTTTAAGGATGAAGAGTCGGAGGAGTGCCAAACCTTTGATAATTTCTTTGATGAAGATGAGGATCAGAATGAAGGTAACCAAGAGCCCCTTAACGAGTTTGATGAGGAACTCGAGGAACTAAACCATGATGAGACCGAGGAGATAGTGGAAGAATTCTGGCAACAGACAGTTCTTGAGCAGGATGCCAGCATGCAGACAGAAGAAGATCTTGCCCAGAACGATGAACCAGCGGATGTGAAGGAATGCAGCTATGCCAGGATTCCAGGCAATATGCAACCTCAGGGGTTGGACAGGTTGGTGCCATCACTGCAAAAGGCACCTACTTTGGAGCTGAAACCTTTGCCCAAGCACCTGAAATACATATATCTTGGCAAGAACGAGACTTTTCCCGTGATCATATCTTCCGAGCTATCGAGCATGGAGGAGGTCCGAGTTGGTGAGGTGCTGAGCAAATACAAGGAGGCAATAGGGTGGACATTGGACGATATCAAAGGCATTAACCCTTTGGATTGCGTTCATCAAAGGCGATTGAATCCCGCCATGAAAGAAGTGGTGATGAAGGAGATACTTAAGCTTCTTAACTTGGGGATCATCTACCCCGTGTCCGACAGCCGGTGGGTGAGCCCTGTGCACATGGTGCCCAAGAAGTCGGGAATCCAAGTTGTTGAGAACGAGAAAAATGAGATGGTGGCTATGAGATTGCAAACAGAATGGCGAGTATGTATTGATTACCGAAAACTTGAAGGCCAGCGGTTGAAGGCCTAATTTGGTCAAGAACAGCTTGTTGAGGAGGAATCATCTGGGTTCCCTGTCGAGGAGGACCTCTGACTTCAAAAGGAGGGGGTGTCGTGCCCAAGACCTTAAACGGGGCGCTGTCCAGGAGGTAACCTGGTTAGTATTTTCTATTTTATTTTTATTTTTAGTTATTCTTCTTTACTTTCGTAAAAATTATTGAAAAAAAAAATTTGTTAGTTTTTGCTTAAAGTATTTTATTTTACAGTATTTTATTTTGAAGTATTTTTAATTCTAGATTAACCATAGGAAAGAATTTGTGTTTGGAGTATATTTCGTGTTTTGAAGTGTGCAGGAGATGTTGAGCAAGATATAGGGTGTAGGTCAGGAACCACAATGGAGGCCAAGAAGGTTGTGCCACCCCCTAGAGACATTGCTTATCAGGAGCAATGGAAAGAGCTTGGGCAACGAAGCAAGATTTGAATGACATTCAAAAGCGAGTGCACTACCATCAGTAGGGCCTTCATGCCCAGAATCATTGGCAAGGGGTAAGAGGAAGGTTGCTACCTCTAAACTATAAGGGATCGAGGTTAGTAGCCTGGGCTAATTGAAGGGGCCTTCTTGCTCAGAATCATTGACAAGGGGCAAGAGGAAGGCTGCTACCTTTGGACTGTAGGACATCGAGGTCAGCGGCCTGGGCTAACTGAAGGAGAACGTTTTCGCACACTAGGAGTTCTTACTTGCTCAACGTGTCTCCAGAAGAGGGGAAGCCGTGCTTGCAAAATTTCTTTCCAGAACCATCATCATTGGGCAAAACGTATACTTGCCTTGCTCGAGTAACAAGGAGTTGCAAACCTTGAGATCTTGACCGAACTAGAAGAAGTCAATGCAACACATATGGAGACCTTCCAAGCCACTCATTTTTCCCTCAATGAGTTCTTTCCTACAACACATCCAGGTGTTTTGCTATACCTTCCTCTTAAATTTGTTTTCTCCATAGCTATGTTTAGATTAGGTTGTTTTTAATTTTTATCGTTCGTATTTTCATTTTTATTCTTTGTTGTTGGTCAGACTTCACCCACTTTTCTCAAAAGCAAAGTGTGTGGGTGGGATTGTTGTTGATTTAATTGTTGAGTCAATTGTTTTTTATGTCTGTTGTTGCCCAACATCATACTCACTTTGCCTAAGGCAAAGTGTGTGGGTGTTGGGATGTTGGTCTGTTTTGTATGTTTTTAATTTTTTTTTAGTTGTTAATCAGCATGTTGGCATGATAGGTCAGAATAGGTATGTTGATGTAAATGATGCCGTTTGTAGATAGGTAGGACGGAATGAGATACTGGGCAAAGACTGTGAGGTTTTGAGCTGTTGAATGCTATATACATGTGCAACGTTTATTTCTTTCTTGTGTGATAATGACCAATTGAAACTTGTTGATCTAGAACTTGCCTGCATCTCTTATTGAAACTTCATGTAACTCAGTCGAATTGCTTAGATGAATTAGGCGTTTTTGTTCGAATTAGCCCATTTTCAAAATTCCCTACCTTGACATTTATCCTTTGCTAGCCCCTTTGAGCTTTTGGTAATTCTTTCGATTCACTTATAGTAGCCTGAATTTATAAGCCTTCCCGGTCAAGAACTCAGGTCTAGAAGAAGAAGGGATAGAAGGAAAATATTGGGTAGCACTAGCTGGACAATATCACCTATGTTAGAGGTGTTGGGTTAAGGATTTAAAAAAAAGTAAAAAAAAATGAAAAGAAATAAAAGAGGAAAAAGAAAGAAAAAGAAAAAAATAACAAAATAAAAGTCATGAAAGAATAAGTGTGCTAGGAGCCGATGTGGTGTTTGAGAAGAGTGAGGAGTAAAGGGCAACTTGCTGCCCAAGAACTGAGTTTTCTTGACATAGCCATTTCCTATCTTATCCCACCTTTTGCCACGTTACAACCCAATAAAGACCTAAGGATAAGTAATTTTGATTTTGTTCAAAGAGGTAGAGATGTAAAGGGCAGGCAAGCCTATGGAAAAACATTATTGATATTGGTCAGGAGCGTATACACTTAACCATATACACTTGAGAGTTGAGTGTGCTGGTGAGGATACCCTTATTGCCCAATAACTCTATCTTGACCTATTTGATGACAATATCTGCTTCATATTCTATTTTGACAGACATGTTGATGTGCTGATTTATTGAGTCTGTGTCTTGTTTTGTATTTTTTGTGTTTGAGTCTTTGACAAAATCGCAGCTGTACACTTGAGGGTAAGTGTAATTCAAGTGTGTGGGTGTAATGAACCCATATTTGTGTCCATCTTTTCTTGTTTTTTTCTTGTTCTTTTTGGTCTTTATAAGGTCAAAGTGTGTCTGGGAGGACACAAAGTCGAGAGAAGGTGTGCAGGGAAGAACAGGTGGGAACTTGGGCAAATCCGGTGAAAATCTATTGTTGAGATACTGAGATGGCGATACGATGCAAATGGGCATAGGGCTAGAAGCTTGTAGCTGGACAACAACGTTCTACATACTCTACAAGTTAGGAAGTACCTCCCCATATCCTTGAAGCCAATAGACAGAGTACCCGGAAGAGCCAGGATCTTGGTCAACATGGGAAGTAATACAGGATGCAGACGTTGAAGTCGAGAAGTGAGTCAGGTCAGCTGCAGATTTCTTTTTCGCCAAGGAAGAGGATAAGGATCGAAGATTTCTTTCGTTATCCTAGCTGAGCCTAATCAATGAAGATATCTACCATGGATGGAAAGAGAATCGCAGCCCAACGGATAAGGGAGGAGGCGGATATGCATGGGAAGAGTCCTTCACCAACAAAGAAACAATCCTAACCCTAAATCCCATCGCCTATATATATGGCCGACTTCACTTTGTAAAGGAGGGGGGAGTTCACGTTTTATTAGCTTAGTTCTACATTCTAGTTTGAGAGAGTGAAAGGAAGAAACAAGGCCTATGGTAAATTTACCTTTATATTTTGTGTTTTCAGTTTTTTCTGCATTAGTTTCTAGTTGTTGACTTGAAGTCAAGACCTCAGTTGCTGACTTATGCTTTTGAGCAGCAACCCGTTTCTAGTTCAATTTCAGTTATGATTTCCTTTATATCTTTTCTGATTTCATTTAATATTATTATCACATCCCCAAATCTCGAAGGACGGCAAAGCTGGGGTGCGACTAGGGGTTGGATTAAAGAAGCGGGGAAGAAGGGGGAATGAATAAGAATGAAAGAATAAACAGACATTAATAACAGAATGAATTACTATGAACAAGACTTTAATATATAAAAGGAAGAGTTGATCTCGAAGGATCACTCGACAAGGTTCTAAAAAAAGAAAATGAGTTAATTTTACGGGGTTTAGACCCTAACAGAAAGATACAATAACTTCAAAAAGAGATTGGCAGCGGAAGAACATAAAGCTGAAAACAAGTTCTTATGCTAATCACGACTTCATAACTCAACATCAACCACCGCCGCTCCCGTTGCTCAACCTGCACATATTATAAAATATATGCAGGGCTAAGTACAAAAGCACTTAGTGGGCACGTTGCCGAAAACATAACATAAGTATAGATAATCAGGCATTTCATTTCTGTAGCACATCGGGGTTTTTCAAAAAATTTCCCGTGTCTACTAAACATTTTCTTTCTCATTTTCATAACTTAGCTTGATCAAGCATTTTTCATAAATGTTACGTTCAATCTTGACCATTTATTATCACCGTGGCAGGTCGTCCCCTCAACAGGGTTCCATACTTCCACGGCTACTGTGTACACTTAACTTTGGAAAGTCCCTTTTGACTAACTCAAAGCCGATCGTTTAGTTAACCCCTTTTGGCTAACTCATAAGGTACAAGAGAACTCACATAAAACAAATAGTTCATGCCATGATTATCACTTTGAAAACACGATTATCAAAGCGATAGAGAAAAGGTTTTCGAGCATTGCTCATTTTGTTTCATATATAAAAGCCCACCTGACTGATTACAGAACTACTAAATGAGCTTCCGCCTCTGGTCTTCCTTCCTATCCTCAGTGCTGACTTCCTCCTTTTATCGTAAAGAAACAGACTTAAGCAACTTGAATGCAATATATAAAAGAAACAAGAAATCGAAACGGTTTTTAGTCTTTTAGGCATTTGCACTTTATTACTTCCTTTTGATTAACTAATAAACGAGACTTCGATCAATTCTCATCTACAAACTGACTCAGAACACTGCTCAACACTTAGGTCAGTAGGTAAATGGGTGTCGATATCTTAGAACGACTTAAAAGTTCACAAGGAACGAAGTTGAAAAGGATTCAACTTAGGAAACTAGACTTTGGATACTTACTTCCCAAGTCAGTAATTTCATAAAGAACAGAGCATACTAAAAAATGGGATGAGTCTTATACCAAAAGAAAGGTACGGTTGTCTAGTTTACTCTCCAATTTACGGATCTTGATTTCGTTAAGCGAGCTAAAAGTTATGACAGTTTCCGTGAAACGTCGCAAAACAGTCGCGCGAAACCCTAATGCTCGACAAATCTCGACGCACGATTTCCTAGGTTCGATTAATGCTATTCCACTTTTATTTTCACGAAATTTTCATCCCAAGACAGTCTTCATACAGTATCCTTTAAACGGGTTCATATTCACGACTTTTGATTAACAAACGATGAGCATTTCCTCGTCATTTCCAACTAACCATTTACTATACCAAAACAAACTTCAAATTCTATTTCATTCAACAACTTCTCGATTCTTAACTATATCTCATAACGTCATGTTTCTTGGATGGAAAAGTCGTTAACTACAATATTGTTCGTCAATCAATAACAATCATTAATATTAAAAGGGATTTCCTTATTCGACTTTTCTACCGGCTCTTAAACTCGATTCTTCGTCTGTTATTCAAAATCGAAACTTCTTAGAATTCGTTGAAACTTTACGGTCATGATCATTAACTATTAAGATTATCAAAGCTTCGAATCACAAACCTAAAATATTATTCATGCTCGACATATCGTCGATGGTTCGTCTCTTACTAAAAATCTTACGTTCTCCATTTTCGTTCAATTTTCACAATAACGATCATCATCTAACGAGCATCACTAATATGCAAACCATATTATCAAAACATTAACGAGCTTCAACTTAATGACACGTTTCCGTCTCTTATGTTTTTCGTTTTATTTTTAGAGAAAAACCTAATTAAATATATAATCATCCTCATACATCTTATATCTCATTTCCATAAACAAAACATGCATATCATATCATATCCTATACTAAATCATGCGTTATTCATCTCTTATCTTTCAACTTTTATTTTTAGAAAAATCTAAATCAATTCATATAGTCAATTAACAACATGTAGATCACTAATCTATCGATCAAACATCAAAGAGATCGAACTACGAAAAACCCCTAAAACTACTATAATTTTCGGTAATTACAAAATGCAAAGGGGAGTGATTTTCTTCATGATTCGATCCGTAGAACTCGATTCTAAACATACTAGAACATGAATCGAACAAGAATCAACATGCTTCTTAATCTCTTATGGTTCGAAAGAAATGAAAATGATGGGAAAGGATTTGAGTTCGGTTTATATCGTAGAAGAAGTTCTCACCTTGCGGAATATGAACTCGGAAATGAATTTAATCGGTAGACGGGAGACTTGTGTTCTTGAGAGAGCTTGGATGAAGAGTTTTAATGGAGGATTGGAAGAGAAGAAATGAGAGAGAGAGAGAGAGAGAGAGAGAGAGAGAGAGAGAGCTTGGGGGCGGTAATGGAGAGGTGTGAGGGAGGGTGATGACAAGGTGTTTCACTATTACATAAAGGTGAAAATAATATCCAACTAAAGGTGGTGAGTCGTTAAGGGTTGTTTATTTGCGAAATTTTGACGGAAATATCTCATTTCCGGAATTTAAACGATGATTGAAAAGTCGAGAAATACTTTATTAGATAGTTACGAATTCGACGAAATCTAATTCGTCCGTTAGATTGGAAATAAATTACGTACTCAGAAAACCTAATTCGTTTTTCAAAATCTGAGAAAAAGTCGGGATTAGACAGTCTAAAATTCGCCCGGAAAATCATAAAAACTAACTTTCTCTGGTGAACTCGTATCGAAAAAAAAGTGAATGTAAATTCTGACGGATTTTAATTCTGAGTTTTCGGGCGGAAAATCTATCGGACACGAAAACCCTAATACAGTAGTCGTTCGACCGACTTCTGGAATTTATTTTCTGAAACGGATTTCACCGTAAATCTTAGAATCGAAAATCCTTAACTTAGGCGTGCAAAACCTTAATTATTAATTAACTTTTTATTTTAACGACGGATTAAACATCCGGGGTATTACATCCTACCCCTCTAACAAAAAAATTTCATCCCGAAATTTGCATACCTTCATCGAAAAGGTAAGGATAATTTTCTTTCATCTTTTCTTCGAGTTCTCACGTAGCTTTTTCTTGCCCGTGGTGATTCTATATTACTTTTACTAACTGTACTGACTTGCTTCTTAACTCTCACACTTTTCGATCCATGATCGATTGCGGTCTTTCATCATAACTTATCTCATACTCAAGATCAACGTCTTGCTGGAGGATTATGTGTTTAAGATCGAACACGTACTTTCTCAAATGAGATACGCAAATATAAATAAACATTCCATAGACTTGGCAACACGACCAATCTTATACACATAAAAACTATCTTTTTCAAGATATCAAATAATCACATAAATCTTTGTCTAAGCTTAAACTTGACACGAATCTAATGATTCTCTTCAACGGAGAACCCTTAAGAAAACTTTATCTTCCTTTTCGAATTTAAGTTCTGATCGGCATAAATTACATAAGACTTTCGTCTTCTCTAAACTTCTTTTATTCAGACTCGAGTCTATCAAACGATCTCGATCATTTCACTGACCGTACCTGGTCCTAGGTTCTTTCTTTCACCTACCTTATTACAATAAGGCAGTTATCTAAACTTCTTCCTATACAAGGCCTTGTAAAACGCAAAACTTATCATAGTCTGATAACTATTGTCGTACGCATATTCAATTAATGGCAAAATCTTTTTCCAATTCTCACTTAGATCCAATACTACCGTTATTAAAATATTAACGAGTATCTGAATCGTTTTCTCGGATTGTCCATCCGTCTGGGGGTGAAAAGCGATACTAAAGTTTAGTTCGGTACCTAACTTCTTCTGCATAATGATTCAAAATCTCGATGTGAATTTGACATCTTTATCGAATGTTACACATCCATATTAGAATACTTAATAGTCGCAACATTCCTTGCGGTTATTAGCGTAAAATTTTCACTTGTTGACAAGCCCCAAACATCGTTCTACAAATGAGGCAACATTTCGTTTCAAACCGTTCTACTAGAAATTCTTTCTTAAATCTTGTTACATCTTCGTACTCCCTGGGTGTGTTATATAAGGTGTATCGTGAGCCTTACTCGTGATATCGTTCTTCTATTTGTCGTTATTAGGGATATAAGGTCTGTCTTCAAATAAAATTGCATTATCCGGTGCTTCGAAATAACCGTCTGGTTTGTCTGTTCTTATCTTAAGCCGAAGCTTTTTGATCGACTCATCCTTTTCTCTGGGAACTAAAGATTCTTTCTCGTAAGTCTGGTGTAGTTACTAGTGTTGCTATTTGGTTTGTTATTGTTTCAGGTGCATCGAGCACTTCTAAGTCCATTTCCTCAAATTCTCTTACCATAGCTTGTTCCTCAACAAAGAGACATCCTAACTTGATTGGAGTCTTGCGACTCAGCGCGTCGGCTATAACGTTTTCTTTTCCTGGGTTGTAATTGATTTCTCAATCATAATCCTTGACTAATTTGAGCCATCGTCTTTATCTCATGTTCAATTCCTTTTGCTCGAAGAAGTACTTTAAACTTTTATGGTCCGTAAAAAAAAATCTCAACCCTAACACCATAGAGATGGTGTCTCCAAATCTTCAGCACATGCACAACGGCTGCTAGTTCTAAGTCATGGATTGGATACTCAACTTCATGAGGTCGAAGTTGTCGTGAAGCATAAGCTATTACCTTTTCCATCTTGCATCAAAACACAACCTAATCCATTCTTCGAAGCATCTGTATAGACCACGTATTCCTTATTCGCTTCTGGCAAAGCCAACACTGGTGCTGTGGTTAACTTCTCCTTGAGTGTCTGAAAACTCTTCTCGCATTCATCCGTCCATTTATACTTGTTTTCCTTCCGAAGTAGTTGCGTCATAGGTCTAGCAATCGTTGAAAATCCTTCGATGAATCTTCTGTAATAACCGGCTAAACCTAAGAAACTCCTAATTTCGTTCAGACTTGTCGGCGATTTCCAATCGCGCACTGCCTCTACCTTGGCAGGATCCACCTTGATGCCTTCTGCTGATACAATGTGTCCAAGGAACATTACTTCCTTTAGCCAAAACTCGCACTTACTGAATTTGGCGTAAAGCTTCTCAGCTCTAAGCGTTTCTAAGACTATTTTCAAGTGTTCCTTATGTTCTTCCTCATTTTTGGAGTAAATGAGAATATCGTCGATGAATATTAAAACAAATTTGTCTAAGTATGGGTGGAAAATTCGATTCATGAGATCCATGAACATTGTGGGAGTGTTAGTCAAACTAAATGGCATAACTTAGAAATTCGTAATGGCCATATCTGGTTCAGAAAGCAGTCTTAGGTACGTCCTTGGGTTTAAATTTTCAATTGGTGATACCCAGATCTTAAATCTATTTTTGAAAAGACTTCTGCGCCCTTAAGCTGATCAAAAAGGTCTTCTATCCTTGGCAAAGGATACTTATTCTTAAGGGTGATCTTATTTAGCTCTTGATAGTCTATGCACATCCTTATAGAACCATCCTCCTTCCTAACGAATAAAACAAGTGCTCCCCAAGGTGAAACACTCGGTCTAATGAATCCAAGGTCTAACAATTCTTGCAGCTGGATCTTAAGCTCTTCTAGTTCTTTCGGCGCATGCTCCATATAGAATGGCGCAGTTAATAGATAATTAATCCATCCCATGGATTTTGTCTATGTCAAACATTTTATTACGTTCTGATTGCTTGTTAAGATCTTAAAAAGACCCTAAGTTAACTTCTATGTTCGAGAAAAACTAAGGATGTGACGATAATTTCTCCTAAGGCGTGGTTATTCTTATTTTATGATTAGCGTACTCTGATCTTACTCTTATAGTGTCGACAGGCACTAAAAATAACGAATGTAAGGTTTTGGTATGAGGTAGAAGAATGACAAGGTAATTAAGAAGTTCGTCCTATACCTGCCAATTTTCCCTTGCCCTTATTGCGCGCATCTTATTCGATCGCGAATGCCCTAACGTTCTGTTGCTGTTGGTCGTACTGTTGAAGCTGTTGCTGTGGCTGAGCCTGAATCGCCCTCAAAGGCTGGGGCTGTCCATACTGATTTTGTCTTGCCGCTTGCATCGGTTTCGGGCATTCTCTCCTAAAGTGCCCCTTCTGCCCACAGTTGAAGCAACTTCCCGAGTTTGCTTGCCAGTTCCCGAAGTGTACCCTATTACAGTTGGGACAGGTAGGAACGACAATTCTTCCTCGGTTGTTTCCTCCCTGATTATTCCTTTGTTGCCCTTGTGGCTGACCTTGCTGATTCGATCCTACTGGTTGCATCGGGTTTGGACAATTTCTTTTCACGTGTCCTTTCTGTCCACATTTAAAGCAAACACCAGAGTTCGCTTGACAGACATTGTAGTGCATCCTATTACACTTAGGACAGACAGGAACGGTAACCTTTCCTTGGTTATTGTTTGTTTGTTGCCCTTGCCTTGATTGATTATTCTGATTTGGCTGCTAAAAACCTTTCTGATTTCTTCTCTGGTTCCCATAGCAGCCACTGTTATTTCCTTCTTGCCATTTCCTTTTTCCTTTATAGTTGTTTTTGTTGTTGGGAGGGTTTTGAACTGGAGCCTGGGTTGGTGTTGGTATGGATGCTATACTCTTTCTTTTATCCGGCACAACTGTCTCTAATTCTAGGACTCGTTCTAGTATTTCCGTATAGCTCAGTCCCTCGTGACTGGCTAATGCTATTCCTAATTTATGTTTAAGTTCTCCATGAAACTTCTTTGCTATTTCCTCCTCGGTATTCACTTGATCGGATGCATACTTATCATAAAATGCCTCTTTAAATTCTTCCCAAGTAATTGGAGCCATTTGCTCTGCCAGCATAACTTTCTGCCTAGCCTTCCACCAGTAATCAGCTGGTCCGGCTAGTTGAAACGTAACACATGAAAGGTGCTCTTTATCAGTATATCCTAAAAGCTTAATGATTATTTCTATAGATCGTACCCAAAGCTCAGCATCGCTTGGGTTACTGGATCCATTAAAAACAGGTGGATTTCTTTTGAAGAATAAATCCTCAATGTTACGATGTTGTGGAGGTAGCGGGAGTGAAGGGGTTGCTTGGTGTTTTTGCTCCTTTTCGCTTCCACGTTGTCCTTGACCTCTACCAGGTCCTCTAAAACTACCAGGTCCTCTTCTGGTGTTAATTACTTTCGGTGGCATTTTTGAAACTATAGGAAACAAGAATTTTCATTAGCACTTTTGCTTTTAAGCTTTCGCTCACTCACTAAACCCTTCTTTTTTTTAACTTAAACAAGTTCACGGAAAGGAAAACTGATAATAGCTTCGATACTTGGCTCTTTAAACTTTTAACTTCTCGGTTAAACAGGAATATTCATCTAAATTTTTTTTCTTCTAATCGTGCTTAGAAGAAACTTTCACAAGATTTAAGCCCACTCTCGGGTCATCATATATATATTATATACACGTCAAAAAGAATATTAGTTTTGCCTCCAACGAGGACTTATACAAAAAGGTTTAGACTGCGACTAGTCTAAACTAGGCTAACTGCCTATCTATGTACAGGATGCACTAACATACTGCATCTTCTGTACTTACTGGAAGTACTAGAATGGAAATGATCCCAAAACTTCGTATCCGTTTAGAGTACTACAAAAGGATAGTTACTGATCCGACTATTTACAAGACAAAATGAGACTTCTACTACTACTACGCGTCTAAGACGCTCTGCTCAACAAGCTGTAGTCGAGTCACTACTGCCCTCTACGGCCTGAAACTCCTCGGGGTCCCCCTCCGGATCCTCGTCCGGATCCTCCTTAGAATCTGTACCAAAGACGAGCTGAAGTGCCTCGTCAACCCTTAAAGTAGTGTCGTCCAAAAGTGTAAGTGGTGGTGGTGAAGGCACGTCTGAAACTGTTTTCCCCGAGTCTAAAACCAAGTAGTCCAAACTGGTCTCTACTGTCCTCTTCTTTGGAGGCAGTAGGTGCTCGGGAGGTGAACTAGACTCGTATTCCTCTGTAGAACGGACCCTGGATGGTTCTGCACAGATCTCCTCAAGTGGTCTAAATGAGAATGGAAATTCTATCATAGTAGCAAGCCCCGTGCCGGTCTCCAGGTATCCTGTCTCTGGAATTAACTCCCACTGGGTGAAAGGACTAGTGGTAACTCTAACGGTGTGGCCATCTCCGGATCCATGTTCAGAGACTCTGGCTCTGGCTCTGAAAAATAACGGTAGGGGTGGTGCTCCTGAATGGGAATTGACACTATGAATCTGCTCTGAAAGAAACGCTCGTGTACAGCGAGAGCGAATCCTGAGAAATCTCCTATCGGCTCGGTGTCATCGCCGAACAGTGCAAGGAAGTACCAAGACACATCATGTTCCCATCCGCGCCATTCATCTGGTAGTCGAATAATGAAGTCTGCTATAGCCTGACGCTCTATAACACTGTGTCGGGCTGCATGGTAAACTGCTGAAAAGTTACTAACTATCTATCCAATGTCGTTATTTGGGTCTGCCTCGAAATCTCGATACTCATCCAGTATCTCATCTGCCCAAGTACGCTGTGGCGGGGATTGATTCTCCTGAGTCATGTCACTACTAGAAGCCATCCTATAAGGTTTTTAAGAAATACGGATCAGTAACTGTTAGGATAATAACTTATCTTAAAAAAAGTCTTCAATTTACAATTAGAATACCCCATTATTCAAAATTGCAATACTTAACCACTTAATCTCAGCTTATCTTATCCATCTAGCAATTTCAAGAAATTGCACTCAAATACTTTAAATAAAAATAAAAAAAAATTCTGGGATTTTCTTTCTAATTTTTAACTTAGACTTCGTAGTTTCCCTCAAGAAAACTCCTAACCGATAAACGCATATCGTTCTCATTATTAGAAAGAAATATTCTTAATGCCACATTAAAGTGGATATAAACTCCTCTCGATACTTGAACCTTGTTGTACCCATTTATGGGTACAGTTTCCATAAATGGGATATGAGACACTTGGGCAGGACAGCCTAAAAAGTAATATGAGATACTTATTGTGGGACAAAAAAAAGTACAATATTTATTATTGATTTTAAAATATATGTTGTACCAAGAAACAAAGCTTCATTCTTTTGATTTCGAAGAAAAAACACTGTTAGTGATCAATTGTCAAAGTATTACAACTTCGAGATAAATATTAACTTATGTTTAAAGTCCATGCTTTATATTGCAAAGTAATATAATTCGACGGGTTATATGCTAGTTAAATTATATAAAGATAAATTTTCTTCTTCCGTATCAAACTTTACAAAAAAACTTCAATCTTAATTTGTTGAAATTGATAAAAGGTGTACCAATTGCTATAGGGGAAAGGGCTTTGGAGACAAAAAGGATTGGTTGGATGTGAAGCCCAGCTTCACACGAAAAAGATAAATTTTCAACTATTAAATTGCAATATATAGATGTGAAATTCAATCTTTCTTCGTACAAAAAAAGTACCATAAAATGCACGTACATAATTTGTATCACCAATGCCCCAATATTGTGTAAAATAACATAAATGTTAAATTTTTAATGTCTTAGAAAATAAACAAACATAGTATATACAGATATCTAATAAAGTTAAATTTCGTAAATATTCATTTAAAATATGAATTTGTTTTCACAACATTTATAAAAATGAACATTAAAGAATATAAAAGGTAATTGTAATTTAATTAGAAAATTCTTGTACCAAATTTTTAGCCCAAATTTTGACTAAGTTATGGCATACACACGCCTAACAAAAAAATGAAGCCCACAAAGGAAGTGGCTCAGAAAGTATGATCCAGAACAATTAAGTTCAACCACCACAAGTTAACATTAATTACAAACTCACCCAATATAAATAGCAAAAATGTTGCCATTCTCCCTAACCCTAAAATCATCTATGTCACCTCACCCTAATTCCTTCAGACACCGATCTTCAGTTTCGAAACACTTATCTCCGACAACCACCAATCACTTTGATAAAAATAAAAAAAAATAATAAAAAAAAATAAAAAAAAAAACTCCAATAAACCTTATCATCATATCCCCATTCGAAAACACATCTTATTTTGAAATTGAAAACATCAACCCTAGAATTTCAAGATAAGTCATTACTTAATTCTTATACATATATTACAAATTATTAGTTTGAAATTTTACTGACAGATATGGTTATAGCTATTTTTCTACAACTAAAGACTATAGTAAGGATTTTAGAATCACAAGAACATAACGAAAAACCAATGTGTATTAGATGTATTGCTTACAAAATATTTTAGAAAGATGTTAAGAGAGATAAGTGATATGTATTAGTTTGAAATTTTACTGAGAGATATGGTTATAGCTATTTTTCTACAACTAAAGACTATAGTAAGGATTTTAGAATCACAAGAACATAACGAAAAACCAATGTGTATTAGATGTATTGCTTACAAAATATTTTAGAAAGATGTTAAGAGAGATAAGTGATATGAATAATACTTCTGTAAAGACCAATGTGTATTAGATGTACTGCTTTCTCTACATAAATGGTAAGTAGGAAAAGGAATATGAAATCTGAGAAATAGAAATTTAACCATAAATAGAAACTAAAACACATCTCTTGAAAAGTAATTCTACCATATTAACAGAACCCAAAAAATCATATCAAAATACAACTTTAATTAGAATTTTTTACTATAGTTAAAAACTTTATGCATTATTTAATTTGTCTAAGTGAATATTATCTTAGTTTATCTGGTAAATATGTTAATAATCTAATTTTATTTTGTACTTGCGGAATGTTGGGAAAATTAATAAGGTTTGGATTTCTACCAAAACACAACTAATCCCAACTGAGTAGATATGCCTTTAGCTAGAGCTCACTATTTGAGTGTAGGATTTTATCTTTACATGATCCAATTGAAGAAGTTAACTGAAGAACAAGGCAGTCTGAATCAAGTCAGAGTTTAACTTAGTTGATTCCAAAATTGAGCCATGCAATTATGTATGTTCAGTAATGTCGAAGTCACAAAGTCTAGAAGTCGGAAGGAGAAGACTTAGAAGACTGAGAAGAAAGAAGAACTTGATTTGGAAATTCAAATCTGCTCAGAAGTACAAGACATGCTGGAATTTTCCATTTATGGACCGACAACGAAGACATACATAAAGCAAGTTGCGCAGTTACCATGAAAAGTTTGCAGAGATTAGGTGAGGAGCCATGCATTGTGGCAGAGGTCAAAAAGCTCTTTCCAACGGCTACATTGACCTCCCTTCTATAAATTGAGGTCTCTACTTTTGCGAGAAGATGACGGAAACCACGAGAAAGAAATCAAAGCAAGAAATCTCTCCCAGCAAGAAATATCCAAGTGTTCGAAGAAAAAGTTGCAGAGAGTTATGTCTTTCTCCTTTAGCTTCCTTCTACCTTCTCAGGAATCTTTTCTTTGATCGAGTCTAGAAGTATATACTCTTTTCCTAAGTAGATTCCTTGTAAAAGTCGATTCTCTAAGCTTTAGAAGGAAATCTCCACTTCCCCAACTGTAGAAGGTTTCAGTAGTTGGAAAAACCACCAACCCTACTTTTCTAGGTTCTCTTCGAACCCGCAATCGAAGCCTCTAGGTCCCTTAGTATCCGCAAATTAAGGATAAATGTTGTTCTTGCCCGTAAAAGAACTGTAGGTGTTGTTTGTACCCATAAACAAACTGTACAGGCTTATTTGGTGCCCACAAACCAAATCGTAATGTGTGGGAAGTATACGTAAACTTCTTTAGTAGATTACCAACCTGAAAAGTTGATCGCGGATGTAGGAGGTCTTCTCCGAACCACGAAAAAATACTTGTGTTATTTTTACTTCAGTTATTGCTTTCAGTTTACTAACGTTGTATCTGCATACAAACAAGTTTTCATTAAACTGTGCACTAAGTCTTCCGAACTGACCTTCGCCTAAAAGAAATTTCTGATTAAGTAACAAGCATAAATTGAACCACCACATTCCGCACACAATTATTTTTTTAAAACCTCGGTCAGGAAAATACAGTTGACCCTCAATCGAAGAAGTCAACAGTATACCGAATTGAGTGACTTCTTGAACTGAGCTTTATAGTTGAAGAGCAACTCGAAATGAAGAGTTTGATAAACTTTTGAAAAATCTTTCTATACACCAATTAAATCGTTATCGGGACCATCAAGTGGTATTAAAGCCAAGTCAAAAGACTGCTAACTCTGTTTTATAAGGTGTGAGGCGAGACTTTTTAGTGGTCAACTGAACAGATCTTGATAATCCCCTTAGTGCATTTTGCTGCATATCTTTGTGTTTTCTCTCTTGTTATGTTTACAGGATGATGAACCTGACGCTGGTTGGAAGCCTATCGGAGTTCACAGTGGATGACTACTCTACGTGTAAGTTCAGAAAAAAGATGCTTCTAACTGCCAAGCATCCAAGGATGTGGGAGACCATTACCGACAACCCCATCCAAATCGTGGAAAAGATCTCAGATCCCTCTCCAGCCCCAGAGTTTGGAGAAATTATAACCAAAGTGGAACTGAAGAATCCTGAGAGCTACAACAACGACGAAAAGGCGATAGCTCAGTTGGATGACATAGTGAATAGTGTCATCTCAGCCACAGTAGGCAATACCTACTTGCCAAAGATCATCTCATGCGAGACGACAAAGGAAATGTGGGATGCGATTGCATATCTCTGTGAAGGATCTGTTGAGATCAAGGACAACAAGTTTACCTTGGCTTGTCAGAAGTATGAAAACTTCACCCAACTTCCCGACGAAACCATTGACATGATGGAACTGTGGTTCACAACATTATAGATATAGAAAGTATAAGAAAGGGAAAATACTCTCAGCGCGAGATGAACTTGAAAGTTCTCTTCACACTTGGCAAAGAATGATCAGTCCTTTTCCACCAAAACTGGAATGACCTCAATCACTGAAGATGGAAAATCTATTCTCCACCCTCAAGGCGAATGGGTACGATATCCAACGTCTGAAGCACTCTCAACTTCAGAAGTCATAATCTATGGAGCAAAGCTCAGCGACAAAAAACGTGGCGCTTCGAGCTGAGTCAGGCAGATTAAAATTTACTAGACCCTCGCGGTCCACTAATGTAACACCATGTCTCTCAAAGTTTTCTAAAGTAGAATGTTTCCAGAAATAGAAAGTTCCATAAAAGGAAAGTTTCTCAAAATGGAAGTTTTTCCAAATTTGCGAAATTCGGTGAATGTAAGCAAGATTATGTGAAGTGCATGTTTATATCATCTTATGTAACTTATGTATGCATGAGAATGTGAATTGTTGCAATGATTTGTATGAAAAGTCAAAATTCTGGTTTTTGGGTCAAAAATGCAATTTTTCTTCTTTTAGTGAAAAATCGAAAGTTGTCCATTTTTCACCAAATTTTAGTATATTGTGCATGATCAAAATTTCATGAACTTTGCTATAAGTATTAAGTTCAAAATTGTTCATTTCAGATGATGAATGTGTGTGTTAGCCGATTTTCAGTAAAAGTGCACTGTATAGTTAGACTGCATTTAATGTAGGGACCACAGTTTTAGAAGAGGACACTTGTCACTCTGACAGCTAGTCCATCCATGGACACATGTTACTTCCACAATACACCTTCGTTACTTTGGATGCAAGTTTCAATCCTAACCTTCCATTTTAGAGATTGAAATCTATCCTTCCATTTAAAACCTAAATACTTCCTACATAAAGATTTTTGGAGATGAAACTCTCCCCCCCTTCCCTCATTTTCGGCGCCCCTTCTCCACGCACACACATGTATTTTCTTCTTCAAAGAATCAAGTCTTAGCTCTTCATCCAAGAGAATCCACCATAGAATTTTTGATTCAAGGTTAGAATCTTTATTTTTCTTCTAGATTCTACAATCATAGAATTTTTGTCAACAACTTTATTATTCTGCTGCAAGATTCATTTATTTGATATGATTGTAACCTTATTATTTTATTTGGGTTTGTAACTTAATCCTCGATGCATGCATTCCGAACCCCTTTGACCCTGAATCCATTGATGCTTGAACAAGAAACTTGAATCTCTTTCTTCAAACTAAAAAGTAGTTTTGTGCTTCCAACGGGCCTCTTGAAATTCTTTTGATAATATGATTGTTAAAATTTGGCCATTGGTGTTTGATTTAAAGCCTTAGATCCAAGCATGCTAAGACCTCTTTAATAATCGAACCTTCAAGTTCATTTGAGGTTTCAAGAATGAATGTTTACATTAGTTTCAAGCATGCTAGATCTCCTTGATAAACATGACTTGTATTTCTTCAATGCTTCGAAGTCATGTGAATAACTTAGACCCGAGCATGCTAAGCGTCCCTCATATTTCTTCTTTTCAAAATAGAGCCTTGATAAGAGAAAAGAAAAGGTTAAGTAGACGTCATGGTTCACAGGTTCTAGTCAACTTCACTCTACAATAGGCGTAGGATCGTGATATGGTTTTAGTCCACCCTTTCAAAAGTAGTAGTTAGGTGGGGTGGGTTATTACAGCTAACTCTTCATCTGGGGATCGACTGAGCAGAAGTGATCTTCAGAAAAAGATCGGCAAAATGACCAAGCAGATGGAAAAAATGAATTCCAAACTTGAACACTACCGAAGAATGTCTAAGAGCCGGCGCAACTAAGGAGAGACATCTTTGAAGACTCAAGGTGACAGATGCTTTGAGTACGGCAAGTCAGACCACTTTAAAATAGACTAGCCCAACCTCTCCAAAAAGGATCGAGATGCCCTCCGTGCAAAGGCCAAGGAAAAGACCAAGGCCATGATCGTAGAGGAAGAAGCCGCCGACACTAACCTATACACTAACTCTGAAGAGGAAGAAATAAACTCTCCCTCAAGCTCAGCTGGAAAAGACAAGTGTCTCATGGCCCTGTATGAAGAATCTACAGGCGAGGTAAATTCTTATGCCCATCCTAATTCTGATATTCCTGTTGCTAACCAATGTGCAGGACAATTCGATGAGGATATATGCCCCTCGTAGGATGAAATTGAACATTTTAACAGACTTTGTAACGCTCAAGTAGCTCAGCTCAGTGCAAGGCTTTTCGAGTAGAGTTCGACCTGATGAGCAATGAACTAAGCATGAAGGATTAGGAGATTGAAAGACCGGTGGAATCTAACAAGAAGCTCCAAGAAGAAGTTGCTCAGTCCACCAACAGCCATTTTATTAACTTGATGAAGATGACAAGGACACAGGTTGATTACATCTCTCAGTTGCAAATGGAGATCAAACATGCAAATGAGAAGATCGTGTCCTTTCATGCATTAAGTGCGGCTCTTGAAAGCATCATTATCGACCAATGACCTCCCAATTATGTAGAAGGTCTTGGATCATTTATCAAAGCCAGTCAGGATCCGATTGAGGCAAACCAAGTTCAACCAGCCTCAATTGAGACTACAATTCAAGAGAATCCAGTCATTACTCAGACTATGGAGACTTCTATAGTAGACAAAGGAAAAAAGGTTCAAGGAGATGAACCCAAAGTTAATGAAGTAGGAACTTCGAAGGATGCAGGCGCAGATCGAACCACACAACTCAGCATCAACCAAGACGCCATCAGAACCGGAATAACCTAAACTTCTTTCATCAAACATATCCAATTCAACCTCAGTACCAGCTAGCATATCAAGGTCATGGAAACATCAGTGATCTCATGGTCCGAGTTATCCATAATACAGATATGCTCATGGAGTGCGACAGTTTGGGTCTCTTGCCAGACAGTTCTCACCATGATAAAATCTACCAACTCAGCTATGCCGAAATCAAGCTCCTAGAAGAGGTTATCCACCAAAGAATTGGACTGCTTGAGCTCTCAAGAATAATCAGTCGACAGTCTATGCGGATACAGATGGAAAGATTATTCAAACTGTTCGCACAGTTCGAGTCCTCAAGGAAACGAAACCAATCACTAACCAGCTAGGACCCAACTGAGTTTGGGTACGTAAAGTTTGTCTCGTTTGTTGTAGGAACATGATGAACTGAGAAAGAAATGGGCTGCAAAGTCAGTGTGGATCGTGGACAGTGGATGCTCCAAGCATATGACGCATCACATGAATCTACTCAAAGACTTCGCATATCGAGTTGGACAAACTGTTACCTTTGGTGACAACTCTCGTGGTTAAACCAAAGGGTTTGGTACACTCAAAACTCAATAAGTGACAATAAAAATGTTTCCTTGGTCAATGGATTGAAGTATAATTTGCGCTTGATGCACCCATAATTGTGTTCATTTTATGTGTCTTTTGTTCGTGTCTTGAGTGAGTTTAGAGTGTACTTTATGTCTGGGAGGACACAAGTTGGAGGAAGTATGTGCAGGGCAGGACACGTGGCATCTTGGGCATAATCCAATGGAACTGCTTAAAAGGCCATGGGTAACGATACGATGCAAATGGGCAAAGGGTTGAAACTTGCATCTTGGGCAATGAAGTGAATATTTAGAGAGAAGCTGCAAGTGAGGTAGTACCCCCCTCCCATATTTTCATGTCGAGCATATAGTACCTGGAGTGGCACAGATCATGAGCAAGACGAGCACTGAAGTAACTAAGACAGAGTTGAAGGAGCCAGGACGGAGGATGTTACTTTCTCTCCAAGGAAGAAGATTAGCATGGAAACATACCATGTTGATCTTAAAAGAGTCCGATTAAAACCAAATCTGCCAAGGAGAAGGGAAGAGAATCCAAGTCGTAGCCAAATAAGGAACTGAATAAGGGAAGGAGTCCAGCCCATGAAGGAAGCCGACTTCAACCTTACTTCTCGCCTATATATATGGTTGTCTTCACTCTGTAAATTATCTTTGGAGAATTCTGAGTTTCACTTTTATTTTACGTTTGAGAGAGTTGTGAGGAAGAAACAAGTCCTGCGGGTAACACTTTATATGTTCAGCTTTAGTTCTTATTGGTTGTTGTGGCCAAGACGATTTCTATTTTACTATAGTACAGTTCATCATTTAGTTTTAATTCCATGTATGTTTTCCTTTATATCTTTTGCGTTGATTTCAATTTATATTATGTCTAGCTAAATTCCTAAGCCTGGATTGGTGAGATGATTTGAGCATAAACCCTAACACTCGTTCGGTCTAATTGGAGTTAATATTTGTATGTTTTTATTCCCAAAATACTCAGGGCTTAATATTAGATTTGGGCAAGATAACTGATTGCTTGATCACCAATATGTTAAGGAGTCTAGATCACCAATAAAGTCGGGGTTAACACAAGAGTGTCTCGTGTGCCAGAATAGATAATAAGTATTGGAGAGTAGTCAGTGTCTTGAGCATCTCATGGCTGATTTGGGTCTAAAAGAAATTAATGCTTCTTGGGCAAGATAGTTGCTGAAGAGTCTTCGTGGTTGTCATGACCAGGGAAAGGGTTTTGCCTAGAGTGACTCTGGCATAATCTAAGTTAAAAAGATAGATGAAGAGTAGAGTATTCTAGTTGTGACTTCGTGACCAAAAGGCTAGGATTAATCTGCTTGGAAACTAAATAGTAATTGCATGTGACTAGAATCTTTGCACCCATGATCGAGTGAGTGTTTATGTTCAATGATTCAATCCTAATCCAGGTCGCTTTTACTATTGACCAAGTTTCTGTTTATATTTTAATTATAGTTTTCAGTACTTGTTGACAAAGACAAGTGTAGTCGAGACCAAAGCCTTATTTTGCAACACTGGTTACGTGGAAGAGAGACTAAGCCAATTCCATTGGATTCGACCCTGCTTACTGCTGGCTACTGCCTACTCTGGGCAAGGAAATTTATAAATTTATTTATGCGAAGTTAATCGACGGCTTCGTCAAATTGGCGCCATTGCCGGGGAATTGGTTCTAAGATAGTTAATCTTCAAGGTTTGAGTTCGGTATATGCCCAAGCCAAAAACTCGAAGTAAACCAGGAGAACTTTTTTTCGTTAAGGATCTTGAGAAGGAGGTTAGAGCAATCCGAGCAAAAAAATGGAAAAGCACCTTGTTGGACGATGCCAACGAACCTTTAGCGATCCAGGGCTTGATAGGAGACGATTCTTACTCTTACCAAGAGAGTTAGGAATCAAAACCAGAAGAAAAGATGGCAGAAAAGAACATAAGGGAGATCATGTTCCCTGAAGATAAGGGCACCAAGCCCTCGAGCATCAAGCTGCCCGAGACCACTAGAAATTGAGAGCTTAAACATTCATTGATCCGGATCTTGCCCAAGTTTAGCAATCATCCAGGGGAAGATCCACAAACGCACCTCCAGAATTTTGAGATGGCATACGGCACTATCCGGGTCAACAACCCTTACGAGAAATTTGAGGATTATGTAAGGTTACTCACGTTCCCCTTTTCACTACTAGATGGGGCACGAGAGTAGCTTCATACCTTGCCCGAGGGAAGTATGGACACAATAGAAGAAATTGCAACAAGCATTCTTAGATAAATATTTTCCTGTTGGTCGAATTCAGAGTGTAAGGAATGCAATCTCTTCGGTCAAGATGGGCACCAATGAGTCGCTATATGAGTAGTATAATAGGTTCAAGAAGATATTGTCACGATGCCCACAACATCGGATTGAGGGGATCGATCTTGTTGAGTACTTCATGCGTGGATTGTGAGCTTTAGAAAGAAATTGGATTATAGTTGCTTGTGGAGGAGGTATTGTTGATCAATCACCAACAGAAGTGTTGAAGAAGATAGCTGCTATGGCCGAGCAATCGAGGGATGAAGCTGACATCCCTAGGGAAAGTTCTCATGACCTTGGTGTGAACAAAGATGTTCTGGTCAATACTATGAAGGATTTCATGACCAAGATGGATGATAGAATGGAGGCATTGAGCAGAAACATGGATGGGAAAGAAGTAGTTGTGAGGAAGGCTGTCAAGAAGTGTGAAGTTTGTCAAGCTTCGACCCACATCACTTCTGATTGTCCTAATTGGTTCATTGAGGAAGAAAATGTCAAGGCTATGGGGCAGAATTAGCAAGGTGTTCCTGGGCAACAAAGATTCGGTTATGGGCAAAACAATAACTTCAAATTCCACTAGAATGAGAATTTGAGATATGGCAACAACCATTACTAGGTGCCACCTCCTCATCAACAGCCTCAGTAACCTGCCCAGCAGCAGCAGCCATATGTTCCTCCCTATCGTAACTAGAACAAAGAAGAATTCATAAAGGACACCATGGATCGTTTTAGGAATGACTTTGAGAACTTTCAAATTGAAAGTCAGGGGACATCTAACAATCTTCAAGCTCAATTGATCCACATCACTCAAACGGTATCTAAGTTTGTTGAAGAGAAGAGCAGGCGACTTCCTGTCCAAGTGGAGATTAATAAGAAACAGGTCAATGCCGTGACCTTGAGAAGTGAAAGACGATTACCTGAAACAGTGCCCAAGGCACCAACTAAGGAATCAGAAAAGGTGGAGGAGACCAAGAGGGGTTCAGGAGATTTGGAAGAAATGTATCATGAGTTGGAAGCTGAAAAAGAGGCAACCATCTTGGCCAAGAAGAAACCCATTTTTAGTTTAAAAGAGGATGAAGAATTGCTCGAGTCCCTTAAAGCTGAGAGGGAAGCAATACAATTGGCCAACAGGACTAGCTCTAAACCTAATGGTCCCCCTGCACCTTATCCAAGGAGATTTTCCCAGGACAGAGAACAACAAGAGATGAATGAAATGCTGCAAGTCTTCAGAAAAGTTGAGATCAACCTTCCCTTGTTGGTGGAACTTCGATCAATGCCCAAATGTGCTAAGTTCTTGAGGGAGATGTGCACGAAGAAAACAAGGTGTCCTGATGATGCTAAGTTTCACATGGCTAATATTTCAGCGATAATGAACCCGCTATTTCCCATAAAACAAAGACATCCAAGGATGTTTGCTATACCATGCACTATAGGAACGACCATGATACCAAGGGAAATACTTGACTTAGGAGCATCAATCAACGTTATGCCCAAGGCCATGTTCAATAAGTTGAGGTTTAGACCAAGCACTCTTTGAATGTACCAAAAGACGGGATTGCGGATAGAAGACGCCTTGGAATAGCCCGGAGTGAATTGGGTTACAGCCTCATACTCCATTAAAACAATTTTTCTGCAAAGATTTGCGGCGTACATGTCGTGAAGGTGGTAAGCAATGCTATTGGAGCAAGATAAAATATCATTAAGGTCGGTGGTACGCAACTCTCGTGGTTCATCCCCCAATTGAAACTTGATACGAACCGGGACGGCATTCTCTTCTTCTACCACCAATGTACAAAGAAACTCCAAAGTGATACCACGATAAGTAAGCCAATTTGCCGTCTAAACCGGTCGAAGCCCCATGTGATCAACAAGTTGCCACACGGAATCGGCTATCCCCAATGCTTGCATTGTAGCACTACAAATGAACCAACTCGGCTTTATTTTCAATTTACTCAAAGTCTCCCATTTAGCACGAGCGCCATCCGTGCGAAGATGAAATTCGTAGCCATCGACATTGCACTCCACGGAAGGAGGTTGTCGAGAAGAAGAACCCTTCTCTTTAGATTTGCCCTTTCCGGCATCCTTTGATTTCCCTTTATCTTTCCGTAGCCCCATGATCACTAAGTAACCTTGAACCGACGAAAATCGATTACGGAACCTGGTCTGGAAGAGAACCGGCGGAGAGCATCGCATGCCAAATGCGAGAAAAAATCATTCGCAAGCTCATCCTGCCAGGGCCATGCAGTCCAGTCATGCGGCCGCATGGCGGACCGCATGCCCTTATGCGGCCTCCTACTCCCCCGCATGCGGTGAGATTCCAACCGCATGACCTGGTTCGCCTTTTTTTTATATGTATATATATAACCTACAAAACGAAATTATACAAGACAAAATAGTAAAAATAAAATAAAATAAAGAACAGAATTTAAAAACCAACCTTGTTGGGTTGCCTCTCAACTAGGGCTTAGTTTAACGTCGAAAGCTCGACATAATGGAAAAAGTGAGCTCAAGCTTCGTCAAGACGAGTCTAAACACCTCCTTAAGTTGTTCGGGGCTATAGTACGCTTTGATCCTTTGGCCATTCTCAACAAAAGGCAAACCGAGAGGATTGCGCAACTCCACAGCTCTACTTGTAAGCACTTTGTGAATTTGGAACGGACCTGACCACCTGACGAAGGGCCATCGTTACACACTTCGCACAAATAAATTTATAAAACACCTCTTGCCCAACAAGGTAGTAGTTAATGGCAAGTGGGGTCGATCCCAAGGGACTTGGCATAGATTTTCTCTTCATGTAGTACTCAACAAAAGGGGTTATGGTCGAGATGTATCTCAATATCCTGTAACTAAACAAATGAAATATCAAATAACAAAGAAGTTTGGATTGGGATTTCAAATCAATGATCCTAATTACTCATTACTCGTTCATTGGTGCAAAGATATTCAATTACTTGATTTCATTACTTGGTTTAAGACAAAGATTAGTTTATACCCTAATAGCCACGAAGTCACAATATAAACACACTAAACCTATGTCTATCCAATTTTACAAACCTTGACTAGAAGGCAAAATCTCCCCTTTTGATCAACAAAGTCATGAAGACACTTCAGTGATGATGTTGCCCAAAAGGCATTAAGAATAAACAGACCCAAGACAGTCAAGAGGTAAGTCAATACTGACTGCTCTCCAACACTCTTTACCTTCTTCGGCACGAGAGACTCTCTCGAGTTTAATCCCAAATCCTGTTAATGACTTAATCTCAATATCTAGATGGTGATCAAGCATATGTCAATATCAATTAAGTCTATAATTATTCCTTGTTGGTAAAGGACTCCTTCCAAACTCATCTGTCTCCTTCCTTATCCGTACAGCTGCAATTTATTTCCCTTCCATGATAGATATCTTCATTGATTAGGTTTAGCTAGGATAAGGAAAGAAATCTTCGATCCTTATCCTTTTCCTCGGAGAAAAAGAAATCTGCAGCTGCTCCGACTACATCTTGACTTCGACATCTGCATCCTGTATCACTTCCTATTGTGACCAAGATCCTGGCTCCTCCGGATACTCTGTCTGTTGGCTTCAAGAATATGGGGAGGTGCTTCGTGACTTGTAAATTGAATAGAACGTTGTTGCCTAGCTACAAGCTTCCAACCCTATGTCCATTTGCATTGTATCGCTATCTCAGCATCTCAACAATAGATTTTGTCGATTTTGCCTAAGATCCCACCTGTTCTTCCCTGCACACCATCTCTCAATTTTGTGTCCTCCCAAACACACTTTGACTCGATAAAAACTAAAAATGACAAGAAAAATACCAGAAAAGATGGACACAAATATGGGTTCATCACACCCACACACTTGAATTACACTTGCCCTCAACTGTACAGTTGCAATTTTGCCCAAGACTCAAACTCAGAAAAGACAAATCAAGAACACGGACTCAAAAGATCAGCACATCAACATGTTAGTCAAAATAGAATATGAAATATGTAAGCAGAAATTGCCATCAATTAGGTCAAGATAGAGTTATTGGGCAACAAAGGTTTCCTCACCAGCACTCAACTCTCAAGTGTATATGGTTAAGTGTATACGCGCTTGACTAATATCAACAATGTTTTTCCATAGTCTTGTCTGCCCTCTACATCTCTACTTCTTTGAAAAAAATCAAAATTACTTATCCTTAGGTCTTTATCGGGTTGTAACGTGGCTTAAGGCAACAGGTAGGAAAAGATAGGAACTGGCTATGTCAAGATGAACTCAGTTCTTAGGCAACAAGTTGCCCTCGACTCCTCACTCTTCTCAAACACCACATCGGCCCTGAGCACACTTATTCTTTCAAGACTTTTATTTTGTCATTTTTTTCCTTTTTTCTTTCTTTTTCTTTTTTTTCCTTTTTTTTTCTTTTTTTTTTCTAAGTCCTTAACCCAACACCTCTAAAATAGGTGATATTGCCCAGCTAGTGCTACCCAACATTTTCCTTTCATCCTTTTATCTTCTAGACCTGAGTTCTTGACCGGAAAGGCTTATAAATTCAAGCTACTATAAGTAAATCGAAAGAATTGTCATCAAGCTCAAAGGAGCTAGCAAAGGATAAATGTCAAGGTAGGGAATTTTGGCCATGGGCTAATTCGAACAAAAACGCCTAATTCATCTAAGCAATTCGACTAAGTTACATGAAGTTTCAATAAGAGATGCATGCAATTTTTAGATCAACAAGTCTCAATTGGTCATTATAATACAAGAAAGAAATAAATATTGCACATGTATATAGCATTCAACAGCTCAAAACCTCACAGTTCTTGCCCAATATCTCATTCCGTCCTACCTATCTACATATGGCATCAACATACCTATTTTGACCTATCATGACAACATACTGATCAACAACTTAAACACAATTTAAAAAAACACTACACAGACCTACTTCTCAACACCCACACACTTTGCCTTAGGCAAAGTGAGTATGATGTTGGGCAACAACAGACACAAAAAAAAACTGACTCAATAATTAAATCAACAACGATCTCACCCACACACTTTGCTTTCAGCAACGTGAGTGAGATCGTGACCAACATAAATCAACAAATATTTACAATCAAAGGCGAGAAGGAGATTCTAAGGCCTTCACCACACAATTTATTGGGCAAATTGTGGGTGAAGGCAATAAGAACACCTTCTCGACCAACAAGACACCATAGAAAATAAAACACAAAATAAGACTCGACAACAAAATACAAAAATGAAAAACAAAAACCTAAACTAACATAAAAGTGGGAGGAACATAAAATCAAAGAGAAGATTCAGGAGAATACCGGAATCCTTGGTGTGCAAAGAATGCCAGTTGAGCATCCCTAATCTCGGTCAACAACTTCTCCATGTTGGCAAGCTTGGTCTCGACCTCGATGTTGGGCAGCACCGCCATACTGGTGCTTGCCTCCTCCTTCTTGACCAAGGGCGGGCGCCTGGTAGATTTTGACCTGCCGTAGTCGATGAACACAAACTTGTCGTTCCTCAACTCGATGTCATTCATCTTCTTGAGAGCCGCTTCACCCAGATTGCCGACTCCCATCACAGGTTTTCCCTTCATATGGTCATAAACATCAACTGCCTTCGCAAATGCCATCACGAAATGCCCATTTGTGCACAGTAGAGCTTGCTTGGCCAACACCGTTTTGAGCTGCTCACCGAGGAAGACTGCGAAGTTGACCTTGGTCTTGGTGTGCATACACCGAAGAAGGTACCTCTCTTTGTTGCTCAAGGTGTTGCCGCTATCATTCTTGCCGTATAGGTTGTAGGCAAGAATACGATGGCAAAGCCTCAGCACATGGGTCTTTAACTCTGTGCCCTTGTTGTTGCCTTCATTGTATGGTGCTCTATTCCCAATCTCTTTCCATTGCTCCTTATAAGTAATGTCTCCAGGGGGTGGCACAACCTTCTTGGCCTCCATAAACTTCTTCTTGGTCAAATCCAACAGACTCACCATCCCCAAGATCTGGTTGAGGGCACTAACCTAAAAATAATACTTCTCGCCCAAGAGCGAGAAGGATATAGTGCTCAACCAGTCTCGGGATCACTCATCACAGCCACAGTGCTGTACACCTCCTTAACCTGCTCCTTATAGACTTCCACCGGCCATTTCAAAAACTTGCTCCTTCCTATCCAAGCAAACAATGCTCGCACTTCTTGGGCAACACCCAGATCCTCGTATAGCTTGAAGTTGAGAACCTTAGGTGCTGTCACCTTCCAATCCCTAGGCCTCCTACACATCATCACCGTGGTGCTCTTCTTCTTCTTTCTATTCTTGCTGCTTGCTGGCATCGACTGGTCGTCATCCTCTTGTTCCTCAACATCTGTCTCCTCTTCGTCCTCTTTGTTTTCACTGACCATTGATGAAGTTCCAACAGCTACCCCCTTCGACATTGACAGCTGGATTGAGCTGGCATCCGAAGCAGTGGATTTGTCTTCTTTGCCGGCATGTTCTCCATAATGTGGGGGCGCTTGTTGGTCAGCCGGATGCTCTTCGACTTCGGCGGGTTTTCCTTAGCCTTGGCTTCTGCCTCCGCCGTCAACTTCGCTGCCTCGGCTTCAATGGCGTCATCAATGTCGTAATTCTTATCGTTGCCACCTTCTCCTTCACCTTATTTATTTTTCTCTTCCTCTTCGCCGTCTTCTTCCTCTTCTGCCTCTTCTTCCAGTTGTTTCTCAGTAACTTCAGCCCTCGACTAGGTCTCCTCCTCAGCTTGCTATGCCACCTCATCCATTAGGCTAGGGTTCTCGTTGCTCATCATGAGAGTGGCGGTGATCGGCGGGCTCTTGGGCACGCTAGATCCGATGGTGACAGAGGGGTTCTGATCGGCAGAGGTGTTAGCGAGTTCCATGGGTAGTTTTCGCCTTGTGGCTTTGGTGGAGGGTTTGTCGCCGGTAAGGTCGATGTTGGTTCTAGTGGGAATTTTGTTGAGTTTGTTTCGTGGTCGAGCAGATACCATAGTGAGGTGTGTGGGTGTTTTGATGGAAGAGAAAGAGAGAAGATGAGAAGTTGCAAAGTAGTTTAGTTTCAAATCGGGTAGTGGGGTTGGATACATGCTAGGGTAGATATATAGGGCGCGGTTTTTTAGGGGTACAGTAACCGCCATAAGCAATTGTTGACCAACAACTTGGTTCATGCCCAAAACCTCTGCTCGACACCCCAACTTACTTCTCCATCGTGGTTCCTGATCTACAACCTACATCTTGCTTAACTTCTCCTGCACACTTCCAAAACACCAAATATACTCCAAAACCCAACTCTTTCCTATGGTTAAAATACTTCAAAATAAACTACTGTTAGCGAAAAATAACTAATTTTTTTTTAAATAAAAACGAAAAATAAAAAGAAATAAAAATAAATAGAAATTACTAACTAGGTTGCCTCCTGGACAGCGCCCCATTTAAGGTCTTGGGTACGACACCCCCCTCCTTTTGAAGTCAGAGGTCCTCCTCGATAGGGAACCCAGATGGTTCCCCTTCAACAAGCTGTTCTTGCCCAAAATAGGCCTTCAATCGTTGGCCATTGACTTTAAAAACCTTCTCATTCTTGGGATCCTTAATCTCAACAGCTCCATTTAGGAATTGAGCTTGTACTTCATAAGGTTCTGCCCACTTAGTCCAGAGCTTCCCCGAAGAAAGCCTAAATCGAGTTTGGTACAACAACACTTGTTGCCCAAAATGGAACTCCTTCTCTTTGATCAAAAGATCGTGGGTCTTCTTCATCCTTTCCTTGTATAAAGCGGCATTATCATAGGCTTGGAGACTTATCTCGTCAAGTTCTTAGATCTTGAGCTTCTTTGCTTCACCCGCCTCATTCCAATCGAAGTTGAGTTGGACAACAACCCAATGTGCTCGGTGTTCCAGCTCCACAGGCAAGTGACACCTCTTTCCATAGACCATGCGATAGGGAGACATGCCAAAAGGTGTCTTAAAGTTAATCCTATACGCCCACAAGGCATCATCGAGGCGCATACTCCAATCCTTCCTTGTCGTGCCCACGGTCTTCCTCAAGATCGTTTTGATTATTCGTTTAGACAATTCCGCTTGTCTATTAGCTTGTGGGTGGTAGGCTGTTGACACACGATGAGTAACTCCATACTTCTTGAACAAGGCGGTGACCGTCGCGTTGCAAAAATGCGAACCTTGATCACTAATGATAGCTCGAGGTACACCAAACCTATTGAAAATTTGTGTTCTCAAAAAATTAGAAACCACCTTGGAATCATCCTTGGTGGAAACGCGAGCCTCGACCCACTTCGAGACATAGTCCACTGCCAATATAATATACTTGTTGCCTTTGAAACTCGGCAAGGGTCCCATAAAATCAATGCCCCATATGTCGAACACTTCTACGGGCAATATTGGCATCATGGGTATCTCGTTACTTCTTGTGATGTTGCCTTCCCTTTGACACTTCTCACACATCTTGACCCATTCATAACAGTCATTGAACAATGTTGGCCAATAAAAGCCACACTCCAAAACCTTCCTCGTAGTACGTTGGTGCCCAAAGTGTCCTCCACATTACTTGTTGTGGCAATGCTCAAGAATGCTTCTTTGCTCTTTATCCTCGACACACCTCCTTATTGTCTTGTCCGCACATTCCCTCCATAAATATGGCTGGTCCCAAATATAGAAATGGCTCTCGTGTTTAAGCTTGTTCCTTTGATAACGCCCAAGGTCGGAAAGTATCTCCCCAGTCACCAGGTTATTCACGATATCAGCATACCATAGCTCATCTTGGGCAAGACTCAGGTGCTCGTTGGGAAAGGTCTCCTTAATCGGCACCCCATCATCAGGCTGGAGAATTTGACTGAGGTGATCAGCAACTTGGTTCTGGGCACCACTCTTGTCCTTGATCTTTATGTCGAATTCCTGCAGTAAAAGAATCCATCTAATTAGTCTTGGCTTGGACTCCTTCTTGCTCAATAAGTGCTTCAATGCCGCGTGGTCTGTGTAGACTATGGTCTTGCCTCCAAGTAAATAGGATCTAAACTTCTCAAAAGCAAAGACAATAGCTAACAACTCCTTCTCCGTAGTGGCATAATTACATTGGGCCGGGTTAATGTCTTGGAGGCATAATAGATGACGTAGCTCTCCTTTCCTCACTTTTGCCCAAGAACTGCTCCCACGGCATAACCACTGGCATCGCACATCAACTCAAAAGGCATCCCCCAATCCGGAGGCTAGATAATGGGGGCTGTAATCAAGTTCCCCTTCAAGGCATGGAACACCTTCTTGCAATCTTCGAACTCCCATAGTACATCGTTTAGGAGTAGTCTCGTCATCGGTTGGGCAACTTTGGCAAAGTCCTTGACAATTCTCCTATAGAATCCAGCATGCCCTAGAAATCCTCTCCACTCCTTCACAGATCTTGGGTAGGGTAACTTGGTAATAATGTCGATCTTGGCCTTGTCCACCTCAATACCTTTACCCGAAATGACATGCCCCAAAACTATTCCTTCTCTCACGATGAAGTGGCACTTCTCATAGTTCAACACAAGGCTCTTCTCAACACATCTCTTCAAGACTCGATCCAGGTTGTTGAGGCATGATTCGAAGGTCTTGCCGTAGATGGTAAAATCGTCCATGAAGACTTCGATGCACTCTTCAAGAAGGTCAGAAAAAATGTGCATCATACACCTTTGAAACGTCCCAGGTGTATTGCATAACCCGAACGACATCCTCCTATATGCGAATGTGCCAAACGGGCACGTCAAAGTGGTCTTACCTCGATCCTCGTCAGCAACCCAGATCTGCATGTATCCAGAATAACCGTCAAGAAAGCAATAATAATCATTACCGGCTAACCTCTCAAGCATCTCGTCGATAAAGGGCAAAGGAAAGTGATCCTTCTTCATTTTTTAAAATTAGCTTTCAGTAATCAATGCATACTCGCCATCCGATTTGCAATCTCATAGCCACCATCTCGTTTTTCTCGTTCTTAACAACTTGGATTCCCAACTTCTTGGGCACCACATACACAGGGCTCACCCACCGGCTGTCGGACACCGGGTAGATGATCTCCAAGTCAAGAAGCTTAAGTATCTCCTTCATCACCACTTCTTTCATGGCGGGATTCAATCGCTATTGTGGATCTCTTACGGGAACAACATCCTCCTCAAGCAAAATGTGATGAATACAATCTATAGGGTTAATGCCTTTGATGTCGGCCAATGTCCACCCTATTGCCTCTCCTTGTATTTGCTCAGCACCTCACCAACTCGGACCTCCTCCATGCTCGATAGCTCGAAAGATATGATCACGGGCAAAGTCTCGTTCTTGCCAAGATAAATGTATTTCAGATTCTTGGGCAAAGGTTTCAGCTCCAAAGTAGGGGCCTTTGGCAGTGATGGCACCAACTTGTCCTCGGGCTTCAACTCAGGGATGTTGAGTGGTACGAATCCCTAAGGTTGCATGTTGCCCGAAATCCTGGCATAACTGCATTCCTCTACTTTTGCTGGGTCATCGTTCTGGGCAAGATCCTCTTTTGTCTGCCAGCTGACATCATGCTCAAGAACTGTCTGTTGCCAGAATTCCTCCACCATCTCCTCGGTCTCATCATGGGGTAATTCCTCTAGTTCCTCATCAAACTCGTTAAGGGGCTTTTACTCACCTTTGTTCTGATTCTCATCTTCATTTCCAAAGAAATTATTAGAAGTTTTGCACTCCTCCAACTTCTCATCCTTGAAGTAGTCTTCGTCGGTGGAGTAGTCGAAACTATGCCCATGGACTGACTCCTCCCAGAAATCTTTATCACTTTCATACTCATCATCTTCGGAAAAGTCCATTGTGGTGCATGCTACCTCATTATCTTCATATTGGTCGAGATCCAGGTCAAGATCCTGATCAAGATCCACATGGATTGCATCCTCATTGTCTTCAAAGAAACAACTCAAACTGTGCATTGTCTCCACTTGCTCACCACATGCATTGAGGGTGTTGAGGTGCTCCATGGCATCATTCTCATTTTGCCTATAAGCATTGAACTCTACTACTTCTCCAGCTACCTGAACCGTCAATCTCCTAGTTTCACAATCGATCTTGGTGCGTGCTATCCTCAAGAACGGCCTCCCGAGCAAGATCACTGGATTCTTGGTTGTTTTCTTTCACATGTCAAGAACATAGAAATCGGCTGGGATTAGAAGATCTCCCACCCTGACCAATACGTCCTCCAAAACTCCATCGGGGTAGACTATGGATAAGTCCGCCAATTGAATGGCAACACGGGTAGGAGAAAGAGGTCCAAACCTCATCTCATCGAACATGGCCCTTGGCATTACATTTATCGAAGCTCTGAGGTCAAGTATCGCCTTGGGTATTGACATAGTACCTATTGTGCATTGGATAGCGAACATGCCAGGGTCCTTCTTCTTGATCGGGATGTGGGGATTCATGAGTGTTGACACATTCTCTACATAGAAACGGGCATTATCAGGGTACTTGGTCTTCTTAAAATACATCTCTCGTAAAAACTTTACACACTTTGGCATGGATTGTAAAAACTTTACAAACTTCTGACTATAGCTGAAGTTGTTGCCATAGTTGTTGTTATTGCCATATTGGAACCTTTGTTGCCCACCGCCGTGCTGGTTCTGACCTATTGCCTTCACCTCCTCTCCTTCTTCCACGAACCAACTAGGATATTTTGAGGTGACGTGGGATGTTGCCTGACATACTTCGCATTTCTTTATGGCTCTTTAAACTTCCTTGCCATCTATCTTCTTATTCAAGGCCTCCATTTGACCATCCATCTTGGCCATGAAGGTTTTCATGGTATTGACCAAGTTGTCTGAACTGCCCCTGTTGCCTTCATACCTCCCTCTCGGGATATCATCTTCATCTCGTGATTGTTCCGCTATTGCTCCAATTCTCTTAAACACCACCGAAGGTGATTGATCACATATTGCTCCTCCACAAGCTGCAATTATCCATTTCCTCTCGGATGCCCTCAATCATTTTAAAAAATGTTCAATCAAGTCAATGTCATGAATTCGATGTTGAGGACATCTTGCTAGCAACTTCTTGAATCTTTTATAGTAGTCATACAACGACTCACTTCTACCCATCTTGATCGAGGAAATGGCATTCCTCCCACTTTGTATCCGACCAACGGGTATGTACTTATCAAGAAAAGACTGCTGCATCTTTTTCCAGGTGTCAATGCTTCCCTCTGGGAAAGTGTAGAGCCACTCACGTGCTCCATCTAGTAGTGAAAACGGGAACGAACACCTTAAATGGGACCTTGTCCAGGAGGCAACCTGGTTAGTAATTTCTATTTTTTTTTTATTTTTTTTATTTTTCATTTTTATTTAAAAAAAATTAGTTGTTCAATAGTTTATTTTGAAGTATTTTAACCATAGGAAAGAGTTGGTTTTTGGAGTATATTTGGTGTTTTGGAAGTGTGCAGGAGATGTTAAGCAAGATGCAGGTTGTAGATCAGGAACCACGATGGAGAAGTAAGTTGGGGTGTCGAGCAGAAGTTTTGGGCATGAACCAAGTTGTAGGTCAACAATTGCTTATGGCGGTTACTGTACCCCTAAAAAATCGCGCTCTATATATCTACCCTAGCACATATCCACCCCCACTACCTGATTTTAAACTAACCTCCTCTGCAACTTCTCATCTTCTCTCTTTCTCTTTCATCAAAACACCCACACACCTCACTATGGTATCTACTCACGAAAAAAACTCAATAAAATTCCCACCGGAACCAACATCGACCTTACCGGTGACAAACCCTCCACCAAAGCCACAAGGTGAAAACTACCCATGGAACCCGCCAACACCTATGCCAATCAGACCCTCTCCGTCACCATCGGTTCTAGCGTGCCCAAGAGCCCGCCGGTTGACGCCACTCTCATGATGAGTGATGAGAACCCTAGCCTAATGGATGAGGTGGTGAAGCAAGCTGAGGAGGAGACCCAGTCGAGGGCTGAAGTTACTGAGCAACAATTAGAAGAAGAGGTGGAGGAGGAAGAGGAAAATAAAGAAGGTGAAGGAGAAGGCGGCGACGATAAGGAGGACGACATTGATGATGCCATTGAAGCTGAGGTGGCGAAGTTGACGGTGGTGGCGGAAGCCAAGGCTAAGGAAAACCCACCGAAGTCGAAGAGCATCGGGCTGGCCAACATGCGCTCCCACATTGGGGAGGACCCGCCGGCAAAGATGCACAAATCCACTACTCCGGATGCCGGCTCAATCCAGCTGTCAATGTCGAAGGGGGTAGCCGTCGGAATTTCATCAATGGCCAGTGAAAATGAAGAGGACGAAGAGAAGGAAGATGTCGAGGAAGAAGAGGATGACGACCAGTCGATGCCAGCAAGCAGCAAGAACAGGAAGAAGAAGAAGAGCACCACGGTGATGACGTGTAGGAGGCCTAGAGATTGGAAGGTGACAGCACCCAGGGTTCTCGACTTCAAGCTATACGAGGACCTGGGTGTTGCCCAAGAAGTGCGAGCATTGTTTGCTGGGATAGGATGGAGCAAGTTTTTGGAATGGCCGGTGGAAGTCTATGAAGGTGTACAACATTGCGGCTGTGACGAGTGATCCCGAGACTGGGGTGAGCACTATATTCTTCTCGCTCTTGGGCGAGAAGTATGATTTTCAGGTTAGTGCCCTCAACCAGATCTTGGGGATGGTGAGTCTGTTGGATTTGACCAAGAAGGAGTTTATGGAGGCCAAGAAGGTTGTGCCACCCCCTGGAGACATTGCTTATCAGGAGCAATGGAAAGAGATTGGGAACGGAGCACCGTACAATGGAGGCAATAACAAGGGCATGGAGTTGAAGACCCATGCGCTGAGGCTTTGCCATCGCATTCTTGCCTACAACCTCTATGGCAAGAACGACAGCGGCAACACCTTGAGCAATAAGGAGAGGTACCTTCTTTGGTGTATGCACACCAAGACCAAGGTCAACTTTGCAGCCTTCCTGAGTAAGCATCTCGTTCTCTGGCAGAAGGGGCATTGTTCCTCACAGTGTTGATCGCAATCTCAAAGTCTTGAAGATGGGTCTGAGGGTCTTCTCCGGGATGATCGCTGAACTTGGGCAATATCTGTATGAGCGAATGTTTAAGCTCTCGGTTGCCATTGATAGTGGGCAACTGGATACTTGAAAGTCTGATTCCCTTGTCGTCAGGGAACATAATCTGACGGATGGTTTTCTCTTGTCTGTACTCCTTGTTGAGCAAGAATTGTCTTCTTTCTTAATATCTTGATCTTCTGTCAAGCACGGGGGCTCTGAAGGCTCATTGACGTCTTTCTCCAGATCTTTCTTCTTTTTGCGTAGTTCTGCGCGATTCCTCCTAGCTATCACCTCCGGGCATGCACCGTGATCGTGTGGATCTCTATCACTCTGTAGATGTGGCTTGGGCATAAACCGCACTCAACTCAAGCTAAAAGAGCACACTAGCTTAAAACCAAGTCCCCGGCAATGGCGCTAATTTTACGAAGGGCCATCGTTACACTCTTCGCACAAATAAAATTATAAAACACCTCTTGTCCAACAAGGTAGTAGTTAATGGCAAGTGGGATCGATCCCAAGGGACTTGGCGTAGATCTGTTCTTCAGGTAGTACTCAACAAAAGGGATTATGGTCGAGATGTATCTCAATATCCTGTAACTAAACAAATAAAATATCAAATAACAAAGAAGTTTGGATTGGGATTTCGAATCAATGATCATAATTACTCATTACTCGTTCATTGGCGCAAAGATATTCAATGACTTCATTTCATTACTTGGTTTAAGACAAAGATTAGTTTATACCCTAATGGTCACGAAGTCACGATATAAACACACTAAGCCTATGTCTATCCAATTTTACAGACCTTGACCAGAATGCAAAATCTCCTCTTTTGATCAAAAAAGTCACGAAGACACTTCAGTAACGATGTTGCCCAAAAGGCATTAAGAATAAACAGACCCAAGACAGTCAAGAGGTAAGTCAATACCGAGTGCTCTCCAACACTCTTTACCTTTTTGGGCACGATAGTCTCTCTCGAGTTTAATCCTAAATCTTGTTAATGACTTAATCTCAATATCTAGATGGTGATCAAGCATATGTCAATATCAATTAAGTCTATAATTATTCCTATGTGTTTCGGGAATAGAATCAAATAACGAACTTACTCAATTCGACCTCACAAGTTTAGAATGAGTAATTAAGATCACGTCATCTACATCCAATCCAAACAATAAATTTAGCTAGACATAATCTTAAATGAAAACACAAAACATATAAGAGAAATCATACTCGAAATTAAACTAGAAATGCTTGCCGCTCAAAAACGCAAGTCAGCAACTAAGGTCTTGGCTTCAAGCCAACAACTAAGATCTAGTGCAAAAATACTAAAAATGAAATATAAAAGCAAATTTGCCCATATGACTTGTTTCTTCCTCACTTTCACTCGATCTAAAATACAGAACTAAGCAAAAACTCTCTCTCAACTCGAACTCCCTTTACAAAGGTGATGTCGGCCATATATATAGGCGATGGAATTAGGTTTAGGTTAGATTCCTTGTTGGTAAAGGGCTCCTTCTAAACTCATCCGCCTCCTTCCTTATCCGTACAGCTGCGATTTACTTCCCTTCCGTGGTAGATAACTTCATTGATTAGGTTTAGCTAGGATAAGGAAAGAAATCTTCGATCCTTATCGTCTTCCTTGGAGAAAAATAAATCTGCAGCTGCTCCGACTACATCTTGACTTCAACGTCTGCATCCAGTATCACTTCCTATGCTGACCAAGATCCTGGCTCCTTCGGGTACTCTGTCTGTTGGCTTCAAGAATATGGAGAGGTGCTTCTTGACTTGTAGATTGAATAGAACGTTGTTGCCCAGCTACTAGCTTCCAGCCCTATGCTCATTAGCATTGTATCGCCATCTCAGCATCTCAACAACATATTTTCACCGGTTTTGCCCAAGATCTCACTTGTTCTTCCCTGCACACCATCTCTCGACTTTGTGTCCTCCCAGACACACTTTGACTTGATAAAAACTAAAAAGAACAAGAAAAATACCAAGAAAGATGGACACAAATATGGGTTCATCACCACCTAGACTTTAATTTTCCGGGAAAGAGTCGAAGACGAGAGTTAAACAATAAGACCAAATCCCCCACTTTAAACTCTTTTGAATCATCTTGTCATGGAACTATTTAGTCCTCTCCTTATACAAGCTCAAATTCTCATATGCCTCATCTCGGAACTCATCCAACTCATTAAGTTGCAACATTCTTGCCTTCCCCGCCAATTGAAAATCAAAATTCAACTTCTTCACGGCCCAAAACGCCTTGTATGCAAACTCAACGGGCAAGTGACAAGATTTACCAAAAACCAATTGATAGGGAGACATACCTAGAGGGGTTTTGTACGCCGTCCTATATGCCTAAAGTGCATAATCGAGCAAGCTCGTCCAATCTTTGCAACTTCCATTGACGGGTTTCTATAAAATTTGCTTGATCTCCCTATTTGCAAGTTCGGTTTGGCAATTGGCTTGAGGATGGTACGGCGTAGTAACTCGATGCTTTACACCATATCTCTTAAGAAACCCTTCCAACCACTTATTACAAAACTGAGAACCACCATCACTAATTAAAGGACGAGGAGCGCCATACCCAGTAAGAATGTTCTTTTGGAGGAATTTCAACACCGCCTTAGAATCATTAGTTTGAGTAGGAACGGCTTTCACCCATCTCGACACGTACTCCACAGCAAAAATGATGTATTAATTCCCATAAGAACTTGGAAACGGACCCATGAAGTCAATTCCCCACACATTAAAAAGCTCAACCTCCACTATGCTTGTAAAAGGCATCTCATGGCACTTGGTGATTCCCTCCATTCTTTGACAACGATCGCAACAACTAGTAAACTAATGACAATCCTTGTAAATAGACGGCCAGTAAAATCCACTTTGCAACACCTTCATAGTTGTACAATTTGCCCCGGAGTGACCTCCACTAAGCGACGAATGACATTGAAAGATTATTAACTCCCATTCCTTCTCGGGAACTTATCTTCTAATCACCTTGTTGGCACACTGTCTATACAAAAACGGCTCCTCCCACATGTAGATCTTCACATCATGATAAAACTTCTTCCTTTGATACCGGTTCAAATCCGAAGGAGGATGCATATTAGAAGCAAGATAATTAACAAAATCGGCATACTATGGGACTTTGGAGGCAACTTGCAATACTTGCTCATCGGGGAAACTCTCATTGATTGGGACTCCATGCTCTTCTTCCTCGACGGGGTTCTCCAACCTAGAGAGATGGTCGGCTACCACATTCTCACATCCTTTGCGATCTTGAATCTCCATATCAAACTCTTGGAGCAAAAGAATCCACTGAATCAACCTTGGCTTGGCATCCTTCTTCTCAAACAAGTAACGAATAGCTGCATGATCGGTGTACACAATTGATTTCGTTCCAATTAAATATGATCGAAACTTGTCAAAAGCATAAATCAAAGCCAACATTTCCTTCTCCATCATGGTGTAATTGGATTGAGCCTTGTCAAGGGTCCTACTAGCATAATAGATCACTCGAAAGATTTTGTCCCTCTTTTGACCCAAAGCGGCTCCAACGGCTATGTCACTAGCATCACACATCAACTCAAACGGCTGCGACCAATCCGGAACCACCAAAATAGGAGCACTAACCAAAGTCTTCTTGAGTGTCTCAAACGCCTCCAAACAAGCTTCATCAAAAACAAACTTGTTCTCCTTCTCTAGCAACTTGCACAAGGGCTTGGCTATCTTGAAGAAATCCTTGATGAACCTCATATAAAACCCAGTATGACCCAAGAAACTCCTCACCGACTTTTCACTATTCGGCGGTGGCAACTTCTCTATAGCAACAATCTTTGCTCGATCAACCTCCAAACCTGCACTAGAAACTTTGTGTCCAAGAACTATACCTTCACGAACCATAAAATGACACTTCTCCCAATTGAGAACAAGGTTAGTTTCTTCACATCTTTGTAAAACCATAGAAAGATGATCAAGACAATTATCAAAAGAAGTCCCAAACACAGAGAAATCATCCATGAAAACCTCCATCACATTCTCAATCAAACCATGAAAAATTGCCATCATGCATCTTTGAAAAGTAGCAGGAGCATTACACAAACCAAAAGACATGAATCGAAAGGCAAAAATTCCATATGGACAAGTAAAAGTGGTTTTCTCTTGATCCTCGGGGGCTATGGGAATTTGATTGTAACCGGAATATCCATCAAGAAAACAATAAAACTCAAACCCGGCCAACCTATCTAGCATTTGATCAATGAAGGGAAGGGGAAAATGATCCTTACGGGTTGCTGCATGCAACATCCAATACACATTCTCCAACCCCCATTCAACCTAGTAGCGATCAATTCTTTATTCTCATCCTCACAGTGACTCCCCTCTTTTTGGACACAACTTGGGTCATACTAACCCACTCACTATCAGAAATAGGAAAAATTATACCCGCATCAAGCCACTTTAACAATTCTTTCTTAACAACTTCTTGCATTATAGGATTAAGTCTTCTTTGGTTTTGAGCCCTCGGCTTAGCATCATCATTAAGCAAAATCATATGCATGCAAACCGACATGCTTATCCTTTTCATCTCTTTGAAGCTCCAAGAATCTTCCGGCTTTCTTTGGACATTCCTTTTGGCTCTCCATGACTTTGCAACACTTAAAAAAATTTTCATCAAAAGCATTTGGATACAATTCAAAATTAGATGAAAAGAGAGAGTTAGAAATACAAGTCTCCATAGGGTCATGGAATGACTTCCAAACCTCCAAGCTAATGCATGAATCGATCACCTCGAGCACCTTGCACTCCTCTCTAGCTTAAGAATCCCTTTCGTCATAGAACTTCATAGCATTGTAAATTGAGAATGTATGACTCTCATCATTCACCCTCAAGGTAAGTTCTCCACTGGCGACATCAATGAGGGCTCTCCCCGTCACCAAGAAAGGTTGGCCAAGGATCAATGGCATGTCATTGTCTTCCACCATGTCAAGGACAACGAAATCAGTAGGAAATATGAAATCACTAACCTTGACAAGAACATCCTCTACAACTCCTCTCGAGTAAGAGACCGATCTATCCACCATTTGTAGTGCAACGGTCGTCGGCTTGAGTTCTCCAATCTCCAACTTGTTGAAAATAGACAAGGGCATGAGATTTATACTTGCCCCCAAAACATAAAGAGCTCTCCCAAAAGTTTTTCCTCCAATCACACAAGAGATGGTGAAGCTCCCCGGATCTTTAGTCTTGGCAGTAACTTCTTTTGCAAGATGGCGCTGCACTCCTTATTGAGATTAACGGTCTCAAAATCCCCCAACTTCTTCTTGCGAGAGATCACATCCTTGAGAAACTTAACATAATTTTGCATTTGTTGTAAGGCTTCTACCAATAAAATATTGATGTGGACCTTCCTAAAAATATCCAAGAATCTCGCAAATTGTTCCTCCACCTTTTTCTTTTGATGACGTTGAGGATAAAGCATGGGAGCTACAATGGGTTGATGAGTCAGTGCTTTCTGGTTGTCATTTCCGAATCAACCTCTTTTTCTTTGTCTTGGTCCTTCTCCTTCGGATAGTTGGCTGCCTTCTTGTCTTGGTTGAAAACCTTACTCACTTCTGGCGCATCACTAGGAATCTTAGGGCCTTCATACGAGGTGCCACTTCTTAGTGTGCCTTCTTTGCAATTCTCCTTTGGGTTGATCACAGTGTTACTTGGAAACTGCCCTTGTTGAAGTTGGCTTGTCAAGGTATTGGCAATATAACCAAGTTATTTCTCAATAATGGTCATCCTTGTATCCATATCCTTTGACCGTGTCTCCAACTCTTTGTATCTCACATCACTTGCTTGGATAAATTTTATAACCGTATCCTCAAGTTGTGATTTCTTCTCTTCCACAATCTCACCATTGGAGATGGCAAATCCAGGTGGTGGTTGCAAAGTATTATTGGGATTCACATAAGAAAGGTTATGATTGGTCCTATTACCTTGGTATTGATTTTGAGGTCTTTGCAATGTCCCATAAGCTGCTCTATGAAGGTACCCATATGGTTGCTTGTAGTTCTCGTAGCCTCTTCGGTTGACATAATTGACATCTTCCATATCAACTACTTCTCCTTGAGATGACCCATGCTTTTGATTTACCATATCCTCTATCTTGGACACCAGATTTGACATTTGAGAAATCAATTTGGCTATGGGATCGTCATTGGTTAGGATCGCCACTTTCTTTGGTGCAGTCCTCGCATCCGGCCATTGATGATTATTTTCTACTAACTTCTCTATGATGTCCATTGCAGTCACATGTTTACGCTCCAAAATATCTCCTTGGTCGGCAGCATTCAAGAGATTCTTGATTTCTCCATTGCAACCATTGTAAAAAATCAGCACATTTCCATTAGCAGAAATCCCATGATTAGGACACTTCCTCAACATTCCCTTGAATCGCTCCCAAGCTTCATAGAATGTCTCTCCGTCAAATTGGCGTGTTGAATCTCTGACCTCAGCTTTATTGTCTTGCTTGGAGGGAAGTATTTGTAAAGGAAGATCTCACAAAGTAATTCCAAGATGTAACAGCAGTTGGATCTAAAGAGTGAAACCAAAGCTTAGCCTCATCTCATAGAGAGAAAGAGAAGAGGCGTAACTTAATTGCATCATGTGGAACCCTATTCTGTTTGATAGTCACGCACACCTCTAAAAACTGACTCAGATGTGCATAAGGATCTTCAGTCGGCTTTCCTCCAAATTGATTGTTTTGCACCATAGCAATAAGTGTCTGCTTGAGCTCAAACATGTTGGCATTGATAGCTGGATCGAAAGTTCCTCTTTGCTGCACTACGGGTTGAAATTCAGCCTTGATTGAAGTTTCTTGTCTGGCCCTCTGTGCATCAATAAGTTGTTGAAGCTGTTCTTGCATAGCTCTAATCACAGGATCAACTGCTTGATTATTTTGCTGGTCCTGCATGTTTGTATCTAGGGCTCTTCTTATCACGTTGTTGCGACGACAAGTAGCTTCAATCTCTGGATTCAAAGGCTCCAAGGGTAATCCTTGTGACCTTCTTTGCATGCACTACTTGTGAATCACCATAAGAAAAAAAGATTAATATAATAATAGTAATATATGTGTAAATTAGTCTCAAACAATATAATCGTAATATTGCTAAAATTAAAACAGTCCCCGGCAACGGCGCCAAAAACTTGTTCGCTAATTTCTTTCACACGCCGCAAGTGCACGGGTGTAATGAAAGCAAGGTCGTATTCCACGGAGACTGTAATAACTCACAAGTACTACTTTCAATCATCATCCTCTATTTAGACTCCGAATTTTAAGTTGAGTTTATAAACTAACAATTTTAACTAATCAAAAATCAAATAAAAAGCAAACAATATTAATTAGAAACTCAAATACGAAAAAGATATCCTAAGGCGTCAATTTCAATGGATAATTAAAGATCAACTCTTAACCAATCAATCAATTTACACTGGGACTCGACTCTTATTAGAACATCACACAATTAGTTCAAACCTACTTCCGTAGCGAATAAACCATTGATCACATGCAAGGATTTTCATTCCCAACAAACATCATATGCATGCAACTTCAAAAAGATCAATTAGATTAGTGTTCTCACACAAGGCTCGTCCCCTTCCGATTATTTTGCAATATGTGTCTTATCGTCTAGATCAAGTACTAACTATCTTCTTCCGATCTCAAGTTAATACATCAAGTCAAGCAAAGTTGGTGATCAAACAACATGCAAACAAATCAAACCAAGAATATAAGAAATAAAAGAAGGTCGTAATTGATTAATTGATTAAAATCAAGAATTAACTATCCATCTACTCTTTAACCCTAGGATATAAAAAAACTTAGCTACTCATAATTAAATCAAACACACAATCAAAAGAAAAGAAATTCATAAACATTAAAGTAGAAAAACCGTAGTCGAAACAAATCTCGTCTTGAACTCTTGAACAAGTCTTCAAAACTCCAAGACAAGGCTAAACAAAAATAAGAACTAAGAACAATAATAAAAAATGTAAAATGGTCCTTTTCTATGCAATAGAAGGAGTATTTATAGCTAAAAACCTAAGATAAAACGAATAGGAATTAAATCCTAACTAAGAAAGGAATTAAAATAAAGTAGGATAGTTTTTAGGCTGGACCGCCTCTCCATGCGGTCGCATGCACGACCGCATGGAAGAGCGCATGAAAAATGCGTGAAAATCCCAACTTTTGGATCAAAAATGGACTGCATACGGACTGGCATGCGGCCGCATGACCAACCGCATGCGGTCATGCAGACAACATTCTCCCTTCATTCGACCGCATGAAGGGTTCTTCCAACACTCGATTTCATTTTCCTTCGTTTCTAAGCCATTTCTCGAGCCATTTTCTCCCACAAACTCGTATGAAGTCGGTCTTCACATCCACATGCTCGATTCTTCACAATTAAGCTCCAAAATATCTTCAATTCCACAACAAACAAGCAAGTATCAAATTCTTCAAAACAAATCAATACACATACTTAAACTTGCTCTTTAACATGAATTTCCACAACAAACATGTACTTTTAAAACCCAAAAACAAGTGAAAATCCATGTTTATCAAATCTTAGCCTTCCATTTTTGAGATCAAGATCTAGCCTTCCATTTCTAACCTAATTCCACCTAGATAAGGATTTTTTGGAGACCAAAACCCTCCCCCTTGGCCTCGATTTTGCCTACCACCTCTCCCTCTCTTATCTCTTTGATTTTCTTTTCTCAATTCAAGAATTTTAGCCAAGATCCAAGGGTAATCCATCATAGTTCCTTGAGGAAGGTTAGATCCTAGACTAAAATTGTTTATTTTGAAATTCTATGGTGGAAATTGTATGAAATCAAGTCTCTTTCTCTCTCTTAGATTTTCGGCCCTATCAAGAATCCAAGGAGGTGTTCTTGAATCCTCGTACTCCATAGGTATAATTTTTCTAGCCCCAAATGAACCTCTTTCATGGATTTAATTGCATGGAATTCTCAAACCCTTGTATTTTTCCTCTTTGTCGATTTTTAGGACATAATTTAGGAGTTTTTTATTCATGCTATTTATGATGAAATTAAAGCAAGATTGGAGGTTTAGGGAGGTAGATGTATCTATCCATATATGAATTTCATAATTTGAAATCCCCTTGCTCAATTATATAGAATTTTCAAAATATACTACATGTTAAAGAAGTGAGATCTTAATGATGATGATTTTATATGTATGAATTAAGCATGGAACCTTTTTCTTGGGTATATTTGGAGCTTATATGGAATTTTTGAGAATTTTTGCATGTTATGTGATGAAGGTCGAAATTTTATGCAAGTAGTAGAATTAGGGCTTTTTGATTGTGAGCTTGTATTGATGAATTAAGGATATATGATTCCTTTATGATATATTTGAGCGTGTTTGGAAGTGGTCTGGATGAAAATGAGAAACCCTAGCTCTAAGCCCTCGGATAGCCGAAAATATGCATGAATAAATTGAGTATGATTGCTCCAAGTATGTTATAATATGATGCAAATGTGATTGATAATTTAGATGAGCATGATTAGGACTTGTTTAGATTCCTAATAATCATGTTGTCTTGAAATCATGTTGTCATAAGAGACTGAGAAAAAGCGAAGTTAAGTATGAAGTGATGAAGTAGTAGCATGTTATGATGAGAAATGAAAGTAATCATGATGTAGAAGTATTTATACTTGCTAGATTGTTTTAAACCATGAATCTTTGCAAGTTGTGTGGTATTAAGAGACCAAGCATGTTGAAGTTATGCATGACATGTTCATATCAAAGCATGCATAGATGAATAAAGTTATTAAGTAAGCAGAGTAAAGTAAAGTGCAAAGAAATAGTAGGAATCCTTTGATTTCCTTTGTTGTTAAGATGCATTCATTAAGAGTTAAGAATTATCCTTTTAAGAGAGGATTAGTTGAAAGGATAAGATTCGTTTCTTGTATTTCGTTGTTCCATTGCTAAATCGTGATCGATTGAAGGAACTTCTGAAGGAGAGGTGAAGTGAAGGCAAGGAAGGAAAGCAAGTAGAAGCTAGGAAAAGCGTCATTAAGGTGAACTTTTCTATACCGAGGACCCTTTATGGCCTCAATACATGATGAAAAAGGTTTTATAAATGTTTAACTTGCCTTTTTTCTCTAATGTTATGTGTGATCCGTCTACTAGAAAGAAAAACGAATTCGGTCTCACACAAGGTGAGATTTGTGCACAATAGAAATCGTGAGCCTCTGGCCGATTCCGGTGATTAGAAGGAGGCCTTTTTCTCTTCATCGTTAAATTAAAGTTGTAGACATTTTTGGATTCACTCACTTATGTTTTGACTGGTCGATTAATAAAGAAAAATATTTTGGCTTTTGCCCAAGGTAATTTTCTTATTAAAAATCCTTGGTTCTCAATTTCAAGTGGGAAGTTAAAACTTATTAAATTCTTAAACTTGTAAAGCAAGTTTTAGGCATGTGTTCGCTGAGTACTTTGTACTCACCCCCTGCATTGATTTTCTTAAAATATGCAGGTAATTTTTGGCGGGATGAGGGCAAGCTCGGCGGATTCCCCATTTGTTTCAGTTTTGCCAAGTTTGGGATTTGAGTCTTCATACTCATATCCCAACAACTTTACTATTCTGCTGCGAGATTCATTTATTCGATATGGTTGTAACCTTATTATTTTATTTAGGTCTGTAACCTAATCCTCGATGTATGCATCTTGAACCCCTTTGACCCCGAATCCCTTTGATGCTTGAACAACTATCGAAACTTCAATCTCTTTTTTCAAACTAAGACGTAGTTTTGGGCTTCCAACGAGCATCTTGAAAGTCTTTTGATAATATGATTCAAATTGTTAAAATTTGGCCCTTGGTGATGATTCGAAGCCTTAGATCCAAACATGTTAAGACCTCTTTGATAATCAAACATTCAAGTTCTTTTGATGTTTCAAGGTTGAGACGTGACTTCTATTTCTTCAATGCTTTCATGTCATGTGAATAACTTAGACCTGAGCATGCTAGGCATCCCTCTTATTCTTTCATTTAAAAGGGAGCCTTGTTAAGAAAGGGAAAAGTTTAAGTAGACGTAACTGTTCACTCATTCTAGTCATCTTCACTCTAGAACCTGCGGTAGGATCGTGATATGGTTTCAGTCCACCCTTCCAAAAGTAGAAGATAAGCGGGGTGGGTTGTTACAACTGTTGTGCAAGTTCAAGGAAGCAATTGGATGGACTTTAGCTGACATCAAAGGCAGAAGCCCTATGTATTGCATGCATCACATCTTTCTCGAGGAAGGTGCAGTCCCGGTTAGAGAACCACAAAGAAGATTTAACCCTGCTATGAAGGAAGTGGACATGAAAGAGATCCTAAAACTCCTGGATTTGGGCATAATCTACCCAATTTCAGACAGACGCTGGGTGAATCCAGTATATGTTGTGCCCAAGAAGTCGGGAATTTAGGTGGTCGAGAATGATAAAAAGGAGATGGTGGCTATGAGACTTCAGACAGGATGGAGGGTGTGCATTGACTATCGCTTGCTCAACCAAAAACTAGGAAAGATCACTTTCCGTTGTCCTTCATTGACAAGATGCTTGAAACGTTAGCGGGCAACAAATAGTTTTGCTTTCGAGACGGATATTCTGGGTATATGTTAGCGGGCAAGACAACTTTCACATGCCCGTTTGGTATGTTTGCCTATAGAAGGATGTCGTTTGGATTATGCAATGCCTCGGGCACGTTCCAATGATGTATGATGCCCATTTTTTTACCCTTCTTGAGGAATGCATTGAAGTTTTCATGGATGATTTTACTATTTATGGAAGAGATTTTGATTCATGCCTTAACAATCTTGGGTGAGTCATGAAGAGATGTGTCGAGAAGAGCCTCATGTTGAACTACGAAAAGTGTCATTTCATGGTCAAGGAAGGGATACTCCTTGGGCATGTTATTTCTAAAAGAGGTATTGAAGTTGACAAGGCCAGGATTGGCATCATTGGGAAGCTGCCGTATCCCACCAATGTCAAGCAACTCAGAGGGTTCCTTGGGCACGCTCGATTCTATAGATGATTCGTGAAGGACTTTGCAAAGATAGCTCAGCCCATGATGAAGTTGCTGCAAAATGATGTGCATTGGAATTTTGATGAGGAGTGCAAGGAAGCATTCTATATTTTGAAGAACAACTTGATCACAACCCTGATCATCCAACCCCCTGATTGGGGTATGCCATTTGAATTAATGTGCGATGCTAGTGGCTTTATTTTGGGAGCCGTGCTTGGGCAAAAGCGAGGAAAGAAGAATTATGTTATGCCCAATGCAATTATGCAACTACAGAGAAAGACTTGTTGGCCGTGGTCTTTGCCTTTCAGAAGTTTTGATCTTATCTTCTTGGGGGCAAGACTATTGTTTATACTGACCATGCCGCACTGAAGTACATTATGACCAAGAAGAAGACTAAGCCAAGACTGATGTGGTGGATTTTTCATCTACAAGAATTTGATGTGGAAATCAAGGATAAGAGTGATGCCCAGAACTAAGTAGCTGATCACTTGAGCAGAATACTCCAAGAAGAGGATAAGAACCCGATCAAGGAAACGTTTCCCGATGAGCATTTGAGTTATGCCTAGGACGAACCATGGTATGCTGACTTGGTAAACTATTTAGTGCTTGGGGCAATACCTTCGGAGTGTAATACTCCGATCTTTCATTAGTCTTTAAGTTTGTCTTAATTGAGTTTATGTGCTCAATTGTGTGCCCATGTGTGATAAAATTTTCAAGAATATAATTTTCTTGCAAATTACCAAAATACCCATGAAGTCATTACGTAATTTCTCTTGTTACGGTTATCCGAATCGAATGTGAGATGAATTGATTGGGCATGAGAATGTGAGTTTGAGTTTGAGTTCGAATTTCGGAAAATTATGAAGAAATTCACTTTTCAGTGAATAGTAACCGACGACGAGAATTCACTATTCACCGACTGTTTCTAAATTTCGTCAAATTAGTGAATTTTGAATCTAGAATTTATTCTAAGACCATTGGTACATGTTTGATAATTTTCTGAGCTTGTTTGAATCGAGTTTGAATTTTATTTCTTTGAGGAAATGAATATGAATAGTAACTTTTTACGTTTTCTTCGTTATTTGAAATTTTGAGCCAAAACTTGGATTCCTAGTATCCTTGATTTATTTGGTGGAGTTAGAGATGAAGTAGAGAGAATTCTGATGTCGAGAAAGAGTCGTGGTGAGTTTTAAATCGTTTGAGAGTTTAATGAGAAATTAGGGTTAAATTGCACCGGATAACTTTTTCTTCCGGAGAAAATTATATCGCATTTTTGACCACCGGGTGCAATTAAATTTCTTATATCTCTCTCTAATATGTCTTGCCGACATAACTCTCTCTCATTTTCTCTCTCTCAATTTTTCTTTCTTAATCATTTCCAATCTTGAAAAATCTCTCTAAGATTCTCTCTTATCTCTCTCCCACCCATCTCTCTCATCTCTCTCCCTCACGACTATGAACACACACACACTATTTCTCTCTCCTCCATTGAAGAACAACCTTCAAGCTCCAAAAATGGCAACTTAGTCTCCGATCATCCAACGACTAAACTAATAAGTTATTTGTAATCCTCTCGTTGTGGTGATCGATTTAAGACTAGGGTTTAATCATTTCTTTTTCCCTCAAAAATCGGCAGCTTTGTGCCCTATGGAGGAGCTCTATTTTTAGCTTGATTCAGAGCTTAGAATCATGTGGATTGAAGCCCTTTGATCGATCAACCTTTCAAGAGTAGTAAGTTCTTTGGTTCTTGTTTGATTCTAGTGATTAGAACTCAAGAAATCCTCTATTTTTCTTCCCTCTATATTCGATCAAAATGATCTTTTGAGCAAGGAAATTGAAGGTTCTCTTCTTAGCTTTGATCTTTGATCTTTTGAGTGATTTTTATGCAAGAAAATAGGAGTTAAAAATCGATTCTTTTTCCCCTAGGAAATCTGCCGAAAATGATGATTTAGGGTGGAGTTTTGATTTTTTTTTTTGTTTTTGTTTTGAGCATGATCAATAAGATTATTGTATGTTTATGTGTATGAGAATTTAAGGAGAAAATCTAAGATATACATATACATGTTAATACCGAAAATTTTTGAGAAATTAGGTGTTTTTATGTTAATGATTCAAGCATGATTTGAGTGATGGATTTGTGTTCTAGATTAAAATCTAAGAGTTTTGATGTATGAGATTGGATGAAGAAAATAATGAAGTTTATATATATGTGAGGACCGAAAATATTGATGAAGAATTTAAGAATTTGTTGTTGATGCTTTTAGTTAGATTTGAAGATGGAAATTTAGATAAAGGATGATAAGAAATAAAGAAAAGAAAGAAAGAAATTAATTGTTATATTTTTCTTAAGAACCGAAAATTTTGTAAGAATGAAGAAGATGATGTTCTAGAGCTGTTCTTGATGTTCTTCATGATATTCTTGATAAAATGATGATATTTTGATTATATATGGATACATGAGGTATGATTTGATGGAATAGAAAGTATTAAAATAAAAAGAAATATAAAAATGAATTTTTAATAATTAAATTCTAAATTAAAAGTGATGATCAAGTTTCATAGTTTTTGGTGATTCAAGTTAGAATTGATGAATGTGATGAATCGATGAAGAAGATGAAGTTAAATCAATTGGAGTTTCTTCTTGAAATTTTTGAATTCGAGTTAAGACGAAGAAGTTGTTGAGAACTGAGATCGTTAATGGAAAATCGATTTTAATTAATAAGAAAAGAGAAATAATGTAAGGAAAATAAAACTGAGAAGAATAATCGAGTTAATTAAAAGTAACTAGACGTCATTAGAATCTTTTTATCGAGTTAATATGTTTCCGAGCATGGCACGTTTTATGAGAAAAAGACGAAAACTTTATTTAATAAAGTTAGTTTTGGATTTTCATTAAATGATTAAAATTATAAATTATTAAAAAGAAAATGAAATTAATTTCATAAAAGTTTAATAATTTATATTTTCTAGAAACCGAGCAGAGTCGAGATAGCATTATTCAATAATCGAGTGTTGGATGATTAACCGAGTTTATAATTATGATGAAGTAATTAATTTAATTTTCTAGAATTTTCTAGAATATATTATTATATATGGAAAATTTTTCTTTTTCCAAATAATTATCGAAGTCAATCGTTTACCTGTTTGTGAACGTTCGATTCTTGGTCTGAAAGTTTTTTTGTGAATGATTTGAGATGTTAGAACTCGAGAATTAATTTCATAATTTTTTGAGTTCGTTTAACTCGAGAAATCGAGAAAAACGAGACGTGTTATGTGAATAGTAACTTTCTGTCTTATGTGAAATATTTTATTAATTAAATATTAATACAATATTTAGATGTTTTTTTTTAAAGTCAAGTACTTGAGTTCTGAGTTTGTTAGTTTAGTACTTGGATAAAATCGAGAAACTGAGAAGGGTCGAGTTAGATAAGTCGAGATAAGTTGAGAAACCCGAGTCATGTAGAAGTCCTTCAGTCGAACGTTAGAATTCGTTTATCGTTTCCGAGAAATAGAACTCGTCCTTACAAGACTGTTAACTTTGAAGGAACGAGTGAAGTCTAATAATAAGAAGCGAGTGGAGTCCAGAACTAAGAAGAGAGAAGAAACGAGGTATTACGAGCAACACCACCGGATGACGGGTTGGCTTTTTAAATCGAAACTCAAATGATGAATGCGTGTACTATCTATGTATTACGTGTGCTTTTCAAATTGATTGACTTGCCTAAATATTCTGAACTTTTTGGTATGCAATCATCTACGTGTTAAAGTTATTAAGGTCCTATGGACGCACGGGATAAAGGTCCTGTAACATACAGGACAATGCATGCATTAGTTAAGGTAACTGTGAGCCTTGCTTCGGTTGGGCCGATCACGGTGTTCGAGGAAGAGGCCTACTTCTCGACACTACAGAAAGATAAGTTGTAGATTAATTAATACATGAGTATAATTGATTGCAGTCGATTTCAGAAAAGTATGAAAATGTTTTTATAACAGTCACAAGTGGTAAACTATTTTTAAACGATTATATATTTAACCCTTGTGTTGCAGCAAAAGAGGCAAGTCTAATCATATAGCTCTAATGAGCAGAGTTTTAAATATTTTTGGCATGTGTTGACTGAGTACGAAGTATTCGTACTCACGCCCTGCATGTTATTTCTAAAACGTACAGGTTAGCTCGGATGAGGAAGGATGCGGTGTGCTTGGGGTGACTCGTTGCTATACACTTTCTAAATAAATGTTTAAGCTTGAGGTTATGTGTCTTCACACATATAACCTTGGGATTTCAAGTCGACAATTATATTCCGCTGCAACTTCATTATTTTTAATATAACCTCGTCTTGCATGCTCGATTCCTAATGATGAAAGAGCCCGTGAGTTCAAGAATTTCTTAAATTCTTTCTGAATTCCACTTAAAACTTGTTGGAATCATCTAACGATTCTTCAAATCTACTTCACCTTCACTTGATGATTAAAAGGTAAAAATTGTCCCACTTACTTTTTGAATGCAACATTTATTGATAACCAAACCTGATCCTTTAATTGAATCGATATCTAAAACCTTGACAAATGTTTGTTTCTTGAGAAATCATTAATTGAAAATCCACTTTATTTGTGAGCAAGTTTGGTTGATGATGTTATTCTTCAATTATCAAGCATGTTTCTTTGAGTAAAAGTCAGTTATTCCACCTCACTGCCCCTTGCTTTCTAGTCGTTGTAATACATTAGAAATCGGGCTGTGACACGGAGTATATGAGATATCAGAGAAATAAGCTCAAGGTGGAAAATCGATTTAATATATAGGATAAGCCTTATTTATGGAGAGAGTTCTATGATAAGATCATTAGAAGATGTGTTGAATCATGAGCGAAAGAGTATTATGGAACACTGTCACAACAAAGAATGTGGAATCCATTTTGGGCAAAAGCGAACGGCAAGGAATATTTTGGAGTGTGGATTCTATTAGCAACACTGTTTAGAGATTGCTATGAATGAGTGAAGAATTGTGATCGTTGTCAAAAGGAAGGAAATATAAAAAGAAGGAATGAGATGCCCATGATGCCAATCCTCCCGGCCAAGGTGTTTGATATTTGGGGCATGGTCTTTATGCGTCCTTTGCCCAGCTCTTGTGGAAATCAGTACATACTATTGGCGGTGGATTATGTATCCAAATAGGTGGAAGCTCGAGCATCACTAACCAATGATTCAAAAGTGGTCGCCAACTTTTGAAGAACTCAAATTTTCAATAAGTTTGGTGTTCCTCAAGCTATTATCAGTGAACAAGGTTCTCATGTTTACAATGCCACGATCACTGCCTTGTTCAAGAAGTATGGAGTTTATCACCGAGTATCTACTGCTTATCATCCTCAAGCTAATAGGCAAGCTGAATTGTCTAATCATATAATCAAGACAATCTTGAGGAAGATTGTGGGCACCACGAGGAAGGATTGGAGCATGCGCCTTGATGATGTGTTATGGGCATATAAGACTACTTTTAAGACTCCATCTGGAATGTCTCCATATCACATGGTTTATGGAAAAAGATGTCACCTTCGAGTTGAGCTAGAGCATCGTGCTAGTTGGGCAATAGCCCAATTGAATTTTGTTGGGATGAAATGGGCAATGCAAGGAGACTTGAGATTCAAGAGTGGGAGGAGATTAGGCTTCAGGCTTATGATAGTGCCAGCTTGTGCAAGGAAAGAATGAAGAAGACCTATGACCTGTTGATCAAGGAGAAGGAGTTTGACTTTGGACAACAGGTGTTGTTGTATCAGACAAGGTTCCGACTTAAGTTGGGAAAGCTTTCTACTAAGTGGGAAGGACCATTTGAAGTTCAAGGTCAACATCCAGATGGGGCAGTCGAGATCAAGGATCTGAAGAGAGGAAAGATTATTAAGGTTAATGGACAAAGGGTGAAAGCCTATTTTGGGCAAGACCAGTAGGACATTAGGGAGTCATCTAAACTCCCTGATGAGGAGGAGTTTTGAGCAAGGAAATTGACGTCGTGCCCAAGATGATTAAATGGGGCGCTGACGAGGAGGCAACCTAGTACGTTTTCTTTTCATTTTTCATTATTTTGTTTTATTTTATAAAAAGAAAAAAAATTAAAAATTTTGGAAAATATCAAAAATATTTAGTTAAGTTATTTTAAATTCAATTTAGTAATTTTTTATTTTAGTGTTAATCCTATGAAGTATTGTTGTTCCTTGCAACTGGTGTTTTGTTGGTCAAGATTGCAGGAGTTAGGGGCAATAAGGAAGCAGCAGTTGCGAAGGAGAGTTGTACGAGTGATAACCATGATTGAGATGGGTTGCATTTTGGGCACCAAGGCCTAATAAGTGAAAATTGTCATCACATCAAAGGCGGTGTGTCAGAAACTACCCTAAAAAACGCACCTATTACTCCATTATCACGTCATCTCCCCTCTCTCTCCCTTAATTCAAACCGCAACCTTCCATCTTCCCTCTTTCTTTCTCTTTCTTCTCCACAAAACCATCAATAACCACCTCTCTGCTCCATAATGGTGTCCATGCAAAATAAAATCAAACTTAACAAAATTCCTTCTGATTCCCACTTTGATCTCACCACTGAAAACCTTCCACCAAAAACAACTTCAACTCGAAGGAAAATCATGACAGAAGAAGTACCTACCACTACCATTAGCTCTACTGTTCCACCTAGTCCATCTTCGGTGAATGTCGAACTCATGGTACAGGATGGAGAGAATCTGACTCTTCTCTAACAGCAAGAAAAAGTAGCAGTTTCTGGACAACAACCAACTGCTGACAACCAAAAGAATAAGGCTACTGAGGAGACCGCCGACAAGGACAAAGGCTGTCACAAAGAGGAGGAGGAAGAAGAGAATGAGCAGTCGTTGAAGAGGAATTGGGGTGTTGTAGAGCCTTCCCCATCCAAGAAGGGGAAGGAAGTTGCCTCCGATGCTAGGTCAACACGACCAGCGGAGTTGTCATCGGAGAAAGGGGATCCTGCCGATTCTACCGCCCAAACAAAATCAGTAGTGGCGGAGGAGAGGGATGATGATGAAGAAGAAGATGCTGGGATAAAAAGAAAGAAGGTGATCAATGCCACCCCAATTAGCATTTTCAAGGTCAAGAAGACGGGGTCAAGATCATCGTCGAAGAGAGAGCCATTAGGAGCGCCGGCACCAAGGGGCATTGCTATGCCTAAGGTTATTGATTTCTAACTCTACAAGACCCTTGGTGTTGCCCAAGAGGTGAATGACATGTTTGACGGTATTGGCGGGGTAAGTTCCTTAAGTGGCCGGTGGTGGTGTATGAAGATTTGGTGAAGGTGATGTATAGAACTGTGAATGTGGTGGTCGATGCGAAGATGGGACCTGTGGTGATCAGTTTCAGCTTCATAGGCGAGGAGGTAGAGCATCACATCAACAAGGTGAATCAGATTCTGGGCATGATCGATGTCAATGAGACCCAGAAGAAAGAGTACAGGGAGGCAAAGCGAGGAGGGCCCATGTTTAAGCCCAATGATTTGGCATATTTGGAAGGACATTGGCACTGGGCCATACAAAGGTTTGGACAACAAGAGGCACCAGCTCAAGACCAATGCCCTTCGTGTATGTCATAGGATCCTTAATTACCTACAACCTGTATGGCAAGACTGAGAGTAGGAATTCATTGTCCAACAAAGAGCATTATTTGTTGTGGTGTATGCAAGGCAAGATCAGAGTCAACTTCATTGCATTCTTATGCGAGCATTTGAAGGCGGTGATCACAAAGTTGGGGAAACGATACTCCCGTGGGCACTTTCTGACTACTTATGCCCATGGGATGGATTAGCGGGAGAGGCTGGATTAGCTTACAACCATGAAGGATGAGCACCTTCACTTTGAGGTGCTCAAGAAGATGAAGGATATCCAGCGGGATGAAGATGGGACTCCGGTCTTCATTGACTATACTGAGATCCAAGAGGTTCATCCCAAGCCTTTAGTTTCTGTCGTGATCACTAAAGAAAAAGAAAGTGCCAGTGGAGAGTTGCCCAAAGAAGTTGATCTGTTGACTAGGATGGAGTGTGTAGAAAAGCTATTGATCGAGAATCGTGAAGCCCAGATTGAGATGCGCGATGCTCAGCTTGCGTTCTTTGCCCACCAAGGATTCAGGTATCTTCCTAAATTTGCTTCCTCTTAATTTGTTTCCTCCCTGTTTGTTAGTTTAGGTTAGTTAGTAGTTTAGTTTTTTTTTAGTCTTTATTTGTAAAGTTTTGAGTTAGTTTTATGTTTGTTAGTCGAAAAAGATGGAGTGTGGCCCTTTACCCACAATTTGCTAAGCAAATTGTGTGGTGAGGGCATCCGAATTTCTCTTTGTTGTTTGAGTCTTGACCTACAGTTAACCCACTTCGCCTAAAGCGAAGTGTGTGGGTGGAGGTTGTCTTTGGGAAGTTTTATTGAATCAGTTTTTGTTGTGTTTTGGTCACTACTTTACACACTTTGCTCAAAATAAAGTTTGTGGGTACGTTTTTGTTGTGTTGTTTGTTGATCAACATGATTAGAGTTTTGGTCAAGATGAGTATGTTTTCATTGAGTATATTGTATGTTGTATGTGGACAAGTAGGATGGATTTAGTCTTGAGCAACCTACATGAAGATTTAAGCTTAAATTGTTGTTACATTTACACAGTATTCTTTCTTTCTTTGTGAGTATGGCCATGAAACTTGGAAATTCTAGAACTTGTCTGCATCTCTAGTAGAAGCAAAATTGATCATGACACTTAGATTATTTAGGCAGTTTCTTGTTGATAAAGCCCAGAGCCAAAAATGACATACCTAATGTCTATTCCTTTAATTAGCCCCCTTGAGCTTGAATTTATTTATTTCTACTCACTAAATATAGCTTGGAAAATATAGCCTACCCGGTCACATGAACTCAAGTCTAGAGGAAAAAGGGAAGGAAAGAGGACAGGATCGAGGTATCACATTTTGGGCGAGACACCTGACTTTTGTAGGATGCTTAACATGCCTTAATTTAGAGGTGTTATGTCCAGTCTGGATGGGAAAAAGAGAAGCTAATCGCATACTTCGTCAAGTCCACTGCTGATGGGAATCAAGTTGTATCTCCCCACCGCCTGGATGAGCATGCAAAGAACGTGATGGATTGCGGATGGTTCTAGCTGCCTTCCACAGAGCATGCCACCATAGTTCTTGTCACTAATCTGGTCGAGGACCAGTTTGAGGAGCCCAAGTCTGTCGAGATTGCAGAGGAAGGATGTGCATGGGTCGTGCTTAAGGCTAAACAACCCAGTGAAATGTCGAGCCTAGCCTTCAGACTTCAGAGCTAAGGAAGTTTGATGATCTCTCCACCACGAACTTCAACATCGAACAATTAATCGTGGAGATCACAAAACTGAGACAAACCGTGGACAAAACAGTTGACGAGAAGTCGCAGTTACTGGAAGATCTGAAGAGATCTCTGATCCTCCTCTGAGCTAATGTTCAAAAATCTTTTAAGGAAAAGTTCAAGCTTCTGCAAATGACTGATGCGATGTTGTAGAAGGTGTAGACTAAGTTGGATGAGCTAATCTACTCTACTGTTGCTGAAGTTAAAGAGGACCACGAAGAACACCTCAAGCTGATTGCGATCAACTTCACCAAGTTTTATGAGGCCTTTCCGTCAAAGCAGGAATTTGAAGACCTCTCTGACAAGGTCTTTGCCATCTAGGACGTTATTGACAATAAAGAACCCCGACTCCAACTGTTGAAAGGACAAACTGCTAGCCTCCTTACCGATGTCAAGTCTCTGTAAACTGAAAATGAGTCTCTCAAGTCTGAGAATCAGACACATCAGCTCCTCATCTCTGAGCTGACTCATTTCAATGCTCGTCGTGATGAAAAGATCTCTTCCCTGAAGGATGTAGTCGCCTTCCTTATTGTTGATGCCATAAAGGCTGAAGAAGAGTTGACACCCTCTACTAGAGAAGCCTACTTCAAGACTGCCTCTTCCAAAGAAAAATAGGTTGAGAAGCTGGCTAAGGCTGAAGCAGAAGCAGAAGAAGCAGCCATCCAAGAGAAGAATGAGACGCTAACCAAAGAAATGCTAGAAGAAGAAGAGGCGCCCCCAACTAATAAAGAGATAATCCAGTTGGCGCGACAGTCTGGAGCAACTGAGAAAATGCTAGTTGATCCCAAGTGGATAAAGAAGTTCGCTGAGAAATAGAAATCTGAACTTGAAAAATTCTAGGAAGCCATGCAAAAGAAGCTCGAATAGAAGTTTCCTGAAGGTCATGAATGCTCTATCTACAAACAACAGCTGAATAGAACTGAAACACGTTAGAGGACCAAATCAAACATGACCTCAAGAAGGCAGGAAACAAGAATGAAGAAACTCATTCTCCACTTCCCCAATGTTGACAAGTGGATGCTTGAAGAACTGTCTAATGACTAGGAGGACATCAAAGCAAAGTTTGCTTTGAAGTATTATTACAAGTTTGCTTTCGGAGCCATAAAACCAGACGCTTCGTTTGAAATGTACCTTCAACTCTTTGCAGTTGATGATACTATGGTGGGAAAGAGGTTGATCGAAGCCCTTGAGAAGGCTAGAAAACATCCACCCACTGTCCTTGTAGCTCAAATCTACCCGCCTCCGCAGATCACGGGCTCAAATCAAATAAACTTCAGATAGACCGAGCATGAAGTGTAGGTGCTAGCTGTAAAGGTAAAGATCGATCAGACTCGACATACTGCCAAGTTCCAGAGAATTTGAAAGCTTATGTACGACAAGTACGGCTTAGAATTTCCAACAGAGAAGCAGAGCTGATGTGATGAAGAGAAGACCCTGCACCTGATAAATTTTGTAACTGCTCCTTTAAATTCATAAATTCAGTTGTACTGTAATCTCTCCAACTTATTATCCTTGATAATAAGTTGTCTTTTGAAAAATTAGTGAATCATTTACTCGACTTGAAGACTACTATCTCGTTGTCCAAGTTCATAGGTAATTCATATATATTATTTTCTTGTGCAAACCCTCTGAATCTTACAGACTAGAACTCAGTTCGTCATAGATTCTAGGTGATGTCAGTTTAGGTTTTCGCATCATCAATAAGGGAGAAATTGTTGGGAAAATTAGTAAAGTTTTGATTTCTACCAAAACTCAACTGACCCCAATTGAGTAGATGTGCTTTTAGCTAGAGCTTACTGTTTGAGGGTAAGGATTTTATCCTTATTTGAGATTATTATTAAATACAAAAAAAGAAAAATACAAGAAAAGGAAAACAAAAAAAAACAAAAAAGAGCGACCTATAAGGGGAGAGATTAATAAAAAGAAAAGAAAAGAAAAGAAAAAATAATCTAGCCGTCTCTATCACTAAAACGACTAGATATCCAGCTAAATAGCAACCTAAAATCAAGCAAAAGATTCCGCTGCTGTATTGAAGATACTCGACAACTCGAGAAGAACATTCAGTGGCGCATCATATATAACCGTGTTCACGCCATATGTTTTGAAAACCAAGAATTCCTTGCTCGATTGATGAAACAAAGCTTGTTTGATGCCATCACCGAAAACGTGACGGTTGATTTTAAGTGCAACCTCCCTTGAAACCAAAGGTTGTTGCATGTGGACATGTATGAGACAATGCATTAAAAAGTTCAGATTGCAGCTATAGAAAGCTGCCGGAAAGTTGCAGCAACAACGCTGAATAGGCTGCTACATATGAAAGCATGAAGCAGCTCGAAAATCTGATCTGCAGGCGGAAGAATAGCGAAACCCTTCTGTAAGATGAAGATCATCAGATGTAGCGCGTGAAACCTCCCAGAAAGAAGAAAATTTGACTGGAGTAGGCCAATTTCCAGCAGCGATGCCGGAAAATAAAAACTGCGACTGCAAAAATCCAAAATTGAAGCACCCTCAAAACACAATGAAATCGAACGATTCCAAAGGCTATGATGAACGGTTTTCACTCAGGAGCAACAATAAATAAACGTCGTTGATCAATTTCCAGCGGAGTCGCCGAAATTTAAACTTCAAGCTACGGCGGCGTCGAAACCCTAACAATCCAATCTCGCTAAAAAATAACCAAAATCGATCGATTGTAGGAACAAATATGCTCTAATGTCACCCATAAGCAATAATATGAAAGCGCTGTTGATCAATTTCCAGCAGAATCACTAGAATTTAAATTTGAAACTACGACGGCGTAAAAACCCTAAAATTCCAATCTCCCTTGAAACTTAACCAAATTGAACAATTCGAAAGGCTAATATGTTCAATTTGAACCCAGGAACAATAATCTGTAAACTTCGTTAACCAATTTTCAGCGAGGATGCCAGAATTTGAAACTTAGGAACGACGGCGAAGAAACCCAAAGAACGAATTCTTACTCGAAACTAAACCAAATCGAACAATTGAAAAGGCTAAAATGTTCGATTTTTTCCCAGGATAAAGAAGCTGTAATCAGTTTTGTGAATTAGAGAGAAAAGATCCATCGATTGATCGAAGGAAGAACATGGGAAAAAAGCTTAGGATTTTACGTTTTTATCTTTACAAGATCAAACTGAAGAAGTCAGCTGAAGAACAAGGCAGTCCGAATCATGTCAGAGTTTAACTCAGTCGATTCAAGAATTGAGCCATGCAGTTATGTATGTTCAGTAATATCGAAGTCACAAAGTCTAGAAGTCAGAAGGAGAAGATTTAGAAGAATGAGAAGAAAGAAGAACTTGATTTCAAAATTCAAATATGCTCAGAAGTACAAAACATGCAGGAATTTTCCATTTATGGACCGACATCGAAGACATGCATAAAGCAAGTCGCGCAATTACCATTTATGGAAAGTAGGCAGAGATAAGATGAGAAGCCATGCTTTGTGGCAGAGGTCAACCGGCTCTTTCCAACGGCTACATCGACCTCCCTGTCACACCCCGACTCCCGAGGTGCGACGAATGACACTAACACTACTAAACCATCTACTAACTCATCTCACATAAGGGAATCATGCTCGGGAAACCAGGGGAAATATCAACTGAAAGCGATAACAAACAAGGCATGCTTCCAAAATAAAATGAAACAACCAACGAGCATGGATAATTTACATATCAAGTCCGAAACGGAATAAGTATATCAAGTTCACAAGAGATGAGAATAACGGAAAAGCGATAAATTGTATCAAGCACATCGCTCATGAATTAGAACAAGTATCAGAGTGAAATTTAAAAATATAATAAAAGGAACATCATATTATATTGCAGCGGAGACATCGACTCAAATCCCAACAACTACATGTATGAAGACATGTAATTGCCAGCCAACTTTCGACTCAACCAAAAGAACACACCACCAAGCCGTCCACGCCATCCACATCCCTCTAACCTGCACGTTTAAAAATACATGTGGGGCTGAGTACTTCGTACTCAGTGGATACATTGCCAAAAACATTCTCAAAAACTTGCTCTTAGAGCTATATGATTGAAAACTTGCCCCTCTTACTGCATCACAAGGGTTAGACATATAGATAACTGCTTTAAAAGAATTTTCCACTTGTGACAGCCATAAAACATTTTTGTTTTGAAAATCACCTGCGCAGGCTAAGCTTATATCTTAGGTATGAATCAATCTACAACTTATCTTTCTGTGGTGTTGAGAAGTAGGCCTCCTCCTCGAACATTTAAAACTCAGGCAAGTCAATCAATTTAAAAAGCGCACGTAATATATAAATAGTATACGCATTCATCATTTGGTTTTAGTTTAGAAAGCCCATCTGTCCTCCAAAGATCTAGCTAGGCGGCTTACTCTTTTTGTGTCCTCGCTACTTTTCCGTCCCGCTCGGTCCTTCACAATTTGACATCGAAATAAAGATTAAGACCCTCGACGCGTAAGATGTAAAGTAGAGTTTGATTTTGGCTGAAGGACTCCTACTTGACTCGGGTTCTTCTATTTTTATCTTTTTCTAAGTTTATATCCCTTCTCGATTTTCTTGTTCTCGGTTCGTCGTCTCTACTCGGTTACTAAATTCTTCGTCTCACATTCTCGTTCCTAAATCACTTCTACTTAGCATTTCTCACTAATTAAGGAGATATTTCTTATCTCGACTACATTACTCAAATTTTCTCTCGAATCCTCGATTCAACTAATCGTCATTTCAATCAATCATGTTGCATACATAAGCATTCTCAACAATCGAGTAATTTATTTTATCATAACAAAACATAATCACTTTATTTAATCACATAAGTTCATTCAAGCATAATAAACTTAACATAGAAATTCAATCAAACATATAATCTCGACATGATTCACATTTCAAATTCAATTAACTATTACTCAACATTTCTCGACTCTAGTTTTGGAAAATACTTACTTCGATTTCATAAAATAAATTCTCGTCTTTCTAATAAAGCGAATAAAAGTTCAAGTAATAAGAATTTTCTTGAATTTAAAACTCAATAATCATTTAATATTTCTCGACTCAATATACGACATTATTTCAAAATACGTCGCCTTTCCTCAACTACATATACGTACTCGCATACGTACTATTATTTTATTTACTTATTCTATTATTATAATTTCTCTTTTCTTATTCTCAATTAAACTCTTATTTAATAGAAATTCGTTTTCCATTTATAACTCGACTCTTAGAATTTCGTTTCCTTTAATAAAATTCTTGTTCCTTTTATTTCATGAAAACTCGACTTCTAACTTAAAAATCAAAACTCGATAACTTCATCGACTTATTTCAAATTAAAACGATTTGAAAAGCAAACTCAAGTATCACTCGACTTATTATCAATAAATGAGCATTTAAACATTTACCAATTACTAAACTCGATTCTCGTATTAAAACAACTCTTATTAAATTTTCTTTCGTTTTTCTAACACTTCTTATTTAATTTAATAATTAAATATTTAAAACTCTTTTATTATTTTAGTAAACAATTCTTACTCGATCCTTACTCATAAGCTTCTCCTACTCGGCTTATCTCTTCGTAAATTATTATCTAAGCTCAACTTAATTCTTTTATTCTCATACTCTATTATTTCTTATTTTATTAAGAAACTGTCTCTCTAATTATTTAATTCTAACTCTATTATTTTTATTTCAAAACTCTTCAGTTAATTTTGTAATGAAACGAGTAAACGAACTCAAACTCGATTTAACTCTTCCTTAAACTTCTTATGCTCGACTCTACAAACATTTTTCTCTTTAAAAGAGTATTTATTTAATTTAAGATTAATTCCTCTTTCATAAATTCTCGTTCAATTGAACGTCTTAACCTCGACTAACTCATCTCAAATTTTATACTCAACTTTTAATTTTATTTTCTTAACTCTAACTCCTCTTTTATTTCTTCTACTAATATTTTCTCTCTTTTTACTTGTCAATTAGAATTATTACTTCTTTTTAATCATTTTTATTAAACTCACTTAATTTCTCTTCTTAAGTTCTAGTTACTTAACAAAGAATTATTTTTCTTTTAATAATTTAATAATTTTCTTTTTATTTTCTATTTAATTTTATTCTCATAATTTTCGAATTTTTAATTATTTTTAATAATTAATTTAATTTATTTTTGAACTAATTTTATTAATCTTTAAATCTTCATGTTTTTCACCAAGAACACCAAGAACACACACTCAAATATTCAAATTTTCACCAAGAACACCTAGAACACACACTAAATTCTCAAACTCATTTCCATCGATTTTCATGCTTAAAATTTCATTTCTTCACTTCAAAAATTCCTATTGATCATCTAATACTCCAAATTAAACACAAACACAGTCATATCATCATATCATCAAAATCATTAAAAATATCATTTCTTCCATAAACTCATTCATATCGATTTTTCTCATAAAATTAACATAATAATTTATATCATTCAATCCATCATAATCTCATACTCAAGATAAACTCATAAACATCACTAAATCATCAAACAATAAATCAAACCAATTATTCCTCCATAAACTCATATTTTTCGGTCACCATAATAAAATAGGGTAAATAATTTTCTCAACTTCTTAAGCATATAATTCATTCTAAATATCATCAAGAATCATATATCATCAAGGAATCATCAAAAACTCATAAAAATTGTTTTTCTTTCTCTTTATACTCACTTTCGGTCCTAGTCCCTTTTTTTATAGGATTATTATTTTTCTTTTCTCTCTTAATTCATAGATCGATTCCTAGGGTTTGATTTCCTAATAATTTCTTCACTTCGATTTTCACATCTCAAAACCCTAGTTTGCCTAAGCATAAAGTAAGGCATGCATATTTTCTTTTCTTTTAGAGCTTAGGGCTTACATATTTACAAGAAATCAAATGAATAACATACTTAAAATAATTAAATCAACTCCTCCTCTTGGTTGAAGCTTGGACCGATGGTGAAGGGAGAGAAATGAGCTTCAAAGTTCAACTTGGATTTTTTTCATGGAGGAATCCATCTCTAGACCTCAAAGAAAAATGGACAAGAATTAATCATCTCTTTTAGGGCATAGATGCCGAAAATAATCAAAGAAAAGAGGGAGATAATTTTGATCTTGAAATAATCACCAAGCTTGAAGAATTAAATTACCTTCTTGGGTTAGGGTTGAAGGTTGAAGATGATGATGATCTTGAAGCTTGAAACTCTAAGCTTCCATGGAGTTTTTCTTTTTCTAAGTATGTATGTGTGTATATGGCGGTGGTGAAGGAGAAGGAGAGAAGAGAGAGTGAGGCTTCTTCTCTTCTTTCTTCACGGCAAAGAGGGAGAGGAAATGAGAGAGAGTGTCACAGCCCCAAATCTCGAGGGAAGGCAAAGCTGGGGTGCGATTGGGAGTTGGATTAAAGAAGCGGGAAAGAAGGGGGATAAATGAATAAATAAACACAATAAATAAACAATAACTCATATCTATGAACAGACTTTATTAAAAGAAAGAGAGTCGACCTCGAAGGATCACTCGACAGAGTTGTTCTCAAAAGAAACTAAGTTCAAAGGATGAGACTTAGACCAAAAGTTATACATTAACGAGAACTAGCTTGCAGCGGAAAACGTAGAACTGAAACACTGATCTTCTTTCCTATAACAACTCTACTCAACCTCCACCGCTTCTGTCACTCAACCTGCACATTTAAAAACATATGCAGGGCTAAGTACATAAAGCACTTAGTGGGCACATTGCCGAAAATATTTCATAAGAGTATAGATTAATCAGGCATCATTAACTGTAACGCAACAGGGTTTTTCTTTTAAAGGCCCGTGCTTACTAAACATTTTCTCTTTTCTAAACACTTTGCGCAAAGATTTTTCTGTTGTTACATTCATTTTTCCCTTTTCAACGCCGAGGAAGAAGCATTTTCTTCTTCCGCGCATGTTCCTCACCGTGGCTGGCTACCCCTCAATAGAGTACCACACACAACAACTACCGTGTACACTAACCTTGGAAAGCACCCTTTTGGCTAACACAGAGTCCGATCGATTTAGTTAGCAGTCGGCTAACTAATAATTCTGGATAGCAGTCGGCTAAATCAGAAAGGCAACAAGAGAACTCACATAAAACAAATATTTCATGCCCTGATTATCACTTTGAGAACACAATTATCAAAGTTGTAAATAAAAGATTTTCGAGCATCGCTCATTTTATTTCGTATATAGAAAAGCCCACCTCAATCGTTTAAAGAACAAACTTTAACCTTCTGTCTTCCGTCCTATCTTCAACTCCGACTTCCTTCTTTTATCGCAAATATTCAAACTCTAGTAATCGATCAAGACGATTAAAGAAAAGAAATTGAATTCATTTTATAACTTTTTGGCCTTTGCACTTTAACTACATTCTTTTGATTAACGAATAAACGAGACTCGAACAATTCTCGTTTAGAAACTAACTTGGTTCCTTACTCTATACTTAGGTCAGTTAACAACGGAAGTCGATAACTTATAACGACTTAGAAGTTCACAAGGAACGAAGTTGAAAAGGATTTAACTTAAGAAATTAGCTTTACGAAAGTTTCTGTACAGAGCAGAAGTTCTGAAGTTCATATAGAACAGATTCCTGCGAAACAGGGGATGAAATAGGTACCAAAAGAAAACTATGCATGTCTAGTTTATTGTCCAATTTACGGATCTCGATTTTGTTAAGCGAGCTAAAAGTTATGACAGTTTCCGTAATGCATCGCAAAACAGTCCGAGTGAAACCCTAGGTGCTCATATATCTCGGCACACGATTCCCTATGTTCGATTAATGCTATACAACCTTTAAGCTCACGAAATTATTAACAAATTACAGTCATGACACAAGTTCCATTTTCGGGAACACCTCCACGTCTCTTGATTAAACAAACGACGAGCATTTCCTCATCTTTTTCAACTATCCAATTTCTAAACCAAATTCAAATTCAAATTCGATTTCAATCTTCTAACTTCTGTATTCATTTCTCAGATGGAATCATCACCAACTACAATCTTGTTTATTAATCGACAACAAACACTAATATCAATTTAGTTTCCTCATTCGACTTTCCTATTGACAATTAAATTCGATTACTCGTCTCTTACCAAAAACTCGACTTTCTTAGAATTCGTTCAAATTTTCCAATTACGTTCATTAACTACTAAGATTAGCAAATATTCAAACCATAAACCGATATCATTATCCATACTAAACTTATCGACAATTCTTCGTCTCTTACTAGACTTTCAATATTCTCCGAATTCGCTCAAACTTTCCAATTACGTTTAACAACTACTAAGATTTACCAATATGAAAACCATATACTCAAATTATTATCGAATCTTAACTTATCATCGGTTCTTCGTCTCTTACGATTTCTATTTTATTTTTAGAAAAATCTAATTAAATTATATAATCATCCACATACTTACTACATATCATTTCTATCATAACATCAACCAAAACATAACAATTACTACATCAAATCCTCACTTCTTTCTCTCTTACATTTTGGTTTCTATTTTTAGAAAATTCTCAATTAATTCCTACATCAACCTATCAATGCATAGAACACAAATCCACAAATCAATCCTCAAAAACCAAACTAAATCTTCACCTATTTTTCTATATAAATTTCGGTATTAGCATGTTTTTAAGGGGGATGATTTTCATCTAATTCTATCCATAGAAATCCAATTTTAGGCATGAAATAACATGTATTAATCATAGAACATCCTCCTACATCTCATGAACTTTTCGAAAATAATCAAAGTTGAAGGAAAAGAATTTTGTTTGGATGGAATGGAAGCTTAGATCATTACCTTAACAAATATGGAATCGGATTTAAGATTGATCAGATGATGAGCAAACTATGAACCTTGAATCCTTGAAGAACTTGATCGGATTTAAGATTGATCGGTAATCAATTTTTGTTCATTTTTTTTTAGGTCTAGAAGGTGAATCCTACAAGGTTTTTCCATGGAAATAAAGCCAATCCTTCAGCCCTCTTCCCTCTCTACACCATCAATCCTAAGTTTGGAAGAATGAGGAGTTTGATTCTTTTTATTTAAGTATGATATTCCTCCAATTTTTGTATATGTATATGTATGGTGATAAAGGAAAAGAAGGGGATATGCATATTTATTTAGGCAAACCTAGGATTGATGATGATTGTAATACCCCGGATAATTATTCCGTCGTTAAAATAAAAATTTGATTAATAATTAAGGCTTTGCACGCCTAAGTTAAGGATTCTCGATTCTAAGATTGACGGTGAAATCCGTTTCTGAAAATAAATTCCAGAAGTCGGTCGAACGACTACTGTATTAGGGTTTTCGCGTCTGATAGAATTTTCGTCCGAAAACTCAGATTGAAAAACCGTCAGGATTTACATTCACTTTTTCTTCGATACGAGTTCACCGGAGAAAGTAAGTTTTTATGATTTTTCCGGGCGAATTTTAGACTGTCTTATCCCGACTTTTTATCGGATTTTGAAAAACGAATTAGGTTTTCTGAGTATGTGATTTATTTCTATTCTAGCGGTCGAATTAGATTTTGTCGAATACGTAACCACCTAAAAAAGTTTTTCTCGACTTTTATATCGACGTTCTAGACCCAAAAACGAGATATTTCCATCAAATAAATTCCCACCCAAACGCACCTTAGTGAGTCATCCCTTTTGTTGGATATTTTTCTTTACTTTATGGAATAGTAAGTGGTTAGTCATCCTCTCTCCCTCTCTCCCCCATAACCGCCACTCCCTCTTTCTCTTTCTCCCATTCTCTCTTATTTTTCTCTCTCAAATCTCCATTAAAGTTCATCTCCTTCAAGCTTTCTTTAGATCATAAGTCTTCCGTCTACCGATCGATTTCATTTCCAAGTTCATATTTCGCAAGGTAGGATCATCGTTTACATTATGAACCGAACAAAATCTTGATTCCATTAATTTCTTTTTTTTTTCGAAAGTTAAGAGGTGAAGAAGCATGATGATTCTTTGATGAATACATGATATAGTATGCTTAGAATTAGATTTTATGGATTGAAATCGAAGAAAATCAATCCCTCCTAACCTAATGTCATTACCGAAATTTTCTTGAAGTTTAGGGGTTTTTGCAAGCTTGATTTTATTGATGTTTAATTAATTGATTAGTGTTCTACATGTTGTTAGATGACAAGATGAATTAAATTGGAATTTTCTAAAAATAAAAGTAGGAATGTAAGAGATGAAGAATGGATGATTTGATGAAGAATATGTTATGATATGCATGATTTGTTAATGGAAATAGTATGTAGTATGCTGTAGGATGAATATATAATTAATTGAGATTTTTCTAAAAATAAATTGAAAAACGTAACAGACGGAAACTTGTCGATAAGTTGAAACTCGTTAATGATATGAGTATATGGTTTGCATATTAGTGATGCTTGTTAGATAATGATCGATGTTGTAAAATTTGAACGAAAACGGAGAACGTAGGATTTTTAGTAATTGACGAGCAATCGACGATAAGTCGAGAATAGATAATGATTTAGGTTTGTGATTCGAACCTATGATAATCTTGTTGGTTAATGGTCGTAACCGTAAAATTTGAACAAATTCTAAAAATATTTGAGTTTTGATAAGAGACGGAGAATCGAGATTAAAAGCCGATAGAGAAGTCGAATAAGGAAAACCTTTTTGATAATAATGATTGATATTGATTAACGAACAATAGTGTAGTTGACGACATTTCCATCCGAGATACAAGATGTTATGAGTTATAGTTAAGAAACGAGAAGTTGATAAACGAAAATGAAATAGGAATTGAATTTGAAATTTGATTTGGTATAGTAGTTGGTTAGTTGAAAATGACGAGGAAATGCTCGTCGTTTGTTTAATCAAAAGACGTGAATGTGAACCCGATTAAGGGATATTGCATGTTGACTACTTTGAGATGAAATTTTCGTGAAAATAAAAATGGAATAGCATTAATCGAACCTAGGGAATCGTGCGTCAAGTTTTGTCGAGCATTAGGGTTTCGCGCGACTGTTTTGCGACGTTTCACGGAAACTGTCATAACTTCTAGCTCGCTTAACGAAATCGAGATTCGTAAATTGGAGAGTAAACTAGACACCCGTGGCTTTCGTTTTGTATAAATTACATCCCCTGTTTTTAAGTTCTCTGTTCTGTGCGAACTCCAGATCCACTGCCTTGTGCAGAAAGTTTCCAAAACTTAAACTCTTAAGTTGAATCCTTTTCAACTTCGTTCCATATGAACTTGTAAGTAGTTATAAGTTATCGACATCCATTATCTACTGACCTAAGTGTCGAGTAATGAGCCGAGTCAGTTTGTAGACGAGAATTGATCGAGTCTCGTTTCTTTGATAATCAAAAGAATGTAGTTAAGTGCAAAAGCCTAAAAGTCTAAAACGAATTCAATTTCTTTTCTTTAATCGTCTTGATCGATTACTAAAGTTTGAATATTTGCGATAAAAGAAGGAAGTCGGAGTTAAAGACAGGACGGAAGACAGAAGGTTAAAGTTTGTTCTGTAAAGGATTGAGGTGGGCTTTTCTATATACAAAATAAAATGAGCGATGCTCGAAAATCTTTATTTACAGCTTTGATAATTGAGTTTTCAAAGTGATAATCAGGGCATGAAATATTTGTTTTATGTGAGTTCATTTGTGCCATTCTGAGTTAGCCAACTGCTTTCCAGAAATTATGAGTTAGATACAATGGGGCTAACTAAATCGATCGTACTCTGAGTTAGTATACAACGGGGACTTTCCAGAGTTTGTGTACACGGTAGCCGGTGTGTGTGGTACCCTGTTGAGGGGTAGCCAGCCACGGTGAGGAAGTTGGGCAAATTGAACGTATTATCTGTCAAAAAATGCTCGGCCGAGTGATTTATGAGAAAAGAAAATGTTTAGTAGACGCGGGAATTTATTGAAAAACCCCGTTGTACTACAGAAATGAGATGTCTGATTTATATATACTTATGATATGTTTTCGGCAATGTGCCCACTAAGTGCTTTTGTACTTAGCCCTGCATATGTTGTATAAAATGTGCAGGTTGAGTGACGGGAGCGGCGGTGGTTGATGTTGAGTTAAGAAGTCGTATTTAGAATAAAGGACTTATATGTCAAGCTTTACGCTTTCCGCTGCCAATCTTTTTGAGATAATGTATCTATCTCTTGGGTCTATGTAATACCCCGATAATTTCTTCTGTCTTTAAAAATGAAAGTTAATAATAGTTATGGCTTTGCACACCTAAGATCATGAAATTAAATTCTAAGATTTACGGTGAAATCCGTTTCAGAAAATAAATTCCAGAAGTCGGTCGAACGACTACTGTATTAGGGTTTTCGCGTCCGGTAAATTTTTCGTCCGAAAACTCAGAATTAAAATCCGGGCGAATTTTAGACTAACTAATCCCGACTTTTTCTCGGATTTTGAAAAACGAATTAGGTTTTCCGAGTACGTGATTTATTTCCAATCTAACAGACGAATTAGATTTCATCGAATTCGTAACTACCTAAGAAATTATTTCTCGACTTTTTAAATCGTCGTTTAATGCCGGAAACGAGATATTTTCGTCTAATAAACCCTCGCCATACACACCCTAAGCGACTCATCCCTTTAGTTAGATTTTTTCTAACACCTTTATGTATCTCTACATGAGTCATCATCTCTCTCTCCCTCCCTATTCTTACCGCCATCTCCTCCATTCTCTCTCTCTCTCATTTTCTTCTCCAATCCTCCATTAAAGCTTCAACACCCAAGCTCTTCTCAAGCACACAAGTCTTCCATCTACTGATCAATTCCATTTCCGAGTCCATATTACGCAAGGTATGAACATCTCCCACGTTTTGAACCGAACAAGTCTTGATTTCCATCTTTTTTTCTTTTTTCGAAACCTAAGAGAGAAAGAAGCATGTTGATTCTTGTTCGATACATGTTCTAGTATGTTTAGAATCGAGTTCTACGGATCGAATCATGAAGAAAATCACTCCCCATTCAATTAGGTCATTACTGAAATTTTATGGAATTTTAGGGGTTTTTCGTTGTTCGATTTCTTTGATGTTTGATCGATAGATTAGTGTTCTACATGTTGTTAATTGACTATATAAATTGATTTAGATTTTTCTAAAAATAAAATTCGAAACATAAGAGATGAAGAATGCATGATTTAGTATAGTAAATGTTATGATATGCATGTTATGTTTATGGAAATGAGATATAGGATGTATGAGGATGATTATATATTTAAATGAGATTTTTCTAAAAATAAAATGAAAAACGTAAGAGACGAAAACATGTCGATAAGTTGGAGCTCGTTAATGTTTTGATAACATGATTTGCGTATTAGTGATGCTCGTTAGATGATAATCGTTGTTGTAAAATTTGAACGAAAACGGAGAACGTAAGATTTTCGTTAAGAGGCGAACGATCGACGATAAGTCGAGAATAGATAATGTTTTAGGTTTATGATTCGAACCTTTGATAATCTTGTTAGTTAATGATCATAATCGGAAAGTTAGAACGAATTCTAATAACGTTGGATTTTTCATAAGAGACGAATGAATGAACCTAAGTATCGTTAGAAAAGACGAATAAGGAAAGTAATTGGATATTAATGATCGTTATTATTAAATGAACGAGTTCGTAGTTGACGGCTTTTACATCCGAGATGTGAAATGATGAGTTATAGTTGTAAACGAGAAGTAGAAACGAGAAGTTGAATTGTTATTGGTATAGTAAATGATTAGTTTGAAAAGACGAGGTTTTAAACGTCGTGCTTATAATCGGGAAATGAAAAGGAGTTCATCAAATATAACGATACGTGTTGACTGCCTTGAGGTGTAATTTTCGTGAGAATTTAGGTAAGATAACATAAAACGAACCTAGAAAACCGTGCGTCGATTTTATCGAGCATTAGGATTTCACTCGGCAGTTTTGCGACCCTTCATGGAAACTGTCATATCTCCTAACTCGTTTATTGGAATTGAGATCTGTAAATTGGAGAGTAAACTAGACTTCCATGGCTTTCAGTTGATACAGAATACCTCCCCTGTTTCAGAATACTCTGTTCTGGGCAGTCTCCAGAACTTCTGTCTTGCGCAGTAAATTTTCAAAAACTTAGTTTCTTAAGTTGAATTCTTTTCAACTTAGTTCCTTTTGATCTTTTAAGTCGTAATAAGTTATCGACTACTGTTTTTACTGACCTAAGTGTCAAGTAAGGAACCGTTTGAGTTCTAAACAAGATATGTTCAAGTCTCGTTCCTATTTAATCAAAAGGAATCTAGTAGCGTGCAAATGCCTAAAAAGTCTAAAAGACTAAAACTTAATTCGATTTTCCGTATTCATTTATCGTTTGTGACCGAGTTTTAAAGTATGATTATTTACGATGAAGGAGGAAGTCAGCACAAGGACAGGACGTAAGATTGAAGAACGGAAGCTCGTATAGAAGTTCTGTAATTTCAAGGTGGGCTTTTTTATATATGAAACAAAATGAGCAATGCTCGAAAACCTTTTCTTTATCGCTTTGATAATCGTGTTTTCAAAGTGATACATGGCATGAACTATTTGTTTTATGTGAGTTCTCTTGTACCTTATGAGTTAGCCAAAAGGGGTTAACTAAACGATCGACTTTGAGTTAGTCTAAAGGGACTTTCCAAAGTTTAGTGTACACTGTAGCCTGTGGTGTATGTGGTATCCTGTTGAGGGGTAGCCAGCCACGTGATAATGAATGGTCAAGATTGAACGTAACATCTATGAAAAATGCTTGCAAGCTAAGTTATGAAAATGAGAAAGAAAATGTTTAGTAGGCGCGGGAATTTATTGAAAAGATGTGCTACTGTAATGAAATGCCTGATTATCTATACTTATGATTATGTTTTCGGCAATGTGTCCACTAAGTACTATTGTACTTAGCCCTTCATATGTTTTCTAAATGTGCAAGTTGAAGCGACGGGAGCGGTGATGGTTGAGTTGAATAGAGATAGGGAAGACTTTAGTTTGTAGTTCACATTTCCACTGCTAAACTCTAGATGCTTTTATGTTATGATGTAAATCACTTTTTGGTTTAAGTTTCTGTAAAATAACTTAGATGCTTTTGAGTACTTTGTCTAGTGATCTTTCAAGATCAACTCTTTCTTTAATTAATGAGGTCTTGTTCATAGAAATTATGCTGTCTTTTATGTATGTTAAATCTTTCATCCCCTTTCTTCCCCGCTTCTTTAATCCAACCCCAGTCGCACCCTGGATTCTGCCGTCCCTCGGGATTTGGGGCTGTGACAGTCTAAGCCCGTACAATGAAATCAGTTTCTTTTTAAGAACCTTGTCGAGTGATCCTTCGAGATCAACTCTTTCTTTTAATTGAAAGTCTTGTTCATAGTAGTTATTCTGTTATTAATATCTGTTTATTCGTTCATTCTTATTCATCCTCCTTCTTCCTCGCTTCTTTAATCTAACCCCTAGTCGCACCCCGGCTTCTGCCGTCCCTCGGGATTTGGGGCTGAGACAATGATGATGATGATGATATGATGAAGGAAATAAGCTATAAAAATTTACATAGGAATTAAGAGGTGAGAAAAAAAAGAGAAGAAAAATTTTCTATAATTTTTTATAAAAACTGAAGAAAAAGAAAAGAAAAAAAGAGAGAGGAAATTAATTTTGATGATTTCTTGGTGATTTCTTGATTATATATGTGTTTATGATGATAACTTGAGTGATTTATATGCATATGTGAAGATGAGAAATTTTGATAATTTATTTTATATATATATATATATATATATGTCGAAAAAAATGTGATTAAATGAAGAATATTTGTTTTAATTTTTATTTGAGGATTAGATTGTGTTTATGAAGGATATGAGTATATATATATATAAGCATGAAAATATGACTAAGTTAAGGGTTTGAATTATTTTGTTAATTTTTGAGAAAAATCGATATATATATATATATATATATATATGTATATATATAATGTATGTGTGTGTGTGTAAAAATAATGAGTTCTTAATGGCTTATGATGATATTGATGATATTGATGATATTGTGATGGTCTTGATGAATTTTAAATGTTAGATGTTGCATAAGAATTTAAGAAATGAAGTGATATGAATTTTTAGAAATATATGTAAAAATCGATGAAAAATGAGTATAAATATATATATTTGTGTTCATGATGTCCTTGAGTTAAATATGAAGGTATGAGTATCTGTTCTAGGTGTTCTTGGTGAAAACATGAAGATTTGAAGATGTTATAAAATAATTTTAAAATTAATTATTTTTATGTATATAAAAATCGAAAAAAAATAATAATAATAATAATAATAAATATACATAAATAATAGAAAATAAAGAAAGAATAAATAATTTATAAAGGAGTTATGAATTAAGTAAAACATCGAAAGGCATTTCTTTGTTAAGAATATAAAGATTTAGATGACGAGAGAAGAAAAATGCTTAAGTATAGAGTTGGCTTTTAAAAGAAAATAATAATATTAGTTGAGGAATAAAAAGGAATTAGAATAAAAGAAGATGAATTTTTCTAAGGAGAAAAATGTTTTAGAAAATAAGCATAAAAGCTTAAGAGCTAAGTTATTCGAGGTTGAATTCGTTTATTCATTTTGACTAAGAAATCAATCAAAGAATTGTTAGAATAGAGATAATAAAATTAGAATAATCAATTTAATGAAATATTTTCTTAAAACTAAAAAGTTGTATGATATGGATTTTGAGATTTATGTTTGTATTCTTGAGTATACTTGGATGTTTAAATGAAGCTATGAAGTGTTAGTTGGGTGAAAGAAGGTTATAAGTTTGAAAACAAGTAAGTGTTGCATATTAAAAATTTGAGAAACAAGTTTATTGAGTTTTGAATGCTTGAATGTCAAATTCTTGATGGTATATTGAGTATTGAGTAATTAAATGATGATGTTTGAGTAAAATTAAACAAGTTTGCTTTTTTTTTTAAATTACTTAAATCGGAGTTAAGACAAAGAAGTTATCGAGCGTCGAAATTAAAATAGAAAGTCGAATTTCTATTGAATAAAAACGAAAATTTAATTATGAAAAAGAATAAGTATATATATTATTAGAAGTTAAATTCTTAAGTTAAGAGTTCATACGAGTATATGTTAGTATTTTGAGAAATGACGACGTATTTTAGAATCGAGAAATATTAAATAGAAGTTTGAATTTTAAATTCAAAATTATTATTATTTGACTTATTAAAAGTTTGATGAAATTATTTTTATCAAAATCCGAAGTTATAATTTTCTAAAAATAAAGTCGAGCAGTGTTAAGTTAGCCGTTGACTGTGTTTGAAATGTAAATCATTTTCTGAGTCTATTGTGCTTAATTGAACTTATGTGATTAAGTGGAATTTTCTTATTTCGTTTATTTATGGAGTTAATTGTTTATCTGTTGTGAATGCTCGATTATGATCTGAATGAATTGTGATGACGATAGTTAAGAATTAACGATTCGAGAACTCGAGCAACATAAACAAGATAAATAGTAACCTCTCGTTTAGCGAGAAGTACTAAAATGATGTTATTCCTAGAAACAAAAATGTGAGTTGAGGTTTATCTAGTAACTAAGTAAAGTCGATAACCTGAGAACAAAGAAACCAAGAAAGATGTCGATGTAGAAAAGTTAAAATAAAATAGGAAAGACCCGAGTCAAGTAGAAGTCCTTCAGCCGAGCCCAAAGTCTACTTTACGTTTTATGAGGTAATAATCTCGTCCTTATACAATGTTATTCTTTAAGGACCAAGCGGGACGGGAAAGTAGCAAGGACACAAAAGAATAAGCCGCCTCGACTAGATCTTCGGAAGCCAAGTGGGGTTTTCTAAAACAGAAAAAAAAAATGGATGAATGCTATTATTTATTGTGTATTATTATGTGAGTTTTTAAATTAATTGACTTGTCATTTATTTGAGTTGGTATGCTTTATCATCTGCTTGAGTTATTATTGTCCTGTGAAAGACAAGAACCCATGTGTGGTATTTGAGTTGTTTGAGATGACTGTGAGCTTTACTTTGGTTTAGCCGGTCACAGTGTCTGAGAAGGAGGCCTACTTCTCGACACAGAGATGATGTGGTAGATGATTCATACCTGTATTGAATATTATATTTTGACTGCGCAATCCATTTAGAAAATAAAATGTTTTTGCATTCACAAGTAAAACGTTTTAAATTGTACTAGTACTTGTGATGCAGTGGTAAGGCAAGTTCAATTATATAGCTCAAAAAGAGCAATGTTTTCAAATTATTTTGGCATGTGTTCACTGAGTACGAAGTACTCAGCCCTGCATGTATTTCTAAACGTGCAGGTTAGCAAGTGTAATGCCTCGATCTTTCATGAGTCTTCAAGTTCGTCTTAGTTGAGTTTATGAGCTTAAATGTGTGCCCTTGGTGATAAAGTTTTCAAGGAAAATAAATTTTCTTGCAAAATTATCAAAATGCCCTTGAGTGTCGTCACGTGATTTCTCTTGTTTCGGTTATCCGAATTTAATGTGAGATGAATTGATTAAGCATGATTATGCGAGTTTGAGTTTGAGTTCGAATTTTGGAAAGTTCTGAGAAAATTTATTTTTCAGTGAATAGTAACTGACGACGAGAATTCACTATTCATCAATTGTTTCCGAATTTCGTCAAATTAGTATATTTTGAATCTCAAATTTATTCTAAGACCATTAGTGCATGTTTGAGAATTTTCTGAGTTTGTTTGAATCGAGTTTGAATTTTATTTCTTTGAAAGAACGAATATGAATAGTAACTTTCTACGTTTTCTTCGTTATTCGGAATTTTGATCCGAAACTTGGATAACTAGTATTCTTGATTTATTTGGTGATGTTAGAGACGAAGTAGAGAGAATTCTGATGTCGAGAAAGAGTCGTGGTGAGTTTTAAATTATTTGAGAGTTTAATGAGAAATTAGGATTAAATTGCACCAGATAACTTTTTCTTCCAAAGAAAATTATATCGCGTTTTTGACCACCGGGTTCAACTAAAGTTTCCAAGATTCCTTATTACTCTCTCTAATAAATCTTGCCGATATCATACTCTCTCTCATTATCTCTCTTAATTATTATTCTTTCCTAATCATTCCTATCTTGAAAAATCTCTCTAAGATTCTCTCTTATCTCTCTCCCACCCATCTCTCTCAGCTCTCTCCCTCACATCTATGAACACACACACACACATACACACACTATTTCTCTCTCCTCCATTAGAGCTTGAGTTTCAAGCTTTCAATCTCCAAAAAGATCACATCCGAGCATCTAATGACTTGATTGTTAAGGTATTCAAAATCCTCTCATTCTTGTGATCGATTTGAGACTAGAATTCATCCTCCTTTCTCACTTTCATTTTCCGGCAGCCTTGTGCCTAAAGAAGGAGCTCAATTTTTAGCTTGATTCGGAGCTTAGAATCATGTGGATTGAGGCCCTTTGATCTATCAACCTTTCAAGAGTATAAGTTCTTTGATTCTTGTTTGATTCTAGCGATTAGAACTCAAGGAATCCTCTATTTTCTTCTCTCTTTTATTCGATCAAAATGATATTTTGAGCAAGGGAATCGAAGCCTCTCTTCTTAGCTTTGATCTTTGATCTTTTGAGTGATTTTTATGCAAGAAAATAGGAGTTAAAAATCGATTCCTTCCCCTATCTTGAATCTGCCGAAAGTGGTGCTTAGGGGTGGAGTTTTGATTTTTGATTTTGATTATGATATTCTTGATCCTTGTGTGTATATATGTGTGATAATATTGAAAGAGAAAAATTAAAATATATATGTATGAGGTAGTACCGAAATTTTTTAGAGGATTTTAGGTATTTTTATGTTAACGATTCAAGCATGATTTGAGTGATGGATTTGTGTTCTAGATTAAGATCTAAGAGTTTTTTAGTATATGATTGAATGAGAAAAATGATGAAGTTTATATATGTGTGTGGACCGAACGTTTGATGGAAATTTGAAGATTGATATGTTGATGTTTTAGTTGGATTTGAAGATGGAAATTGAGATAAATGATAATAAGAAATAAAGAAAAGGAAGAAAGAAATTAATTGTTATTTTTTTTAAAAAAAGAACCGAAAATTTTGAGTAAGGATGAAGAAGATGATGTTCTTGATGTTCTTGATGATGTTCATGATGTTCTTGAGGATGTTCTTGAAGAAAAGATGATATTTGATAATATGTGGATAGATGATGTATGATTTGATGGAATAAAGGTGTTAAAATAAAAAGAAATAGAGAAATGAATTTTAAATTTTAAATTTTTTATTAATTAAATTCAAATTAAAAGTGATGATCAAGGTTGATAGTTCTTGAAGATTCAAGTTAGAATTGATGAATGTGATGAATCAATGAAGAAGATGAAGTTAAATCAATTGGAGTTTTTTCTCAAAATTTTTGAATTCGAGTTAAGACGAAGAAGTTGTTGAGAATCGAGATCGTTAATGGAAAATCGAGTTTAATTAATAAGAAATGAGAAATAATGTAAAGGAAAATTAAAATGAGAAGATAATCGAGTTAACTAAAAGTAATTAGACGTCATTAGAATCTTTTTATCGAGTTAATAAGTTTCAGAGCAATGGCACGTTTTACGAGAAAAGGACGAAAACTTTATTTAGTAAAGTTAGTTTTGAATTTTAATTTCCAATTAAATGATTAAAGTTTTAAAATTATTAAAGGAGAAATGAAATTAATTTCATTTAAGTTTAATAATTTATATTTTCTAGAAACCGAGCACAATCGAGATAGCATAATTCAATAACCGAGTGTTGGATGATTAACCGAGTTTATATTTATGATTAAGTAATTAATTTAATTTTCTAGAATTTTCTAAAATATATTATTATATTTGAAAAAAATTTCTTTTTCTAAATAATTATCGAAGTCGATCGTTTACCTGTTTGTGAACGTTCGATTCTTGCTCAGAAAGTTTGTTTGTGAATGATTTGAGATGTTAGAACTCGAGAATTAATTTCATAATTATCTGAGTTCGTTTAACTCGAGAAATCAAGAAAATCGAGACGTGTGATGTGAATAGTAACTTTCTGTCTTATGTGAAATATTTTATTAATAAAATATTAATAAAATATTTAATATTTTTTAAAGTCAAGTACTTGAGTTCACAGTGTCACAACCCCAAATCTCGAGAGACTGCAAAGCCGGGGTGCGACTAGGGGTTGGATTAAAGAAGCGGGGAAGAAGGGGGATAAATGAATAATCAAACAATAATTAAACAATAACTGATATCTGTGAACAAATTTTTATTGAAAGAAAGAGAGTCGACCTTGAAGGATCGCTCGACAAGTTGTTCTTAAAAGAAACTAAGTTCGAACTACGAGTCTTAGACCAAAAGGTTTATACATTAACTCAAAAAAGAGAGTTTGGCAGCGGAAAGCGTAAAGCTTGACATACAGTTCTTCATTCTATTCATAACCCTACTCAACCTCCTGCCGCTTTCGTCACTCAACCTGCACATTTATAAAACATATGCAGGGCTAAGTATAAACATATTTAGTGGGCACATTGCCGAAAACATATCATAAGTATAGATTAAATGAGGCATCTCGATAAATAGCGCATTGGGGTTTTTCATCAAATACCCGAGCCTACTAAACATTTTCTTTCACTTTTCACAATATAGCTTGGCCAAGCCTTTACTTGATGTTACGTTCAAACTTGCCCAACTTCTGTTTCAACGTCGGGGAAGAGTTAACTTCTTCCGCGCACGTTCTATTCACCGTGGCTGGCTACCCCTCAACAGGGTACCATACACACCGGCTATCGTGTACACTTAAACCCTGAAAAACCCTTTCTGGTTATCTCAGCGATCCGATCGATTAGTTAGACCCCATTTGGCTAACTCAGAAAGGCACAAGAGAACTCACATAAAACAAAGTATTTTCATGCCTTGATAATCACTTTAAAACACAGTTATAAAGCGATAAGTAAACATTTTTCGAGGATTGCTCATTTGATTTGATATAGAAAAGCCCACACATTTTTTATAGAAAGCCCACCTTAGGCGATTTACAAAACTAAAACATGAGCTTCCGGCTTTGGTCTTCCGTCCTGTCTTATAAACTCGACTTCCTCCTTTGAACGCAAATAATCAAACTTTAATAAGCTGTCGAGACAATAAAGAAAAAGGAAATCGAATTCGTTTTATGACTTTTAGGCCTTTGCACTTAACTACATTCTTTTGATTAACAAGGAAACGAGACTCGTTCATATCTTGTTTGGAAACTGACTCGGTTCCTTTACTCGACACTTAGGTCAGTTAATTAATGGAAGTCGATAACTTATAATAACTTAGAAGTTCACAAGGAATGAAGTTAAAAAGATGTCAACTTAAGAAATTAGGTTTCGGAAAATTTCTGCACAAGGCAGTAACTCTGGAGCTCATACAGAACAGATTTCTGCGACACAGGGGATGAAACTGGTACCAAAAGAAAGCTACGGTTGTCTAGTTTATTTTCCAATTTACGGATCTCAATTTCGTTAAGCGAGTAGAAAGTTATGACAGTTTCCGTAACGTATCGCAAAACAGTCCGAGTGAAACCCTAGGTGCTCGTAAAACTCGACGCACGATTCCCTAGGTTCGATCAATGCCATACCACTTTTATACTCACGAAATTTCAGTCTCAAGACAGTTTAATATGCGTAATCTTTCATGACAAACTCCTTCATATTTCTCGATTAAAAACACGACGTATATTTCCTCGTCTTTTAATTAATCAAGTACTAAACCAAATTCCAATTCAATTTCCATTTCCAACTCACTTTCATTCTTCAACTTCTAGTTTATAAATTATAACTTATATCATCTCATATCTCGAATGGAAAAATTTTCAACTACAATCTCGTTTATTAAACGACAACAATCATTAATATCAAATTGGTTTTCCTTATTCGACTTTCCTATCGGCATTTAAACTCGATTTCTCGTCTCTTACCGTTATTTCAACTTCTTTAGAATTCGTTCAAGTTTTCCAATAACGATCCTTGATTTCTAAGATTAACAAATATTCAAATCATAAACCTAAATCATTATCCAATCTCGACTTATCGACGATTCTTCGTCTCTTATTAAAATTTTAACCTTCTCCGATTTTGCTCAAACTTTCCAATATCATTCATCAACTACCAAGATTCACTAATATGAAAACCATATACTCAAATTATTATCGAATCTTAACTTATCGTCGGTTTTTCGTCTCTTACGATTTCTATTTTATTTTTAGAAAAATCCCATTAAATTATGTAATCATCTACATACTTACTACATATCAATAACATCATCACATCAACCAAAACATATCAATTACTCCATCAAATTCCTATTTCTTTCTCTCTTACCTTTTTTGTTTCTGTTTTTAGAAAATTCTTAATTAATTCATACATTAATCTATCAACATATATAACACAAATCCACTAATCAATCATCAAAAAATCGAACTAATCATCAAACCCCTAATTCCTTTAAATTTTCGGTATTCATCAATATTTGGGGGGAGGGGGGTGATTTCTACTTAAATCCAACCATGCGAATCCATTTCTAAGCATCTAACAACATGTATTAACCATAGAACATCATCCTACTTCATCCTCAAACTTTCGAAAATAACAATATTGAGGGAAATGATTTTTGTTCAGTTCAATCCGTAGAGGAAGCTCTTACCTTGTCGATTATGGACTCGAAAATAAGATCGATCGGTAGATGAATGATTTGTGGAGCTTTGAAAGCTTGAAGAACTCAAGAATGGAGGATTGAGAGAGATGAGAGAAAAGAGAGAGGGAGATGGCAGTAAGATGAGGGAGAGAGGGAAGAAAATGGTGATGAGGTGTTATGTTTGTAAAGTAGAAAAAAAATCTAAATGTGATGACTCAAAAGGGGAGACGGTTTGGGGGGATTTATTTTACCAAAATATCGCGTTTTACGGGTCTAATACGACGTAATAAAATCGAATAATTAAAATCCTAGACGGTTACGTTTTTTACGAAATCTAATTCGACTATTAGATTAGAAATAAATCACTTACTCGGAAAGCATATTTCGATTTCCGAAATCCGATGAAAAGTCGGGATAAGACAGTCCAAAATTCACCCGGAAAAATAATAAAAACTGACTTTCTCCGGTGAACTCGTATCGCAGAAAAAGTGAATGTAAAGTCTGACGGTTTTTCGATATGAGTTTTCGAACGAAAATTTTATCGGACGCGAAAACCTAATACAGTAGTCGTTCAACCGACTTCTGGAATTTATTTTCAGAAACGGATTTCACAGTTAGTCTTAGAATCGGAAATCCTTAACTTAGGCGTGCAAAGCCTTAATTAATAATTAAATTTTTATTTTAACGACGGAAGAAATATCTGGGGTATTACATCCTACCCCTCTAACAAGAAATTTCGTCCCGAAATTTGCATACCTTCTTTAAAAAGGTAAGGGTACTTTTCTTTCATCTTTTCTTCGAGTTCCCATGTGGCTTCTTCTTGCCCGTGGTGATTCCATAGCACTTTAATTAAAGGTATCGACTTATTTCTTAATTCTTGTTCTTTTCGATCCAAGATCGATAATGGTTTTTCTTCATAACTTAAGTCGGACTCAAGAAAAACATCTTGCTAGTTAATTACGTGCTTAGGGTCAAAGACATACTTTCGTAATTGGGATACATGAAACACGTTATGGACACTTTCTAGACTTGGCGGTAAGGCCAATCTATAAGCAACAGGTCCTATTTTCTCCAAAATTTCATAAGGTCCTATAAACTTTGGTCTGAGTTTACCCTTAACACCAAATCTAATGATTCCTTTAGACGGAGAAATCTTGAGGAAAACCTTATCCCCAATTTCAAAGCTAAGATTGGTTCGACGATCGTCGGCGTAAGACTTCTGTCGCCTCTGGGCCTCTTTCATTCTAACTCGAATCTGTCGGATGATCTCGATCATTTCACTGACTGCATCGGATCCTAGGTTCTTTCTTTCACTTACTTCATCCCAATAAAGTGGTGACCTACATTTCCTTCCGTACAATGCCTCGTAAGGCGCCATTCCTATCGTTGCTTGATAACTGTTGTTGTACGCGAATTCGACTAATGGCAAGATCTTTTCCCAATTCTCACTTCTATCCAAAACTACTGTTCTTAACATATCAACGAGTATCTGAATCGTTCTCTCGGATTGTCCATCTGCTTGAGGGTGAAAAGCGGTACTAAAATTAAGTTCGGTACCTAACTCCTTCTGCATAGTGATCCAAAATCTTGAAGTGAATTTGGCATCTCTATCAGACGTTATTGACTTCGGGATTCTGTGCAGACATATAATCTCACAGACATATAGTTGTGCCAACTTCTCTAATCCGTAGGTAATTGGGATTGGTAAAAAGTGAGCTGATTTTGTGAGCCTATCGATAACTACCCAGATGGCAGTATTTCCTCTCTTAGTTTGGGCAAACCTATCACAAAATCTATAGCTATATCTTCCCACTTCCATGTTGGAATACTTAATGGCTGTAACAACCCGTATGGTCTTTGGTGTAGAGCTTTCACTTGTTGACAAGCCAAACATTGTTCTACAAACGAGGCAACGTCTCGTTTCAAATCGTTCCACCAGAAATTCTTTCTTAAATCTTGATACATCTTCGTACTCCCTGGGTGTGTTGTATATGGCGTATCGTGAGCCTCACTCATGATATCGTTCTTCAATTTGTCGTCTTCAGGGATACAAAGTCTGCCTTCAAACAAAATCGCATTATCTGGTGCTTCGGAAAAACCGTCCGATTTATCCGTTCTTATCCTTAGTCGAAGCTTTTCAGTCGACTCATCCTTTCTCTGAGCACTTATGATTTTTTCTCGTAAGTCTGGTGTAGCTACGAGTGCTGTTATATGGTTCGTTATCGTTTCAGGTGCATCGAGCACTTCTAAGTCCATTTTCTCAAATTCTCGTACAAGAGCTTCTTCCTCAACAAAGAGACATCCTAACTTGGTTGGAGTCTTGCGACTCAGCGCGTCAGGTACCATATTTGCTTTTCCTGGATGATAGTTGATTCCACAATCATAATCCTTGACTAATTTGAGCCATCGTCTTTGCCTCATGTTCAATTCCTTTTGCTCGAAGAAGTACTTTAAACTCTTGTAGTCCGTAAAAATCTCAACCCTAACACCATAGAGATGGTGTCTCCAAATTTTCAACGCATGCACAACGGCTGCTAGTTTTAAGTCGTGGGTTGGATACTCAACTTCATGAGGTCGAAGTTTTCGTGAAGCATAAGCTATCACCTTTCCGTCTTGCATCAATACACACCCTAATCAGTTCTTTGAAGCATCTGTATAGACCACATATTCCTTATTCGCTTATGGCAGAGCTAACACGGGTGTTGTGGTTAACTTTTCCTTGAGTGTGTGAAAACTCTTCTCGTATTCGTCCGTCCATTTATACTTGGTTTCCTTCCTTAATAGTTGCGTCATAAGTCTAGCGATTGTAGAAAATCCCTCGATGAATCTTCTATAATAGCCAGCTAGACCTAAGAAACTCCTAATTTCGTTCGGACTTGTTGGCAATTTCCAATCACGTACTGCCTCTACCTTGGCAGGATCTATCTTGATGCCTTCTGCTGATATTATGTGTCCAAGGAACATCACTTCTTTCAGCCAAAACTCGCACTTACTGAATTTAGCGTAAAGTTTCTCAGTTCTAAGCGTTTCTAACACTATTCGCAAGTGTTCCTCGTGCTCCTTCTCATTCTTGGAATAAATGAGAATGTCGTCGATGAAAACTAAGACATATTTGTCTAAGTACGGGTGAAAAATTTGATTCATGAGATCCATGAATACTGCGGGAGCGTTAGTCAAACCGAATGGCATAACTAGAAATTCATAATGGCTATATCTGGTTCGGAATGCAGTCTTAGGTATATCCTCGGGTTTGATTTTCAATTGATGATACCCAGATCTTAAATCTATTTTCGAAAAGACACCTGCGCCTTTAAGCTGATCGAAGAGGTCTTCTATCCTTGGCAAAGGATACTTATTCTTAAGGGTGATCTTATTTAGCTCTCGATAGTCTATGCACATCCTCATAGAACCATCATTCTTTCTGACGAACAAAACAGGTGCTCCCCAAGGTGAAACACTCGGTCTAATGAATCCAAGGTCTAACAACTCTTGCAGTTGGATTTTAAGCTCTTCTAACTCTTTTGGTGCCATTCTATATGGGGCTTTTGATTTAGGGGCCGATCCTGGTTCTAAGTCAATTGTGAAATCTACGTGACGGTCGGGGGGTAAACCAGGTAATATTTCTAGAAAGACGTCTTCATATTCGTTAACAATCTTCACATCTTGTATGGCTTTTTCGGTTCCAGGTTCTTCACTTAGGTATACAAGATAAGCTTTGCAATTCTTCTTCTTCATCAACTTCTTGGCTTGTAGGGCGGATATTATCGGTATCCTCCTGCCCATCGCAATCCCATGAAATTCTGTCGGTTCTTTTCCCGGGGGTTGGAAAGAGATTTTCCTCTTGTTGCAGAGAATCGTGGCATAATTCTCAGACAACCAGTTCATTCCTAAGATTATGTCTACGTCCCACATTATCATAACGTTCAAGTTGTTCGCCTTAACCTTAAGGGTTCTAATTTCTAATTCTAGGTTAGAGCAAACATGCGTGGAAGTAGTGATCTCTCCTGAAGGTGTAGATACTCTCATAGCGTGTTCAGCTCGTACAGGTCTGATATCTAAGTTATTCGTACACGAACCAGCAATAAAAGAATGCGATGAGCCAGTATCAAACAGTATCTTAATAGGGGTATTATGAAGTTTACCCATACCTGCTAGGTTTCCCTTGCCCTTATGTTGCGCATTCTGTTTGATCGCACATGCCTTGGCATTCTGTTGCTGTTGAGCGTGTTGCTGAAACTGCTGCTGTGTCATCTGCTGCTGCGGCAATGCTTGAATCGCTCTCAGAGGTTGGGGCTATCCATACTGATTGTGTCCTGCCACTTGCGACGGTTTCGGGCAATCCTTCTTAATGTGCCCCTTCTGCCCACAGTTGAAGCAACTTCCCGAGTTTGCTTGACAGATCCCGAAGTGTACCCTATTACACTTGGGACAGGCAGGAATGGTAGCCCTTCCTTGGCTATTCCCTCCTTGGTTGTTCCTTTGTTGCCCTTGTGGCTGACCTTGCTGATTATTTCCTTTCCATGGTCCCGTTTGATTATTTCCTTGTAGGTACAGTCTCGACTGACTGTTTCCCTGCTATGGCTTCTTGCCATAATTGTTATTTTTGTTAGGCTGCTGAAAGCCTCGCTGATTCCCATTCTGACTTCTTTGATTATTGGAGTGCTGATAGTAGCCACTGTTGTTTCCCCCTTCCCATTTCCTTTTTCCTTGGTAGTTGTTATTATTATTGTTGTAATAGCCTCGATTCTGGGTTGGGGCTGGTGCGGGTGTTATAGCTTTCTTATCATCAGGCACTACGGCCTCCATCTCCAGAGCTCGTCCTAAAACCTCGGTGTAGCTCAGTCCTCCATGACTAGCTAGCGCTATTCCAAACTCATGCTTAAGTCCCCCACAGAACTTCTTCGCTATGTTTTCTTCGGTATCCACCTGAGCAGGTGCATGCCTTGACAATTCACAGAACTTGGCGTCGTACTCTGTTACTATCATCTTTCCTTGTTTTAAATTATAGAACTCAGCCTCTTTCTGAGCTCTATAGGTCTTCGGGACGTACTTGTCGTACAATGCTTCCTTAAATTCCTCCCAAGTGAAACGAGCCAGGTGCTCTGCAGGTATAACCTTCTGCCTAGCTTCCCACCAGTAGTCAGCTGGTCCGGAAAGCTGGAATGCAACGCATAACAGACGCTCCTCATCAGTACATCTGAGGAGTTTGAAAATTCTCTCAATGGTTCGTACCCAAAGCTCAGCATCGCTTGGGTTACCAGATCCATTGAACACAGGTGGGTTCCGTTTGAAGAATAAGTCCTCAATATCATGACGGGGTGGTGGTGGAGGGGTATCTTGTCTTTCTTGTTCCTCTTCTCTATCATTTTGTGCTGGACGTCTAGCATGTCCCCTGGGCCTACCAGGTCTTCCTCTGTTGTTAACTACTCTTGGCGGCATTCTTGAACTATAGGAAACAAGAATTTTCATTAACATTTTGATTTTAAGCTTTCATTTACTTACTAAACCTTTTTCCAACTTAAACAAGTCCATGGAAAAGAAATAGACCATAACTTCGATACAAGGTCTTTAAATTTTTAACTTCTCAAGTTAAACCGGAACATTTATCTTAAACTTTTCTTCTAATCGCGTTTAGAAGAAACTTTCACAAGATCAAAGCCCACTCATGGGGTTATATATTATATACACGTCAAAAAGAATACTAATTTTGCCTCTAACTAGGACTTATACAAAAAGTTAGACTACGACTAGTCTAAACTAGGCTAACTGCCCATCTATGTACCGGGTGCACTAACAAGTTGTATCTCCGTATCTACTGGAAGTACTAGAACGGAAACGATCCCAAAAACTTCGTATCCGCATAGGGTACTACAAAAAGAAGTCTACTGATCCGACTATGTACAAGACAAAAAGAACTTCTACTACTACGCGTCTAAAACGCTCTGCTCAACTAGCTGCGGTCAAGTCAGTGCTGCCCTTTACGGCCTGAAACTCCTCAGGGTCCTCCTCCGGATCCTCCTCAGAATCTGTACCAAAAACGAGCTGAAGAGCCTCGTCAACCCTCAAAGTGGTGCCGTCTAATAGTACAAGTGGTGGTGGCGAAGGCACGTCTGTAACTGTCCTCTCAGAGTCGTCTAAATTGGGCTCTACTGTACGCTTCTTCAGGGGAAGAAGGTGCTCAGAAAGTGGACTAGACACGTACACCTCTGCAGAACGGGCCCTGAATGGTTCTGCCTCAAACTGTCCAAGGACCCTCATCCACTCAGCACAAATCTCCTCAAGTGGGGTAAGAGGAGATGGCAACTCTAGCAACGCAGCAAGCTTTGCGTCTCTCTCTAAGTACTCGGCTCTAAGAACTAACCCCTCACTAGGTGCAAGTACTGGCGGCAACTCTAATAGTGCAACCATCTCCGGATCCTTGGCAAACGGCTCAAGCTCGGGATCAGTAGGGATATGGAGGTAGGGAAAGTACTCCTGAACCGGAACAGACCACATGACCCGACTCTCAAAGAATTGCCTATGTATGGCTAGAGCGAATCCAGAAAAGTCGCCGATCGGTTCGGGGTCGTCACCGATCAGTGCAATGTGGTACCAAGCTATGTCATGTGCCCAACCGTGCCACTCGTTGGGCAGCCGTACAGTCAGATCGGCTATTGCCTGACGCTCAGAGACAAAGTGACAGGCTGCATAGAAGCGTGCAGCGAAGTCATTGACTAACTACCCTATATCATGGTTCAGGTCCACCTCGTAGTCGTAGTACTCGTCCAAGATCTCGTCCACTACTGTACGCTATCTCAGAGGTTGGCTCTTTCGAGCCGTGACACGTGTAGCAGGCATCCTAGAAAGATTTTAAGAGAACACGGATCAGTAACTGGTAGGATAATTAACATATCTTAAGGAATTCTTAAATTACAATTAGAATATTCCATTATTCAAAATTGCAATACTTAACCACTTAATCAAACTTATCTTAATCATCTAGCAATTCAATAAATTGCACTCAAACAATACACGAAAACAAACCATTTCCCGCGATCTTCTTTTCATCTCTTTTAACTTATTATCTTTATTATTCTTTATTTCATTTCCTTAAAAGGAAATTCTTATGGCTTTCATTCATAAAAATAATTCGACTCCAACGAGTCTGTTGTTCATATCACATTACGCATGTGACATTCGTTTGTTCACTTTGATTCCCTTTACTTTGTCCTTTCTGATCCGATCGTTTTTTTTTTAATATCTTGGAACCAATTCTTCTTAGAACGTATATGTTCTCAAAGAATCCGGAAGGCCTTAGAATTAGTCTAGATTTTCATGCCAAATAAACATCTCAATCAAAGAAAATTATAGCTCACATAGTTTCACATACTTTCACAAAGTATAGTACTCATAATTTCACATAATTCACATAATATCATAAAGTATAACTCTAATACTTTAATCACATTCATACTTGACACTTAAACAAAAATTTCTTCTTAAAAGAAATCATACTTCCGAAACTCTTTCCTTACTTTCCTTCTTTAGTTGAGTCGACGTAGCAAAAGGTTGAGTTGTCATCTACACTCTTATACTTTAGTGTTACGACCTAACTTAACTTGAAAGAAGACTTAGGTGTAGAGCATATACAAATACTCCACCTAACTACTGAAAAGAACTTGTATACAGAGCAGAAACGACTGCTCTTATACCACTCTGTCACAGCCCCAAATTCCGAGGGACGGCAAAGCCGGGGTGCGACTAGGGGTTGGATTAAAGAAGCGGGGAAAAAGGGGGATAAATGAATAATCAAACAATAATTAAACAATAACTGATATCTGTGAACAGATTTTTATTGAAAGAAAGAGAGTCGACCTTGAAGGATCGCTCGACAAGTTGTTCTAAACAGAAACTAAGTTCGAACTACGAGTCTTAGACCGAAAGGTTTATACATTAACTCAAAAAAAGAGTTTGGCAGCGGAAAGCGTAAAGCTTGACATACAGTTCTTCATTCTATTCATAACCCTACTCAACCTCCTGCCGCTCTCGTCACTCAACCTGCACATTTATAAAACATATGCAGGGCTAAGTATAAACATACTTAGTGGGCACATTGCTGAAAACATATCATAAGTATAGATTAAATGAGGCATCTCAATAAATAGCGCATCGGGGTTTTTCATCAAATACCCGAGCCTACTAAACATTTTCTTTCACTTTTCACAATATAGTTTGGCCAAGCCTTTACTTGATATTACGTTCAAACTTGCCCAACTTCTGTTTCAACGCCGGGGAAGAGTTAACTTCTTCCGCGCACGTTCTATTCACCGTGGCTGGCTACCCCTCAACAGGGTACCATACACACCGGCTATCGTGTACACTTAAACCCTGGAAAACCCTTTCTGGTTATCTCAGCGATCCGATCGATTAGTTAGACCCCATTTGGCTAACTCAGAAAGGCACAAGAGAACTCACATAAAACAAAGTATTTTCATGCCTTGATAATCACTTTAAAACACAGTTATAAAGCGATAAGTAAACATTTTTCGAGCATTGCTCATTTGATTTGATATAGAAAAGCCCACACATTTTTTATAGAAAGCCCACCTTAGGCGATTTACAAAACTAAAACATGAGCTTCCGGCTTTGGTCTTTCGTCCTGTCTTCTAAACTCGACTTCCTCCTTTGAACGCAAATAATCAAACTTTAATAAGCTGTCGAGACAATAAAGAAAAAGGAAATCGAATTCGTTTTATGACTTTTAGGCCTTTGCACTTAACTACATTCTTTTGATTAACAAGGAAACGAGACTCGTTCATATCTTGTTTGGAAACTGACTCGGTTCCTTTACTCGACACTTAGGTCAGTTAATTAATGGAAGTTGAAAGCATATTTCGATTTCCGAAATCCGATGAAAAGTTGGGATAAGACAGTCCAAAATTTGCCTGGAAAAATAATAAAATCTGACTTTCTCCGGTGAACTCGTATAGCAGAAAAATTGAATGTAAAGTCTGACAGTTTTTCGATCTGAGTTTTCGAACGAAAATTTTATCGGACGCGAAAACCCTAATACAGTAGTCGTTCAACCGACTTCTGGAATTTATTTTCAGAAACGGATTTCACTGTTAGTCTTAGAATCGAAAATCCTTAACTTAGGCGTGCAAAGCCTTAATTAATAATTAAATTTTTATTTTAACGACGGAAGAAATATCTGGGGTATTACACAGAGTCTGTTGGTTTAGTACTTGGATAGAATCGAGAAACTTAGAAGGATCGAGTTAGATAAGTCAAGATAAGTTGAGAAACTCGAGTCATGTAGAAGTCCTACAACCGAGCGTTAGAATTCATTTATTGTTTTCGGGAAATAGAACTTGTCCTTATAAGAATATTAACCTTGAAGGAATAAGTGAATTCCGATAATAAGAAGCGAGTGGAGTCCAGAAGTAAGAAGCGAGACGAAACGAGGTATTACGAGCAAAACCACCGGATGACAGGTGGACTTTCTAAACCGAAACTGAAATGATGAATGCATGTACTATCTATGTATTACGCGTGCTTTTCAAATTGATTGACTTGCCTAAATATTCTGAATGTTTTGGTATGCAATCATCTACGTGTTAAAGTTATTAAGGTCTTGTAGATGCACGGGATAAAGGTCCTATAAGATACAGGACAATGCATGCATTAGTTAAGGTGACTGTATGCCTTGCTTCGGTTGGGCCGGTCAAGATGTTCGAGGAGGAGGCCTACTTCCCGACACCACAGAAAGATAAGTTGTAGATTGATTCATACCTGAGTATAAATGACTTCAGTCGATTTCAGAAAAGTATGAAAATATTTTTATGGCTGTCACAAGTGGTAAACTGTTTTTAAACGATTATATATTTAACCGTTGTGACGCAGTAAAAGAGGCAAGTCTAATCATATAGCTCTAATGAGCAGAGTTTCAAATGTTTTTGGCATGTGTTCACTGAGTACGAAGTACTCATGCCCTGCATGTTATTTCTAAAACGTGTAGGTTAGCTCAGATGAGGAAGGATGCGGTGTGCTTGGGGTGACTCGTTGCTAACACTTTCTAAATAAATGTTTAAGCTTGATGTTATGTGTCTTCACACATAGAACCTTGGGATTTTGAATCGATGGTCATAATCCGCTGCAATTTTATCATTTCTAAAATAACCTCGTCTTGCATGCTCGATTCCTAATGATGAAAGAGCCCGTGAGTTCAAGAATTTCTTAAATCCTTTTTGAATTCCACTTAAAACTTGTTGGAATCATCTAATGATTCTTCAAATCTACTTCACCTCCACTTGATGATTAAAAGTTAAAAATTGGCCCACTTACTTTTTGAATGCAACATTTATTGATAACCAAACCTGATCCTTTAATTGAATCGATATCCAAAATCTTGACAAATGTTCGTTTCTTGTGAAATCATTAATTGAAAATCCACTTTATTTGCGAGCAAGTTTGGTTGATGATGTTATTATTTAATTATCGAGCATGTTTCTTTGAATAAAAGTTCGTTGTTCTACCTCACTGCCCCTTTTTTTCTAGTCGTTTTAATACATTAGAAATCGGGTTGTGACATGATGGTATCAGAGCAAGTCATCTGCTCTAGACTTAATCGAGTATCTCTTGAATTCATTCGAGTGATCTTTGAATCTATTTGAGTCGCTAACGAGCCAAGCACCCCACCTCATCCAGCTACTAGGTACGAAAAATTTTAAAGTTTTTTTAAAAGAATTAGAATTTTTTTTAAAGTATTAATAAGAGTGAATCAAATAAAGAAAAGAAAGATTTTTGCCAAAGCAAGATAAAAGAGAAATTTTATAAAGTAAGGCAAAATTTTATTTTCCTGAGAAAGAAAGAGAAAGAGTTGGGCAAGGAGATCGAATAATCAAACTATTGTAACTTTATTTCGATAATCAAGTGAGAATCGAGGTAAGTTTGAGTTATAGAAGCGAGTATACAAAATAATTAATATCATAAGATATTTCTATAAATTGTTGTGATGGGTGTGATGATTGTGTTGATATGAAGTTTTGTTGAGAATGATTGAGTTTGAATGTTTAAAATATATAGGATGACTAACGACGAGAATTTAGCTATTAAGCAAGAATTCGATTGTATACAGAAAAGTTATTTTGAAAATCTAGCCGAATTTCTAGTACGTTATCACAAGTTATGGCTAGTAGTTCTGTACTTTGGAGTTAGTCCCCTTGAGGGAATGACCCACCTAGTTAACGTCCTCCCGGATGAATGGTCCGAATGGGCAGCATCATTAATACCCACCTATATGAGACAGCAGCACGATAGCGTATGCTGGCCAGGAGACTACAAAAGGGTTTATAGCAAAAATAACCGATCAGTTTATGCGTTTTGGTGAACCCCCGCCAAGACCGTTTGTCGAGAATCGAGATGGGATTGCTCCGTATGAGATGCCTCTGTTGCCTCGTTCTCCTCCAAACAATACGCGCGACTACTTGAAAAATTTTCCTCTGAATAATAATTATCCGCTTGAGTTCAAAACATTGTCGAGTTCTCGAGGAACGCAACTTGAGGGACCCTACGATGCTTTCCGAGCATTGCCAATCTCGAACAGTAATTTAGAAACGATCTACTCTCCTAACCAAGAGAGGTCTTTTAATGATTATGCCGAGGAAGCAACAGTAGGAACCGGTTATCTTCAGCCGATTTTAGGAATCCGTCTAGGATCACCACGAGTTCCTATTCGGAGATCCAAGCGAGGGTTTCCATTTGAGATTGAGAATAATAGAGACGTGTCAACTTATTCTCAACCGTACATTATCGATAATGACGAAACATTTCCTTACAACAATGGTAATGATATTAAGACGCCATCATGGATTACCCAGTAACCCCAGAGGATGACCAAACTCGTGCTAGTTAAATGGCAATTATGATTGAGAGCAGCGTAGGAGATAACTTGAGCGAGAATGTCATCTAGAAAATTTTCAAGAAAGCCATGGAAGAACCAAACAATCTTTAAGATTTGGTCGAACGAAATTAAATACGACGTCTATATGTAAATTAAGATAGGCCGCGTGAAGGAGAAGATAAAACATCGCGAAGATGTTAGGAAAATTTTGAATGTAATTATTCCTACTTCTCGTAAAGTCCTCAAAATAGGCCACCGTCAGGTGAAATATGAAGTAATCATAAGTTTTGGTCTTGAGTTAATTGTGAGGCTTAAGATATAATCAAGAATGTTTAAGGGTTGAGAACCGAGAAAAGAGAAAAGATAAGAATCAAATCGAGATCAATATTAGAGGATAAGTATAATATGTTTTTTGGCTTAAATAAAAAAAAATTAAACAATAGTTGTGACATATTTTGAGATAATAAATGAGAATATGAGAATATGAGAATATGGGAATATGAGAATATGAGAATAAAGTATACCTAAGTGAGCATGAAGTATAAAAATCGAGTTAAGAAGTTTTAGAAGAAATAAATAAGTGTTTTATTAGAGGAGAAATATTAAATAGAAACAAGCAAGAGAAATGAGGATGTTATTAAGTCAATTATGGCGAGTAAGTGAAATGATGTTTTAAATTGAGCATTTAAAGTAGTAAGCATGAGTTAGATGTCAAGTGAGAAATAATAATTGAAGTATTGACCAATTCACGACAAAGAAAGAGCCTGAGCAAGCATGAAGACTTAGATCGAAATATGAAGTTGTGAGAAAAATAGCAAATGCTTTTATTAAGAGAAGAGAATATTAGGAAATATTTTTTTTTTGAAGTAGAAAAGAAATTGAATATTATAGTTAAGGTAAGAAAATAAAGGAATAAATATATTACTAGTGTTTTTCTCCGATTAATTAGAAACTTAAAAGTGTGAGCGTTAATCGAGAAAGGTTTACGATATTATTATAAGTATTACGTATGAAGAAAATCAGAGAATAAGTTTGAGCGAAAGAGTAATGATTAAAATCTTAGAATCAAGAAAGTTTAACCCTTCTTCAGAGAGGAATTTTGATAAATTGAGGAAATAATTATATCAAGAAGAATGAAAGTAATTAGCAATTATTTAAGTCGAAGATATTATATTTTGAGTAATTATTCTAGCATGAAGCTAATTATTTGAGAAATTCCTTTCCAATCTATAAAAAGAAATTTCTTTTGAAAATCAAGAAAATTTTTAGATTGAATAATATGTCAATATGGTTGAAAGGATGGAGCGTAAGAATAGATGAAAGGAATTTATAGATGAGTGCATTAGAGCAAAGGACGTATTTTTTTTAATAGAAAGATACAGTCGAAGAGAAGATGTACAAATTATTTTTGTACAAGATGATTAAATTTAAATCTATTTTCTTACAAGTTCGAGTGAGCTAACTCACACTAAAATCCTTAAATGAGCTTATATGCAAGAATGGATATATATATATATAAATAGAAAAAGGATCAGATTCTCAATAATTCCTCGATTCTAGAGTTGGATGACGATGATCGCAACGCCTTAATATTTCCATCCAACTAAAGGAAAAGCATATTTGTAGCAATTATCCGAGAGAAAAGCTTCGGTATAAAAGAAATAGATAGAGTTGAGATAAATCGAGAAGGAAAAATTCGTAGATGTCAATCAAGTAATGCGTTTTCCTGAAGTAAACACGCTAGACCTAAAATCTAAAGAAATCTCGCTAGTGATAGTTTAATGATGTATTGAGAACTAATTTGATTAAATGAAAGCATATCATAGTCTCTTATAAGTGCTTGCGTAATTATCTTCAAGATAAAAGCAGAAGAGGTAAATTGGGAGCTTAAGAGAAATAAACCATGAAGGTAAAGCGGCGATAAATTTTATAAGTTTTTCTCAAGTTTAAAATCAAAATCAGAAAATTCCAAAATAATCGAGAAGTACATACCGAAGAGTTATCGAGAGCAAAAAACGAATGAATTTGCGAGTTTGAGTCAAAGAGAAGAATGATAGTAGTCGAGTATGATTGTGAGTTTTGCAAGTTAGCTTGTTTCGCCCCGCAGGGTGAATTCAGACGAGAAGATGTGCGTTTGTTTTGCGCTATTTTGAGACGAAATATTCGAATAAATTCCTGCAAGCTAGAGTGATCTGACTTCTGCCGTAAACTTTAGATCGAGCCGTAGACATGAATTTGGCCATGCTGACGAGAAGAGAATTGCATTCCTTAGTACCTCCTTAATTTCAAGGACAAATAACGAAAGCCGCAACCCCTTAACCCTCCCTACACGGTTAGATAATAAAGAAGTGGTGGAAATCACCAGAGTAAGAGGATGTGGCATGAAAAGAGACAGCACCACCCGCAGCAGCCTCTTTGACAAGGGTAGCCACGCCACAAGAGAGTTATCGCGATAAAACAGAAAGTTGGAAACAAGGACCAGGGAAAAACTCACGAGTATGATCAAGCAACGAGATGTGCCAAGTTGATATTGGTACATCGCACTTGTTTTCAGCAAGTGTTTACGTAGATACTCTTGGCCTAGTAAGAAAAGAGTCGAATCGGGAGTTTAGAGTGTCGATCCCTTTGGGTAGGATTGCGATAGTTTCGTGCGTTCGCTCGAATTTAGATTTTGAATTTAGAATTCATGAGTTATCCGCCAAGTCCTTGAATCAGATTCAGTTATGGGACATGGATAATTTAGGGTAGATAAATCAAAAAATTTGTAACGTTTAGAAGTGATTAGTGGAGGATTTTGTCATAACCCAGAAGAAAAAAGCTAACCGAAGTTCATAGTATTGAAAAGAGAAAGTAGAAGAGATTGCCGATTATTTCTGCTATAAAAGAAGAAGAGTGATGAAGAGAGAGGATACATTTGTGTATCAGAATAAAGATGAGGAGCAAGAGTTAAGTATCGATGATGTAGTAGTAGTTATAAAGTAAGAAGATGTTTTTCGAGAAGTATTGCCAAAATGCCACTCGATAGACAATAGAAGTACACGATTGATTTAGAGATGGAGCAGCCTATGGCACCAAAGGAGCTTCGAGAGTGAAAGGTTCCCTCACAAGAGATGTTGAATTTAGATTCCTTCGACTGAGTGCAACCCCGCGTTAAGCGCCAACTCTGTGATGAAGACAAAAGACTGTAGTCTAAAGATGCGTAAAAATTGCCAAGAGTTTATCAAGATTTCGCTCAAGAACAAATACCCTTTGTGACAAATAGACGACTTAAAGGAGTCAGTACTTTCTCCAAGATCGAGTTATGACCTGGATAACACCAATTGAAGAATAAGCAAGAAGATATTCAAAGGACTATTCTAGTTCAAGATGCAAACAACATCACAACTATTTGGATTGACGAATGCTCTAGTAGCATACATAGATTTAATAAATCAAGTCTCCCATGACTATTAGACAAGTATAAGCCGAGTGTGGGAAGCCTCTCAGGATCGCGTTAGAGGAATTGAGAGCTAAGAAGTTGAATGACAAAGTCAGCAAGTATGAATTTTGGCTAAAAGGAAATGGAATCCCTAGGACACAATGTGCCGTCCGAAGGAACTGAAGGAATGAAAGTTGATCCCGCAAAATTGCAAGCAATTTAAGATTGTAAACCATCAACCTCACCCAAGAAATTATGAATGGTGTAGCATGATGCAACAGAAGATTCATTGAAGAATCCCCCAAGGAAGTAAAGTTAATGATCAATTTACTAAATAAAGATTCAAAGTTTAGTGGATCTAAAGAGTGCGAAAAAAAAAATTAAGATCTTATACTGAGACTAACCTCCGCTCTAGTGTTAACCTTATTGAGAATTGAAAGGACTACAGATGCATTGATGAAAGGACCAGACTGTGTCCTAATGCAAGATGGAAAAGGTTATAGCCTCTGCGTGAAGGCAACACCAACCTTGTGAGTAAACGTACCCTAATCATGATTTGAAATTAGCAGCTGTAGCGCATGCGTCAGGGATATAAAGATATCATCTGTAAGAAGTTAAGTGTGAATCTCGTTAGATCACAAGAATTTGGAATGTTTCTTCGATCAGAAGAACATAAGTATGAGACCGAGAAAATGACGTGAGTGAGTAAAGGACGATAATCTTAAGATTTTCTAGTACCTCAGAAAAGCCGAGGTAATGGCCGATGTCCTAAGTAGAGAAGAAATCCCGAGTTAGGGTTTATCCTTTTTAAAGAGAAAAGATTTATAAAAGAATTAGAGCGAATGAGAATAGAAGTTGTTTAGCTTCTGTTTTCGAGGGAGCAAGAAATTGCACCATTTTGGTAGAGATATAGGCATGAGATCTTGAGTTAGATGGCTAAGAAAACAGGGTGAGATGGAGAAAGTGAAGCTTAAAATTTGAAAGGAAGGAGTTGAAGATTTTCGAGAAGCGAATGTTAACGCTTTATCGTTCTAGCATTTGCATACCCAATGATGAAGAGCTTAGAAAGAAAGTTATGAGTTCGTTTAACTCAAAAAATCGAGAAAAACGAGACGTGTGATGTGAATAGTAACTTTCTGTCTTATGTGAAATATTTTATTAATAAAATATTAATAAAATATTTAGATTTATTTTTAAAGTCAAGTACTTGAGTTCAGAGTCTGTTAATTTAGTACTTGGATAGAATCAAGAAACCGAGAATGATCGAGTTAGATAAGTCAAGATAAGTTGAGAAACCTGAGTCATGTAGAAGTCCTTCAGCCGAGCATTAGAATTCGTTTATCGTTTCCGGGAAATAGAACTTGTCCTTATAAGAATGTTAACCTTGAAGGAACGAGTAAAGTCCGATAATAAGAAGAGAGTGGAGTCCAGAAGTAAGAAGTGAGACAAAACGAGGTATTACGAGCAAAACCACCGGATGACAAGTGGACTTTCTAAACTGAAACTCAAATGATGAATGTGTGTACTATCTTTGTATTACGTGTGCTTTTTAAATTGATTAACTTGCCTAAATGTTCTGAATGTTTTGGTATGCAATTTTCTACGTGTTAAAGTTATTAAGGTCTTGTGAACCCACGAGATAAAGGTCCTATAAGATACGGGACAATGCATGCATTAGTTAAGGTGACTTTGAGTCTTGTTTCGGTTGGGCCGGTTACGGTGTTCGAGGAGGAGGCCTACTTCTCGACACCACAGAAAGATAAGTTGTAGATTGATTCATACCTGAGTATAAATGACTGCAGTCGATTTCAGAAAAGTATGAAAATGTTTTTATGGCTGTCACAAGAGGTAAACTGTTTTTAAACGATTATATATGTAACCCTTGTGATGCAGCAAAAGAGACAAGTCTAATCATATAGCTTTAATGAGCAGAGTTTCAAATGTTTTTGGCATGTGTTTACTGAGTACGAAGTACTCACGCCCTGCATGTTATTTCTAAAACGTGCAGGTTAGCTCGGATGAGGAAGGATGCGGTGTGCTTGGGGTGACTCATTGCTATCCACTTTCTAAATAAATGTTTAAGCTTGAGGTTATGTGTCTTCACACATATAACCTTGGGATTTTGAGTCGATGGTCATAATCTGCTGCAATTTCATCATTTCTAAAATAACCTCGTCTTGCATGCTCGATTCCTAATGATGAAAGAGCCCGAGCAAGAATTTCTTAAATCCTTTCTGAATTCCACTTAAAACTTGTTGGAATCATCTAACGATTCTTCAAATCTACTTCACCTCCACTTGATGATTAAAAGTTAAAAATTGGCCCACTTACTTTTTGAATGCAACATTTATTGATAACCAAACCTGATCCTTTAATTGAATCGATATCTAAAATCTTGACAAATGTTCGTTTCTTGAGAAATCATTAATTGAAAATCCACTTTATTTGTGAGCAAGTTTGGTTGATGATGTTATTCTTCAATTATCAAGCATGTTTCTTTGAGTAAAAGTTCATTGTTCTACCTCACTGCCCCTTGTTTTCTAGTCGTTTTAATACATTAGAAATCGGGCTGTGACAGCAAGGATGTGGATGGAGAGGACAACTTGGTGGTGTGTTTCTTTTTTAGTCGAAAGTTTAAGCTGGCAATTGCATGTCTTCATACATGTAGTTGTTGGAATTGAGTCAATGTCTCCGCTGCATTATACTTTCTTTTGATATGTCTTTTGATAATACTCTCATGATTTGTTGGTACCAAGAGCAATGTGCTCGAAACAATTTACTGTTTTTCTTTAATTACCGAATGATGTGAACTTGACATACTTATTCTCTTTTGGATAATCTCATGTAAATTTTTAATGCCTGTTTGTTGTTGAATTGTAACTTGAAAGCATATTTATTTTTGTTATCACTTTCAGTCAATATTCCCTTGTTTCCCGAGCATGAATCCCTGCGTGAGTTAAGTTTATTCGATGGTTTCCTATCATTTCTCGCACCTCCGGAAACGGGGTGTGACATCTTTACATCCCAATGTTAATATGCAATAATTTCCAAGAATTGGTAGAAACATGTATTATGTATATATGTTACATGCTTGATATAGTTGTTGATATATGTGTTTAGTTACTTTGAAAATTACAAGAGTAATATTACTAACCTAATTATTACTCATACAGTTTTCACTGCAATTCAACAAACTTTTGAAAACTATTTACACAAAAATACATGTTTTGTACTTAAAAAAAGACTCAGACAGTTATACTCAAATACTTGAAAAATTATTTGATAAAATACATAAAAAATGATTGTACTTGTATGCTTCTATATATGTGTTCTGAATAGAAATAGATGAATTTATTAGAAAAACATCAAACATCATCTTCAAATTAAAGGACTCATCTTAAAAACATAACTACTCTTGATGTGTTGCTATAATTAGCACTAAATTGGGTAGTCTAGATAAAATACAAAATTAAGACACCTTTATCCTAACAAAATGATGATAATTGAATCTGAGCACAATAAGATGAGTGTACTACATAAATAGAAATAAGCTAATATTATTACTTAATACTTCAATTTCAATCTTAATCCTCTTCATTCCCAACAAATGAGATTTGCTATTTTAGTTGGGATCCCCTTCTTTTATAACAAATTTGCCATTCTTTATTTCAGCTTCACCTACATTAAAATCACCAATTTCCTCTTACCATAAGTGGAATTAATCTAGTCTCCATCTCCATCAAATGCAACATCTACTGCATTGGGAGCATCTCAATCTCCATCAAATGCATATTGATTGCATGGGGAGTTAAAGAGTTGGACTCACAAACCTAAAATAAAGGAAAATATTAAACATTAATTTCAAATTTAAGGAAAAATAGATCATAATAAACATTATCACCTTAGGAGCAATATCTACATTTGTCAGATCAATAATCTAGGAATCATGCTGGAAAAAGTCACTGATCTCATTATCCTAATCAAACATTGAGACAAACTCAACAATGTCTAGACTAATACCTAAATATCTCTGCACAATGTAGGGAATAGTGCAAACACTCTCACAATTTTAAGTATTATTATGCTTCAAGTTCGTCTTATTTCTAGCTTGAAGCTTGAAAAGAAGATGTCCTTCCAATTAGTGCATTTTGTACTTCGATAAGGATAGATAGTTTACCCCAAAATCAAACATAAAATTAGAATTACTGCTAAGATCACAACATATCGAAAAATAGAAAGATAATACTAAGTTTATAAAGTTAAAATTATACCCCATCTCTTTCAATATTTATATCCCTAACATTTTTTCCAATGACTTGCATATATTTCTGGTCCCATAATAACAGCTGGTTTGGCAGTGTAGCAGCCATAAAAAAAACATCAATACTGAGCCTGAACTTGTTTTGTAAAATAATAATTAAGTTTTAGTTTAATGTTAAGACATTTAAGTACCTAAAACTATAATATATGACATAAACCTTTGAATGACAGAATCGTCATAAAAAAAACACCTATCATAATAGAACTTGTGATTCGTTTTCACCACATTGATGGTGCATTTCCTGCAACTCATATAGTAACATAGACCATTGCATTTCTCAACCTTAGCACTAACACAATAGACAGTGACGTATCCAAGATTTTCAATTCAGGGGTAAGAAATACCACAAATAGTTACATAATCATAAGCATAAAATATATTTAACATTATAAGTAGTACATGTCAATATATTGTTCAATTATAAAGATACACTTCAAAATACAAAAGAAAACTACATAAGTAATCTACTTTTTTATTCGACAAATCTTCATTTGTTGAAAGTGATTGACAACCTCGTCATAAAAAACTTGGAGAAACATCTCTCTCGATGAAAGTGACCAAATAATCATTCAGAAATTGTGTCACAGCCCGAATTCTAGTGTATAAGAACGACTAAAATCCATTGGACGGTGAAGGTGAAACAACGAAAAATAAACAAAGGAACATACGTACCACTATGTCACAACCCGAATTCTAGTGTATAAGAACGACTAAAATTCATTGGACAATGAAGGTGAAACAACGAAAAATAAACAAAGGAACATACTTGGATACAAAGGTTTTTTTATTGAAAGCGAAAACAGTTGATTAACTTGCTTTCAATTAACCATCTCAAAAGCTCAATTGAAAAAATTTGTTATGTAAGAGTCGAGAGAAAAATCAAATAAAGTGTCGAGCATGAAACTCATCAAATAAATATCAGAGTTGGAAGAATTTAAAACACGATTAAGTATCGGTAATGCAGAGGAATATTACATCAAATCCCAAAGTTATATGTATGAAGACATATAACCTAAGCTTAAACAATTCTTGACTCAAAACTACGAACGCCACCAAGCACACTGCACTATCATCATCCGAGCTAACCTGCACGTTTTAGAAATAACATGCAGAGCTGAGTACTTCGAACTCAGTGAACACATGCCAAAATAAATTGAAAGCTTGCTCGATAGAGCTATATAATTGAGGCTTGCCTCTCTTGCTGCATCACAAGCGTTACAGTTATAAAATAGTTAACTTGTGCATACAGGAAAATCATTTCATTTTTAAAAATGTGCGCGCGCACAATAATATATATAGTAGGTATGAATCAATCTACCACATAATCTCTTGTGTCGAGAAGTAGGCCTCATTCTCAAACACGGTGATTGGCTTAACCGAAGCAAGGCTCACAGTCACTTCAACAATTAACAACACGTGTATTCCTGTCTTACACAGGATAATAATAACTCAAGTAAATGATTAAACATACCAAAACTCAGATAAAATGGCAAGTCAATTAATTTAAAAACTCACATAATATGATAATAGTAATCACATTCATCGATTTGTTTCGGTTAGAAAGCCCACCTGTCATCCAGTGATTTTGCTCGGAATACCTCGTTCCACCTCAATCCTTACTTCTGGACTCCACTCGTTTCTTACTATCGAACTTCACTCGTTCCTTTAAGAATAACATCTCGTTAGGACGAGTCTAATTTCTAAAATCGAAAACGAGTTCTAACGCTGGGATGAAGGACTTCTACATAACTCGGGTTCTTAACTTATCTTGACTTATCTAACTCGATCTTTCTCGATTTCACTAACCAAGTACTAAACCAACAGACTTTCACACTCAGGTACTTGACTCAAAAATGACCAATTATTTTAATAATTAAATAATCCACAAATATCAAGGAATCACTATTCACATCACGCATATCGTTTTCTCGATTTCTCAAGTTAAACGAACTCAGAAAATTACGAAATAAATTCTCGATTTCTAATCTCACAAATCATTCACAAACAGACATTCAGATCAAGAATCAGACATTCACAAACAGATAAACGATCGACTTTGATAAATAGATGGAAAATGAAAAATTTTCCAAATATAATTAAATATTCTAGAAAAATTCTAGAAAATCACATAAATTTATTTAATCATAATTATAAACTCGGCAACTCATTTAAGAATCGGTTATTTATTCATGCTGACTCAACTCTGCTCGACTTTTCAACTTAAAAACAAAAGTTCTCGGTTTTGAATGAAAATAGATTCATTTATCTTATAAAAATTTAACGAATCCAAAAATGGAATCGGATTTGAAAACCAAGACCTCGTTCAAAAATTCTCGGAATAAAGTAAGGCACTGTTTTTCTCGTGAAACATGCACATGTTCTAAAATTCTCAAACTTTCACGATTAGCTTATAATAAATGTAATCGAAGAATTATTCAATAAATTTGAACTCTTGATTTATAAATCGAATAACTTCTAATTTAATTTTTCTCAAGCTTCGACTATTATTCCATTTCAAGCATAAGGGCTCATTTTTGTTCGATTCAAGTTCCAACATGCTCGATTTTATTTTCTAAGCTCATTTGACTCATTTTCTCACTTAACTTTATTTTAATTTTAGAAAATCGACTTATTAGTGCACAAAAACTTCGTTTTGGCATAACTTTTTCATACGAACTCCGAATTCAGAAATTCAAAAGGCTATTATACTTGTTTTAATCCAAATTTTATCTTGGAATCATTGTTTACATCATATCTCATTCGAATTTTCCAGTTTTTCTGAAAAAATTTCTGCACAACATAAAAATCTCTACACTTGATTTTTTTCATCAATTTCAAGTTCTATCTCACTTAGAAAAATTCCTAATGCTCAATTCTTCCATCAAATTCAGCAAATAATTATATGTTTCAACTTTTCTAAAGAAAAATTAATAAAAATTTATGCTTCTCACTTATTAAATAAAAATGCTCAAATAATCCATAAACTCATATTACTAACAACAATCATTCAAGAACATCAAAAATTCATCAACATATATATATATATATATATATATATATATATATATCGGTTTTCATAAAAAAAAAAATAACCAAATAATTTATTTCTTCACTCAATCCTCAAATTATGCATAAATCTTCATAAAACTCATCAAATCCATCATAAATTTCTTAATAAGAATTTAGGAAATAAATCCCTAAATTTTCTATCAAAATTTTCGGTCCTCTTCATGTTAAAAGATCAAAAATTCATAACTTCATATTCAAGCATTCAAATCACTCTAAATCATCATATATCACTCATCAACTCATTCGTTAAACAAATCATCAAAAACTCTTCTTTTTTTTTCTCTACTTCTCCATCAATTTTTATGAAGAAACATAAGGAAAATTTCTTCTCTTTTTAACTTCTTATCTCATACCTTCTAGATTAATTTTTAGAACTCACTTTCATCATCAATTTCATGCTTAATCCATCATCACAAAATTTCCTAAAAATATCTACAATTTTTGGCACATAAGGAAATTAAACACACATGATTTTTCCTTCATCTTTTCACATACATATACATATACAAGAATTATAAACAACATACCTAGAAATCAAAATCAAAACTCCTCCTCCTTGGCTTCAATCTTCGACGTTTTTGAGGTGTGAGAAAGGATTTGGATTTCTACTTCTATTTCCTTGCAATAAAAATACTCAAGAGTTTAAGAATCAAGACTAGGATTAAAAAGCTTCAATCCCTTACTCACATGACCATGATGGTCGAACAAAATAAGGGGAAGAGAAGGAATTTCTCATAGCTAGAATCAAGCACAAATGGAAGAGAAGATTTACTTACTTACTCTTGATGATTTAGATGGATAGGGGTGAAGATTTCTTCAAGAATTTCTCATTTCTTCAAACTCCTTCAATGGAGGAAATTGTGTGTGTTTGTGGGTGTGTGTAACCGAGAGAGAGAAGGAAGGAAAGAGAGGGAGAGATGGAATTATGCGTGAGGGAGAGTGAGGGGGATGAGAGTGAGATAAATTGAGAAAGTGTGTCTCACTCTCTTGAGAGTGAGAGTGGGCAATCCAATTAAAGAATGAGGGAGTGAAAGCCATGTTGGCTGAATAAGGGAGAGATAAGGTGATTTTTGTCACATAAAAATCCCCGCAAGAAACTATTTTCCGGTACAAAACATCCCTCTTTAATCAATTAACTCTCAAACGACTCAAACTCACCACGTCACTTTCTCGAATCCAATTTCACTCTAAATCATCACATTCTTCACCAAATAGATCATGGATACTAGAAACCAAATTTTCGGATCAAAATTATGACTAACGAAGAAAACGTAAAAATTTACTATTCATATTCGTTCCTCAAAGAAATAAAATTCAAACTCATCTCAAACGTTTTTAGAAATTTTTCAAACATACACCAATGGTCTTAGAATAAATTCTAGATTCAAAAGACACTAATTTTACGAGGTTCAGAAATAGTCGATGAATAGTGAATTCTCGTCGACAATCACTATTCACTGAAAAATTAACTTTCTCAAAATTTCCCTGTCACAGCCCCAAATCCCGAAGGATGGCCAAGCCGGGGTGCGACTAGGGGTTGGACTAAAGAGGCGGGGAAGAAGGGGGATGAATAAGAATGAACGAATAAACAGACGTTAATAACAAAATAACTTCTATGAACAAGACTTCATTTAAAAGAAAGAGTTGATCTCGGAGGATCACTCGACAAGTTGTTCAAAAAGGAACTGAGTTCTTTGTACGGGCTTAGACCCAACAGATAGATATATATTAACTTCAAAAAGATTGGCAGCGGAAAGCGTAAAAAATTGATACAAGTTCTTTATTCTAATACGACTTCTTAACTCAACATCAACCACCGCCGCTCCCGTCACTCAACCTGCAGATTTAAAAACAAACATGCAGGGCTAAGTACATAAAGCACTTAGTGGGCACATCGCCGAAAACATATCATACTTAGTATAGATTAATCATGCATCTTTTCATAAACACTCGTAAGACTTAAACTGCTGTACACTTAATTCTGGATAACACCCTGAAGGTTAACTCAGAATCCGATCGTCTGGATAGCACTCTATGGGCTAACTCAAAATCTGTCCCTCTGGATAGCACTCTGTGGGTTATCTCAGAATCTGATCGTTTAGTTGGAATCTCTGGATAGCACTCTGTGGGCTAACTCAGAATCCAATACTCTGATAGCACTCTGTGGGCTAACTCAGAGAAGCATAAGAGAATTCACATATAACAATTCATCATGCACTAATAGTTACTTTAATACATACTTATTAAAGCAACAAGTAAACACTTTCGAGCAACGCTCATTTTATTTTGATAGAAAAGTCCACCTCAATCGTTTACAGAACAAACTTTAACTTTCTGTCTTCCGTCCTATCTTCAACTCCGACTTCCTCCTTTTATTGCAAATAAACAAACTTTAAAACTTAATTGCAACGATAAAAGAAACAGGAAAACGAAATCGGTTTTAGTCTTTTAGGCCTTTGCACTTTACTACTTTCTTATGATTAACTAATAAACGAGTCTCGATCAATTCTCGTTTACAAACTAACTTGGCTCATTACTCGACACTGAGGTTAGTAGATAATTGGATGTTGATAACTTATAACGACTTAGAAGTTCACAAGGAACGAAGTTAAAAAGAATTCAACTTAAGAAATTAAGTTTTGGAAATTTCTGCACAGGTCAGTAAGTTCATACAGAACAGGGTACTATGGAATAGGGGATGTATCTTATACCAAAAGAAAGCCACAGATGTCTAGTTCAGTCTCCAATTTACGGATCTTGGTTTCGTTAAGCGAGCTAAAAGTTATGACAGTTTCCGTAACGCATCGCAAAACAGTCCGCGCGAAACCCTAATGCTCGACAAAACTCGACGCACGATTCCCTAGGTTCGATCAATACTATTCCACTTTTATTTTCACGAAATTTCCATCTCGATACAGTCTACATGCAGTATCCCTTAACCGGGTTCACATTCACGTCTTTTGATTAAACAAACGACGAGCATAACCTCGTCCTTTTTCCACTAACCATTTACTAAACCAATTCAATTTTCAATTTCTATTTCATTCAACAACTTCTCGTTCATAATCTATAACTCATATTATCTCATATCTCGGATGGAAATGTCGTCAACTACAAACTTGTTCATCGACCGACAACAATCAATATTAACAAATTGGTTTTCCTTATTTGACTTTTCTATCGGCTTTTAATCTCGTTTCTTCGTCTCTTAACGAAATTCATATCTTCTTAGATTTCATTCAAATTCTACGGTTACGATCATCAACTAACAAGATTATCATAGGTTCGAATCACAAACCTAAATCATTACTTATGCTCGACTTATCGACGATTGCTCGTCTCTTAACAAAAATGCTACGTTCTCCGTTTTCGTTCAAATTTTACAACATCGATCATTATCTATCCAACATCACTAATATGTAAACCATATTCTAAAAACATTATCGAGCTTCAACTTATCGACGGACTTTCGTCTCTTACGATTTTCATTTTATTTTTAGAAAAATCTCAATTAATTATATTATCATCCTCCAACATCTTACGTACCATTTCTATATCCATTCATGAATATCATATCATCTACTCATTCAAATCATCACTTGTTCTTCTCTTACACTTTAATTTTTATTTTTAGAAAATTCTAAATTAATTCATGAAGTCATCTAACATCATATAGATCACTAATTCATCAATCAAATATCAAAGAAATCGAGCTACAAAAAACCTCTAAAACTACTAAAAATTTCGGTATTAACAAGATTAAGGGGAGGGATAATTTTCTTCATGATTTGATCCATAAAATCTATTCTTAAGCATACTAGAACATGAAATAAAGAAGAATCATCATGCTTCTTCACCTCCTATGTTTCGAAAAAAATAAAGATGATGGAATCAAGCTTTTATTCGGTTCATATCGTAGAAGAAACTCCTACCTTGCGAAATATGAAGTCGGAAATGAAATCAATCGGTAGATGGGAGACTTGTGAGCTTGAGAAAGCTTGAAGAATATGTCTTCAATGGAGGAATTTGAGAGAGAAATGAGAGAGAGAGAGAGAGAGATGACTAAGCTTATACTATTCCATAAAGTCATAAAATATCTCCAACAAAGGGAATGACTCGTTAAGGGGCGTTTGGGCGTGCCAAAAATGTCGGAAATATCTCGTTTCCGAGTCTAGAACGATGTTATAAAAGTCGAGAAATAATTTCTTAGATAGTTACGTATTCGACGAAATCTAAATCGACCATTAGATTAGAAATAAATCACATACTTGGAAAGCATATTTCGTTTTTCAAAATCCGATAAAAAGTCGGGACATCACAGTCCAAATTTTATCCAGAAAAATAATAAAAACGGATTTTTACTAACTTACTCGTCTCGCAAAAAGAGTGAATGTAAAATCAGACGGTTTCTCGATTTGAGTTTTCGGGCGAAAATTTTATCAGACGCGAAAACCCTAATACAGTAGTCGTTCAACTGACTTCTGGAATTTATTTTCAGAAACGGATTTCACCGTCAGTCTTAGAATTGAAAATCCTTAGCTTAGGCGTGCAAAGCCTTAATTAATTAGAAAATTTTTATTTCTCGTCGGAAGAAAATATCTGGGGTATTACATTTTACCCCTTTAACGAAAAATTTCGTCCCGAAATTTGCTTACCTCCTTCGCAAAAGTTTCCACGTAGCTTCCTCTTGCCCGTGGTAATTCCTAAACACTTTACTAATCGTATCGACTTACTTTTTAACTTTCGCACTTTTCGATCCACGATCGATTGCGGTCTTTCTTCATAACTTATAACTTAATCAAGAACAACGTCTTGTTGATGAATCACGCGTTTTAGAATTGAACACGTACTTTCTCATACGAGATACGCAACCATAATAAACATTCTATAGACTTTGCGACACGGCTAATCTATACACATTAAAACTATCTTTTCCAAGATATCAAAAAATCATATAAAGCTTCGTCTAAGCTTATACTGAACGTGAAGAAATAATCACAATAATCCTTAGCAGGAAAATCATGAGGAAAGTCCTGTCCTCATTCTCTAATTTTTATGTCTGATCTACATATAATCGCTTAAGACTTTTGTCACTTCTAGACTTTCTTCTCTTTGGTTCGAATCTGACGAAAGAATTGATTTATCACTTCACTGAGCGAATCTAGTTCTAGATTTTTCTCTTTCATACAAGACTTCGTAAGGCATAATACTTATCGTAGCCTGATAACTTTTACACTTTGATCTAACACTATCGACCTTAACATTTCTTCTAATACTTGAATCGTTCTCTCGGATTCACTTAAAAATTCTCTCTCGTAAGTTTGGTGTAGCTACTAGTGCTACTATTTGGTTTAGTTATTATCTCAGGTGCATCTAGCACTTCCAAATTCATCATTCCAATTTTCTGAACAAGTATTTCTTCTTCGATTAAGAGACACCCTACTTTAGTTGGGGTCTTGCGACTCAGTGCGTTTGCTACGACGTTTAGCTTTTCCTAGATGGTAATTGATACCACAATCATAATCCTTCCATCCCATGGATTATATCCATATCAACCATTTTCATTAACTCTTTACTTTAAGCGTTCACTTTCTTTACTAAACCCCTTTTCTTTCCACTTAAACAGTTCACAAAACTGAAATAGGTAATAACTTCGATACTAGTTCTATAAACTTTTTAACTTCCCAAGTTAAACAAGTTCCTTATTAACCAAGTTAAACTAACACGATTTACAAGAAATTTTCACGAAGTCAAAGCCCACTCACGGGGTCATATAAACATATACGTCGAACGAGTACTGTTTTGCCTTCAACGAGGACTTATACAAAATTAGACTACTACCAGTCTGAGTTACGCCAATTACTTGCCTAGTGACCCTTGCCCTTGTCCTGTACTTCTGGCCTATTCACAAATGTCCATGCATTCTGCTCTTGTTGCTGTTGTGACTGTTGTTGTTGCGGATGTGGCTGAGCTTGATTAGCTCTCAATGGTTGGGGCTGACCATACTGATTCGATCCTACTGGTTGCAATGGTTTCGGACAATTTCTTCTCACGTGTCCCTTCTTACCACAGTTATAACAACCGTCAATGTTTGCCAAACAATTACCAAAGTGCATTCTGTTACATTTAGGGCAGGTAGGAACAGTGATTCTTCCTTGGGTATTATTGTCTGCCTGTTGTCCCTGCCACTGTCCTTGTTGGTTATTTTCCCTCCATTGTCCTGATTGATTATTCTGATTCGGTTGTTGAAAGCCACGCTGATTTCCACCCTGATTTCCTCCTTCCCATTTCCTTTTTCCTTTAAAGCCGCTGTTTTTGTCGTTGGAATGGTCTTGAGTTGGAGCCTGGGTTGGTGCTGGTACGGGCGCTACAATCTTTTGTTCATCCGGCACAACTGCCTCCATGTCTAAGGCTCGTCCTAGTATGTCTGTATAGCTCAGTCCTCCATGGCTGGCTAATGCTATTCCTAGTTCGTGTCTAAGTCCCCCACGGAACTTCTTTGCTATCTTCTCGTCGATATCTACCTGCTCGGGTGCATACCTTGACAATTCACAAAAGGTTGCATCGTATTCAGTCATTGTCATCTTCCCTTGTTTCAGATTGTAGAACTCTACTTCCTTCTTTGCTCTATAGGTTCTAGGGATGTACTTGTCGTAAAAAGCTTCCTTAAACTAATCCCAAGTAAATTGAGCCAGATGCTCTGTCGGAATAACCTTCTGCCTAGCTTCCCACCAGAAATCAGCCGGTCCGGTGAGTTGAAACGCAACACACGAGAGACGCTCCTCATCAGTACATCTGAGAAGTTTAAAAATTCTTTCTGTAGCTCTTACCCAAAGCTCAGCATCGCTCGGGTTTCCTGATCCATTAAAGACAGGTGGATTTCTTTTGAGGAACAGATCCTCTATGTCACGACGTAGTGGTGGTGGAGGTGGAGGGGTTTCCTGACGTCCTTGATCTTCCTCCCTCTCATGTTGTCTATGACCTCTTCCCGGTCCTCTAGGCCTACTGAGTCCTCCTCTTTTGTTATTCGCTACTCTTGGCGGCATTTTGAAACTAAAGAAATCAAGAATTCTTATCAATCCCGTGCTTTAAGCACTCACTCATTCAATAAGGAATTAACTTATCTTAATCATCTAGCAATTTCTCAAATTGCAACACAAATCTTAACGGTTCTTAACTTACCTTAACCATCTCATCTTACTTTAATCATCTTAACTTAGACTTCTTAGTTTTTCTTGAAGAAAACTTTTAATCGGTTCTTAATTATTAAAACAAAGTAACGACTCTACTTTGTTCACGTTACTTATACGAAAGTAACATTCCTCTCTTATTCGCTTTGATTCCCTTCATTCTGTCCTTCCCGTTCCGATTGTCTCTCACTTATTTTCGAAACCAACGCTTCTTAAAATGTCTATGTTCTCAATGAATCGGGAAAAATCTTAGAGCAAATAGTCTAAGTTCTCAAACCAACATACTTCTCAAAATAATAGAAATTATAGCTCAAATAATTTCACATACTTTCACAAAGTATAGTACTCATGCTTTCACATAGTTCACGTGATATCATAAAGTATAATCTTTATACTTTAATCCAATCATACTTGGCATACTTATCCTCAATCATACTTGCATACTTTATTCACAAGTTCTTGCATGCTTATTCAAAAATTTCTTCTTAAAAGAAATCATACTTCTGAAATTCTTTCCTTACTTTTCTTCTTTGGTTGAGTCGACGTGGCGGGAGGTTGAGTTGTTTACTATATTCTTAAGTTTAGTGATACAAACTAAACTTTACTTTCTCAAAAGAAGACTCAGGTTTAGAGTATATACAAATACTCTATCTTACTACTCGAAAGAAACTTGTATGCAGAGCAGAAACGATTGCTCTGATACCACTCTGTAACAGCCCCAAATCACGAAGGACGGCCAAGCCGGGGTGCAACTAGGGGTTGGACTAAAGAGGCGGGGAAGAAGGGGGATGAATAAGAATGAACGAATAAACAGACGTTAATAACATAATAACTTCTATGAACAAGACTTCATTTAAAAGAAAGAGTTGATCTCGGAGGATCACTTAGCAAGTTGTTCAAAAAGGAACTGAGTTCATTGTACGGGCTTAGACCTAACAGATAGATATATATTAACTTCAAAAAGATTGGCAGCGGAAAGCGTAAAACATTGATACAAGTTCTTTATTCTAATACGACTTCTTAACTCAACATCATCCACCGCCGCTCCCGTCACTCAACCTGCACATTTAAAAACAAACATGCAGAGCTAAGTACATAAAACACTTAGTGGGCACATCGCCAAAAACATATCATACTTAGTATAGATTAATCATGCATCTTTTCATAAACACTCGTCAGACTTAAACTGCTGTACACTTAATTCTGGATAACACCCTGAAGGTTAACTCAGAATCCGATCGTCTGGATAGCACTCTGTGGGCTAACTCAGAATCTGTCCCTCTGGATAGCAATCTATGGGCTATCTCAGAATCTGATCATTTAGTTGGAATCTCTGGACAGCACTCTGTGGGCTAACTCAGAATCCAATACTCTGGATAGCACTCTGTGGGCTAACTCAGAGAAGCATAAGATAATTCACATATAACAATTCATCATGCACTGATAGTTACTTTAATACATACCAATTCAATTTTCAATTTCTATTTCATTCAACAACTTCTCGTTCATAATCTATAACTCATATTATCTCGTATCTCGGATGGAAATGTCGTCAACTACAAACTCGTTCATCAACCGACAACAATCAATATTAACAAATTGGTTTTCCTTATTTGACTTTTCTATCGGCTTTTAATCTCGTTTCTTCGTCTCTTAACGAAATTCATATCTTCTTAGATTTCGTTCAAATTCTACGGTTACGATCATCAACTAACAAGATTATCATAGGTTCGAATCACAAACCTAAATCATTACTTATGCTCGACTTATCGACGATTGCTCGTCTCTTAACAAAAATGCTACGTTCTCCGTTTTCGTTCAAATGTTACAACATCGATCATTATCTATCAAGCATCACTAATATGTAAACCATATTCTAAAAACATTATCGAGCTTCAACTTATCGACGGACTTTCGTCTCTTACGATTTTCATTTTATTTTTAGAAAAATCTCAATTAATTATATTATCATCCTCCAACATCTTACATACCATTTCTATTATCCATTCATGAATATCATATCATCTACTCATTCAAATCATCACTTGTTCTTCTCTTACACTTTCATTTTTATTTTTAGAAAATTCTAAATTAATTCATGAAGTCATCTAACATCATATAGATCACTAATTCATCAATCAAACATCAAAGAAATCGAGCTACGAAAAACCTCTAAAACTAAAATTTCGGTATTAACAAGATTAAGGGGAGGGATGATTTTCTTCATGATTTGATCCATAAAATCTATTCTTAAGCATACTAGAACATGAAATAAAGAAGAATCATTATGCTTCTTCACCTCCTATGTTTCGAAAAAAATAAAGATGATGGAATCAAGCTTTTGTTAGGTTCATATCGTAGAAGAAACTCCTACTTTGCGAAATATGAAGTCGGAAATAAAATCAATCGGTAGACGGGAGACTTATGAGCTTGAGAAAGCTTGAAGAAGATGTCTTCAATGGAGGAATTTGAGAGAGAAATGAGAGAGAGAGAGAGAGAGAGAGATAGAGATGACTAAGCTTATACTATTCCATAAAGTCATAAAATATCTCCAACAAAGGGAATGACTCGTTAAGGGGCATTTGGGCGTGCCAAAAATGTCGGAAATATCTCGTTTCCGAGTCTAGAACGACGTTATAAAAGTCGAGAAATAATTTCTTAGATAGTTACGTATTCGATGAAATCTAATTTGACCGTTAGATTAGAAATAAATCACATACTTGGAAAGCATATTTCGTTTTTCAAAATCTGATAAAAAGTCGGGACATCACAGCCCAAATTTTATCCGAAAAAATAATAAAAACGGATTTTTACTAACTTACTCGTCTCGCAAAAAGAGTGAATGTAAAATCAGACGGTTTCTCGATTTGAGTTTTCGGGCAAAAATTTTATCGAACGCGAAAACCCTAATACAGTAGTCGTTCAACCGACTTCTGGAATTTATTTTCAGAAACGGATTTCACCGTTAGTCTTAGAATTGAAAATCCTTAGCTTAGGCATGCAAAGCCTTAATTAATTAGAAAATTTTTATTTCTCGTCGGAAGAAAATATCTGGGGTATTACATTCCCGAAATTCGCACACATACTTAATTTCATATTCTCACGGTCATATAACTCATCACATCTTTATTTTGATTCATCAAAACGAGAAAATTACGTTTTTACTCTTCAAGGAAATTTTGGTAATTTCCTATAGAAAATTATTTCTCAAAAATATCACACAACTTCGCACATAATCACACATTAACACAATTAATAAACACTTAGGCACATTTAAGCATAATTAGGACAATTAATTAAGACTTAGAAAGTCGGGGTATTACAAATTGACCCGCCATAGTGTTTCGCAATTTATTCTTGACACAAGTCATTCCAGAAAACATGACAAGTTTGAGTACGTTTTCCTTGTCAAAAAAAGATAAGTTTTGCATTCAAGAAACTCCATATTGACCTCATCAAATCGGTGGTCAAGTTCTTCAAGTAGTAAATCAATTATTTCTATAAACAAATAAACCGAAAAATGATGAAGATATGAAACATGTTGAACAAAACGCTTTGATCTTCGTTGACGGATATAATGAGCCTACATGTCTAAAACAAAAATGTTATTATCCTTGCAAAATTAGATAACATTCAAATGAGTCTCCCATCCATCCTCCCTCATTTTTTGTAAAACAAGTTTGGTTAAAGTGAAAGGTGGTGATGGCATTAACAATATCTTGATCATTCATTTGCAAATCAAGACACAAATAATTAGTTTACCCAAATATTGTAAACATTAGTTTTGCAATGAAAATAAAATCAAATGACTGTAATGAGTACAAATTACCTTGAGCTTTTTCTTTGTCATCCAAAATCGAGCCATTCTTTCCAATCTTCACAAAAAACCGTAAAAATTGACGAAAACAAGTTAATCACATTTAAAATGGTTTTGTAATGAGAACCCTAACGAGTTTCTCCAGACCTCTTTTAAATTATTAAGTTCTTGACATAACCATGATCTCGTTTCATGTTCACCCACTTCCACGGCTTAAGCAACTTTGGGCTTGCAATTCTCGAATCATTTCTCTTCTCTAACAAGAAACTCTAATAACATTCTATAAAGTTGCAAGTGCATAAAAAAGCCAAGCACACTCATGGTTCTTCTTAGCAATGACTACAAGAGTTAGTTGAAATTGATGAGCAAAGCAATGGACATAGTAGGCACTTGGAGTATCTTGCCTAATTAAAGTCTTGAGGCCATTCATCTTATCCTTCATATTACTAGCCCCATCATACCCTTGGCCTCGAATCTTAGATGGACTCGATAAATGTTCAATGTGAAAAGAGTCTAAAGACATAATTGCACTTCTAAGAGACAATGTTGTTGTATCACCTGCAACATGAACAAGTTCAAGAATTCGCTCCACTACCTTTACCATTTTCCCTTCAACATAACCCAAAGAAAGAGCTACTTGTTCCTTTTAGAATACATCACTCGACTCTTCGGCTAATATAGCAATGTAGTTATCACCAAACTCATTCACAATTTGTTGAGTTGTTTCTTTAGTTCAAAAATTGATAATATCTCTTGGAATAATTGGAGATATCAATTGAAAATTTTCGGGAGTATTTTCTAAAGTCACATTTACAATGGCTTAATTGTGTGTCATTAACCAGCTATAAAGTTCAATAAAATTTCTCCTATTAACATATTATTCACTTTCTCAGTCCACTAAGTGCCAATCCTTATCACAATAGAAAAAACAAACAAGAAATTGAGGCTTTCAAGCGAATTTCATACTTTCTTTAAGTTATATGATTGGATTATCAAAAGAAAGAATGATTGATCTTTTTTGCCATCTCTTAAATTCACATATTTCTTATAAGCAAGATTGTGATCACTTTTAACTTCACCAACATGTTTCTTCAATCTATCTAGTTTATTTATGATTTAAAAGCCCAATTAACAAATACATCTTCTCCCACATTAGTTTGAATATCATTCTTCAAACAACAAAAAAATACGGCATCTTTCTCAATGTTATATTCAAGTCAATCCAATTTATCAAAGCAAGAAGCAAAACATGGACGCGAGTCTCTAAGATCTTTTTGAGGAAAACTGAGAGTTTTTGGTTGACAAGGTTTGTTAATGATATAGGCTCTTCTAATTGCATCTCGTTGATTTAGGGGATGATCTATTATGTTTATTTCTTTTCCAAGATAATGATGAAAATCAACATCATAAACCATTTAATTTTCCTCTAATGTCATGCTACTAGTTCTTGAACCACCCAAATTCTTAGAAATTTTTTGAGTTTGAAGAGTATCATTTTAAGTAAAGACACTAGCAATTGAAAGATTCTCACGAGTCTCACCACCTACATTTGAAGAGCATGAATTCACTTGAAATTTTTTTTAACACAAATTGTTGAAGATTTAATTGCTTAACCATTTATTTTGATTTTTTAAATTTAAATGCATCATTTTTTATTTCTTATATTCAACACAGAAATATAGAATTATTAAACTAAAAATCAGCAACTCCTAATAGATAACAAAATTCATATATGCTCATTTTACCATCAATTTACCATTTAATAAAAAATTACTTAATCAAATAAACACCAATAACTAATTCACCATTGAACCAATCAACCAATCAAACAAAATCGTAAACTACTAACCATAAATTTAGAATTTAGTGTTCTAGTGAATACCTTAAATTAAGACGTAAGAGCTGAATAGAAGGTGAAGATGAGCTTAGAGGTTGTTATGGTGGAGGTGCGCCATTCGGGCAGAGTTACGGTGGGAGGATTTGTTCTAAAAATTGAGCAGAAAGCTAGAAACGCTCATTCGTTTTTGGGAGCAGTCGAGCAGGTGCTTCAACTGCTATTCCATCTTTATTTTATTTTTAGTTCCTTGTGGGCTTAAGTTAACTAAGTTATGTGTTGGGCCTTCTGTTTTTATTTAATTTTAATTGGCTTTAAGAAATATGGAGTCTTGAATTTTCTACAATGGGCCACGATTAGGAAATGGGATACACAAATTAGTCTATTATTATTATTATTATTATTATTATTATTATTATTATTATTATTATTATTATTATTATCTGTCTGCCACTGCCATAGGCTCCATTCTGCATGTAAAAGTTTAATAACAACTGCAAAATTTATGAGAAACAAATGAAACGAAATGGCTTAGACAAATTTTTTTTTTTTTTTGAGAACCAAATCGAATATTAATTTATACGTAATTGATCGAATACTATTTGAATATGGCTCTTTTGCTCATAAACAAAATATGTCACTTGTTATAATTATTGCTATATTTTCTGTTTTCAGAACTATAATACCTCAGTCAAAACATAATTCACATAACGATTTAATGGACCTTGCATCTTCATCCAAATCATCTTCAACATTGTCAGGTGTGAAACAGGTGTAGCAAAGAACTCCATTTTCAGAGTGAGGAGCTTGAAGAAAAATGCAGCAAAAGGGAAAGAGTTTCGAAGAAAATTGCAGAAAAAAATTTCTCATATGAATTTTTAAATTATTTCAAATTTTTTAAAATATTGTGCCTATAAATAAGTAGTTATGTAATTAATTTGATATGTGATGGAATAAATCACAAAGATAGTATAGTATAAGGATAAACTTCAAAAATATGAAGTATCAAAATTTTAAACCCAATAAGATAGTAAACTTTAAACTGAAATGATAAAAAGTTTAAAATCGTACTTACTAATTAGAAGGAGAGAAGATAGAAAAAAGAATGAGTGAGAAGATAATGAATGAATCATGTCGTATTTATATTCAACATTATCAACATGTTTCCCACTACGAGTATGCTAATGATGATGATTATTATTATTATCATCATCATTATCATTATATGGTTATTAGTATAACAATATTTTTATAGTAATATTTAAGATAATGGAGTATAACTTATGGAATGTTTTGATAAAATTTATACACTATTATATTTATTGCTTTATATCTTTTTTCTCTAAGAACATGTACACAAAAACTTGCATGCGACCGGTCGCACCCCATGCGACCGCGCGTGGGGCGCATGCGCCTGACCCACGCGCGGCGCGTGGGGTGCACGTGCTCAGGTTTTTTTTTTTCCGATTTTTTTTTCCTTTTTTCCTTTTTTGTTTTCAGTTTGTTTGTTTTTTTTTCAGATTTTAATTTTTTTTTAATTCTATTTTTTTTGCCTCTTCGTTTTTTTGTTTGCCGTTTCGTTTTTTTGTTTGCCGCTTCTTCTTTAGTCAAGATTCGAGCGAGGGGAGCCGAAGGCCTCGGAGCGAGCCGAAAAAGTCCAAATTGTTGCCCGCCGATTATCCTTATATTTGTAATCGGAGCGAAGGCGGAGCCGTAAAATCAGAGTCGAAGGCGGAGACGTAAAATCGGAGCCGAAGGCGAAGACGAAAAAAAAAAACTGAAATTAAAAAAAAAATGAAAAAAAAAAAAACTTTGACCGAGTCAACGGGTCAAACCCGGGTTGACCGGGTTGACCCGACCCGACCCGGTCGCATCCCACATGCAGCAGGTCGCATGGGAGTGTTTCCCGAACATGTATTATTAGTATCTCTATAGACTATAATGTGCATTATATATTAACAATGATAATTCAAGATTATATAATTCTGCAATTTTACTATTTAGTGTATTGATATGGTCTATAAACTCTTTAATATTTTAGGTAATAAAAATTATATAATGATATGATAGCAATTTAGTTGGTCGGTCAGTTGGTTCATCATTTCGACGTTAAAAATAAAGGCAAAGTACACTATTACATGGTTCTTTTGAAATATTATATAGTATATCCCACAAATAGAAAATGATGAAATTTTATAGTAAATACTACTATTACATGGTTATATAATTATATTATTATTTATTAGTATGTATGCATTTACATACTCTCTCCATCCACGATATGGTTATCACATTATAGACAACACGAGTTTTAAGAAAATGGTGGTTAGTAGTAGATAGATATGAGTGGAGTAAGAGCGCCACTATTATTGTTGTGAGTGGAGTAAGAGCGCCACTATAAATATGAGTGGAGTAGTGATAAATATAATGTTAAATATAATTGATGGTCCCGAAACGAGTTACTGGTGTATGGGGGGGGGGGGAAATACACCAGTAAGGATTTAAAAACTTAAACCTGAAAAATCACTTCAACTGAGTAAAAGAGGACTCAGTTGGAATCTCACAGCTGAGTAAGCGACCTCAGCAGGAAGAGTGAGGCTGTGCGGAAAGTGGTGGAAAATTATACTCGTTAAAAACAACTCACGCAAAACAGCTCGGTTGGTCAAGAACCAAAACAGCTCGATTGAAAAAGTGCAAATGCGGTTTATATGTCGGTTAGATTGATCAGATAAAAATGCAAAAGCAACTGAATAAAAACAAACACACGTGGTTCGGAGATAATCCTCCTACGTCCACGGGGAGATGTGAATCCACACACCTCAGTCCAAGTTCTTCTGGACAGAACCACTCAGCTTACGCGGGCTGAGCAACCGTTAAGGATAAGTTTGCGGGTACTTATCGACCTTACAGTTTAGTTTCCGGGCACTAAATAGCCTATGTCAAGTTTGCGGGTACTTGACGACCTGACTACTCAATTACAGGAAGAGTAAGGTCCTAGCACACTTTTTAGGGTGTGAGATAGGGTGGGATTTCCAACTACAGCTCGATCACGAATGAGAGCTGGATCTAAGGCTTGAATGAATAAAACTCAAATTAAGATCAAAGACAAATTTTCACTCTATGAACCCTCAGCTACTAATGTTCTATCACTCTTGAACTCTCAGCTGCTGATGTTCTTAGAATAGGAGTTTAGCAGATTTTTCTTTCGCTTGGTTCTCTTGTGATTGCACTTTTCTCTCTTGCTTCAGTCTGTCTCTTCTATGTATATCTCTCGAATGAGAGAATGCCTCTATTTATAGGCGGAGAGAATCAACTAGCCGTTGGAGGAGCAGTTGATCTCTGATCGGTTGATAGCGATGGCTTGTCTCTCATCTCTGCAGACTTTCCCGATATGGCATCTGTGCTCTTCTGCTTTCCATCTGAGACAGCCTTGTGTTGGGCCAGATGGGGTAATGACTGAACGGTCAAACCCTCATGTAACTTCCTTTTGAAATTCAAATCTTAACCTTTCTGACAGTCAACCTCGGTTCGTCGGTTCAAAGTCTTGATCTTCATCTGAGTGGTCTTCAGCTGATGTTCTGAACTGTTGGACTCTCAGCTGATTTTGAACTTCAAGCAGTTGATCTTCTTGTTCGAGTTCTACAACTGAGGTTCTGAAACTGAACACTCAGTTGTCTTTCTTGTATATACTCAGTTAGGTTTGAACCCTCAGATGACTTTCCTTTTCATCTGATGTTCTCTTCCTTTCTACTGTTTCTCATCTGATGAACGCTCAGTTGGTTTCCTTCACAACTGATGTTCTGAAGACTTCCCCTTGTTTGCATCTAAACATATGAACTCTCAGTTGTCTTTCTTCACATCTGATGTTCTGTCTGAGTGACGCCTTGTTGCCATCTTCAGCTGGAGACCTGTAAAGATAAAATCTTAACTTTGCTCAAACAGCGAGCCTAAATTCTAACATTAGGTTCTGGCAACATCTACTCGGTTGGGGTCAGTCGGTTTTGGAATTCATCAAAACTTATACTAATAAATTTCCCAACAATAATGTATTATGTGGACCCTACTACTACAATTAGAAATGGCAACCACATCATGAAAGGATCTAAATGGCAAAAGAAACAACCATATCGTGGATAAAGAGGGTATATATTTGCAATAATAATATAATAGTAATTAATTAACAAACTCAACTATATAATATAATACTATTCGAATACTTATAAAATGTACCAAATATTATTTTCATATATATTATATATTACACTAATATATGTCAGACCTTTGGTGGAGTGGTTATTGAAGGACATTTAAAAGCATAGTGAAATTGTGGGCATAGGTTCGGTTTTTCCTGATGGAGCCCGTAGTCCAATTCAAGTTCCTGTTTGGCCGGTTACACGAGCTCGAGCTAAGAAGATCAAGGAAGTGCTCAGTGGGTTAGTTGAATAAAGTGTGGGCACAAGAGTTATCAAAGAAGCCCATCAGAGATAATTCTGAAGGAAGCCCAAGATACATCAATTTAATATCTTTTGTTTGGGCTAATCCATGAAAACTTGTATTTAATTGGTTTAAATGATTTTTAGTATTTTAATTGTTATTATCATGGGTTTAGTTAGGGTGGCCGAAATTGGGACTTAGTTGGGTTAGTTTTCGATTTTATACTTGGTTTTGAATAAGGACTTGTTTCCTTATTAGATTAGGAGTTATTTTCCATGTTTAGTTTCCTAGTAGGGTTAGGATTTCGCACACTCTATATATAGGGTTTATTATGAACGAAAATTACAGACCTTGATCATTGATATTATTGTGAGTTTATTCTCTCATAAGTTTTTCCTTCTAATTAATTGGTTACACCAAGAAATTCAACCTGACTTATCAAACGGTAAATCATCCCCGTTTAAGGCGCCTTCTACCTTAGGTTAGCGTTGTTGAACGACTTGCTCTTTTGATCGTAGGGGCTAATTCTTGCCTATGGTTATTTGGAAATCAAGATTGAGGACCAGCTCAAGCAAAGGGAAAATAACACACGTTTACACCATCTTCTTCTAGGAATCATGATAGAAAGTATTTTAAGTGTCATGGTTTCGGACATATTCCTACTAAATGTCCAAATAAGTGAGCAATGGTGATTCGACCAAATGGAGAGGTCGAGACTGATGATGAAGAGAGATCCCGATATGCCACTTTTAGAGGAAGCAAGCAATTTTGATGAAGAAATCAAGGCACCTCCAAGCCTTATTATGGTTGCTTGGAGAGCTTTGAATTCACAAATTCAGGTTGATGACAAAGAGCAACAAGAGAACATTTTCATAGAAGATGTTATGTGAAGGATAAGGTGTGCAGTATATCATTTATGGAGGAAGCTGCACAAATATGGCTAGTGTTACCATGGTTGAGAAGTTAGGGTTGACGTTGTTGAGGCATCCTAAACCCTACAAAATGCAATTGCTGAATAATAATGGTGTTACCAAGATGTACAAGCAAGTGAAGGTTCTTTTTCGCATTGGGAGATAAGAAGATAAATTTCTTTGTGATGTAGTTTAAATACATGCGAGCCATATTTTGTTGGGACGACATTGGTAGTTTGATAAGCGTGGGGTGCACGATGGAATCTCCAACAAGTACTTCTTTGAGTTTAAGCAAAAGAAGGTGACTCTTGTTCCTTTTACTCCACACCAAGTGTATGAAGATCAAGTACAACTTCAAAAGGAGATGGAGAATGCCCAATCGAGTGGCGTAGCCGAAGGGGGGAAAGAAAGAAGATAGTGCAAAAGTCATTCCTTGCAAAGCCTAGTGATTTGCAGTGGGAGATGAAGGAGGAGAGGCTGATCATTGTACTATTGTACAAAGAAAAATTTTCTATCAAGTAACGATCTTGAGTCTTTGCCTTCTTCTATTTCTTCTCTTTTGTAGGATTTTCATGATGTTTTTCCCGACTAAATTCCACTGGGTTTACCACCAATTCGTGGGATAAAGCATCAAATTGATTTTGTTTCCAGTGCTATCCTTCCCGACTGACCAGCCTATAGGACCAGCCTTGAGGAAACGAAAGAGTTGGAATGAAAAATTGGGAAATTGTTGGCGAATGAGCGAGTGAGAGAGAGTTTGAATCCATGTGTCATTCCGGTCTTGCTCGTTCCAAAGAAGGATACATCTTTTGAGGATGTGTTGTGATTGTCAAGCCATTAATAATATCCCGGTAAAATATCGATTTCATATTCCTCGTTTCATGGTTCTTGTGTCTTTTCTAAGATTGATTTGCGAAGTGGATATCATCAAATTAGGATTAGAGAAGGGGATGAATGGAAAACTGCTTTTAAAATAGAATTTAGTTTGTATGATTGGTGACTAATGCACCTAGTACGTTTATGCGTCTTATGAACCATGTTTTACGTGCTTTTATTGGCAGATTTGTTGTGGTTTATTTGTATCATATACTTGTTTATAGTAAGAGTTATGATGAGCATGTTGAGCTTTTAAGGGTTGTATTGGAAACACTTAGAAAGAAAAAGTTATATGTTAACCTTAAAAAGTGTGTCTTAAGTACGAACAAGCTTGTGTTTCTTGGTTTTGTTATTAGTGCACAGGGTGTACAGGTGGAAGAGAAAAAAAATCGAGCTATTCAAGAGTGGCCTACTCCAACAAACATTGGAGAAGTTAGAAGTTTTCATGGACTTGTTGGATTTTATAGGAGGCCCGTGCCATACTTTAGTAGCGTTGCAGCACTGTTGACGGAAGTGATCAAGAAGAATGTTCCGTTTTGTTGGGGAGAAGCACAAGAACGGGCATTTCAAATGCTTAATTACAAGTTGACACATGCCCCGGTATTATCTCTTCCTAACCTCGATAAATCTTTTGAGATTGAATGTGATGCTCCTGGTGTAGGAATTGGTGCAGTTTTGATGCAAGCAGGTCCGTGGCATATTTCAGCGAGAAGCTTAATGAGGCGATGTTGAGTTACCCGACTTATGATAAGGAGTTGTATGCGTTGGTCTGAGGCCCTAAAAACGTGGTAGCGTTATTTGTGGGCTAAGGAGTTCGTTATTCACACTGATCATGAGTCATTGAAGCATTTGAAGGGGCAACACAAGTTGAATAAGAGGCATGCACGTTGGATGGAGTTTGTTGAGACATTTCCCTACGTTATCAAATACAACCAATGTACTACAAATATTGTGGTTGATGCGCTTTCCTGAAGGTATGCCTTAATCTCTACACTTGATGCTAAGTTGTGTGGTTTTGAGAGTGTGAAAGAATTGTATGTTGATGGTGCTGATTTTGGTGAGGTTTACAAAGCATGTGAAGAATCTGCTAGTGGTGAATTCTTTAGGCATGATGATTATTTGTTTAGGAAGAATAAGTTTTATGTGCCAAATGTTCTCTACATGAATTGTTGTTACTTAACTCTCACGGTGGGGGTTTGATGGGATATTTTGGTATTGCTAAGAATTTATCTCTTTTGCAAGAGCATTTCTTTTGGCCTTATATGAAATGTGATGTTGAGAGAATTTACGGTCGATGTGTTACATGTAAGCAAGCTAAGTCTAGATCGAGTTCTCATGGTTTGTATATTCCTATGCTTATTCCTGTTGCTCCTTGGGTTGATATTTCTATGGATATTATGTTAGGATTATCTAGGAGTAAGCGTGCTAGCGATTCTATTTTTGTGGTGGTTGATAGATTCTCTAAGATGGCACATTTCATTCCATGTTATAAATTAGATAATGCATCGCATGTTGCTGATTTGTTCTTTCGTATGATTGTTAGATTGCATAGCATGCCAAGGACTATTGTTTCTGATAGAGATGCTAAGTATTTGAGCTAATTTTGGAAGACTTTGTGGTGCAAGTTAGGTACTAAATTGTAGTTTTCTACTACTTGTCATCCTCAAATTGATCGTCAAATTGAAGTAATAAATAGGACTTTGTCTACTTTGTTGAGAGTAATAATTAAAAAGAACATCAATTCTTTGGAAAAGTGTTTGATGCATGTTGAGTTTGCATATAATCGTTCAGTTCATTCTGCTACTAAGTTTTTGCCATTTGAGATTGTTTATGGTTTTAATCCTTTGAATCCGTTAGATCTAATACGTTTACCTAAGCAAGAACATGTTAATCTTTAAGGGTCGAAAAGGGCTGATTTTGTTAAGCAGATTCATGAGAAAGCAAGGTTGAACACTGAAAGGCGAACATAGCACTATGCTAAATAAGCCAACAAAGGGCGGAAGACGGTTTTTTTGAAACCGTTGATTGGGTTTGGTTGCATATGAGTAAGGAGAGGTTTCCATTAGAAAGACGATCTAAGTTACTACCTCGTGGAGATAGACCTTTTAAAGTTATGGAGCGCAACAATGATAATGCTTACAAGTTGGACTTGCCTGGTGAGTATAATGTTCGTGCCACTTTTAATGTTGCTGATTTAAGTCCGTTTGATGTAGATGACGCTATGGATTTGAGGACAAATCCTTGTCAAGATAAGGGGAATGATGCAGCCTGTAGTCAAATCCAAGTTCCTGTTGGGCTGGTTACACGAGCTCGAGTTAAGAAGTTCACGGAAGTGAGCAGTGGGTTAGTTGAAGAAGTTTGGATGCAACAGTTTTCAAAGAAGCCCATCGGAGATGATTGTGAAGGAACCCCAAGATACATCAATTTAATATCTTATGTTTGGGTTGATCCATGAACACTTATATTTAATTGGTTTAAATGACTTTTATTATTTTAATTGTTATTATCGTGGGTTTATTTAGGGTGGCCGAAATTAGGCCTTCGATGAGTCAGTTTTCGATTTTATACTTGGTTTTGAATAAGGACTTGTTTCCTTATTAGATTAGGAGTTATTTTCCATGTTTACTTTTCTAGCAGAGTTAGGATTTCGCACATTCTATATAGGGTTTATTATGAACGAAAATTGCAGACCTTGATCATTGATATTATTATGAGTTTATTCTCTCTTGAGTTTTATCCTTCTAATGAATCGGTTACACCGAGAAATTTAACCCGACTTATCAAACGGTAAATCATCCCCGTTTAAGGCATCTTCTACCTTAGGTTGGCGTTGTTGAATGACTTGCTCTTTGGGTCGTAGGGGCTAATTCTTGCCTACGGTTCTCTGGGGGTCCGTCTCAGGGGTGCTACCAATCCATTGGTTCATGTTCGATTCTGGGTTGCGTTTCTCGATAATTCATTCAAGAGGGTCGAGGATCGTATCATTTCCTTCTTACAAAATTAATTTTTTAAATTTATGTATAAAACTCGATTATTAGACTCACAAGCTCGATGAAAACTCGATAGATATGCACATGAGCAACTTCGATAAGAACTCAATAAATATGCTTGATTAAATAAGAGCCGAGTATGTTTGTGAGCATAACTAGTTGAGCAGCACCATGCTTAAACTTAACTCGATAAAATTATCGAGCTCGATTTTAGGTTCAAACTCGACTCAATTAGAAATTGAGTCGAGTGTTGAACGAGATTTTTTTGAGTCGATCGCCGAGTAGCTTGCGAATAACTCGACTTGTTTACATGTAATATCCCGAATATTTCTTCCGTCACTAAAATAAAAATTTGATTAATTAAGGCTTTGCACGCCTAAGTTAAGGAATTTCAGTTTTTAAGACTAACGGTGAAATCCGTTACTGAAAATAAAATCCAGAAGTCATTCGACCGACTACTGTATTAGGGTTTTCGCATCCGATAGAATTTTCGTTCGAGAACTCAGATCGAAAAACCGTCTGACTTTACATTCACTTATTTTGCGATACGAGTCTACTGGAGAAAGTCAGTTTTAATTATTTTTCCGGGCGAAATTTGGACTGTCATGTCCCGACTTTTTTTTGAATTTCGGAAATCGAACTTTGCTTTCCGACTAAAGTAAATTATTCCCAATCTATTGATCTAATTAGTTTTCGCCGGAAACGTAACCGTCTAAGAAAATAATTAATCGATTTCAATATGCCGTATTAGACCCGTAATCGAGATATTTTAAATTATTCCACCACTTACAAACCGCCACCTACACCCCCTTAGTCATCCTACACTTTATTAAGTTAAATAACACCTTATTAGTCATCACAGTCTCTCTCTCATCCCTCCCCATTACCGCCCCTCTTTCCCTCTCTCTCTTCTCACTCTTGTTCTTCATCTTCATCAAGATCTTCATCAAAGTTCATCAAGTTCTTCAAGTATTCAAGTTCCATAACTTTTTGATCTACCGATCAATTTCAAATCCGAGTTCATATTTGAAAAGGTGAGAGCCTCTTTTTCACTTCTATCCGAACAAAATCTCATTCCCGTAATTATGAAAAATTCAAAAATTTAAAGAGAGGAAGAAGATGATGTTCTAAGTTTAAGACTTCATTATGTATGTTTAGAAATAGATTTCCATGGTTAAAATCAAGTGAAAATCATTCTCCCTTATTCTTTGTCAATACCGAAATTTTAGGGGTTATAGGTTTGATGTTTTAATTTCATGATTTAAGATGATTGGCTGGTAGATTATCACTCTAGGTATTAGTATATTGATGTATGAATTGTTTTAGAATTTTCTAAAAATGAAAAATGAAAATGTAAGAGATGAAGAAGCATGAGTTTAAATGAGTAAATGTTATGATATTGATGATATGATTTGATATTTATGATGTAGGAAGCATGTAGTTCAATATAGATTTAATTTAGATTTTTCTAAAAATTAAAACGAAATCGTTGGAGACGAAGAATCGTCAATAGAATTAGTTTTAATGTTGATATGGATTTATGGTTTGGATATTAGTTAATCTATGTAGTTAATGGCGATAATCGGAAAGTTTGAACGAAATCTAAGAACGTCAAACTTTTCGTAAGAGATGAAGAGTCGAGCGTAATCGTCGATAGGAAAATCGAACGAGAAAACTAATCAAATATTAGTAATTGTTGATATGTTAGGGTAGTTGTTGAATTAATTAAGAATTAACTAACAACTTTGGAAAATCGAGTTCTTAGACCGATATAAATGACGTGGATTAGTTAAGTAATGGTTTATAATGATATTAATGCATTAACATGTTCATTACTAAGTAAGATGATGATAGAAACTAATTTGATTTGAAATGAATTAGTAAAACTTCAAGAAACGAAGAAAGTAAGTAAGTACGTAAAAGAAGAAATAAGGAATCGAGACCTTATATGTTGATTGATTTGAGTTCATAGTTAATTAATAAGTAGGAATGAAGTTGATAAAGATTTCATATAGGTTATGAAATAGAAAATAGAAGTTGAATATTGAAATTGAATTGAAATTGAAATGGAAATTCTAAGTGTAAATGATTAGTTGAAAAGACGAGAAGTAATCGTCGTAGTTTTAATCGAGAAACGAGAAAGTATTCACGTTAAATGATTGTGTGTATTGACTGTAATATGATAGAAATTTCATGCACATAAAGTTTGTATAGCATTGATCGAACCTAGGGAATCGTGCGTCGAGTTTTACGAGCAATTAGGGTTTTTCGGCAGTTTTGCGACCCATAACTTTTAGCTCGTTTAACGAAATCGAGATCCGTAAATTGAACAGTAAACTAGTCATCCATGTCTTTCTTTTGGTACCAAGCACATCCCCTGTTTCGCAGAATTCTGTTCTGTAGAGGCTCCAGACTTACTGCCTTGAGCAGAAAAATTCGGAAACTCATTTTCTTAAGTTGAATTCTTTTTAACTTAATTCTTTAAGAACTAGTAAGTCGTTATGACTTATCGACTTCTGTTATGATGTTCTAAATGTCGAGTAAGGAACCGAGTTAGTTCTAAACGAGATGTGTTCGAGTCTCGTTTCTTCTTTAATCAAAAGAGATTAGTTAAAGTGCAAATGCCTAAAAGACTTAACCGAATTCGTTTTTCTTTTTCTTTAATCGTCTTGATCGATTACTAAAGCTTGAATATTTGCGATAAAAGAAGGAAGTCGGAGTTGAAGACAGGACGGAAGACAGAAGGTTAAAGTTTGTTTTGTAAACGGTTGAGGTGGGCTTTTCTCTATATATCAAATAAAATGAGCAATGCTCAAAAAATGTTTACTTACTGCGTTGATAAGTGTGTTTTCAAATTGATTATTAGTGCATAAAAGATTTGTTTTATGTGAGTTCTTTTGTGCCTTTCTGAGTTAGCCGACTGCTAACTAAATCGATCGGACTCTGAGTTAGCCGACTGCTTTTCTAGAGTTAGTGTACACGGTAGCCGGTGTGTGTGGTACTTTGTTGAGGGGTAGCCAGCCGAAGTGAATAGAACGCGCGCGGAAGAAGTTAACTCTTTCGCGGTGTTGAAACAGAATTTGGGCAAGTTGAACGTAACAACAGTCAGAAAATGCTCGACCGAGTGATTTATGAAAAGAGAAAATGTTTAGTAAGCACGGGCCTTTGAAAGAATAATCCCGTTGTGTTACTATTTAGATGCCTGATTAATCTATATAAAACCTATGATATGATTTCGGCAATATGCCAACTAAGTGCTTTTGTACTTAGCCCTGCATGTATTTATAAATGTGTAGGTTGAGTGACGAAGACGGCTGAAGTTGAGTAGAGGTCGTACTTTAGGAAAGAAGAATAGTTTTAAACTCTACGTTTTTTTTTCTTCCGCTGCAAAACTATTTCATTTTGATGTGTAACTTATCAGTCTAAGTTTCGTACTTTAAACTTAGTTCCTTTTGTGAACAACTCTGTCGAGCGATCCTTCGAAATCGACTCTTTTTTATTCTATGAAGTCAAGTTCATACTAATTATATTGTTTATAAATGTCAGTTTATTCAGTAAATCCCCCTTTCTTCCCCGCCTCTTAAATCCAATCCCTAGTCGTACCCCGGCTTTGCCGTCCCTCGGGATTTGGGGCTGTGACAGAGTGGTATCAGAGCAATCGTTTCTGCTTTGTACCTGAGTCTTCTTTTGAGAAATTAAAGTTTAGTTCGTATCACTAGACTTAAGAGTGTAGTTACCAACTCAACTTCCCGCTCCGTCGACTCAACCGAAGAAGAAAGGAAAGAAAAGTTTCAGAAGTGTTGTTCTTTTTACAGAAGGTTTATGATTGAAATATGATAGTTATGAATTGATTGCAGTATGAGATATACTTTTGTTGAGTACCAAGTATGAATTGATTGAAGTATGATAGTTATACTTTTGCTGAGTAAAAGTATGAACTGATTAAAGTATGATTGTTATACTTTTGTGCTATTAGATGAAATTATGTGAGTTATAATTTCTTTTGATCGAGATACATGTCAGCATAAGAATCTAAGTTATTTTCTAAGGCTTTTCCCGATTCCTTGAGAACATAGATGTTTTAAGAAGCATTGGTTCCAAATTGTTTTAAAAGGCACGATCAAAAGAAAAGAAGTACAGAATCGAGTATAGACTAATGTTACTTACGTATAAGTGACATGAACAAAGTCTCTTTGGAGTCGACTTGTTTTAATATTAAGAACCGCTAAGACTTTTTCTTCAAGAAGACTAAGAAGTCTAAGCTAAGATGATTAAGGTAAGTTAAGATGGTTTAGGTAAGCTAAGAACCGTTAAGAGTTTGTATGCAATTTGAGAAATTGCTAGATGCTTAAGGTAAAGATTGAAAAAAAGAAATAAGTATATGGGTTGCCTAAAGCGAAGGGTTAATGAAAAAAATTCTTGATTTCCTTAGTTTCAAAATGTCGCCAAGAGTAGCGAATAACAGAGGAGGACCTGATAGGCCTAGGGGACGAGGTAGACATCAAGCACAAGGTGAAAGGGAAGAGGAACAAGAACGCCATGAAAATTCTCCACCACCACCTTCACCACCACCCTGTCGTGATATTCAGGATCTTTTCCTCAAAAGAAATCCACCTGTCTTTAATGGATCCGGAAACCCGAGCGATGCTGAGCTTTAGGTATGATCCGTAGAAAGAATCTTTAAACTTCTCAGAGCGTCTGTCATGTGTTGCGTTCCAACTATCCAGACCAGCTGATTACTGGTGGGAGGCTAGACAGAAGGTTATACCAGTAGAGCATCTGGCTCATTTTACTTGGGACGAGTTTAAGGAAACATTTTATGATAAGTTCGTCCCTAAAACCTACCGAGCAAAGAATGAAGCAGAGTTCTACAATCTAAAATAAGGAAAGATGACCGTGACTGAATACGATGCAACCTTTTGTGAATTGTCAAGGTATGCACCCGAGCAGGTAGATACCGACGAGAAGATAGCAAATAAGTTCTGTGGAGGACTTAAACACGAACTAGGAGTAGCACTAGCCAGTCATGGAGGACTGAGCTACACAGACATACTAGGACGAGCCCTGGAGATGGAGGCGGTTGTGCCGGACGACTGAAAGATTGTAGCGCCCGTACCAGCACCAAACCAGGCTTCAACTCAAGACCATTCCGACAACAATAATAACAATTATAGAGGAAAAAGGAAATGGGAAGGAGGAAATAACAGTGGCTACTATCAATACAATAACAATCAAGGAAACCAATGTGGAAATCAGTGGCAAAGAAATAATCCACAAGGACAGATGCAAGGACAGCAAAGGAACAATATTCGGGAAGGAAATAACCAAGGAAAGATCATTTTTCCTATCTGTCCTAAGTGTAATGGGACGCATCTCGGTGTTTGTCAAGCAGGCACGGGTGTTTGCTTTAACTGCGGACAAAAAGGGCATGTGAAGTGGGATTGTCCGAAACCATTGCAAATAGTAAGACCAATTCAGTATGGTCAGCCCCAATCCTTGAGAGCTATTCAAGCTCAGCCACATCCGCAACAACAACAGTCTCAACAGTCGGACCAATAGGATGAGGACAAGGGTTACTTGGCAGGTATGGGTAAAACTTCTCCATCACCTAGTCATAAATTAGTTGATACCACAGCTTCACATTCTTTTATTACTAGAGCTCGTATAGACACTATAAGAATAAAACCAAAGCGCGCTAATCATAAAATGAGAGTAACCACGCCCTCAGGAGAGAAATCAACACCACTTCTTTTGTTTGCTCAAACCTAGAATTTAACTTAGGATCTTCTAAGGTTGTAGTGAACAAATCTGAATTCGATAAATATAATCCTTGGAATGGATTGGATATACGAGCGACTACGCAACGATTTTCTGCTGCGAAAGAAAGATTTCCTTCAATTAGCCTGAGAAGAACCCTACAGATTTTCATGGAATACCGATGGGTGAACGGATGTCTATAATATCTGCACTACAAGCCTGAATGGAGGATTGGAACTGAAGAAATCATATGAGACGTAGAAACCGTACAGGAAATTAGAGATGATGGATTTAGAGGTGATCAATACATCTGAGACAATAACTAACCGAATAGCAGCACTAGTAGCTATACCAAACCTACGATAGAGAATTTAAGGTGAATCTGAGAGAACGATTCAAGTACCAGAAGATATATTAAGAATGATAGTGTTAGATCAAAGTTTAGAGTTGACGAAATAAAAAGAAATCTAGAGAGGATGAAAGTCTTAAGTAATATATGCCGATCAGACTTAAAATTAGAGAATGGGGAAAAGTTTTTCCTCATGATTTTCCTGTTAAGGATATGGTAATTATTTTCGTGTCAAGTATAAGCTTAGACAAAGATTTGTATGATTAGTAGATGTTTTGGAAAAGATAGTTTTAATGTGAATAGATTGGCCGTGTCGCCAAGTCTATGGAATGTTTACTATATTTGTGTATCTCAAGTGAGAAAGTACGTGTTCGATTCTAAGCACATGATCCACTAGTAAGACGTTGTTCTTAGTTATGATATAAGTTATGAAGAAAGACCGCAATTGATCTCGGATCGAAAAGTGCGTGAGTTAAGAAGCAAGTCAATACGATTAGTAAAGTATTATAAAATCACCACGGGCAGGAAGGAGCCATGTGAGAACTCGAAGAAGAGATGAGGAAGAAGTACCCCGAACAGTTTAAAGAAGATATGCAAATTTCGGGACGAAGTTTTTTGTTAGAGGGGTAGGATGTAATATCCCGGATATTTCTTCCGTCACTAAAATAAAAATTTGATAATTAATTAAGGCTTTGCATGTCTAAGTTAAGGAATTTCAGTTTTAAGACTAACGGTGAAATCCGTTAGTGAAAATAAAATCCAGAAGTCATTCGACCGACTACTATATTAGGGTTTTCGCATCCGATAGAATTTTCGTTCGAGAACTCAGATCGAAAAATCGTCTGACTTTACATTCACTTATTTTGCAATACGAGTCTGCTGGAGAAAGTCAGTTTTAATTATTTTTCCGGGCGAAATTTGGACTGTCATGCCCCGACTTTTTTTTAAATTTCAGAAATCGAATTATGCTTTCCGACTAAGTAAATTATTTTCAATCTATTGATCGAATTAGTTTTTGCCGGAAACGTAACCGTCTAAGAAAACAATTAATCGATTTCAATACGACGTATTAGACCCGTAATCGAGATATTTTGAATTATTCCACCACTCACAAACCGCCACCTACACCCCCTTAGTCATCCTATACTTTATTAAGTTAAATAACACCTTATTAGTCATCACACACTCTCTCTCATCCCTCCCCATTACCGCCCCTCTCTCCCTCTCTCTCTTCTCTCTCTTGTTCTTCATCTTCATCAAGATCTTCATCAAAGTTCATCAAGTTCTTCAAGTATTCAAGTTCAATAACTTTTTGATCTACCGATCGATTTCAAATCCGAGTTCATATTTGGAAAGGTGAGAGCCTCTTCTTCACTTCTAACCGAACAAAATCTCATTCCCTTAATTATGAAAATTTCAAAAATTTAAAGAGAGGAAGAAGATGATGTTCTAAGTTTAAGACTTCATTATGTATGTTAAAAATAGATTTCCATGGTTAAAATCAAGTGAAAATCATTCCCCCTTATTCTTTGTCAATACCAAAATTTTAGGGGTTATAGGGTTGATGTTTTAATTTCATGATTTAAGATGATTGGTTGGTAGATTATCACTCTAGGTATTAGTATATTGATGTATGAATTGTTTTATAATTTTCTAAAAATGAAAAATGAAAATGTAAGAGAAGGAGAAGCATGAGTTTGAATGAGTAAATGTTATGATATTGATGATATGATTTGATATTTATGATGTAGGAAGCATGTATTTAAATATAGATTTAATTTAGATTTTTCTAAAAATAAAAACGAAATCGTTGGAGACGAAGAATCGTCAATAGAATTAGTTTTAATGTTGATATGGATTTATGGTTTTCATATTAGTTAATCTATGTAGTTAATGGCGATAATCAGAAAGTTTGAACGAAATCTAAGAATGTCGAACTTTTCGTAAGAGATGAAGAGTCGAGCGTAATCATCGATAGGAAAATCGAACGAGAAAACTAATCGAATATTAGTAATTGTTGATATGTTAGGGTAGTTGTTGAATTAATTAAGAATTAACTAACAACTTTGGAAAATCGAGTTCTTAGACCGTTATAAATGACGTGGATTAGTTAAGTAATAATTTATAATGATATTAATGCATTAAGATGTTCATTACTAAGTAAGATGATGATAGAAACTAATTTGATTTGAAAAGAATTAGTAAAACTTCAAGAAACGAAGAAAGTAAGTAAGTACGTAAAAGAAGAAATAAGGAATCGAGACCTTATATGTTGATTGATTTGAGTTCATAGTTGATTAATAAGTAGGAATGAAGTTGATAAAGATTTCATATAGGTTATGAAATAGAAAATAGAAGTTGAATATTGAAATTGAAATGGAAATTCTAAGTGTAAATGATTAGTTGAAAAGACGAGAAGTAATCGTCGTAGTTTTAATTGAGAAACGAGAAAGTATTCACGTTAAATGATTGTGTGTATTGACTGTAATATGATAGAAATTTCATGCACATAAATGTTGTATAGCATTGATCGAACCTAGGGAATCGTGCGTCAAGTTTTACGAGCAATTAGGGTTTTTCGGCAGTTTTGCGACCCTTCACGGAAACGGCCATAACGTTTAGCTCATTTAACGAAATCGAGATCCGTAAATTGGACAGTAAACTAGTCATCCGTGTCTTTTTTTTGGTACCAAGAACATCCCCTGTTTCGCAGAATTCTGTTCTGTAGAGACTCTAGACTTACTGCCTTGTGCAGAAAAATTCGGAAACTCATTTTCTTAAGTTGATTTCTTTTTAACTTAATTCTTTAAGAACTAGTAAGTCGTTATGAGTTATCGACTTCCGTTATGATGTTCTAAATGTTGAGTAAGGAACCGAGTTAGTTCTAAACGAGATGTGTTCGAGTCTCGTTTCTTCTTTAATCAAAAGAGATTAGTTAAAGTGCAAATGCCTAAAAGACGTAACCGAATTCGTTTTTCTTTTTCTTTAATCGTCTTGATCGATTACTAAAGTTTGAATATTTGCGATAAAAGAAGGAAGTCGGAGTTGAAGACAAGATGGAAGATAGAAGGTTAAAGTTTGTTCTGTAAACGGTTGTTATGGGCTTTTCTCTATATATCAAATAAAATGAGCGATGCTCGAAAATGTTTACTTACTGCTTTGATAAGTGTATTTTCAAATTGATTATCAGTGCATAAAAGATTTGTTTTTTATGTGAGTTCTTTTGTGCCTTTCTGAGTTAGCCGACTGCTAACTAAATCGATCGGACTCTGAGTTAGCCGACTGCTTTTCTAGAGTTAGTGTACACGGTAGCCGGTGTGTGTGGTACTCTGTTGAGGGGTAGCCAGCCGCGGTGAATAAAACATGCGCGGAAGAAGTTAACTCTTCCCCAGCGTTGAAACAGAAGTTGGGCAAGTTGAACGTAACAACAGTCAGAAAATGCTCGGCTGAGTGATTTATGAAAAGAGAAAATGTTTAGTAAGCACGGGCCTTTGAAAGAAAAACCCCGTTGTGTTACTATTTAGATGCCTGATTAATCTATATAAAATCTATGATATGATTTCGGCAATATGCCCACTAAGTGCTTTTGTACTTAGCTCTGCATGTATTTATAAATGTGCAGGTTGAGTGACGAAGACGGCGGAAGTTGAGTAGAGGTCGTACTTTAGGAAAGAAGAACAGTTTTAAACTCTACGTTTTTTTTTTCTTCCGCTGCAAAACTATTTCATTTTGATGTGTAACTTATCGGTCTAAGTTTCGTACTTTAAACTTAGTTCCTTTTGTGAACAACTCTGTCGAGCGATCCTTCGAGATCGACTCTCTTTTATTCAATGAAGTCAAGTTCATAGTAATTATATTGTTTATAAATGTCAGTTTATTCAGTAAATCCCCCTTTCTTCCCCGCCTCTTAAATCCAATCCCTAGTCGCACCCCGACTTTGCCGTCCCTCGGGATTCGGGGCTGTGACATTACAGCTATAATTTTCTTGCCTTATACATAAGACAAAGTTGGCTATTCATGCCTTAGATTCGCCAACCTAAACCATATAAGCAGGGTTGACGAATCATGTCTTTGTGGGTACATACAACTTAATTTGATTGCCTAGAACATCAGGTAGAGTTGGCAATTCATGCCTTTAATTTGGTAACCTAAAGCATATAGGCAAGGTTCGCAATTCATGCCTTTGTGCGTGCAAATAGCTTAATTTGCTTGCCTTGAACATCGGCAAAGTTGGCAATTCTTGCCTTTCATTCGCCCACCTAAACCATATTGGCAGGGTTGGCAAATCATGCCTTCGTGGGGTTTAAACAACTTAATCTAATTGCCTAAAACATTAGGTAGAGTTGGCAATTCATGCCTTTGATTCGCCAACCTAAAACATATAGGCAAGGTTGGCAAATCATTTATACGTGCATGCAAACAACTTAATCTACTTACCTTGAACATCACGCATAGTTGGCAATTCATGTCTTCAGTTCTCCCACCTAAAGCATGTATGCAAGGTTGGCAATTCATGTCTTCGTGCATATAAAAGGCTTAATCTGCTTACTAGAAAAATTAGGCAGAGTTGACAATCATGTGTTCGATTTGAACTTCCTTGATAGTTTATGCAAAAATGGCGATTCTAGATATTTTTTGTTTATCAAACTAGAGTGGCCATTCATGCCCACCTTGGTTAATGGACAAGATTAGCCATCAAGTTTCCTTGATTACTCATGAAAGAGTGTGAGTGGCCCTTCAGGCCTAACTCTATTATACGGACAAGGTTAGCCATCAGCCTTCCTTTGTTAATCATGTGAAGGTGACACTTCTAGCCATTCTTCACTTATCGGGAAAGAGTGGTCGTTCAAGCCCAACTCTGTTATACGGACAAGGTTAGCCATCGGGCTTCCTTAGGCCAATTATAGAGTGACATTTCAAGTCAATTCTTTTAGGAGACATTCACTTGTCGATCTCTTTGACTAACCCGGCAAAGGGGACTGCTCTAACCAACCTAAGCTAACATCTCAAGAATGGCATTTCAAGTCAGTTCTTTTGGACAAGATTCACTTGAAGGTGTCTTTGATCAACCCGACAAAGATGGCTGCTCTGACCAACCAATGTAACAGCCCGACTTTTGAATTTCCGGTTGACCCCACAAATCATCATAAGTCCTTTCTAGCGTGTTTTGTCCTCACTCGCACGCTTCTTGAGAAAACTTTCCAGGAGATCATCCATCCTAGTATTGCTCTAGGTCAAACACGCTTAACCTCAGAGTTCTTCTAGGATAGGCACCGGAAAAAAAAATGCATCTCGATGGTATGAGTAGCTCCTATTAATTTCTTTAAGCTCTCATCAAATATGTCATCTCATTCCGACATATTCTTGGAATCCCTCTCGTTCGGGTATGTTCCGGTTCATTCCTACCCTCTCCGTTTAGAAGTCATATCAGAGCCGTTCCTTATCCATACCTCTTTTTACCGATGATCACTCCATAATTCGGCTCCGGGCGTGACACCAAAGCTATCATCTCAAGAATGACAATCTAGTTAATTATTTTGGTAAAAACTCTCACATCTACACTTTCCAATGCATGTTCTGTTGGCAAGCTTGGCTATGTCTAAAATTTAAAAAATCTGATAGACATACTTTTCTGGACCCTAGGAAAAGAGAAATGTCTTCCCGAGGTCCTTGTGCTAGAAAGCGTTGTTCTTTAATCGAAATCTCTCTAATCTCTAGGAGGAGGATTTTTCGTATTGTAATACCCCGAATCTTTATAACCCTAGTTAATCGTCCTAAATGTGATTATGTGTGCTAAGTGCTTTTGAAGTGTTATTATATGTGATTCTGTGTGATTCTATGTGATAAAAATTTCTGAGAATAAATTTTCTCGTAAATGCCCCAGATGGGCATAATTGTAATTTTTCTCATTTTGGAAACTCGAAATGAAGATGAGAAGAGTTATATGAGTTTAAGGATGTGAGATTTAGTATGAGTTTGAATTACGGGTAATTCCGGGACAGTTGACTTTTTATGAATAGTAACTTTGAACGGAAAAGTTAACCCTCGGTCGACGGACCCCAAATTCAGTTTACTGAGTGTCATTGAAATTTAGAATTTATTTTGAGACCAATGATATAAGTTTGAGAATTTTTTTCTGAGATCATTTGAGTCGAGAATGAATTTATTTTGAAAACGCAACTAAAGTGAATACTAACTCGTCGCGATATTTTACCCATGAAACTTGGGTGTTTCCGAAACTAGGAATTATTTTGTGACTAATGACGCAATTTAGAGAGAAATCTGAAACCTAGAAATCGTGTTTTGAGCTATTTTTAAGTCGGAGACGAGTTTATACGATAGAGATTTTACGACTTTTTCTTTAATTGAAATATATATATATATATATATATATATATATATATATATACATATATATATATATATATATATAATTAGGATCATATAAGAATGGCCCTTATCCTAAGAAATGAGAATCAATCTCAGCCACTCATCTGTTGCATCTCGCTAAGAAGGGCGGTGCATCCGGATGAAAAATTTCCAGTTTTTTTTTAATTTCAAACTTTTTTTTAAGGCTTGATTTTTCCATAAAGCTGGGTGCATCTCATGTCAACGTATGGTGCATCTAGTTTCACGTTGTGGTGCATCTCATTGTAAAGTGTGGTGCATCTACCACATTGTGGTTCATGAGATGCACCACTACGTGTACTCATATGCACGGGACAGTGTAATCAGATGCACTACTAGGTGTAAGGAAATGCACTATGCTTTAAGGCGGAGCTGAGAAAATAATGTTAAAAAAAAAACTGAAAAAAAAAAATTGAAAAAAAAAAATCGGACATGCACCACAATGTGTAACCAGATGCACCACACAGTGTATCTAGATGCACCACACGGTTATCTAGATGCACCGTGTTTTAAGAAAAAATCGGCCAGGAAAAAAAAAACTGAAAAAAAAATCGGACATGCACCACAATGTGCAACCAGATGCACCACACAGTGTATCTAGATGCACCGTGTTTTAAGAAAAAATCGCCCAAAAAAAAACAAAAAAATTGGCACGTCAGCTACACGCGCCGCACGTGAAAGACACGCACCCGCAAGTGTATCTCACGCGCCCGCCCTTTTTTTGAGATGTGTGGTCCAGATTTATTCCTATTTCTTACTTTAAGGGCTATTCTCACTAGATCCCATCCCTATATATATATATATATATATATATATATATATAAGTTGGGTGTATTAGAAACCATAAATTATTTTATGAGCACTGATACGAGTTAGAGTGAAATCCGAAGAGTAGAGAGTGCTGAAAAGAGGGATTAAAGTTTACCGTTTTGAGAGAGATACATTGTAACGATAAAATCTTTTCTTTGGGAATTTTTATCTGATAAAATTTGATATTATCTCTCTCCCACCAGCCATCCTTATCTCTCCCTCTCTACCAATTTCTTCCCCGCTCTCACAAATAGCAAGTGATCTCACTCTCTCACCTTTTTACTTAAACTTGTGCGCAAGTTTCATTCATCAGTCTCTGCCTCTCTCTCTTCATCCTCATCATCACCATCACACCATCATCTCTCTCTCATCAACTCCTCCATGGTAGCAGCACCAAAGCTTCTCCATAGCTATTTTCTTCAACCAAAAATCAAGAAATAAATCTAGAAATTCAAAGAGTTCAATGGTTGATCACTACTTCTTCACAACACCAAGCAAGAACAAAAATTTTCTCCTTCGTCCATCATCCATGGTTGCCGAAGCCATCTCTCCACCATGAGCTATCATTTTTCTTCCATCAATCTTCAAGGAGGAAGCTAGGAAAGCTAGAAATCAAAGGTAGAGCGTCAAGCTTGCAATTTAAGTAAGAAACTCCATGTTTTTCCTCTTCTTTTCACTCCTTTACAGCTGATCCTTAATCCTCTTCAAACCTGCAAAATTTCTTAGTTAAGTAAGGGGAAATAAAGCTAAAGTTGCGAGGAAAGAAGAGAAGGAAATCGATCAATTAAGAGTTAGTAAGATTTCTAACTTTTAAGTTAAGAAACTCAAGTTTTTCTCATCCTAATCTTTCGAAAATTATGAGTATGCTAAGAGATAATTTGATCTTTAAGTTTTGAGCATAAATCCATGCTTGAATAAGCTTCCCATGCAAAGAAATGAAAAAGAAAATCTATGGAGTATAACTAAGTATGCATGCCGTGAGTTTTATGGAAGAAAATAGAAATTTTTGTGTCTTGATTCCTATCATGAACTTGATGATCTTTATATGTGTTTTAAAAATAATTCTAAGCATGCTAAGATCAATAAATGAAGAAAATAAATATTTATGCATGAGAGTATGAAGAAATCGAAGGTTTATGCTTTGAGAATGATTTTTGTGAGTTTTGAATAATTTCTTGAGTTTGATGCATGATATGAGTTCTATGATGATATATGGGCATAATTAAAAGATTAAAATGAAAAAATAATCATTAAAATAAGAAGATGAATTTTCGAGAAGATGATGAATAATAAAAACTTATTTTTGACATATATGTTTTATGATGAGTATGAAGATGGATTTTATTAATTTAAAATTTGAGAAGCATGAGTATATGATTTAATAGAAACTTGAAATTATTTGATGATATATGTGTGTGACCGTGTGTATATATATATATGAAAATATGATTTATTGTTTTATGATGTATTTGATAGATTGGTGGTTAAAAAATAAACCTAAAAAATATCTATGGATAAAAACACCACCAAAAGAAAGAAATGAGTTTATACAAAAATATACTATATGTATTTTTCGAAATATATATATATATAGAGAGAGAAAATTGGGAATTTAATTCCTATAAATATTTGGAAGAATTGATGATATAAAAATAAAATTTGAGATAAAGTGAGCATAAGTTAAAGAGAAATTGAAGAAATAAAATCTTATGCTCAAAAGATGAAAATTTCGAACAATAAGAAGTAGAAGAACATTGTGCTTTTAAGTTCTTGAGCACAAATTGATGAATTGAATGAGAAATAATAAAATTTAAATTATTTGAAATAAAACTGTTTAGTTCATTTTGTGTGTTTTTCGTGCGATTATTTGTGTGTGTTTATCACAGCCCGACTTCCCGAAGGACGGCCAAGCCGGGGAGCGACTAGGGATTGGAATAAAGAAACGGAAAAGAAAGGGAATAAATGAATAAAAACTCATTAACTTAACACTAATTACGATGAACTTGAATAAAAGAGAGTCGATCTTGAAGGATCGCTCGTCAAACTATGTTCAGAAAAAAAAAACTAGGTTTAAAGTAATAACAACTTAAACCGAAAGGATTTACATAAATAAGGGAACTAACTTTAATTAATTAAAGAAAGAGTTGATCACGAAGGATCACTCGACATAACTGTTCTTAGAAGAGACTAAGTTCAAGGAATGAAACTTAGTTCTAAAGTTATACACTAACTGAAACTAGTTTACAGAATTGGCAGCGGAAAAAAAAACGTAGAAAATGATGACACATATCGAATGTGAAATCGAGGCTCAATTAACATTACTTCTTTAAGACGACCTTTACTCAACCTCCTCCGCCTTCGTCACTCAACCTGTACATTTAAAAACAAACATGCAGGGCTAAGTACAAAAGTACTTAGTGGGCACATTGCCGAAAACATTTTATATGTAACGCAACGGGGTTTTTCTTTAAAAGGTCCGTGCTTACCAAATATTAAATCAAATCATGCATCTTTTCATAAACACTTGTATAAATACTTTTACTGCTGAACACTTAATTTCTAAATGACACACTGTGGTTTTTTTTTAAACTCACATCCGATCGTCTGGAAAGCGCATGAGGGCTACTCAGAAACTGTCCCTCTGGATAGCACCTGTAGGCTATCTCAGAATCTGATCGTTTAGTTGGAATTATCTGGATAGCAGCCTGAGGGCTATCTCAGAATCCAATACTCTGGTTAGCACCTGAGGGCTAACGCAGAGAGACATAATAGAATTCACATAAACAATTCATTAAAGCACTGATAGAACTTTAATACTCACTTATTAAAACAATACATAATCACTTTCGAGCAACGCTCGCATATAAATACTTTAATACTCATTTATTAAAGCAAAACGTAAACACCTTCGAGCAACGCTCGCATAAAATCACTTCACAAGTAACGGCATTCAACGTAGTTTTGGTTTTAGAAAGCCCACCTCGTTCGTTTACAGAACTATTATTCGTGCTTCCGTCTCTGATCTTCCGTCCTGTCTTCTAACCTCGACGTCCTCCTTCTTTGAACGTAAATAATAAAACAACGATAAGTTGTCGAGTCGATAAAAGAAAATGGAATTCGAAACTGAAATCGAATTAATCTTTTAAGTTCTTAAGCTTTAGGCATTTGCACGCTTAACTAGATTCTTTTAGTTAATCAAGAACGAGACTCGAACACATCTCGTTTAGAACTAGCTCGGTTTCTTACTCGACACTGAGGTCGGTGAAAAAGGGTAGTCGATAACTCATAACGACTTAAAAGGTCGAAAGAAACTAAGTTGAGAAGAAAACAACTTAGGAAATTACAATTTGAACACACACTGCACGAAGTCAGTGAGTCTGTCCAGAACAGGGGATTGCAAAACAGGGGTCGTTCCCTGTATCAAAAGATAGCCTCGGATGTCTAGTTTACTCTCCACTTCGCGGATCTTGATTCCGATAAACGAGCTAGGAGATATGACAGTTTCCGCGGAACGTCGCAAAACTGCCGAGTGAACCCTAATGCTCGATAAAATCGACGCACGTTCTTCTAGGTTCGTTCTATGCTTAAACACTTTTAATTTCGCACAAAAACTCACCCAATACAGTGTACTCGTATCATGATACGTGATAGACCCCTTTTTATTTCTCGTTTATAAACACGGCGTTTAAAACATCGTCGTTTAACTACCCAATTACTATACCAAATCAATTTCACATTTCAATACTTAACCTCTCGTCTCTACTTCTCGATTATAACTACAACTTATATCATTTCATCTCGGATGCGAATATTGTCAACTACAAAGTTTTTCCTTAATCATTAATAGTCATTAATATCCAAATATTTCCTTGGTTCGATTTTTCTATCAATACTTATGCTCGTGTCTTCGTCTCTTATGAAAATTCCAACATCATTAGAACTTGGTCAAATTTTACACTATCGTTCATTATCTATCGAGAATCATTATTACGCAAATCATAACCTCATATCAATACCTAATCACGACTTATTATCGAACTTTCGTCTCTTATGTAATATTTTACGTTCTCCGTTTTCATTCAAATTTTACGACAACGATTATCATCTAACGAGCATTACTAATATGTATATCATATTATCAACACATTATCGAGCCTCGACTTATCACCACATCTTCGACTCTTACATTTCTTGTTTTATTTTAAAAAAAAACTCAATTTAATATATATTCGTCGTCATGCATCATATAACTCATTTCCAGTAAACAAACGAGCATATCTTAACATTTACTAACCTAAATCGAGCCTTGTTCGTCTCTTAGGTTTTGGGTTTTATTTTTAGAAAAATCTAAAACAATTCATACGATCAAATAATGACATGAGAAACACTAATCTATCATCAATTCGATGAAGAAATCGAGCACAAATGGAAAGCCCCAAAACAGAAAATTTTCGGTAATAATAGGGCTTGGAGTTCTTGATTTTTCTTTCATGATTCGATCCGTAGAACTCGATTCTAAGCATCCTAGAACATGATTCGATCAAAGACAACATGCTATCTCACTCTCCAAATTTTCGAACAAAAATAAAAATGGGGGAAAAGAGATTTGTTCGGTTCAATTGATAGACGAAGTTCTCACCTTTCGTATTATAAACTCGGATTGGACTTTGATCGGTAAATGGAGGAGTTGTGGATCTTGGAAGAGCTTGGACTTGTATCTCTAATGGAGGATGATGAAGAAGAAAAGAGAGTGAATGGAGGAGGTGGGGTGGCGGTTTTGGAGTGATAAGGGAGAGAGGTGATGACTCACCTTTGGTGAGTCATAAAGTAAGTAAAATATCCTACAACAATGGTGAGTCGTTAAGTCATGTTTGGCGAGGGAATTTTATACAAAAAATCTCGATTCCGGCTCTTAAACGGCGTTTTAAATGTCGAGAAACACTTTTCTAGTTAGTTACGGAATTGACGAAATCTAATTCGTCCGTTAGATTAGAAATATTTTACGTACTCGGAAAACCTAAATCGCTTTTCAAAATCCGAGAAAAAGTCGGGACGTCACAGTCCAAAATTCGTCTGGAAAATCACAAAAATTAATTTTCTCGGGTGAACTCGTCTCGAAGAAAAAGTGAATGTAAATTCTGACGGATTCGATTCCGAGTTTCCGGGCGAAAAACTTAACGGACGCGAAAAAACCCTAATACAGTAGTCGTTCGTTCGATTTCTGAAAATTATTTTTGGAAACGGATTTCACCGTTAGTCTTAGAATTGAAAATCGAGAGCTTAGGCGTGCAAAGCCATAATTAATATTAACTTTAAATTTTTAAGACAGAAGAATTTTTCCGGGGTATTACAGTGTTGTTCGTGTTTTTGTTCGTTTTTTATTACAAGTCATGGTCGTATGTTGGGTGTTTTGTGTTTTGGTGTGTGTAGGTGCGCAGGTGGCGGAAGAGACAAGAAATAGTCGAAAATGTGAAAAAAGAGTGAAAGTGGTGAAGGAGAGAACAAACAAGATTTCCGCCGTCGCGGAAGCCCCGCCGGCGCTGGAACGATTTGCACTTGAAGAGCCCCGCCAGCGCGGGAAAATCATGCGGTGAAAGATTTCCGCCGGCACAGGAAAATCTTGCGGTGCGAGATTTCTGCCGGCGCGGGGCGAGCGGTTATTCTCAGTAGTATAAATGAAAATGTCGGTTTCTGGAGGAAAAAATGGGATTCTTCTCTCGTTTTTTTATGCTAGAAAAGTAGAAAACAATATGTAGAAGTGGTTCTTTTCACTTTTCCTTGCTTAAACACTTTTAGATTTGATTTAGACTTCATTTCCGTTGATCGTTGAAGACTTCTAGTATTTTGTAAGAATCTTTATTTCAGTTTATGCAATGTTTATTTCCAGCTTTTATTTTGCTTTCATTTACTGCAATACGAACTAGTTTTCATGTTCTAGGATTTAGTTCTTTGACTCGGAATGGTTATTTGCTTATGAATTGTTAATGCTCGTCTTCTATTTCAATTAAGTATGATTTCTTTCAAACATCTGATCAATGTTTGAATGTGTTAGTAATGAATGAGATCGAGAGATGATTTCGTTACGTGTTATGGTTGAAATAGAGTTAATCTTGACCGAAGACGCATAGATTAATTGTCGAGCATGTTTTAGTAATTTCATTGGAGTAGTTCAGCTCTATGAACACGAAAGTTAGTAGATTGGAAACTTCGTTAATGTTTTTAAGAAACTAATCGATTGAGCATAACAAATTCCTTAATTTGGTAATTTCGAGGAGAATGATTTAAATCTTAGACGTTTTAATTCATTGAATTTCCGTTTAACTCAAGTTATTAAATATTCTTAGCTATAAAAAACTCAATGCAAACTTTGTAGAATGTTTAGGATGTGTGGATTATATTGTGTGTAATGTGTAGGAGCTCGATTACATTGCCCTGTTATGTCTTCCTTGTGATACGACTTGGGTTAGCTATCCGTACTACTTAGGACCTCGTTCTCTTGCGAGCAACTAATAGATACAATTTAGTTGATTCAAAAACTATATATTAAAATCAAGAGTTTAATCACCAAAGGGGAAAACCCCAATAAATTCGAAACCTTTGAGGCTAAGAAAAGAGTTTTGATAATTTTGAGCTTAAAAGAGATCAATTGAGTTAAGGAAAATGAAATTAGAATTTATTTGAGTATAAAGAAGCATTAAAAATGAAGGAAATAAAATTCTATGGAGAAACCCCAAAATAATCGAATAAAATGAAGTATAAAATATAACTTATGAGTAATTGAGATTAAAAGATGAATTTATGGAGAAATCGAGTAATTGGAATTTTTATAAGTTCAATAGTCTTTGAATTAATAAAATCAAGTAAGAATTGAGATGATTCTCAATAATTCGATGTATATAAGAAGATAGAATTGAGAATTTTTTATTTTGAGTTAATAGGGATCATTTGATGTTATAAGATATCAAATAGAGTAATTTTGAGTATATTAGAACTTGAAATTTTTGAAAAAGAACAAGAAAAATGAAAATAAATTTGAGCAGAAAATTTTCAGGAGAAATTGATGAGACTTCATTAAATAAATGGTGTAATCGATGTTACTAACATAAAGTTGAGAGAAAAATAAGTATATTAGCCACTTGAATCGCTCAAGTTGGAGTTCGTTTGAGAAAGTTATGAAAAATCGACAATTTTCTAATTAAAAGTTAATTTACGAGAGTTGAAGTATAAACGAGCAAATAAAGAAGTTTTGAGCTAAAAACAATAAAAAAAAGTAGTGGAATTTGAATCGAGCAAAAAATGAGTTTGAATGAATAAGATATTTTGGATGTCAAGGGTTAAAAGAGAAAAATAAAAGACTTTTTCTCAATGATAAAGTCAAGAATCGAAATTGAACGAAAAATTGTTCAATAGAAATTATTTTGAGTAAAATATAAGAAAATAAGAATTTTCCGACTAAGTTAATATAATTTCTCGAGAAACGTGTCAAAAAGTAATTCGAGCGATTTTATCCGAGAAGTCGGAATGAGAAACGGAATTTAAAATTCAATTCCTTGAATTTTTTCTATAAAAGACGAAGTTAAGTTTGATGAAAATCGAAAAATATTATTTTAAGTTAAAAAACGAGTGGTATGATATATATCTGAGATATTTATTTCTGGATATTTGATGTGAATGTGAAATGTGTGAACGAGAAAAAATCTCATATTTGTTTGAAAATATTTGATTTGAGAAAAATGAGAAATTTGAGTATGAAGAAATAATATATTTTTAATGTTTGCATGCTCGATTATATCTATTAATGATGAAAATATATGCCAAAAAGTCTGTTTGTTTTGTACTTAGATAGAAATTACGAATCGAGCGTTCGAGGAGTTAAATTGAGAAGTTAAAAATTCGAGTCAAGTAGAAATCCGTTAAACGGCTTAAGATTTCGCTGTCTTCCAATACTGTAAAACTCGCCCTTATATAATATTATTTTTGAAAGGCGCGAGTGGAGTGGGAAAATAGGACGGCGAACAGAGAAAGAGTAGCCGAGCAAAGCAACTTTCCAGGTGAGCTTTCTGAACTATAACTCAACGATGAATGCGCAATTGATATTATATATGCGCTTTTATTTAAAATTGATTAACTTGTCTGAGTTTTTATGTTTGGTATGTAATCCTCTACTTAATATTATGTGATGAGAATGAGTTATGTGGACGCATGGGATGAAGTCCTGTTTGAAATGGGACAATGCATGCATTAGATTAGGTGATCGTGAGCCTTGTTACAGTCTAGCCGGTCGTAAAGTAACTGTGAGCCTTACTTTGGTTGGGCCGGTTATGTAAAGATTGTGAGCTTTGCTTTGATTGGGCCGGTCACGGTGCTCGAGGAGGAGGCTTACTCTCGACACCACAAGAAGACGAGATGCATAGATGGATTCGTACCCGAGAAAATGATTACAACCGATTTCAGAAAACAAACGAAAATGTTTTATTTTTTAAGCTGCCACAAGTCGTAAAAAATTTAAAATAGTTAATCATCTAACACTTGTGATGCAGCTGATGAGGCAAGTACAATCATATAGCTCTATCGAGCGAGTTTTCAAAATTATTTTGGCATGTGTCCATTGAGTACGAAGTACTCACGCCCTGCATGTTATTTCTAAAACGTGCAGGTTAGCTTGGATGAGGAAGGTTACGGTGTGCTTAGGCGGCTCGTTATCAATAAAATTCTAAATTAAAGTTTAAGCTTGAGGTTATGTGTCTTCACACATATAACCTTGGGATTTTTTAGTCGATGTTTATATTCCGCTGCAACGTCATTTATTTGCTATAATCATGCCTTGCATGCTCAATCCCAAAATCCAATGAGCCCATATGCTCGAGCCAAACCCATTAAACCCTTTCTGAATTCCATCCAAAAGTAATTTGGATTTTCTAACGATTCATCATATCTGTTTCACTACCATTTAATGATTAAAAGTTAAAAGTTGGCCCACTTTTTGAATGTAACGTTTGTCAAACAACCAAACCTAATTCCTTGATTGTTTCGACATCTAAAATCTTGATAAATATTCATTTCTTGGAAAAGTAATTAATTGATAACTCACACTATTGTGAGCATGAGTTGACATGTAATGTTATTCTCTGATTAGCGAGCATGTTTCATGAGTTAAAGTTCAGTTGTTCCATCTCACCGCCCCTTGTATTCTAGTCGTTTCAATACACTAGGAGTCGGGCTGTGATACGTATCCACAAAATTTACTTTGAACACTTTGGATATTTTCTATCTTTTCTTGTTTCAAAGAGTAGGTGAGAACATGTATAACAAGTTGGATCATATAATCACATATTTTCCACATAAACATGCATACTAGGTGATGGGGGTTCAACATATTCATCCATGAATACACAGATTTTCAAGGATTAAGATCACATCAAAATACCTAGAAAATTTATATGAAGATAGAACGGTAGAAAGAGCTTCTCCACGTGGTAAAATTTATCAATATCTGCACCTACAAGCTTAACGCTGGATTGTATGCCGGTGTCGATTCTCTCACGATCAAGTTAGGTTTTAGAAGAACATAAAGAAAATTGATGTATTTGCAGAGAGTTATGAGAACATACCTCACTTTTTGCTGGGATTTGATATATACCTGAATAAGTAGTAGCATTTTGGTAATATAGTGGTAACATTGACGGTCAATCACACCTCCTATAGTAGGGAACATTACTACCCTTTATTGATGTGACAAGCTGCTCTAACATTCAAACAGGCGGACACCCCGGATATTTGTTCATGGGGAATAAATACTACTGTAGTGTCTCTTTAGACCGACTTATGCTAAAAGTGTAATATGACAAAGTCTGCCAACTAGCCAAAGATGGTGTACCGAAGGTGTACCATCAACTCCTCCTCCCTCAAGTCTGCAAAGAGCAAGTTTATCAAAGATGTATCAAGTGAGGAGACTTTCACTACATTGTTCCCAACTTGGCTAGTCTGCCCTTCTGGATAAAATTGGGCAGTTGAGGAGTTTTCTCTCTCCGACTCTGTGTATTCCACCTTTTTAGAAATGCGATAGCCTACGTCACTTCAATTACATGTGGAGTAGTTTTCTCGAGAAAACTACCTGCACAGGGTAATAATTTGAATTATTACCGTTTGTTATTCATTTCTCTCCATTTTTTCATTTCGCGCTACTTTTGCTTTTTTCTCTCACCTGGAAATCGCTAACACCGCTGTCGTTGCTATAATTTCTCCAACCATCTCTTGAGGTACTTCACTACTACTTTTCTTGTAAGTTTATTTGCTTTTCTCGTTTTTTCCATGTCGTCTTTGCCTGCTTCGGCAGGAGGGTCGGGAATGGCCCTGTCCAAATCACCGGACATCTTTCTCCAGTGATAAAGCTTCTTTTCTCTCAACCCTCCCCTCACGATTCTATTAGCAAAGGGGGGTCCGGTTCTGCATCGGCCCCTCTTCAATCACAGGGAAATGTTCACTTCACAGAGAGGGACTATTGGAACTTGGTTACTAAATCTTCCTCCACCCTTTGCAAAACTGAACTTCGAAAGTTAGAGCGAGAGTGGGATTTTAGGGGTTTCAAATTTCAGGGTCCTAGTCCTAATGAACGCTCAAACTATACAAATCCTCATACTCTACATTTCTAGGTAAAACAATTTCATGTTGGCCTTCATTTTCCAATGTGCTCATATTTATCTAGAGTATGCAATCTTATCCATATTTGTGTTAGTCAAATAATTTCCAATTCTTCTTTGTCATCCTAAAAGCGAATTGAGGTAATCCTGCTCCGAATCTTTTCCATTCATGTTATAACATGAAATATTCGAGATGAATTGTAACATTTAGCTTAAAAACGGATGGACCTGCCCATTTATTGGGTTAGAGTTCTCGGAATGATGGCAACCTAAATATTTCTTCATTACCCCAACTGATCAAACATAACCTTTCACCATACAATCTTGTCGATATGCAGATCGGACGAGCTGCTACGGGGATGGATGAAACTATAAAGACTTAACTTGATATAAATTCGAACTAAATATAGTTGAGAGTGAAAGATTTGGTTATTGATATTAATCGAATGATAAGACAAAAGAGTTGAGGTGGGTTTTTATTCGAAACAATATTGCCCTAGCATAGCATAAGTGGGTCGATGTATGAGCACACCGGCCCCGCACTGCGGACGTAATGAAAAATACAACTATCAAACAAAAGATAGTTGAGACCATAATGAGATAACAAGTTTAAGGGTTTAAATGAGAATGTAAACAGAGTCATTTAGATCCACAAAAGACATAAAGAAAGCCATTGATGACGACCCGCAAGGTGTTGCCCAACATACGTTTGACTACGCTGACATCACCTCCTCAACCTCCACATCGTTCAACCTGCATTAGGGAAAACAATGCAGAGGCTGAGTACAAAAGCACTTAGTGGTTTCGTGACCCTCTTTGAAAAATATTTTATAAGGATATTGCATGCTTCAATACTTATAGAAAGGAAACTTTATTAAAAACACCTTTCACATAAGAAAAACAATATTAAATGTAAACACGAGTACTCGTATCATAACTTCTCACATTCTTGGGTTACCATCCTGGTTCAAATAGAGGGGAGCCACTCCCTCTATTTGAACCATCATAACTTCCTGTGCGCACTACCTTGTCTTGATCGGAGCTCAATGTCGATCGTTAACATAACATGTCCCATACTTGGTCAACCATAAGCAATTGAGCATAAAATATTTAAGCATGCATATCAAGTAAAAAGCTTTTTGGGCTTAATAACCTAAAATGTTACCTCGTGGAAATCTAACCTAATGGTCCCGATACGAGTTACTGGTGTATGGGGGGGGGAATACACCAGTTACGATTTTCAAACTTAACCCCCAAAAATAACTACAGCTGAGTAGAGCAGCTCAATTGGAATCGCAACTGAGTAAATAACACTCAGTTGGAAGTGTAGTGTTGTGCGGAATGTGGTGGAAATTAAACTTGTAAAGCAACTCACGCTTTTATGCACGGTTGGTCAAAAACCAAAACAGTTGAGAATGCGCAGATGCAGTTTGTATGTTGGTTAGTCAGTCAGTAGAGAATGCAAGAAATAACTGAATAAAGAAAAACATAAGCACACAGAGAATTAACGTGGTTCGGAGCTAACACTCCTACGTCCACGGGGAGTTGTGAGTCCACACAACTCTGTCCAAGTTCTTCTGGACATACCACACAGCTTACGCGGGTTGTGCAACCGTTAAGGATAATTTTGCGGGTACTTATCAACCTTACAGATTAGTTTACGGGTACTAATCAACCTGTCTACTCAGTTACGGGAAGAGTAGGGTCCTAAAACCTTTTCAGGTATGAAAGATAAGGTTCCAACTAACAGCTCGAACAAGAAGTGAGCTAGGATCTAACACTCTACGAACTCTCACAAAGTGATGTTCTCAAGGTTCGATCTAAAGACACTCAGACACAATCTAATGCTCTAGAACTCTCAACGAGTGATGTTCTTAGAGACTAAATCTAATTCAGCTCGAGTAAGGAATATAGTTCTTTCTTTCGCTCTGTCTCGTCTCGTGTGTCTTCTCTTGTGTGTCTTCTCTTTAATGAAGGCCTCTATTTATAGGCGGAGAGTATCAACTAGCCGTTGGAGGAGTTGATCTCTGTTCTTTGAAAGCGATGGCTTGTCTCTGATCTCTGCAGACTTTCCCGATATGGCATCTGTGCTCTTCTGCTTTCCATCTGAGATAGCCTTGTGTTGGGCCAAATGGGGTAATGATTGAACGGTCAAACCCTCATGTGACTTCCTGTTTGAAATTCAAATCTTAACAACAGACTTCCAACAAGGAGTGGTCGGTTAAGACTTTCGATCTTCAACTAGCTTGTTCTTCAGCCGATGTTCTATCTGACAACTAACAGTTGAACTCTCAGCTGACTTCGTCTTCAAGCTGTTGATCTTCTTGGTTGAGTTCTACAACTGATGTTCTGAAATTGAACACTCAGTTTTCTTCCTTGTGTCTGGTCAGTTGGGTTCGAACGCTCAGATGGCTTTCTTTCATCTGATGTTCTCTTCCCCTTTACTGCTTCTCATCTGATGAACACTCAGTTATTTTCCTTACAACTGATGTTCTTGAATGTGACTTCTCCCTTTTTGCATTATGAAGAGGTGAACGCTCAGTTGTCTTTCTTACAACTGATGTTCTGTCCGAGTGATGCCTTGTTGCCATCTTCAGCTGGAGACCTGTAAAGATAAAATCTTGACAATGCTCAAACAGCAAGTTTATCTACTAACAATAGGTTCTGGCAACATCTACTCGGTTGGGGTCAGTTGGTTTTGGAATTCATCAAAACTCTTACTAATAAATTTCCCAACAATTTCCCCCTTTTTGATGATGCCAAAACCACTTACAACTTTAAACCTCTAGTGATCTAAACCTTACTAACTTATCTAAAATCTCAGCTGAAATTCTAGACAGTCTATAAGATAAAACATCAAAGGGTTAGCACAGTTATAACATGGTATTTAAAAGACTTTGCGATTCAGAGCTTGGACAATGAGGGTTTGTTCATCAAGGTGAATCGAATATATATACTTGAAGTTTTCATTACAACTGATGATTACACAGATATGCGCAAAAAAACCAAAAATTACAACAGTTGCTAGAAAACTAACTGAGCTAGAACTGTAGCCCATACTTACTAAAGATCCTAACAAAAATTTCCCTTTTGGCAGGTGACTCCTTGGAAATGTCCACTCCATGCTCCTTACAAACCTGCCTCGCCTCAGATGTGATCTTCGTGCGGTTCGGGTTGCTGGAATCTGGGAGAAGAGGAGGCCGATAAGTAACCCTCTTCGGAACTGGAACAGTGTTCAGGTCCAGGTTGGCGTCAATCATAGCCCGCCTGAACTAGCTGAACATGCCATGATCCCCTGAGTGCAACTCTGTCAGCGCTTCCTTGAACGCTTTTCTTGGGTCGTCGGTTGCGTAAACCTTCCTGTAGTAGAAGTCGTTCACGAACTCCTGCTTGAACAGCTCCCACTCTTCATTCCACTCGGTCGGCATCCACTTGTCAACATGCCTGAACCGACTCTCAACCTTGGACTTTGCAGGCAACCTTTGTTGCTTCAACCGAGCTTCCGCCTTTGATTGAATTTTGTTGATGCGGCGTTGGCTGCGGGAGGCAACATTGCTGTCCAGGTTCTGTGACATCTTTTTCAACTCAACCTCGAACTGGTTCACCCTCCTCGCCTGGCTGGCGGCAAACTTCCTGATCCAGCTCGGGTTCATGTAGTCCTTCTCCTTTACATCCATAGCCTTGGCCGCTGCAATGCACTCTTCGGTTGTTATCCCATCGAGTTCAGAATCCAGCTCGGTTGCGATCTCGGCTATGGAGCTGTAGGAAACTCCAATCTTCTCTGCCTGCTCCAAGTCTTTAGTCATCTCAGCTCCACCGACTTCGGTTGACTTGGCAGCAGCAGACTTCCTCCTCCTCAGCTGAGATTTGGATGGTTGAGCAGCTGGCACTCCTTGTTCTTGGGTCTCTTCTTCTTCCTGTGCCTCGACCTCCGTCTCCTTCTCTTCCCCTTTTTTAGCATCAGCAACAATGCTTGCTACTGAACTGTCCAGAGAGTTGAGTTTATCTTCGGTCAGTTGAACACGGTTGAAGAGTTCATCAACCGCACACTCCAGCTCGATCTTCTTCGCCAGTTCGGAGTCCTGGCGCTCTTGTTCGGCCTTCTTCAAGACAGAGAGGCTGTCGATGACCTCTGTCTGAAAGGCAGCAAACTCAGCCCAACGCGACTCGAACCGGGACTCCTATTCAGCATCCTGCGTCTGTTGGGACTTGGCCAGATTTGAATCGGCCAAAGATTTGAAGACGTTCACCTCCGACTTCAATCCCAACAGAGTGGACTTCAGCTCCGACATGTCCTGACTGGTGGAGGAGGAGAAATCATTCAGTTTGCTCTTCAGTTCGGCATTCTCCTCCACCAGTTGTTGGTACTTCGCTTCTTGTGCTGCCAACTCCCTCAGCTGGTCATCTTGTTGGTGCTGGAGGTTGGCGAGCAGTTCGGTCCTCAACTGGTTGACCCTCTCAGCTACCAGCTCGCAGATTTCTTCAGTTGATGGGGCGAGCTGAGCAGCTTGAGGGACTTGTGCGGACAGAGCGAGAGGCTCAGCTGTTACCATGGCTTGTCTATTCGCTAGGTACAGCTTCAGGTCTTCTTTTTCTTCCTTCGCGGCTGCGGCTGCTACATCGACATCCTCAAGGAAGTCAGCCGATTTAGCCAACATGCTGTCAAGGAAGTCGACGCACTCCTTTCCAGCTGCCTCCCTTGTGTCCGTCCCTTCAGCCAGACTCTGGTCCATCCGTCGAGTGAGCAGCGCGATCCGGTTGTTGTACGCCACCTCCAAGTTGGAATAGTTGAAGTAGGCTCGGATGCGGGACTCATCAGACTTCAGCCTATCCCAGCTCTGCACTCGGATCGTGTTCTCCTTGACATACCAGTGGCTGAAGATCAGGTGGAACTGGTACAGTAGCTCGGTTCCCAGAGTGGCGAAGATGGGCATGTTGCGAGCTGCAGGGAACAGACCTAACAGCTTCTGAAAGCAGTAGGCCACCTTGCCTTTGTGCTCCTGAGCAATTGCCTGCAGATCCTCCGCTTCATTGATTGGGGAGGGGGTAAGATTATATGGTTCTGGTTCAAGAGGTTCATCGATGTTGGCCAAAGAGTCGGTCACAACATCGGCATCGAGCTGAGAGCTCGGAATTTGGGATTCGGTTAGGAGAGTGAGTTCAATGGTTTTATCAACATCGGCCGAAGGAGCGGTCACGATGTTGGCATCGAGCAGAGTGCTCAGAATATCTGGCTCTGGTTGGGTGGAAAGAGCAAGAGGCTCTGGGGGCAGTACGGTATTGTCTCCTGCCGTGGGGGAGGTGGTAACAAGTTCAACGTCCTCAGACGAGGAGGATGCATCCGACGTCTCCATGCCCTCAACCTCATCAGCTCCGGGGGCTCGAGGGATGATCTCGAATAACGCGGCCTCAGCTGAGCGGCTGGATTCGGAACGCTCCTCAGCAGGTGTTGACTCAACCGGTGCTCCCTCCTCGGCTGGAGCTTGCTCCTTAGCTTGCTCCTCAGCTGGAACCTCAACTGGCTCATCAGCTGACTCATCAGCTGGAACATCAGTTGGCTCATCAGCTAGCACCTCAGCTGCCTTCTTGGTCGACTTCTTGAACCGTACCCTTAACTTTTTCTGGGCAGGTTCTTCAGTTGACTCCTTTTCCGCCTCAGCTCGGCGGCGTGAAACTTTGGATTTGGCGGGGCGAGCAGCGGCTTGTTCCCCCTCAGCTGTTGACTCAGCTGGCTTTCCCGACTCCCTCTTGTCCTTAGGAGTGTAGACACTCCTAAGCACCTCCTGTGCTTTCTTGGCTGTCGGGAACAACAACAGCTTCTTTAGCGGCGTCTCCTCGCAGTCAGTCCAGACCATGTTGCGGTCCTTCGTTGCGAGCAAGATGAGGGCGGAAATCTTACAGTCGAAGTTGAGTGTCCCCTTCACACTCAGCAGCTTCTCTCCGGACTCGGTTGTAGTCTCGGAGATCTTCGACTTCTCCACCATCAACTGGTTCAAGAAATATTGGAACCAGTTGATTTGGTGTTGGTGCTCCAAGGCCACCAGTTGCTTCAGTTTGGGTCGGCTGATGTCGCCGAACGCGCCACTGTATCCGAACACCACCTTCGACACGGCATCGGACATCAGGAGATGTTCCGGCTTCAGCTTTGTCCGTTGCATGTTGCTCCTCAGCCTCTCCGGCTCGATCAGAGCATCTTGCAGAAACTCATCCGCCTGCTCATCGGTAATATTCTCCAGGAACTCGGTGGCGGTGTGGTTGACGGGAATGATGTACCGGAGGACATCGGATACGTCGATGGGGAAGGTTACACGACGTATCGTCCTGGCCGGAACATCTCTTTGTCGGCAGGACACCTCTGTAGATACTCCCTCTGCACTGTCAAGGGGGCGCTTGAGGTTGACGTAGAATTCTCCGACTTGGCGTCTGAGCAAGTGGGAGGGGCAGAGTTTGGCCCATTCGAGGAGGCCATTCTCCCTAAGTGTGTTTGCGAGCGGGGCCAAGACCGGCGACTCCAGTTCCTCGTCGGAGAGGATTTGCTCGAAGTGAATCTTCGATACTAGCATATCGAACGATTCTTCATATGTGGTAGGGACGAGGGATGGTCCAGACGATGCCATTCTCTTACTTTTGGGTGCCATTAATGATCACTGCAATGAGAATATATAGGAGAAAAGAAAGAAATCTATTGCAGAAAATGGTTAGGCAAAGACTGGGAAGACGATGAATAGTTAAATCTGATAAGCACGAATGAGGAAAGTAGGAGATATCTTTCTGATTTTTCGCCTTATATTGGTCTTGACTCGGATGAAATCGACTGTTGGAGTTAAATGGCGCGAATCCATCAACGGCTGAGATCACGCGACTGTTGACTATATTTGACTTGATGTTTTAATCCGAGTTCCAATCAGCGCGTGAGAAGGTGTACAGTTTATCTTGTCAGCCCAGTCGCACTATAAAGTAGGCCATGGATGTTCAGTCGTACTTTACATTTGATGCGACATGATGGCTATTTTTAATGTAACTGACTAGTTCAGGAATGTTTGAATTTATTTCAAACATTCTCATTTAAGAACATATCACCTTCAGCCATAAATGTTACCTGCCAGCTGATGTCGAAATCAGTTGTATCCCTCAGTTGTGTTCCTCAGTTGCCGCATACCATCAGCTGACTCGAGTTCGTCTGTTTAGCTGATGTCTGATTCCTTCGGTTGGCAATCTGCATCTGATCGGCATACCATCAGCTGACTCGAGTTCGTCTGTTCAGCTGATGTCTGATTACTTCAGTTGGCGATCCGCATCTGAAATTCCCCCTTCATCTGAGCTTCCCCCTCAGATGGATATCTATCTCTTCACTTCCGCTGGTTCCTCATCTGATGGATCCAACAATCCAAGTAGATCACATAGCATCTTGAACCGCGCTTCGGCTAGAGATTTGGTGAAGATGTCAGCTCGCTGAATCTCAGTTGGAGTCTTTTCTCCATGGAAACGTCTTTCTTCTCAACTTTGATCTAGAAACTCATTTCCATGATCTGATCGGATGGAAATAATTTTTATCTCTTGTTGGTTCGATATCCGATCCATCAACTTGGGTAGCTCATCTCGGGTTTCACTCTTGTGGCGCATGAAGATGGTCCACATATATCTTGAGTAGTCATCAGTTACAACCAGGGTGTACTCGTTGCCGTTCATGCTCTTTGGTGTAACTGGCCCGAAGAGATCCATGTGGATCAGCAGTAACACTCGGTCGGTTGAGGGAGTTGATTTCAACCGAAAGGAGGATCTAGCGAGCTTTCCCAACTGGCATGCACTGCAGATATGTGTTGTTGAAAACACTCGGTTTGGTATGGCTCTTGCATGTTCTTGTCTGGCGAGTCGGTTCATTGTCTTGAAGTTCAGATGGTTGAGCCTTTTGTGCCACAGCCAGCTCACATCTGAACTGCTCTTTGAAAGCAAGCAGGTGTCAGGAAGACTACTGTTCCAGTCAGCATAGTAGACGTTCCCTGTTGGCGATCGATTTCCCAACAATATGACGTGCTTTGATCCGACATCTTTAACTCTGCAACCCTGTGCATTAAACTTGACAGAAAAACCATTATCACAGAATTGACTGATGGAGAGCAAGTTATGCTTCAATCCATCAACATAAGAAACATTAGAAATTGAAACATGATTGGTTTCAAGGGTACCGTAACCTCTAGTGTAACCTTTTGAGTTACCACCAAAAGTAACTGAGGGTCCTTCTTTCTCCACGAAACTTCCAAGCAAATCCTTCAGATTTGTCATATGTTTCGAGCATCCACTGTCCATCACCCACATTGTTGCAGACGCTTTCTTCTTCCTCAGCTGTTTCTCCTGTGCCTCAGTATCATCCTGGTCGGTTCCAAGAGCCATGAGACATTGATCCTGACCGGTAGCGTTGTTGGTGGAAGTCAGCTCATCCTCATCTTCAGTGTCAGTGAAGATGTCCATGTCGTCAGCTGCTTCTTCTGCAACCATGGCCTTGTTCTTTCCAGCTTGTTTGGCCCTTAACGCTTCTCTCTCTTTCTTCGATAGATCTGGGCAATCAGCCTTGAAATGACCTTCCTTCCCGCATTCAAAGCAACCGTTGGTGACAGGCTTTGAACTGTCTCGAGTTCGGTTTGATTTGTAGAATCGTTTGTATTTCCCGAACCGAGTGTCCATGTCGGCTAGTTTCTTTGACAGGGCTGCAATGTTCTGTTGCAGTTCCTCTCTGCTTGGCTCCTTTACAGTCGTGTCAGCCGATCTGGTTGGCCTCGATGTTCTCGATTTTGAGTAGTCAGCTCGGAGAGCAACTGACTTTGAGGCTGAACCAACATCCTCAAGTCGACTCGTCTGAACCGAGGACTGAGATCTTCTTCGGTTCACCTTATACTCATTTCCCTTTAAGATTGAGAACAATCTTTCAGTTCCCATTTCACCAAGGTCAGCTCGGCTCTCGTGGATATTGGTAAAAGTATCCCAGTCAGCCGGTAGAGCTTGTAACACTTTGAGATTGATTTCTCTTAGTGTGTATTTTCCTCTTCGGATGGACTGGATTCTTCTGAGGATGTCCATAAACCGGAGCTCTAGCTGATCAATTGTTTCATCTGTCTTTAGACAAAAATTGTTGAAGTCTTGGCATGCATGTGAGAATTTGTTCTCCTTCGTCTCATCACTTCCTTCACTCAGCGATGCCAGGATGTCCCACATCTCTTTTGCAGTCTCACACTCCTCTATCCAAGGCAGATAATCTTGTCCAACTGTGGACATTATTGTGCTCTAAGCCCAGATGTCTAACTGGCTCACCTTGGCTTTCTCTGGAGTGTAGTCTTCCGGCTGCTTCTCCACAAACTCCACAACTGTATCCTCATCATTGGGATTTGTAGGAGTGCGAGTTATTCTTTCTTTGATGATGATCGGTCCGGAAGAAAGAACTTGTTGCATCCTATGATGCTTTGACAGTAAGATCTTCTTCATCCGTGTCCTCCAGGATGTATAATTTACAACCGAGAATATTACCACGATCTTATCCTTGAGGTCCATCTGCACACAACAATAGAGCAAATATGCAAGCAAATATGCACTAGCGTGAACGAGATCTGTTCAGTTGACCACTGAAGAAACTTTCTCGAATTCACACCTTGTGAAACAGAGTCAGTAGTCTTTTGAACCACTGCTCTGATACCACTTGATGGTCCCAATACGAGTTACTGGTGTATGGGGGGGGGGAATACACCAGTTACGATTTTCAAACTTAACCCCCAAAAATAACTACAACTGAGTAGAGCAGCTCAGTTGGAATCGCAACTGAGTAAAGAACACTCAGTTGGAAGTGTAGTGCTGTGCGGAATGTGGTGGAAATTAAACTTGTAAAACATCTCACGCTTTTATGCACGGTTGGTCAAAAACTAAAACAGTTGAGAATGCGCAGATGCAGTTTGTATGCTGGTTAGTTAGTCAGTAGAGAATGCAAGAAATAACTGAATAAAGAAAAACACGAGCACACAGAGAATTAACGTGGTTCGGAGCTAACACTCCTACGTCCACGGGGAGTTGTGAGTCCACACAACTCTGTCCAAGTTCTTCTGGACAAACCACATAGCTTACGCGGGCTGTGCAACCGTTAAGGATAAGTTTGCGGGTACTTATCAACCTTACAGATTAGTTTACGGGTACTAATCAACTTGTCTACTCAGTTACGGGAAGAGTAGGGTCCTAAAACCTTTTCAGGTATGAAAGATAAGGTTCCAACTAACAGCTCGAACAAGAAGTGAGCTGGGATCTAACACTCTACGAACTCTCACAAAGTGATGTTCTCAAGGTTCGATCTAAAGACACTCAGACACAATCTAATGCTCTAGAACTCTCAACGAGTGATGTTCTTAGAGACTAAATCTAATTCAGCTCGAGTAAGGAATATAGTTCTTTCTTTCGCTCTGTCTCGTCTCGTGTGTCTTCTCTTATGTGTCTTCTCTTGAATGAAGGCCTCTATTTATAGGCGGAGAGTATCAACTAGCCATTGGAGGAGTTGTTGATCTCTGTTCTTTGAAAGCGATGGCTTGTCTCTGATCTCTGCAGACTTCCCGATATGGCATCTGTGCTCTTCTGCTTTCCATCTGAGATAGCCTTGTGTTGAGCCAAATGGGGTAATGACTGAACGGTCAAACCCTCACGTGACTTCCTGTTTGAAATTCAAATCTTAACAACAGACTTCCAACAAGGAGTGGTCAGTTAAGACTTTCGATCTTCAACTAGCTTGTTCTTCAGCCGATGTTCTATCTGACAACTAACAGTTGAACTCTCAGCTGACTTCGTCTTCAAGCTGTTGATCTTCTTGGTTGAGTTCTACAACTGATGTTCTGAAACTGAACACTCAGTTGTCTTCCTTGTGTCTGGTCAGTTGGGTTCGAACGCTCAGATGGCTTTCTTTCATCTGATGTTCTCTTCCCCTTTACTGCTTCTCATCTGATGAACGCTCAGTTGTTTTCCTTACAACTGATGTTCTTGAATGTGACTTCCCCCGTTTTGCATTATGAAGAGGTGAACGCTCAGTTGTCTTTCTTACAACTGATGTTCTGTCCCAGTGATGCCTTGTTGCCATCTTCAGCTGGAGACCTGTAAAGATAAAATCTTGACAATGCTCAAACAACGAGCCTATCTACTAACAATAGGTTCTGGCAACATCTACTCGGTTGTGGTCAGTTGGTTTTGGAATTCATCAAAACTCTTACTAATAAATTTCCCAACATAACCCACACTTGAAAATAAGATAACCCACCTTTCACTTCCGAAGAGATAAGTCCGGTCCTTGAATGTTATTGCCAGAATCTCCTACAAGACAGTCTTAACAATTTTAGGTTATTTGTTTAAAAAAAAAATCTTAGGCTTTTAATTGAAGAAGAAGATTAGCGAGTGTAACGGCCCGCTACCCGGCTTATGTACATAACCGGATTGTCACTTGAAACCGTAAGATAAACCGTTGACTTACATAAATTGACTTTACAAGGAATGGAGATTTCAAACAAGCTTTGCTTCAAAGGGAACTTAGGAGACTTCATCAACTTGACAATACCCTAGCTTGGTCGTCTTGGGGTCAAAGTATGAGGACTTTGGCCCTGCACTACGGAAGCGTTTATTAAGACTAACCGTAATTAGATTAGTCGAGTTTGAAGAAATGTTGAGCTTGAGTTTGTAAGTTAACGTACATAAAATGGAAAGGGGGATGACGGTCCAAGAGATCGTTATCCGGAACATTCTTTCATGCCAACACACCTCCATCACGATCGTCACTCGACCTGTTTTGAAAAGAAAACATTTTAGGCTGAGTACTTTTGGTACTCAGTGAGGTTCGTGCCCTTTTTTAAAAAAAACGTTTTTACAGAAACATTTGAAAGATAAGGCATGCTCATTTCGCATACAAGGGCAATAACTTTAAAAAGAAAATATTTAACCCATGCATACGTAAAAACATTTTAACTTAACTTTGCGCGCATCATAGCTCGCCTACCGTGTTACCTTCCCCGGTTCTTCAAGTGGGGAGCCACTCCCACTCTCCAAACCGTCATAAGTACCCGTGTGCGCACTACCTTGGGGTGTACTGGTCCCAAGACCGATCAAAGCTAATAACATCATATATGGTAAACACGAGTAGTGAGCAAAAATATTTAGCATGCATCATCACTTTTTCATGAAAGCAGTTAGCGTTTAATAACCCAAAAGTTACCTCTGTGGGGCTTATAACCCACAGTTTGAAAATAGAACCCACCTCTTGTCCTTGACGTGGATTTCCTCATGCGTCCCTAGCTCTTGGTGTCTCCTACAAGACAATCTAAATTTTTAAACATTTGACTCTAGGGGTCAATTAGTCTATCGATAATCCTAAAGGTCAACCTATTCCCGGTCCTTAACATTTGAAATTGAAAATCCATTAAGGCATTGTCTTGGGGTTTTATAGAAATCGTATCATAGATCATTTGTCAAGACATACATCTTAGAAGTAAATCAAAATGTGATTTTGAAATCATGTCATGCTATGAAATGTCATGTCATGCTTTGTCACTATTCCTTATAAGTACGCATATCACATAATTAACCATGTATAATATCATATTTTACTTATACAATTAAACTCATGCATACGTATCATGTCACATTAAATAAGTGTGCTTCAACAAGTATACTTAAGTCATTTAGCACACATATTTCATCATATACTTAGTTAATTAATTAACTCGTGCTTAGGTAATTAATTCACTCGTGATTAACAAATAAATAATTAATTAAAAGAAAATTAATTAATTAATAATATAGAAATAATCAATTATTAATTAATTATTAATCAAGACTATTCAAGTCACATAATTACATAGTAATCATTAAAACATAAGTTAATTAAATAATTTAATTAACCTTTAAGAAATTAAAGTCATAAAGTAATGGTCTTGGACTATTCATTAAATTATTTAGGCAAAAGTGACCCAAGACCCAAACACGTAGGTCCAAGAAATAAATATTTATCTTATTGGCTCATAACTCAAAGGTATACCAACAAACATGCAAAATGAGTTGACACATAATAATCATATTTAGCTTTATAGATCATAATAAAAATAACATGAGCTCATTATCCACCTTAATTTAATTTAGTCTTGGTCCAATAATAAATAATTAAATAGGTTGGGCCTCTTAAGGAAGAAATAATTTAATAAGAAAACATGGCCCAATCTTATATTAGTTCATTAACAAATCTGGTCAAGGCCCAATCACCTAGTCCACACACAATTAATTAATTTGGCCCAAACACAAAGACATAATTATAAGATATGGAATAATTCGGCTCAATAACCCAAGTCCAATTCATAAGAATTATTTTGGCCCAAAACTTTGTAATTTAGCCCAACTTAATGATCCAACTATTTTAATTCATAAGATAAATCTGTAATGACCTCAAATAAATTCCAACACAACATATTAGCATAGAAGAATAGTTTAATTATATTGTCGAGATCCTTCATAAACATTTTTAAACATTAAAATTCGAATTTTAGCATACAAGTCAAAAAGATACATTTTGGAAATTTTCAGCATGATACTCGACGTCGTAAAATCCAAAATAAATAGCAAACGACCTCTAAACACCCTGAAATTTCTACTGAGGCTTCTAACATGTTCATCTTATTCCACAAGTTTTCATAATCCAAAAATATTAGATTTTACTAGCCCAAACGGGGCTTGGTTTACAGAACAGTGAATCTGTTAAAAACGAGTTTTCGCTGCAAGTCAGTCCACTCGTAAATTCATTTTCAAATCACTCGTTATCCAAAAATCGAGTTTAATAACAATATAGAAACTTCAAGATGTCTAGTTTTATATTCAAAAGGCAGATTTCAACGATTTTGAAATAAAAGGAGGCTACTGCCCCAAAACATAATTCTGTGCAGATTTTTGGTTCTAACATAGGTCAAATTCGAAACAACTTCACCGAGGGAGCTACACTCATTGGATTAACCTGATTTTCGGATATGTCTACGCTAATACACTCAGGAACAACATGTTAAAAGATGAGATTCAAATTCGACCTCTAACTCTAAAAACAAAATAAATCAGTTCAAGGGCAGATTTACATTTTTGCACGAAATTCATACAAGGTTCAAATATTTTAACTAAACTCGACTCAATCGACAAACCCACTCATAAACAGGCCTAAACATACTCATAGATCAAATATATCACTCATATAGCCACATACATCTACATCATTAATCATAAATCTATCCAAGAACGCCAAAAACGAGCATACGATCAAGGCAAGCAACAAATACACACAAACTCGAACGTGGCTAACACGTGCATCACGAAATTCATCAAAACATCGTCTCTTGACAAAAATGCAGAGGTTTCCAACCCCAAATTGTGCTAAACTTTTGAAGGAAAGAAAGGAGAAAACATGAACATAAGGGGGTGAAATCGTATACCTAGCTTCCTTCTTTGTTTCCCCTTCGATTCTTCCCTCGTTTGTGACTGCTCCCTCTCTCGAATAGCTCGAACAGCTTCTACCCTCGTCCTGCATGGCGGCTGCTCCTCCGTGGCAACTCCGGCAGCTGCGGAAATGGCGGCGGGCGGCAGCAGACAGCTAGGGTTTGGGGAAAACCCTTGTTTTCTCCCTTCTCTTTCGTTTCTCACTCTCTCTCTCGAATGTCCCCTCTCTCTGGCCTCCCTTGGACGACTGTTCCGCCTTCTTCTCTCAAGGTTTGTGCCGGCGATGGTGGTGGTACGAGGCGGCGGCGGCTGCGAGTGAAGGATGGTGGTAGGGCAGCAGTTTTGGAGGTTTGGGGAGGGGAAAGGTGTTGACTCTTCTTCCTTGCCTCTACCCTTGCTCATTTAGGAACGATGGGGCCTCCTTGGTGCCCCTACAACGGCGGTTTGCGCCGGAAAGAAGGAGGGGCGGCGGCTACCGGCATCTAGGGTTTTGGGTAGAGAGAACCCTTGTTTTTCTTGGAGAGAAAGGATGGATGAAAGCTGCAAATGGAGGTGGTGGCGTGACTTTGTAGAGGAGAGGAAAGGTTGATTGAAGAGTGGAAGAATGGAGTTGCAGAAGGATGATTGCGTTTTGCGTGAATTCATTGGGGAAGATGGAAGGGCCGCTGGTTTTGGTGTGTGGGGAAGACCGGTTTTATTTTCTCTCATTCTTACTGGTTAATTAGCAATTAAGTAGGTCCTTTTTCTCCCTTCACACACGCATAATCCTCTCTCTTTCCTTAATCTGCTTTCATTTTATTTCTCTTTACGTATCGCGGTATTTTTAATAGTCCGGCTCGTACGCAAAGTCGCCCGACAAAAATCGTCTAATTAGTTCTAATAATTTGCTTTAACGAAAAATCATATTATAAATAATTTATTTTCGTTAAGCTCGCCTAATTGCCTAACGCGACGCCGTCTAATTTATTTCGTACAGTCGAGCTTAACTGGTCGACTCCATAATTAAGTGACAATTAATTCACAGATAATTCACATCAGTAACTTATCATCATTTAGAATGCAAAGGATGCCAGCCAATGAATGCAAAAGTTTATGCTCATGCTCGCTTTGAAAATTGATGATAAAATTATTTGAAAACAAATTTAGATTTTATTTTAAATAAAATCTCTTTTTGATCTTATAAATAAAGTCTTCGTCTTCTCTTAATAGAATAAATTATTTTCTTTTGAAAATCTCCGGGAATAAGGACCTATCTTAAAAAGTTTTAATTTATTCGGATTTTTCATAGACCGGTCTTTGAGGCGTGTTATAGCGGGCTTATAACAATATACTAGGTCTACATATTCCCGATTTATCCGTAAATCTTAAGAAGACCAATGAGGGATTTCCTTGTATTTTTAATTCATAATCACGGACCAACGGTCCAAGACTTTAATAATACAATTTAATAATACATGACATGCTATATCATGTAATGTACATAAAAAGCTCATGTTCCTAGGTTTCATGTATATCTAGGATAAATGTTCTTATTCGAGTCATTACACGTGATGTAAAAAATCGTGATATATCGTAGGCATGCAAAGTAAGAGTGAAAATTGCCCAAGGCATTTCTACAGACAATTGGTATGCATAAAAAGCTTTTCAAGTAACCACCTTTGTGGATTCACCACAAAGAACATCATCTAAGCACACAATATACCAATCTAGAAACCTTTAATGACACACTTTCACATGAAATTAGTTTCACCTAAAAATACCTTACGGTTAGGGAGATATGTTCGACTGAAAAAGGGTCACTTGAAGTTATTATGCCCTTGAGAATTTATACTTAGAAATTTTCTGGAAAATAACACTTCTTGTAATGGCTTTACTCGATTTTAAAAACATAGCAAATCAACTTGAATGAATCTGAGTTTTGGACCACATCTAGATTACTTATCAATGTATTCCCAAAAATTTTTAGTTTTCAAATTGAAGGTCATTAGCACGTGGATTTAGGCCTTGTACTGTAGCCAAAAACTAGACTTAATTCTGAAAATTGACAGCACATTGCTGTTTACTAAAACTTCTACCAAGACTCGAGTTTTCATCTTATGCCAGTGAATCTCATCATTTTAGAAAGCTTAGAATATCGTTGACACACTCAAAAAAGCCATTTGGTAAAATTCTTAACGGTCTTCAAGATATGACGACTTGTTTCCTAACTATATAGATTTGACAACTTTCTGTGCAACTTAATCTACTTAATCTCATGATCGATTTGAGCTACTTAAACTTATGATAACATTCTCATCTTCGTACACCATGACTAAATCAAGAGATATACGTCAAACAATGCATGCATGCAGAAGTTTGACATACGAACTGTAGAAAATCATGCTCAACTAAAATGAACTCATAGCTTAAGTGCATCAGCCACTATCCTCATACGGTAACACATAACACGTTTTTAGAGCATATAGAGTCATACCTCATGCGTTCAAGCCATAGCAAAACATGAAACTCTAACTCATAATTTTGTCTATACACAATATAACCACACATACGTACCTCACTTATTCATATTTAATTTATAGCTTTAGGGATTCGTTTCTAAGCTAGATCTCCGTTACCAAATACGCAGATTGACCTTCATATGATTTTCAACATATACTCCTCATCCTAGCATGCTCTTATAATGTAAATACAAGAACACAAATGCAACTAACAAGTTTAGCCATATACCTAGCTAGCTCCAATCGTTCTATCTCTCATATTTGGCCATCACCTCTCTCTCTCGACCATGCTATTGCTGCTCCTCTCTCCATTTTCGTGATGCTCCCGCCATCGGCAATGACAGAACTGAGGTGGCGATAGGGTGGCGGTAGAGATGGTATTGGTGGATAGAAATGAAAATGGAGAGAAAGATGGACCTGTGTGTGGTGATGTGTGTGTCTTCCGAGATGGAGAGCTTATTTATTGGTTTATCTTAAGCTTTTCTTGCAAGAGTCATAATTTCAAGTTTGTGCATGAGGAACCCATAATTTTGCAGCTTAAATTTTCATTGGGGATAGGGGTGGCCCATAGGATAGGGAGAGTGGTTTATGGACAGGTTTAAATCTAATTATCTGATTTTGTCTACAAAATTTCAAAAGTGGGATTCCCTGATCTCTTGTAATTACAAGCCATATCTGTTATTCTCTCCTCTCTCTTCAACGTCACTTGTTTTAATTGGGCAATAGAAGTGGTCGTTTAGGGAGTTCGAAAAATAGGTAATCATATGCCCAAAAATAATATCTAACTAGAGATTCTTTTCTTCACTCTCATATCTCTCTCTCTCACGCCTGCTGTTTTCCTCTCTCTCTAATTTCTCTCAAAGTTCGTCTTATACAATTAATCAACCCTTTTATTACTAACATACACACGCATACACACATATAACCACACATTAACACACATATACTATATTGATAATATTTACTTTTATATCTTATTGCATCTTTCGGATAATAATGTATCATATCTTAGTCGAATTTTAATTTAGACCGAATAAATAAATAGGATTATTTATTTCGGTTCGAACGAGCCCAATATTGAATATAAGTTTTTATAAGGCACTCTCTCCAAAGATAAATAAGCAATCAAATAATTCACATTATCAAAACTACAAGTCAATTTCATTTTGATTAATTACTTAATTACAACATCCAATAATAAAGTCATAGAATAATATCTCACGTTAGCCACATAATATGGGATGCTCGTACTTATGCAAATTCATGGATAAAACTTTAGCTTTGAAACATTTAGATTTTATAATTTGGAATAAAATCTATTTAAAAACTTATCGGGAATAAGTGACCATAATTAATCTAATTATTTCTATTCTTTTATGGCTAAATTTTTAGGCCCGAATTTTTAGAGTTCTACAGATATAATTTTAAAAAATCCTTCAAATCTGAAGTACGCGCCATACCTCCTTCGGAAGAGGTGCTTATAAGGCAATTGACATTCGTCTTAATTCCAATTAAGACTTCAAAATCTGTGATCATCTCATGGATTCTTCTGCCTTGACATATTTTGGTTTGGCTCCTCCTTCTCCCAACCCATCAACCTAAGAGATGAGTAGGTGTTTTTAGTTACAGCTGAGCAACATTCTTCAGGACCTTTTGTTTAAGCATACTTACTTAGCTATAACTTCTGCAGTCATGAACTAGCTAAAAGTAACCAAGGGTGTTGAGGAAGATGATTATGTCATCATTGTTGCTTCCAAACCTGGCTCGGTACCACGTAAGATCATGCCCAAATCGGAGACTATGCTTAGTGATGAGCAACCTTTCATTAAGTCAACCATGCCTATTAAGGGGTTCGTACTAGGAGCAGAGCTAGTGCTGATTTGCCTCCTTTTCCACTAGTGCCAAGAGGGGAAAAGTTACCAAGGCTCAAGGCAGCTAAGCTCCAACGATGTCTACACAACCATTCTCCTCCAATCTTGAGATTTAACTTCATGTACCGATTTCTACAATGGAATGTTCCAAGTGCAAAGCCTTATTCCAACATTTATTAAACTCCACAAAGAGGGCTAAGATGGCCTCATTGAGCGATGACTCAGTGTACTATACCATTGGTCGTTCTTTGATACAGGTTTGTCTTGTGATCGTAACATATTTAGTGATGAAGACAACATATTTTTTGTTATCTTTATAAACTTTCTCCTCTGTAAGTGGGCACCTTCCTCTCTGAAGCAAATGAGAGGAGAAAGCAAGAGCTTTCTGCTGTCTCCTGTGAGAAGAATAAGGAACTGGCAAGGTCCCTTTGTCAAGGTAGCCTCTCTAGAGATGCTTACAAACTTGACTACTTATGAGATGCTTCCTATAATTAACTTCCAAGAAAATAGTCGTCTTCCAAAAGAAACTAAGGATAATTATATCCTACTATAATTAGCACCCAATTAAGTAGTGACCACAGATACCAAAATTACTAAGATGAGCCTAACTATTCTATCTTCAGTCCTTATCTTTTTTTTCTTTCACATAGATTTCACCCAACGAAAACTTATCCTCTAGTTTTCTCTTAGCTATCACTGGATTCAACAAGTCTTCATCTCAACAGCCTGTAGACACTCTTTAGAAAAAATTTCAACAATGTTAGAATTAATACATACTCTGTTGTAGTTGTAAGCAACTCCATCTACAACGTAACGTGATCTCTTTCCTTATCTAAATACTAAATATGGCAATCTTCCCAAGTAATTTATCGAGAATTACAAAAGGAATGTCCTTTGCATCCAACAAAACAATTAAAACTACAAAATACTAAATCTTTAAAGAATAGAGCATAGTTAAATTAATTAGTCAAATAAAATAAAATTTAGAAACTAACCTCATCGGCCATCTGTATTTTAGCTGCCTACTTTCCAGTAAGTTTTGTAGACTCCTTGTCCCATAGTAAATCTGTCTAGTGCAGCTGCCATCAAAGACCTCCACCGTAAGCATGTACCTGAAAGTAACACTACATAGTTAGGAAAGAGATGATAAAAAATAAAAAGAACATCCACGTACTATAGTAAATTAACTTACCTCTAATTGGCAGAACTATCATATTTTATGCACCTGCACAATCGAACTTCTGGTTCATCTTAGCAACCTTCTTAATGCACTTCTTACAACTCATATAGAACCAACACCCATTGTTTTTAACATTTTCGATCCTCGCACATGTCCAAAAAGACTCACTCTGCCCATAAAAATTCAACAATAAATGTGATAATATTAGAAGACATTTTTGGGATAAAAAATATAATTAGTCAAAACAAAACGAAAAATAACATCCATAAGAAATATCTCAGTTAACTTAACTGCTTCAGATTGGCAGCAATTTCAACAGAAACATCTTGCACTCAGGATTGAGATTTCTTGTTTACGATTAATACGCAAACAAAGGTGAAACACGTTCAAAACCCTTTTAAAATAATTTTCTCTCGTGGATGTGGATTAGCAAATCAGTTTTCGAAAAGCAAAAAAAAAAATCGTCTTTCCCTTCGTCGTAGTTTTCTACATCTTATTCGTCAGACTCCAACTTCTACTGGTGAGATTTTATTCCAAATTTCACAGATGTTTTATTATAAGGAATTGTCTTTTTTGTATCTGAAATCAGGGTTTTACTGAACTCGTGAAACTCAACGGTTTTTAATCTGTTAGAATTTAGTATAGTAACAAAGATTAGAAGAAAAGATGAGATTTTTTAGAGTTTAATCGTCTTTGTTTGAGTCTAATGCCTTGATTATAGTTACATAGTTTCTCCTTTATTTCGGTGGGATTCTACAGAATAGGAGAAACTAAAAAGTGAAATTATAAAAAATATATTGAGTCTATCGTATGGCTTTTCCTTTACCTTCAATTTTTTGTCTAATGAGTAATGCCATCTCCATTTCCATTGAATTTAACTTTGTAAGCACGAACACAACACACATTTATGACATAGTCCACTCTTGATGTTGACAACTTCGAAACAGGGCCGGGGTGATTAAAAACATTTTCAGAAGTGCAATACATGAAGAAATTGTAGAAAGAACTACTTATATAATACTCATGCGAGAGGATAGTCAAAATGTTACTTCTTAAGAGTGAAATTTAAAAAATGTCACATTTTTAGTTTGTTATAATTATGTCACTTTTTGACATTTTTGCCCTTCATTTGACCAATAAATTACCAAAATACATCATTCACAATAAAAATTTTGATACCAAATACTTGTTAATTAAATAATGAGATTTTATGATTGAACAAAAAAAACGTTCCACCACCACTTTTCCTCCGTCGTGCCACCACCGCCGCCGTTGTGCCGCCGGTGGTAACTAAAATTTTTTTGTGACTCAACAAAAAAAATATTTACACCACCACTTTTCCACCGCCGCCGCCGCCCTACCACCACTGTCGTCGTCGTGTCGCTGCCACTATCGCCGGCGGTCACAAAAAAAAATTGTGACTAAACAAAAAAAAAAATATTCCACCACCACTTTTTTGCCGCCGTACCACCACCGCCGCCGTCGTGCCGCCGCCACTGTCGCCGGCCGTAACAGAAAAAATTTTGTGATTGAACAAAAAAGAAACGTTTCACCGCCAGTTTTCTTCAGTTACCGCCAATGGTCACCAAAACAAATTTGTGACTCACTAAAAAAAATTAGATCCCAAGTAGGAATCTCATAAAATAAATTTTGTGAATCACAAAAAATAACTTGTGAATCAGAACAATTTTGATATGAACAAAAAATTCTTTTGAGAAACAACATATTTATTGCAGCGTAAATCACAAGTAAATAGGTGTGAATCGCAAAAAATAATCATCGTGAATAAGAACATATTCTGTGAAAAAAAAAAATGAGAGGCAGCATTTATTAAACTTTGAAATCACAAAAAAAAGTGAAATAACAAAAAAAATCTAATTCCATCTAATTAGATATTGCCCCGTCCTCTCCACGGGGATTTTGCTTCTTCCTTCCTCGTAGGCTCTGCATCCCTACCGATGAGCAGCAACACAGTTCCAGCATAACACTTCCTTCTTCACTTATTGAAGCATATGAATCTCAGCAGCGTGGGCCCCACATCCCTACCTCAATTAGGATTGAAATAATTTTTCGAGAATCTGTCGCCCATACTATCACCATAAATTATGACATATATGAATCGTTTATTTTTTGGTTTGATTCTTCTTGCTGGGGTTTCGAATTCGAAGTTGTGATCCAAGCAAAAATCAAATTACGCGTTTTCAAGATGAAGATTTTGGTTGTTGACGGCGACCAGCTTCAGCAAGTTCTCGTTGTACCTCCGCGCATTCTCCGGCGTCGCCCCGCCTCGTCGGCGTCCCCCTTCGACGGCCACCCCGTCTCCGAGATCTGGAGGCAGACATTCTTGTAGGCAGAGATCTGCAGCGGCGTCCCCCTCCCCTCGCCGGACACGATTCAATGCGACGAGAAGGAAGCTGGCGGCGGCGAAGAGGAGACAGACAACGGAGAGGGCGGTGACGGTGCCGGTGAAGCCGGCGGCGAAGCGAGCCGAGGCAGGGCCCGGGAGAGGGTGGTGCTGCAGGAAGAGGCAAATCGGCTCGAAGTAGAGGAGGAAGACAACGGAGAGAGCAACGAAGCCGACGACGTTGATTAGGAGTGACGGCGGCGGCGACTAGTTTTGAGAGAGAGAAGAGAAATAATCGAGAGAGAAGAGAGATAGAGAAGATAGAGAGAAAGAGAGATAGAATAACAAAAAAAAAAGTGTGAAAAAGAGTAAAGAGGGGTAAAAATGTCCAAAAGTGACATAATTATAAGAGATTATAAAAGGTGACATAATTAAAAATGATAACAAAGAGGTGCTATTTTGAGGGAATTCCTCGTACTACTAATTTTCACTGGAAAAACATTCAAATTTGATTTTGCCTCCAAAACTTTGTTAGTGGTTATTATACAAAGTAATTTCCACACTCCATCAGACTTAGGGATGGCAACGAGTCGAGTTTTTATGGGTACCTGCACTTTTCAAACTCTAATGGGACGAGTTTGAGAAATATTAAATGGTTTTAGGACGGGTTTGGTCGAAACATGCAAACCCGTGACGGGTTTGGGTTGGGTTTGAGCAATTACCTCCGAATACCCGCTACCCAAACCCATTTATATATATAAGATAAAAGATATTATTATATATATAATTTATTATATAATTATAAATAGGGTAATGATATTCGGCCACACTGTGGCCGACCACACAAGCTAAAAATTGTAATATAAGTTTCGAAAATGAAAATATACTCTAATTGGGAAGCATAAACCCTTAGAGGGAAATATGATTATTTCCATTTTTACAGTCAACTTTCCTTCTTTTACGCGTGTGGCTGGCTACAGTGTGGCTGAATGTCATTACTCTTATAAATATTAGTAGTAGATTTAGGGTTTTATGTGATTTTCTTAACACACACACATTCCGTAAGACTCAAGTCTTTAATGTTTCTCCTCTACTTTTGTAAATCTACTTCCGAAATATGACGACACAACGACAACATCAATAATTCATAGTTCTAGTTATGTTTTAAGATTTGTAAGTTCGTAGTACTTTGTTTTGAGATTAATTTTAGTGAAATTTTTTGCTGATATTTATGTTTTAATTATATTTAAAATAGTATTTTATTATTTAATGTTTACTTTTTAGCATTCGAATTTTTAGCAGGTAATACCCAACGGGTTCGGATCGGGTAGAAATTTTAAAATTATTTTTTAATCGGGTTTGGGATAGGTTTGGATGTTAGAAATTTTCATGGGTTTAAATTTGAGTTTAAGAAATGTTTAATAAGTGAGTACCCGACCCATTACCATTCCTAATCAGACTGCCAATTTTCAATAGATTAACCTTTTCATTGTTTTTAAATATTAAATACAACATTAAAAAGTGCATGTAAAGCTGAAGAATTGAATAAAAGATTTTGGAAAAAGATTTGGCTAATAAAGCTACTTAATATAGCACAGAAATGGGCTGCTACGAAATGGGCGGACAAAGGAAACTATTGTAATTAAATGAAAATTTCATTTTATATATATATATATATATATATATATATATATATATATATACATAGGAGAGAGATCATATGAGAATGAATATTATCCTAAGAAATGAAAATAGATCTCCACCATATATTTATTGGTGATGAAGGGTCAAGATTTGACCAAGTCAAAGCGGGTCAAACCCGGGTCAACCCGTTGACTTTTTTTTTCCGATTTTTTTTAAACTGTCACCCAAGATGCACAACTTCACATATTCGGATGCACTACTCTATATAGTTAGATGCACCACTAAGTGCATTTAGATGCACAAGATCTTCTGTTTTTTTTTTTCAATTTTTTTTCTAAACTGTCACCCAAGATGCACAACTTCACATATTCGGATGCACCACTCTATATAACTAGATGCACCACTGAGTGCATTTAGATGCACAAGATTTTCAGTTTTTTTTTTCATTTTTTTTTTTAAACAGTCACCCAAGATGCACAACTTCACATATTCGGATGCACCACTATACATAATGAGATGCACTACTATGTGTAGTGAGATGCACCGAATTTGTAAGAAAAAAATAAATAAATAAATTGGATGCACCACAATGCGTAACTAGATGCACCACACAGTGTAACTAGATGCACCACATAGTATAACTAGATGCACAATGTTTTACGAAAATAAAAAAACGAAAACAAAACTAGTGCATCTTAATGCACTTAGTGGTGCATCTCATTATATAGTGTGGTGCATATGAATACATGATATGGTGCATATGACCTAACCTTAAAAAAAACGAAAAAAAAAACATAAAAATGAACTTAAAATCTTGTGCATCTCAATACACTTAGTTGTGCATCCGAATATGTGAATTGGTGCATCTGAATATGTGAAGTTGTGCATCTTGTGTGACAGTTTATAAATTAAAAAAAAAAAAAGTCAACGGATTGACCCAAGTTTGACCCGCTTTGACCAAGCTAAATCTTGACCCTTCATGTAGATAAGATCAATGGTGGAGATTAATTTCTATTTCTCACTTTAAGGGCCATTTGCATAGGAATCACTCCATATATATATATGGAAATTTGGTAATTGGACAAATCATAATTACATAAAATATTGAATTCAAATTTAAAAATAATTGTATGTGATTGAGTATAATGAATCATAATAAATAATTATAAATATTAATTAAAATGCGAGAAACTTAAAAATGAAGAAAAAACTAATTGTACTGAAGGTAGGATATGGGTGTGACACCAAAAAATATGATAGAGAATCTCAACGGCTTAGAAAATATGATTTACATTAGATGTCTCAATATTTTACGTGTCACACCTAGGGGTGTATACGAGGTGAGCCGAGCCGAACACTGGCAGGCTCAAGCTCGGCTCGTTCGAAAATTATAAGGCTCTAGTTCGGTTCGAGTTCGATTCGAACTTTGTGTTTTGAGCTCGAGCTCGGCTCGACGAGTAACAACCAAGCTCGAGCTCGGTTTGAGCTTGACTCGCTATATATTCGTTTGGATCAAGTTCGAGCTCGAGCATTCGAACTCGGTTCGATAAACTAAAAATTATGAATTTATTAATTATATATACGTTAAATATTGATATTAAAAAGTATTAAATAAAAAATATATATTAAAAAAATCGTGAACATGTTCGCGAACATGTTCGTTTAGGTGGTTCGCGAATATGTTCGCGAGCTAGCTCGTTTACTGTCAAACTCGAACGTGTTCGCAGCATTTCGAGCCGAACATAGGTATGCTTGAGCTCGATTCGAAAAATTTATCGAGCTCGATTTAAGGCTCGAGCTCAGCTCGTTTAATAAACGAACGAATTTCGAACGAGCTTTTTTCGAGCCGAACTCCGAATAGCTCGCGAACCGTTTGGCTCGTGTACAACCCTAGTACTGGTATTCTTAATTTTAATTGATGAATTTAGGTTTTTTTTGTTATCCAATTTTAATAAGCTACCATGCATCGATGCTAAAAAAATGAGTTGTTTATGGAGAAGCAAATAAAGGAAAGTAGTTTCTTTTAGATTTTTGTGAAACGAAGAAGAGAGATAGAAAGAAGAAAGTAATGTAACTTGAGGAAATGTACTCATATGTCATTAGGGTACATGTTTTTATCAAATTTTGTCAAAAGTTCACTTTTGACAAAAAATGAGTAATATTGTACCCTAATGGACGAAAGTACCCTTAGTGGATAGTAGTTTTTATTTGTCTCATTTCTCTCTCTCCTCATTTCTCTCTCTTTCACTTTCTCTCTCTCCCCTCTCATTTCTCTTCCTTCTCGTCCTCTCTCATTCGCTCTCTTCTCCGCCGCTTCGGATTCTCCGCCTCCATCACGACGCCGTCAACCACCTCGACTCCACCGCGTAGAAGCCAAAAGTGTACCATTCTCCTTCTGCATCCCGACGTCGCCACGAACCAAAAAGCAAAAAATGGGAGGCACCAACCGACGGTGAGGGGCCGCTCATTTCCGCCGCCGTATGCAACATCCAGAACCACCACAGATCCATAGATCTCGCCGGAAATCCCTAGATCGAAAATCGGGGTAAATGAGTTTATTTAATTTTTTTTAATTTATGATTTTTTTGACTTGTTTTTAGTCATTGTATAGGTTTTTTCTATAGTTTCTAATGATTTATAGTGTATTTGGGTTGGATTCTGAGCAATTTTGATGTATTTGTGCAGATTTTCGGTTTGTTTATGTTGTTGCAGAGCTGCTGTTTTTGCTGTTAAAAACCCGTCGGTACGCAGTACGTATATGTAAATACGTACTGCGTACCTGGTACGCAGTATACATTTATAAATACGTGCCTAGTTTAAATTAGGTGTATCAGTACGTTTTGTGCAATACATACTAGTAGTGGTACATACACATCTTTAATTTCTGACATTTTAGTTTATAATTGGGGATGCCTCATTATTGGTTTTCTGAGATTATGCATGGTGAATTTTTGTATTCGATTGATGTGAATATACGCATTTGTATGATTTTCTTGTGAATCTGACATTTATTTATGCGATTGTATGATTAAACTTGGTACGAATTTATAAATGCGTACCTAATTCTGAAGCATGTAAGTTGGAACGAGGTACGCATATGCAAATACGTACAAAGTTACCAAGCATATTACTGGTACACTTGGTACGTTTTTATAAATATGTACCGAGTTATCAAGTAAAATACAGGTACACGCGGTACGCATTTTTAAATGCGTACTGAGTGTACCAGTAATATTTTTATTTACCATTACGTGATTTCAAATACGTACATATTTTACAAGTACACTTGGTACGCATTTGTAAATACGTACCGATTGTACCAGTAATATATTTGTTAAATTGGTATGTAATTGCAAATACGTACCTATTTTATTTGCATTCTTCATTTCGAACCTAGTGTACTTCACTTTTTTGAGCCACTTATAATTTGTTTTTGTTTATGTAGGAGGTCGTGGCAGAAAGCATCTATTTTTATAGCATGGATGAAAAGAACACTTGTAATAGCATTGACAACCACATTAGAGATTAGTGAATCTCTAGTTCTTATTTGTAAATAATTTGCTTTAATTTCTTTTGTAAACAATTCGTTACAGTATTAGTTACATCAATATATAGAAATACGTACCAGTTTGAATTAGGTGTACCAATACGTTTTGTGCAATACGTACTGCTACACACACATTTTTTATTTCTGACGTTTTAGTTTGTAATTGAGGATGGTTCATTATTGGTTTTCTAAGATTATGCATGGTAAATTTTTGCATTCGATTGATGTGAATGTACGCATTTGTATGATTTTTTGTGAATCTGACATTTGTTTATGCGATTGTATGATTAAACTTGGTACGAATTTATAAATGCGTACCTAATTCCGAAACATATAAGTTGGAACGAGGTACGCATTTGCAAATGCGTACAAAGTTACCAAGCATATTACTAGTACACTTGGTACGCATTTGCAAATACGTACAAAGTTCACAAGTGTATTGCGGAAAACTCGATACGTTTTTGTAAATACGTACCGAATTATCAAGTAAAATACAGGTATACGCGGTACGCATTTTTAAATACGTATCGAGTGTACAAGTAATATTTTTGTATGCTATTACGTGATTGAAAAATACGTACATATTTTACAAGTACACTTGGTACGCATTTGCAAATACGTACCGATTGTACTAGTAATATATTTGTTAAATTGGTACGTAATTGGAAATACGAACCTATTTTATTTGCATTATGCATTTCGAACCTAGCATGCTTAATTTTTTTGAGTTGACTTAAATTTTTTGAGCTGACTTAAATTATTAAACCTTGTCTAACAAATTAATACTTCGTCGAAGGCATATTTGGTACACAATTGTAACTATGTACTAGGTGTACCACATCAAAACTTGGTAAGCAGGTACGCATTGGTCAATGCGTATCTGTGTACCAACTTCTGATGTGCAAATTTGGTACGCAATTGTAACTGCGTACCACGTGTACCACATCAGAACTTGGTAAGCAGATACGCGCTGGTCAATGCGTACCGGCATACCAAGTTCTGATGTGCAAACTTGGTATGCAATTGTAACTGCGTACCACGTGTACCACATCAGAACTTGGTAAGTAGGTACGCATTGGTCAATGCGTACCGGCGTACCAACTTCTGATGTGCAAACTTGGTACGCAATTGTAACTGCGTACCACGTGTACCACATCAGAACTTGGTAAGCAGTTACGCGTTGGTCAATGCGTACCGTCATACCAATTTCTGATGTGCAAACTTGGTACGCAATTGTAACTGTGTACCAGGTGTACCACATCTGAACTTGGTAAGCAGGTACACATTGGTGAATGTGTACCGACATACCAAGTTCTGATGTGCAAACTTGGTACACAATTGTAACTACGTACCACGTGCACCACATCTGAACTTGGTAAACAGGTACACATTCAAAGTGTACCTGCGTACGAAGTTCTGATGTGCAAACTTGGTACGTAATTGTAACTGTGTACCACATCAGAACTTGGTAAGCAGGTACGAATTGGTCAATGCGTACTGGCGTACCACGTTTTAATGTGCAAACTTGGTACGCAATTGTAACTGCGTACCAAGTGTACAACCAAATTTGGCACAATAGGTATGAATATTCAATTAATCCGAACACATCTGTAATCTTCCAAGTATTAGTACGCAGTACGCATTTAGAAACTCGGTACACAAGGTACGAATTTATATATGCGTACCATTAAACAACAAACTCGGTACGCATTAAACAATTCGTACTCACATATAACAAAATAATCTTCAGGTACGCAGTACATTTTTCTAAATGCGTACTGCGTACCAGTACGCATTTGGAAATTAGTACTGCGTACTTTTAAAGAAAACAGAAAAAAAAAAGAGAAAGAAGAGAGAGAGAGAGAGAGAGAGAGAGAGAGAGAGAGAGAAATAATAGAAAAAAGAGAGGGAAGAGAGAGAATAGAGAAGAAGAGAGAGAAATGTGTGAGAGAAGAGAAAGAAAGAAGAGAAAAGAAAGAGAAAAGTCAAAAAATATGAGAGAGAATGTTATTAAATACTCCCTCCCATCTATAATATAGGTCGTTCTAAGCTTTTGCACAATTATTAATGAAAAATATTTTTACCCATATTAACCTCATTTTATGGAGAGAAGAAGCGGTCATCAATGAATGAGAAGAAGAAACGTAAAATAAATGACTAATGATAAGGTTAATAAATAAGGTTAATGATGGTATAAATTTCTTAAACGACTTATAAAATAAAAGTTATTCAAATCATCTAAACGACTTATATAATGAATGGGAGGGAGTATAACAAAAAGACAAAAATAAGGGTAAAAATGTCCAAAAAGTAAACTTATGACAAAATTTGATAAAATTCAAACTAGTGATAGATTTTGATATGAGATAATGGCTAATGACATATCACCATTTGCCTCATGTAACTTTTTGTAGCAAATTGTGTAATTTATGAGTTATGTTTGGAGTGTTTGTTAGGTGTTGAATTTCTATTTTAAGTAATGATCTATTAAAATGAGATTAAAAAATATGACAATGTAGCATATTGAAATGAGACGGATAAAAAAGTATTTAATATAAATATAATGAATTGTAATTAATATTTATTACTATAAAATTTGAAGGTAGAAAAAATGTATACCTAATTATGCAATAATCAATCCTAAATATTACAGTATTACTGCATCCATATCATTTTTTATAGTTCTGATTACCTTATTTGTTTGTCCAATTTCGATAGTTCTACACCAAAAATAGAAATTTTGAAGATCCTTAAACGTAGTAGTAAACACCATCAACTTAATGCACAAAAAGCAAAACCCTCTCAACTCAACTAAAAGTTACAGCACTATATCACAAAAGAAACTATTCCACCATACTTGATTTAACAACACTGCCTATCAAAAAGTTAGTTTTTATTTCTTATGTTATTATAAACAATTCAATTATTTAACATTCTCGTATGAAACTATAATACCATCGAAATGAGACGGACAAAGTAGTTTGTTAATTAAAAATTGAATTAAATGCTAAAAAACATAATTATATATGCTTATCAAGGATTAGTTCATATAAAACTTAATTCTAGTGTGAGAACTAAGGAACCAATCTGAACCATTGATCTTTGTATAATCTATATGGTTGTGATTATTTGAAGAATGAATACATATAAATTTATACATGATATTATTAAGCATCAATGTTTATAAGTATGAATCGTATTATGTGTGGCAATATATAGATTTAAACATGACTACATATTCATTTAAGCATGATTCTCAAATTCTTAGGGGAGGAATATATATATTTTATACTAACTCATCCCATACTAATCAAGTATAATCAATACTAACTATAGAAAAACCTCTATTAATTCATATCCTTGAGACTACAATAAATTATTCCTAAATGGAGGTTATTCTTAAATAGATGTGTTAGGAAATTTATTAAAGTTTTGATTGATTCCAAAACCAACTGACCCCAACCGAGTAGATGTTACCAGATCCTAATGTTAGCGTTTAGGCTCGCTGTTTGAGCATTGTTAAGATTTTATCTTTACAGGACTCCAGCTGAAGACGGCAACAAGGCTTCACTCGGATAGAACATCAGTTGTAAGAAAGACAACTGAGAGTTTAAAGGGGGAAGATGTAAGAGAACATCAGATGGAAGAAAGTCATCTGAGCGTTCGAGCCAACTGATCAGATTCAGAACATCAGAAAGACAACTGAGCGTTCAAGATTCAGAACATCAGAAGACAACTGAGCGTTCAAGATTCAGAACATCAGAAAGACAACTGAGCGTCAGAAAAACAACTGAGCGTTCAAGATACAGAACATCAGTTGAAGGACTCGAACCGATCAGATCAACAGCATGAAGTTCAAGTCAGCTGAGAGTTCAACTGTTCCTACTCAGACAGAAGGTCAGATGAAGATCTCAATCAGATGGAACATCAGCTGAAGACCACTCAGATGAAGACCAAAACTTCTCAACCAACTAAACAAGGTTGGAAGTCAAAGGTTGAAGATTTGAATTTCAAATAGGAAGTCACGTGAAGGTTTGACTATCTGTCATTACCTCATTTGGCCCACCACAAGGCTGTCTCAGATGGAAAGCAGAAGTCCACAGTTGCCAAATCCGGAAAGTCTGCAGAGATGAGAGACAAGCCATCGCTTTCACAGAACAGAGATCAACGGCTCATCCAACGGCTAGTTGATTCTCTCCGCCTATAAATAGAGGCATTCATTCATACACCAAGACACACAAGACAGAGAAGACAGAAGAAAGAGCGAGAGCAGATAGACGAGTGAACATCACCAGTTGAGAGTTCATATCGCAAACGAGCTAAACCGAAATCAATCTCTAAGAACATCACTAGCTGAGAGTTCCTAGAGTGTTAGATTCTGTCTTGGTGTTTTTCGATCCAACCTTGAGAACATCACTAGCTGAGAGTTCATAGAGTGTTAGATCCTAGCTCACTTCTTGTTCGAGCTATTAGTTGGAAACCCACCTTTTCACACATCCTCTCAAAAGGATTGTTAGGACCCTACTCTTCCCGGAATTGAGTAGATAGGTTGATAAGTACCCGTAAACTTATCTGTAAGGTTGATAAGTATCCGTAAACTTATCTTAACGGTTGCAAAGCCCCCGTAAGCTTTGTGGTTTTTGTCCAGAAGAACTGGGACTGAGTTGTGTGGACTCACATCTCCCCGTGGACGTAGGAGTTCTCTCCGAACCACGTAAATCTTTGTGTGTTTGTGTTTATTATTCAGTTATTTATTGCATATTCAACTAACCAACTAACCAGCACTCAAACTGCATCTTTTCATATCAACTAACTTGGTTATTGACCGACCTTGCATCAAAGCATGAGTAATTTTATACGAGTTAATTTCCACCACATTCCGCATAGCACTACACTTCCAGCTGAGTATCTTTACTCAGTTGTGATTCCAACTGAGTCTTCTTACTCGGTTGTGATATTTGCAGGGGGTTGTTTTTAAAATTCCTATCTGGTGTATTCCCCCCCCCCATACACCAGAACTCATATCGGGACCATCAAGTGGTATCAGAGCAGTGGTTCAAAAGACTGCTGACTCTGTTTCACGAGGTGTGAATTCGAGGTGTTTTCTTCAGTGGTCAACTGAACAGATCTTTTTCTTGCTAGTGCATATCTGCTTGCAGTTGTTGTCTTTTGTTTGTGTGTGCAGATGGATATTAAAGACAAGATCGTGGTCATGTTCTCGGTTGTGAACTATACATCCTGGAGAACTCGGATGAAGAAGATTATATTGTCAAAGCATCATAGAATGCAACAAGTACTTACATCTGGACTGATCATCATAAGAGAGAAAGTCACTCGCACTCCTACAAATCCCAATGATGGGGATGCAACTGAGGAATTAGTGGAGAAGAAGCCAGAAGACTTCACTCCAGAGGAAGCTAAAGTGAGCCAGTTGGATATCTGGGCTCAGAGCACTATCATGTCCACAGTTGGACAAGACTATCTTCCTTGGATAGAAGAGTGCGAAACCGCTAAGGAGATGTGGGATATCTTGGCATCTCTGAGTGAAGGGAGTGATGAAACCAAGGAGAACAAATTCTCCCATGCATGTCAAGACTTTAACAACTTCTGTCTGAGAGCTGATGAAATCATTGATCAGTTAGAGCTTCGGTTCATGGACATCATCCGAAGAATTCAGTCCATCCGACGAGGAAAATATACTTTGAGAGAGATCAACCTCAAAGTATTACAAGCTCTACCGGCTGAGTGGGACACCTTCACCAATATCCATAAGAGTTGAGCTGATCTTGGAGAGATGGGAACAGAAAGACTGTTCTCAATCCTAAAAGGAAATGAGTACAAGGTGAACCGACGAAGGTCAACTCAGTCCTCGGTTCAGACGAGTCGACATGAGGATGTTGGTTCAGCAACAAAGACAGTCGCACTTCGAGCTGACTACTCCAAGCCGCGAACATCAAGGCCAACACGATCTGCGGACACAGCCTCGAAGGAGCCAAGCAGAGAAGAGCTGCAACAGAGCATTGCCGCCATGTCAAAGAAGCTAGCTGACATGGATGCTCGGTTCAGAAAATACAAGAGGTTCTACAAGTCTAACCGAACTCGAGACAACTCAAAGCCTGTGAACAACGGTTGCTTTGAATGCGGCAAAGAAGGACATTTCAAAGCTGATTGTCCAGATCTTTCAAAGAAATAAAGAGAAGCGTTGAGGGCAAAGCAAAGTGGAAAGAACAAGGCCATGGTTGCAGAAGAAGCAGCTGACAACATGGAAATCTTCACCGACACTGAAGATGAGGATGAGCTGACTTCCACCAACAACGCTATCGGTCAGGATCAATGCCTCATGGCATTTGGAACCGACCAGGATGATACTGAGGTACATTCTAGTCCTGCTAATTTAAATTCTTCCAATATTTCTAACATGCAAGAAACACTGGATGAAGAGTTGGAAATCTCCTGGGGTGACTTTCAAGAACTCAGTGAGGAATTGCATCAACAATCGGTTCAGTTTAAGAGTCTTCAAGAATAGTTTTCTAGACTTGAAGAATCCTTAACCGAAAAGGACGATCTGATTAAAAGTCAAACCGAAGAGATTGATAATCTCAAGAGTCAACTGAATGTGGCCAACCGAACTAATGCTCCAACCGATGAGGAGTTGAAGAAGCAGATCCAGGAGCAGCATGATCAGTTGAACAAGCAAAAGGCTCAGATCGACCAGCTGATGAAGAAGTCAGATGCACATACCGAGCATATAGCTGTTCTCCTCAAGGAGTTGCAAACTGAGAAGGACAACCTGATAAAGCTATATCAATCATCTAAAATCATCGAGAATCTCATCAGTTATCAAAGACAGATGGATGACGTGTCTGGACTCGGTTACGACGTGGTCAAAGATACTGGAATTCAACCAGCAGCCTTCATCAGGGCAGTGGATGTCTCGGTTGCCAAACCTGACGCAGTTGAGTCTGCAACTCCCCAAATTAATCCAACCTCCACTTCTCAGCAAGCACAACCGACTAAGAGAACTTCAACTGAGAAAGGAAAAGGAGCTGTGGATGGAGAACTAAAGAATCCATCAGTTGGGACAACAACTGAAGGGGAATGCTCCAAGACTCAGAAGAGGAATCAGAGACGTCAGAGATATAATTAGAACCGACCACAGAACCGACCTCAGAACCGACCTCAGAAGAGATGGAATCAACCGAACAAACAGGGATTCAACTATCAGAATCAACGTCGGTTCCATCAACAGATCAACCAGAGGTTTCATCAGAGTCAACCGAAGTGGAATAGTTTCAACAGCTGGAGATACTCATGCCAGAACATGAATCAACAACAGGGCATGAATAGCTATCATCAATAGTCAGGACCAAGGAATCTGACTCAGCCACAAAGATTCCAACATGGCGTCCGACCTTATCGACAAAACCAACAGGATAAGAATCGCCATCAAACAGGGGGAAAGCCTCTCCTCCGAAAGCCCATAATGGGAGAAATCCATCTCCTCCCAGGAAACAGAACATCACTACTAACAACAAGCCTAAGGATAACCGAGGTGTTGTTATAGTTGATGGAGAAGGAAAAGTGATTTGGAATGATAAATCTATCCGAGTATACAGGGAAAAACGACCCACAGTTCAAGGGGGAACTGGTTCTAACCCTCCAGGACCCAACTAAAATTGGGGACCTAAGCGTGTTTCTCTGTGCAGGAACAGGAGAAACAGCTGAGGAAGAATAAAGCATCACATACCATGTGGGTGATGGATAGTGGATGCTCGAAACACATGACAAATCTGAAGGATTTGCTTGGGAGTTTCGTGGAGAAAGAAGGACCATCAGTTACCTTTGGTGACAACTCAAAAGGTCACACCAAAGGCTACGGTACCCTTGAAACCAATCATGTATCTATTTCTAATGTTTCATATGTTGATGGATTGAAGCATAACTTGCTCTCCATCAGCCAATTCTGTGATAATGGTTTCTCTGTCAAGTTTGATGCACAGGGCTGCAGGGTTAAAAATGTTGAAACAAAGCAGGTCATATTGTTGGGAAATTGATCCCCAACCGGGAATGTCTACTATGCAGATTGGAACAGTAGTCCACCCGAAACCTGTCTGTTATCGAAGAGCAGTTCAGATATGAGCTGACTGTGGCACAAAAGGCTCAACCATCTGAATTTCAAGACTATGAACCGACTTGCAAGACAGGAACATGCAAAGGGCATTCCAAACCGAGTGTTTTCAACAACACATATTTGCAGTGCATGTCAGTTGGGAAAACTCGCTAGATCCTCCTTTCGGTTGAAAACAACTCCTTCAACCGACCGAGTATTATAGTTGATCCATATGGATCTCTTCGGGCCAGTTACACCAAAAAGCATGAATGGTAACGAGTATACACTTGTTGTTACTGATGATTTTTCTAGGTACACGTGGACCATTTTCATGCGACATAAGAGTGAAACCCGAGATGAGCTACCCAAGCTGATGGATCGGATATCGAACCAACAAGAGATGAAAATCATTTCTATCTGATCAGATCGTGGAACCGAGTTTCTAAATGAAACCATCATCGAGTACTGTGAGAAGCATGGAATTACTCATCAAACATCAGCTGCCAGTACTCCACAACAGAATGGAGTAGCTGAGCGAAGAAACCGAACGCTGAAGGATGCGGCTACATCCAAGTTGACAAGCTCAGCTCTGCCAAAGAGATTTTGGACTGAGGCAATCAACACAGCCTGCTACACCCAGAACCGGTCTCTTTTGACCAAGCGGTTGGGAAAGACTCCATATGAGCTATGGAGATGCAGGAAGCCTGATATTTCATATTTTCGCATTTTTGGTTCTAAGTGTTATATTCACAACAATGGGAAGACTCAGTTGAAAACTTTTGATGCCAAGGCTTCGAAAGACATATTTCTCGGATATGCCGCTCGGATCAAGGCTTATAGAGTTTTCAACAACAGCTCTCGTGTTGTGGAGATAACACCTCATGTTAGTTTTGATGAATCTACTTTTGAGTGCAGGGAACAGGCTAAAGGACGACAAGAAGATCCACATGTTTCACCAGTTCTCACCAGATCGCAGATTCTAAGGCAAAAGAATCTAGCTGAACCATTGGTATGGGCAATCGAGGATGATGATCCTTGTTCCTCTGAAGATGAATGCAAGGACCCCAACTCATCTCAGGGGGGAACTTCAGCTGATGTCACTCCAACTGCATCAGCAACCGAAGCCCAACCGAGCTCAGTTCAAAATATTGTCAATGTTGAGGATCCAGACTCAACAACTGATAAATCACCAGTTCTGAAGATCCCAGCATCTCCCACAGGTCAGGTTACCCCATCAGTTGAGAACAGCCACTGTTGGAAGAACAAGGAAGACGCAACAAGAGATGGTATGAAGATCATTCCACGGACAACATCATTGGAGATCCAACCGAAGGTGTGCGTACAAGGAGTGGAGTTGCAAATCTAGATTCAACCGAGGAAGATTCCAACACTTACGCTCAATATGCTGAGGAGTTGGCAGTTCTGGAAGAGTTCGAACAAGCAGGAGATGTTTCCATGATATCTTGTTTCGTAGCTGATGTGCCAGAACTGAAGAATGTTGTGGAAGCTCTCAACAGTGTTCACTGGACAACAGCCATGCAAGAAGAACTGAATGAATTTCTACGCAACTGTGTATGGGAGTTAGTAGAAAGACCAAATGGTGTCAAAGTCATTGGATTAAAATGGATTTTCAAGAACAAGAGAGACGCCATTGGATTCATCGTGAGGAATAAGGCAAGGTTGGTAGCTCAGGGATATTGCCAACAAGAAGGAATAGATTTCGAGGATTCCTTCGCGTCTGTTGCAAGGTTGGAAGCCATCCGAATTTTTCTAGCCTATGCCGCATTTCACAAGTTCAAGGTCTATCAGATGGATGTGAAGTGTGCATTCCTCAACGGAGATATCAAGGAAGATATATATGTTGAACAGCCTCCCGGTTTTGAGACTGGAGATGGAAGAGTGTATAAGTTGAAGAAAGCTATCTATGGCTTCAAGCAAGCCCCCAGGTTTTGGTATGACACTCTATGTGGTTTTCTTCTGAACTCGGGGTTCAAACGAGGGTCAGTTGACAAAACACTGTTCACCATCAAAGTTGAAGAAGACATACTTGTCGTGCAAATCTATGTTGATGACATCATATTCGGTTCCAAGTCAGAGGAGCTGTGCGAGAAATTCTCAACTCTCATGAAGGAGAAATTCGAGATGTCAATGATGGGCGAAATGAACTATTTTCTTGGGCTACAGGTGAAGCAGACACCAAAAAGGATTTTTATCAATCAGTCCAAATATATAAAGGAGCTCATCACAAAGTTTGGTTTGCAGTCAAGTAAAATCACAAGGATCCCGATGAATACTAACTGGAAGATTGAACCTTGATCTGAGGGAAAGCTCATGTATGCCAGTAAGTATAGAGGGATTATCGGTTCTTTGCTGTATCTAACCGCCAGTCGGCCAGACATATCTTACGCGGTTGGAGTGTGTGCTCGGTTCCAAGTTCAACCGAGGGAAGCACATATGTTGGTAGCAAAGAACATCATCAAGTATCTGAAGGGCACTGTTAATGCTGGATTGTGGTATCCAACCGACGACAATATCCAACTGACCGAATACTCAGATGCGGATCTAGCCGGAGATTGGTTGGACAGGAAGTCCACATCTGGACACTGTCAGTTCATGGGAAGCAAGCTAGTTTCATGGTTCTCCAAGAAACAAGCATGTGTTGCCACTTCTACAACCAAGTCAGAGTACATGGCTGTCGGTAGATGTTGCATGCAGGTGTTGTGGCTCAAGCAACAGTTGCGAGACTATGAAGTAGCAACTGGACAGGTTCCCATTCATTGTGATAGCTCAAGTGCCATTGCTATCTCTTTGAATCTTGTTCACCATTCTCGGACGAAGCACATCGACATCCGACATCACTTTATCCGAGATCATATTGAGAAGAAGGATGTATCCATGGAGAAGATTCCAACTGAGATTCAGCGAGCTGATATCTTCACCAAACCTCTAGCCGAAGCACGGTTCAAGATGTTATGCGATCTCCTTGGATTGTTGGATCCATCAGATGAGGAGTCAGCTGAGGTGAAGAGATAGATATCCATCTGAGGGGGAAGCTCAGATGAAGGGGGAATCTCAGATGCAGATCGCCAACCGAAGACGTCAGACGTCAGCTGAACAGACGAACTCGAGTCAGCTGATGGTATGCCGCAACATTGAAATCGCCAACCGAAGACATCAGACGTCAGCTAAACAGACAAACTCGAGTCAGCTGATGGTATGCTGCAACATTGGAACACAACTGATTCCAACATCAGCTGGGAGGTATTACACAGCTGATTCCAACATCAGCTGGCAGGTAACATTTATGGCTGAAGGTGCTTATGTCTTAAATGAGAATGTTTGAAATAAATTCAAACATTCCTGAGCATGTCAGTTAGACTAAAATAGCCATCATAGCGCATTTAATGTAAAGTGTGGCTGAACATTAATAGCCTACTTTATAGTGCGACTGGGCTGACATGAAAAATAGTTCACCTTCTCACGCGCTAGTTGGAACTCGGAATTCAACGTCAAGTCAAAGCTAGTCAACAGTCGTGAAATCTCAGCCGTTGATGGATTCGCGCCATTCAACCCTAGCCGTCGATTTCAACCAAGCCATTAACCTATAAAAGGCGGAAAATCAGGAAGTGATCTCTTACCTTCTACATTTGTGATTATCTGCAGTAACTGTTCATCTTCGTCTTCGTTTTTGTCTCACTATTTTCTGCAAGTTTTTCTCTATATATATAATCTTCACAGAACATTAAATGGCACCAAAAGGAAAGAAGATGGCATCCTCCGAACCTTCCCTAGTCCCCACATCATACGAAGAATCTTTCGACATGCTGCTCTCCAAGATCCACTTCGAGCAGATTCTTTCAGAGGATGAACTGGAATTGCCAGTTTTGTCTCTACTCGCCGAACTTCTCAGGGAGAACAACCTTCTAAACTGAGCGACGCTCTTCCCCTCCCACCTTCTCAGACGTCAAGTCGGAGAGTTCTACGTAAATCTGCAATCGCCAATCGACAGCAGAGATGGCCTAGTTACAGAGGTTTCTTGTCGTCAACGCGACATTCCGGCCAGAACTATTCGCCGGGTCTCCGTCCCCATTGCAGTTTCTAACTTTTTACGCCAAATCATCCCACCAAATCATTCCACCACAGACACCATTGAGAACATCACCGATGCGGAAGCCGATGAGTTTCTGGAGAGTGCTCTCATCACTCCAGAAAAACTGAGGAGCAATATGCAGCGAACCAAGTTGAAGCCAGAACATCGACTTCTGTTCGATGTTGTATCCAAGGTTGTGTTCAGTTACAGCGGAGCCTTTGGCGACATCAGCCGACAGAAGCTCAAGCAACTGATTGCTTTGGAGCACAAACACAAACACAACGTCGACTGGTTCAAGTATTTCGAACACCATTTGATTCTGGAGAGGCAAAAGATTTCTGAAACCACAACCGAGTCTGGAGAGAAGTTGTTGAGTGTAAAGGGAACTCTCAACTTCGGTTGTAAAATTTCTGCCCTGATCTTGTTCGCCACTAAGGATCAGAACATGGTCTGGGAAGACTGTGAAGAGACCCCTGTGAAGAGGCTGATGCTATTCCCAACAGCAAAGAAGGCTCAGGATGTGGTTAGGAGTGTTTATACTCCCAAGGAGAAGAAGGAAGCTGTAAAAATAGCTGAAGAACAAGACACAGCTGAGGAGCTGCCCCCAGCTGCCGGCCGCAAAGCAAAATCAACAGCTGCACGCCGACAAAGAGCTGAGTTGGAGAAGGAGAAAGCTGAAGAACCAGCCAAGAAGAAGATGAGGCTGCGTATCAAGAAGAAGTCGATTGCCACACCAGCTAAGGATGTGCCAGCTGAGGATGCACCAGCTGAGGAGACACCAGCTGAGGAGCCATCTGAGTTGAGTCACTCAGTTGACGCGGCTGCCTTTGAGGTTGTTCCTCACAGAGACGTGATGGAAGGGATGGAAACTGAACCAGCTGATGAGCCAACCATCTCCTCAGATGCTTCTTCCTCCTCTGAGGAAATCGAAAACATTACAACCTCCCCCACGGCAGGAGCTGATGCCGTACCGCCCAAAGAGACTCTTACTCTCACAACCGATCAACAGCTAGAAATTCTGAGCTCTTCGCTCGATGCCAACATTGAGACCATCTCTTCGGCCAATGTTGAGGAACCTATTGATGCCCCCTCCCCACAGAATCAGAAATTCCGAGCTCCCAGCTCGATGCCAACGTTGAGACCACTTCTTTGGCCAACATTGAGGAAACACTTGAACCGATTCCTTACGAGAATCTATCTCCCTCCCCCATCGATGACGAAGCTGATCGTCAAGCCGTCGCATTGGAGCAAGAAGGCAAGGTGGCCTACTGCTTCCAGAAGCTGATCGGGATGTTCCCTGAAGCGCGCGACATGCCGATCTTTGCCACGCTTGGAACCGAGCTGTTGTACCAGTTCAATTTAATCTTCAGCCACTGGTATGTGAAGGAAGATACCATAAGGGTACACAGCTGGAACCAGCTGAAGGCAGATGAATCGCGCATCAGAGACTACTTTAACTACACCAACCTTGAGGTTGCCTACAACAACAAGGTAGCACTGCTGACGCGTCGTCTGGACCTCAGCAAGGCGGAAAGAAGAGACAAGAGGGAAACAGCTGCACAAGACTGCATTGCCTTCCTCGATAACATGCTTGTCAAGTCTGCCGATTTTGTTAATGATCTGGACACAGCCACCACTGCAGCAAAGAAAGAAGAAGAAGAGCTTCAACAGTACATGGCCAACCGCCAAGCCATGGTTACTGTTGAACAGCCAGCACTCATTGAACAACCCGCTCTAGCTGATCAGCCAGCACCCTCAACTGAAGAAATTTGTGAGCTGATAGCTGAGAGGGTAAATCAGCTCAGAAAGGAGATGCTTGCCAACCTCCAGCACAACAAAGAAGATCAGCTGAGGATGTTGGAAGCACAGGAAGAAAAGCACAAGAAGCTGTAAGAGGAGAATGTTTCACTGAAGATAAAGCTAGACGAATTCTCAACATCCACCAGCCAAGACATCAATGCACTAAGGAAAACAGTTCATGGAATCAAATCCGATCTGAACGTGTTCAAGTCCTTATCTGATTCCAACCTTGCCAAATCTCAACAGACTCAAGACCAAGATGGGAGTCTCGATTCAAGTCAAGATGGGCTGAGTTCGTTGCTTTCCAGACCGAAGCCAATGAAAACTTCGTTACACTGAAGAAAGCCGAGCAAGATCGCCTTGACTCTGAACTGGTGAAGAAGGTTGAAGTAGAGTGCTCTGTTGAAGAACTCTTTAACCGAGTCCAACAAGCTGAACAGAAGCTCACCTCTCTTGATAGCTCAGTCGCAAGCCTTGTTGCTGATGCCAAAAGGGGGGAAGATGAGAAGTAGGGGGAAGCTGAGACTGGTGAAGATGTGATTGGAGGAGATGAGACAGCTGAAAAGACACCAGCCGAAAAATCTCAGCTGAAGACCCAGCCGAAGAAGACCCAGAAGAAGAAGTCCACTCCTAAGCCAACCGACGTCGGCGGAGCTGAAATGGCAAAGGACATGGAGTGAGCAGAGGAGTATGGAGTTTCTTACAACTCCATAGCCGAGATTGCAGCCGAGCTCGACGCTGAACTCGACGGTATCACAACCGAATAGTGTATTGCTGCTGCTAAGGCTATGGATGTTGCAGAGAAGGACTACATGAATCCCGACTGGATTAAGAAGTTCGCTGTCAGCCAAGCTAAAAGAGTCAACCAGTTCGAGGAGGAGCTTGACAAAGTCACCAAGAACCTGGATAGGAACATTGCCTCCCGCAGCCGACGCCGAATAGAAAAACATCAAGTGAAGGCTGAGGCAAGGTTGAAGAAACAGCGTCTGCCAGGGAAGGTTAAGCTTCAAAGTCGGTTCAGGCATGTAGATAAGTGGATGCCAGCCGAGTGGAATGAAGACTGGGAATCATTCAAATAGGAGTTTGTGAATGATTTCTACTACAGAAAAGTCTTCACAACTGACGATCCAAGGAAAGTTTTCAAAGAAGCGCTGACTGAGTTACACTCTGGGGATCCGGGCATGTTCAGCCAGTTCAGGCGAGCAATGATAGATGCAAAACTGGATATGAACACCGTCCCCGTCCCTCAGAAAGTTACCTACCTTCCTCCATTCCTCCCAGACTCGAGAAACCCCAACCGACAGAAAATAGCAGCTGAGGCAAGACAAGTTTGTCGAGAGCATGGAGTTGACATCGCGAAGGAGTCAGAGGCGAAGAGAGAAATTTTTGTTAGAATGTTCAGCAAATATGGGCTACAGTTTTAGCCAAGATTAAGTTTTTGAGCAACTAATGTACTTTTGACTTTTGTGCTTATTTTGTAACCATCAGTTGTAATAAAAACTTTCTTCAGTTATACGATTCAACTTGACGTACAATATATCGTTGTCCAAGCTCTGAATCGTAAAGTTATTTCAATACCATGTCATAACTGTGCTAATCCTTTAATGTTTTAATCTTATAGACTGTCTAGAATTTCAGCTGAGATTTTGGATAGGTCAGTAGGATTTAGATCAGTTTGATTTGTAAAGGTTTTGGCATCATCAAAAAGGGGGAAATTGTTGGGAAATTTATTAAAGTTTTGATTGATTCCAAAACCAACTGACCCCAACCGAGTAGATGTTGCCAGATCCTAATGTTAGCGTTTAGGCTCGCTGTTTGAGCATTGTTAAGATTTTATCTTTACAGGACTCCAGCTGAAGACGGAAACAAGGCTTCACTCGGATAGAACATCAGTTGTAAGAAAGACAACTGAGAGTTTAAAGGGGGAAGATGTAAGAGAACATCAGATGGAAGAAAGTCATCTGAGCGTTCGAGCCAACTGATCAGATTCAGAACATCAGAAAGACAACTGAGCGTTCAAGATTCAGAACATCAGAAAGACAACTGAGCGTTCAAGATTCAGAACATCAGAAAGACAACTGAGCGTTCAAGATACAGAACATCAGTTGAAGGACTCGAACCGATCAGATCAACAGCATGAAGTTCAAGTCAGCTGAGAGTTCAACTGTTCCTACTCAAACAGAAGGTCAGATGAAGATCTCAATCAAATGGAACATCAGTTGAAGACCACTCAAATGAAGACCAAAACTTCTCAACCAACTAAACAAGGTTGGAAGTCAAAGGTTGAAGATTTGAATTTCAAAAAGGAAGTCACGTGAAGGTTTGACTATCTGTCATTACTTCATTTGGCCCAACACAAGGCTGTCTCATATGGAAAGCAGAAGTCCGCAGTTGCCAAATCCGGAAAGTCTGCAGAGATGAGAGACAAGCCATCGCTTTCACAGAACAGAGATCAACGGCTCATCCAACGGCTAGTTGATTCTCTCCGCCTATAAATAGAGGCATTCATTCATTCACCAAGACACACAAGACAGAAGAAAGAGCGAGAGCAGATAGACGAGTGAACATCACCAGTTGAGAGTTCATATCGCAAACGAGCTAAACCGAAATCAATCTCTAAGAACATCACTAGCTGAGAGTTCCTAGAGTGTTAGATTCTGTCTTGGTATTTTTCGATCCAGCCTTGAGAACATCACTAGCTGAGAGTTCATAGAGTGTTAGATCCTAGCTCACTTCTTGTTCGAGCTATTAGTTGGAAACCCACATTTTCACACATCCTCTCAAAAGGATTGTTAGGACTCTACTCTTCCCGGAATTGAGTAGATAGGTTGATAAGTACCCGTAAACTTATCTGTAAGGTTGATAAGTACCCGTAAACTTATCTTAACGGTTGCAAAGCCCGCGTAAGCTTTGTGGTTTTTGTCCAGAAGAACTTGGACTGAGTTGTGTGGACTCACATCTCTCCGTGGACGTAGGAGTTCTCTCCGAACCACGTAAATCTTTGTGTGTTTGTGTTTATTATTCAGTTATTTATTGCATATTCAACTGACCAACTAACCAGCACTCAAACTGCATCTTTTCATATCAACTGACTTGGTTATTGACCGACCTTGCATCAAAGCGTGAGTAATTTTATACGAGTTAATTTCCACCACATTCCGCATAGCACTACACTTCCAGCTGAGTATCTTTACTCAGTTGTGATTCCAACTGAGTCTTCTTACTCGGTTGTGATATTTTCAGGGGGTTGTTTTTAAATTTCTTATCTGGTGTATTTTCCCCTCCCCCATACACCATAACTCGTATCGGAACCATCAAGATGTGTCAACAATTTTTTATTTTCAATTTTAAAGTGCATGTGAAATACATAAGTAATATAATTACCAAATACATGTGTACCTAGAACAATTTTAACAAAAAATAATATTGTACATTATATTTTGGATGACAACAAAAAGTTTCATGTGAAGAAGCTTTAATCATACTCTGCAAGTTGAAAACATTATGGGTTCAACAAGAAGGTGATCATGTAGACGATCTATTAAATACAAAAAAGATTAAGTCATTGTAAGATAAAAAGTTAGAACAGTATATTAAATTAACTTAAATCTACTTTAACATGACATATTATATACTTACTTAATTTGAGATTATTATTATTAAAAGAGAATAAAGGAAAATTACAAAAAAAGAGAAAACAAAAAACGGGAAAAAGAAACCTATCTAAACAAGGGCTAGTAAAAAGAGAGAAAAAGAAAAAAGGAAAAAAATCTAGTCGTCTCTGTCACTAAAACGAATAGATATCCAACTAAACAGCAGCCTAAAAATAAAGCAAAAGACTCTGCTACTGTATTGAGATAACGAGCTACCGCAATCGTCAGACAACTCGTAGAATTCGGTGGCGCATAACGCATGTGCACACTGTTTAATTTGAAGACCAAGAAATCCATGGTCATCTTCATCAAAAACTGATGAATTCACTGCCGGGAAATTGGCAGCAATTTGGCCGGAACAAAAGGTCCGGTGTTGGAATCATAAACACGATGAAGGTCCTGAAGCACAGACAAAGCATGAAGTCGCAAGGGCGATGAAGAAGCTACAGTAACACAGCTCCTCATGACTAAGCATCCATCGTGACCGGAATTAGCAGCAACTCCAGCATGCACGAACTGATGTTGAGCATCGCCGGAATTGCAAAAGAGCGGTGATAATCCTTGTCTACAAACGATGAAGAAGCCCCAGAATCGAAGAAGAAAGGTGAGAACCCTTCTGTAAAAACGTTGAAGATCATCCGAAGCACTAAGTAAATCCTTCTAGAGAAAAGAATATTTGAACGCCTAAACCGGTTTTCAGCAGCATCGCCGGAGAAGAAGAAGTCGTGACGGCAGAATTTCGAGCGAACGAAGCACCCCCAAAACTCAATGAATTTGGACGATTTCAAAGGCTATGAAGCACTATTTTCTCTCAGGAATAATAATATGGATTCACCGTTGAACAATTTCCAATATTGAAGCCGGAATTTGAATACGACGGCGCAAACCCTAACAATCCAATCTCCCCCAAGAGTTAACGAAATCGAACAATTCAATGTGCAAATATGTTCGACTTTCACCCAGAATCAATGCTTTGTAATCGCCGTTGGTCAATTTCCAGCAGAGTCGCCGGAATGTGAACTTGAACGTACGACGACGCCGAAACTCTTAAAATTCAATCTCACTGAAAACTTCACCAAATCGAGCAATTCGAAAACCTAATATGCTCGTCTTTCACCCAGAAACAAATATCTGTAAATGCCGTTAGCCAATTTTAGGCGAGATCGCCGGAATTTGAAAGAAAAGATCGACGGCGTAGAAAAAACACAATACTGAATTCTTGCTCAAAACTTAACGAATTCAAACAATTCAAAAGGCTAATACGTTCGAATTTCACCCAGGATGTTGAATATGTGATCAATTTTGAGAATTGATGGGTAAAAATCCAACAATTTGAACGAAGAAGAAATGGGAAAATGGCTTTGGGTTTTTTCCTTTTTTGCGTTTTTTCCTCATTTTTCAGTGAAAACTAATGAGGCTACATTAAGCGGTCGTCCGTGTCAGGCGAGCGCCTGACATATTATATAAATATAGATATTTATATTTATTATTATTTATTCCTAAATGGAAGTGTATTTTTTTTAGGCGGGACTTGAAAAAATATGAATTATGACAATAAAGAGTTTATTCCTATTTATAACTGGTCCCAAGTTGGTACCATCAATTTTTACTCCCAAATAGAGTTTATTCCTTAATAAAGTATTCCCTTACGGAGGTTTTACTGTAATAACAACCAAAATAAACTATTACCAAGTGGTATATATTACCCCTCCGTCCCAATTGTATGGTCTCATTTCTTTTTGTATAGTTATTAAGAAGGAGTTTTTGTGTATAAAGTAAGTTTTCTTTTAGTGTATAAAGTAAGTTTATTCCACTTTATTAAGGAATATTTTATTCAAAAGTACAAAATGGGACATCCATTAAAAGACAGAGAAACCTTGCAATTAGAATGGAGGGAGTAAAAAATTTAGATAAGAATGAAAAAACTATTATTTGAAATTGAAAATAAACACGAATGAGACGCAGAAAAGTGGAATAAAGATGGAATAAATATGATCAATCTTCCAAGGCTTCACCTATATAAAGGCAATCCAACCAATTGTCCATAGACAAACAAATTAACCAGCTTCTTATTCTCTGCCACAAAACACACACACACACAGTAGCTACGATCCATCAAGCAATATTCTTTCAAAGTAAGAAATTAATGGAGGGTGACAAGCAAAAAAATCCGAGCAAATCATCAAAAACGCTAAAGAAGATGATCCCGCAGCTACTAATCTCAGTCTCACTCTTTTCCTTCGTACTTTCATACTCCTCTCTCTCCTCCTCTCTCTCCTCATCCTCCTCGTCTCCCAAACTCCACCGCTACTTCTCCTCCGGCAACTTCTCCTTCACCTTCCACCTCCTCAGCAAAAACTGTCTCTTCCTCATATGCAACGGCCTCTTAGTCTTCCTCTCCAAGACCGCCGGATTCATTCACCCTCCCACCGATCTCAACGACGTCCTTCATTTTAAGATCACCGATAACTTCCACAGTTATGCCGACGAATTCGACCACCGGAATGCCGATGACGAAGTGAAGAACCCGGAGCAAGTCTCCATCCTCATTGCAGAGAGTGATCACGACGAAAAACCTGAGAAAGATGATCAAAATCAAGCCACCGATTGCACGAGTTGCTGGCTTTTCGACGACGATCATGGGGACCGGCTGTACGGACACCACGAAGACGAAGGGGAAGAGGAGGAGGAGGAGGAGATGATGAGTACGGAGGAGCTGAACCAGAAATTTGAAGATTTCATAAGGAAGATGAAAGAGGAAATTATAATTAATGAAGATAGGCACAAGCTGCTCTTGCTTAATTAATTAATTCACTGCCAACCTCAAACTCAACTATATATATTTATATATCAATTTTACATATAATCTTCCTTTATCTTTTTATATACATTTGTAGCTAAGTTAATTAATTTGTATAGACTTTTTTCTCCGTAATTATAGATCATGTCACTTTGTTTTGTAAAGGCTTGTGACGTCCTTTTTCTTTTCTTTTTGATTGATGAGATCTGTAGATTTGTAAAAAGTAATTATAATACGAACTTTTATATATATATATATATATAGAGAGAGAGAGAAAAATAGGGAACTCCTATTTATACTACGAACCAATCCAAGTCATCCATCTTATGAGATGTATGGATATGATTTCATCTCAGTCAAACCCGCTTTTTTTGTCAACCCCACATCTTTTTACGTAAGTAAGATTAGTATGGTCATATTCGTTGTTTATCCATGCAAAACGAGATGCATAAAATAGTCTAAGTGATGTATTAATTAGTGTAACGTGATGCATCAATATCACATTTTTGATTAATTTTTTTCTATTAATCTGGAGCGAATAATGTTTTTTGCATCCCATTTATAGTTTATAAAGAACAAACAAGACTCATAATGTATATACCGATACAATTAAAGCATTACATATTGTATTCGTACTTGATGTTCTGGACACAAGTATACAATGCATTAACAAGATTTAAGTGATGCATCAATGTGAAAATGTAAATGCACAAAACATGGAAAGATCCATTGCCATAGTTAATGCATGACGTATATCATATTTTTACATTACATTATTTACATTTATGCATTATCGGTAGTAGTCGAAATTAACGTACCAACAACAAAATCTTTGTTCTTTGTTCTTTGTTCTAATTTCTAATTTCTGCATCTAATCAATATACCAACATCAGAACGCCTTGTTCTATACCAAATTTCCGTTATTTAAATGACAAAAAAAGAGGGAGGAAAAAAAAATTAGGATTGTAGATTGATGAAATTCGTGAAGATATTTGGCGTAGATACAACCAAATTATTTCACATGCATAAGCAGAATTACGACCAATAGTAGGAGATGAAGAAAATAATTATGCAATGAAATAAATGAATTTTGATGGCAAAATTATATAATAATCTCAATAGATTAAGCATCAATAATGAACGATCATTTCATGGTTTTGCTGATGATAATTCAATATTTACGAACTCTGAAAAAGTGAAGAGTGAAGATGAGTGAGAACAAAGTGAAATAGAAAAAAAAAAAAACTTACTGCGAATATGTCTACACTTTAGAGAGAGAGAGAGAGGATGAGAAGCGTGAGACAACGGTGGTGGTGGCAGCGACTCCAGTGGTGGTGGTCTGTCTATGGAAGATCATACGAAAAGGGGAGAGAAGAAGAAGAAAAGGTAGAAAAAAGATGAAGAAAATCGAGCAGAGCAGTCTTCGGTGGCGCTGGTGGCAATGACTGGTTGGCGGTGGTGATGGTGGGTGGCGGAGGTTGTGAGGAGAGAAAAGGAAGAAAGAGGAAGAGAAGAATCGATTGAATCAGAAAGGGGGAGATTGGAGAAAAAGATGAAGGTTTTCTGATTTTCTATTTCCCAAAATAGCCTCAACTTCTTATTTTTTATTTCATGTCAACTTTTTAGATTTAATCTTAGCCACACATTATTTGCTAATGAATACTCATCTTTATATGAGTCCATAGGAACCAGCATAAATATCACTTACGTGACTGCACAAAATATAGTACGTTAATGCACAAATTACACTAACTTAATGCACAAATTATTTAGTACATTTTTAATGCATAAACAACGGTAGTCTAATGCATCAATTAATCTGGACCGTAGATTAAAAAAATCAACTGTCCATATTAGTTTGTGGTTCCTACCTAAGGATAAGTTAATTACTAAATGTTTCTCACCATATATAATAGAGGAAATGCACTCATATGTCATTAGCTGAAATGTAATATCAAAAAAGATCGCTAGTTCAAATTTTATCAATTTTTGTCATATATTTACTTTTTGAACATTTATACCCTTATATTTTATAGCTTATTCCATCTTAGTACACTTTCTTTCCTACTTTTTGCACTTTTATTTTTCTCTCTCTTTTTTCTCTCTCTTCTTCCCTCACCTCACATTTTTCTCTCTCTCGTTTTCTTTCTCTGGTTCTTTCTTCCTCACGTGAACCCTTCTTCCCTCAGCTGATCTCTCCATCATTTTTTTCCGTCGTCGTCATCCCCATCATCTTCGTCGTCATCATCGCCGTTTCTTCGTCGTCGTCGCGCCGTCGTCTCTTTCGTCTCCATATTTTGGAGCTTTTATCTCCGTCATTGTCGACGTCTTCTTCTTCGTCAATGTGGCCTCTGCTTTTGTGGTCGCGAAGTGGCTTCATTGTCAATGTCGTCGTCGTCTATCTTCCTCCTATTTTTGTTGTGATTTTGCAGCAATTTGGTTGTGATTTGTGGAGAATTTTTTGAATTTGTTTTTTTTTATTCTGCAAATTTGTTGCGATTTTGCTGTGTTTTATACTTGATCGAATCGTTTAGAAATTGTTACGGGTGTTCAATTGTAATTTTCTGGCGATTTTTGGTTGTGGCGTCAAAGATATGGAGGTAATTTTCCAACGTCTGAATTTTGGTTCTGAGTTGGTACGTTTTCACAATTACGTACTGGTGCATACCAAGTTCACCTAGTACGCGGTACGTATTTATACGTACCGCGTACCTTATTTTGTTTTATTGGTACGCAATACATATTTACCAGTACGTACCAAGTGTACTTGGTACGCAATACGTATTTTTGAATGCGTACCACATTTACTGGGTACGCAATACGTATTTATTAATGCGTACCAAGTTTACTCGGTGCAGGTAAGGCCATCTTCTTTAGTGGTTGCGCATGGAGGATACTGGAAAGAGAATATTTATGAGGATGGTAGGAAATAGTATATTCCTATACCAACTAGTGGTATAAGCTTTGAATCGTTATTAACAAAGCTTGAAGTTCGAATGAAGAAGGATAAGAGTATGTATATGTTTGATATAGATGGTTTAGTGCAGTCTCCTAGTGGTGAAACTATGAGAATGAAGATTACAGATGATTTCGATTTGTCCTATTTGATAGATGCGTTGGATTTTCCTACTGTATATGTGACTGTTTCTCCCACGATTGATGAATCTCATAATAGCAGAAGTCCTTTAATTGATTGTGGTGTGCAGAATGAATACCAGAACAATTTTGATGTTGCTTGTGATGAGTTTGGTTTTGATGGTATTGGTGAGAATGATGACCATGATGTTGGTAATAGCAATGTGGACGGTAATAGCGATGTGGGTAATGAAAGTAGTGTAGGACAACGTTTGTGGGTTATTCCCGGTGCAGCCCAACAAGCATCTCTACCGTCGGATGAAGTAGTGGCACCGGTTGTGCGTGTGGATGAGCTTGTTCAGGGTGGCACTTTTGTAGGAAAGAAGAAAATGAAGTCAGCTCTTGGTTTATATGACATGAAAAAGCATCTCGAGCGTAAAACGATTCGATCAAACAAGGTATACTACCATGTGAGATGCAAACTGGTAGAACGATGTGAGTTTGAGATGCGAACAAGTGCAACATCTAATTTGTGGCGTATCAATCTCTTCACTCGTCACTCTCGTGTGGATGATTTGAGATATTACCCTGATCCTAAGGTTTCATCTAGAGTTGTTGCTGCACACCTTGGCCCAAATTTTGGGGAAGATAGTTCGTGTCTTAGGCCAAAGGATATTCAATCATAGATACGAAGGGAATTTGGTGTGAATGTAAAATATTCTACTGCTTTGGCTGGTAAGCACCACGCTCTGGAACTCTCATTTGGCGATGTGGATAATTCATTTCAGGTTTCTCTATTGTTTTCTATATTAGTGTCGCCTAATTAATATTTTGTAATTTTGGTACGTTTTTGAAATTTCGTACCAGGTTTGCGACTGTTTTACCGGTACACCGGGTACGATTTTACAAAATTGTACTCAGTGTACCGGTAATACACTTGCAAACTTGGTACGAAATTACTATTGCGTACTTAGTGTACAATAGTTAATATAGTATGTTGTTACGTATTTTTAAAAACGTACTAAGTTTTACCAATTATCTTGGTACAATCGGTACGTTTTTGTAAACGCATACCTAGTTTGCAACTATATTACTGGTACATTCGGTACGTTTTTTTAAAAGCGTACCATATTTACCGAGTGTACTTTCAGTGATTTTCTGTATTAATTGAGATTAATTCTTTTAGATGATTCCCAAGTTATTATACATGTTGGAGCAGATGAATCCGGGTTCAATTGTGGACCTTCAGATATGTCCAGACGGTTTGTTTCAATATTGTTACTTTGCTCTCTTTGCGTGCATAAGAGCTTTTCGTGCATGTCGGCCCGCTATTGTCATTGACGGCACACACTTAAAAGGGAAATGCAAGGGCATTTTGTTTGTCGCAGCTACGAAGGATGCTAATGAACAAATTGTTCCATTAGCATTTGACATTGGTGATGTGGAGGATACATCATCTTGGTCATAGTTTTTGGAGCATGTCCATCGGACGTTTGGTTGCTCCCTGGATTTTATGATAGTTTCTGATCAGCATCTGAGCATCATGAATGCTATTGATCGAGTTTATCTTGGCATACCTCATGGTCTTTGTGCATTTCATATACAAGGTAACCTGAAGACTTGGGGTACCGTTGTGACTGTCTATTCCATCTTGTTGCCAATACTTACAAAGTAAAGGATTATGAGGAGTACATAAACAATATGAAGGAGGCCTCTCGTGGTGGTTATAAAAAGCTTATGAGTATTGGTCCGAGCAGATTGTCTGTTGCACTATGCCCTGTGCGGAAGTTTGGGTTTGGTACATCCAACGTTGTAGAGAATATAAATTCAAGACTTCGGTGGGCTAGAAAATTTTCGGCATGTTCTCTTCTAGAATACTGTTGTAATCTTGTCCAATATTGGTTCTTTCAGCAGCGCAAAATATCTGGATCTAGAAATGAAGAATTATCAGTATACGCAATAAGGGAATTAGGTATAGCTGTCGAGGCAGTGCGCGTGATGAGAGTTGAACAGATATCTGATACGAAGTTTAATGTTATTTCTGGAATAAAGAGCAATGTTGTTGATGTTGCTTCCAGGAAGTGTTCATGTCGGGCATGAGATCTGGACTTAATACCTTCCTCTCACGCTATTACAGCAATCAAGTGAAGTTGAAGTTTTATGTGTTGGTATTAATTGCATATTCGTACCTATTTTGCCAAAACTTCTTAGTACACCTGGTACGTAATTGTAAATGCGTACCAACTGTACCGCATGAAACTTGGTAAGCAGGTACGCTTTGATCAATGCGTACCTGGTTAGGAAGTTCCGATGTGGTACACTTGATACGTAATTACAATTACGTACCAAGTTTGCTCATCAGAAATTGGTACGCCGGTACGCTTTGGCTAAAAACGTACCTGCGTACCAAGTTCGGATGAGAAAAGTTGGTACGCATTACCCAATGCGTACCAAGTTTTCAAGTTTTGATGTGGAACACCCGGTACGCAATTACGTACCATGTTTTCCTTCGATGAAGTTTTAATTTTTTACAATTTTTTAGGTTTAAGAAGGAATCCCCACTGTCATATGTTCATGAATATTATACTACTGCCACGTGGTGTGAGATTTATGTTGATGATGTGATGCCTATTTCGGATAAAGATTCATGGTGGTGCCGCCACATGTTGCTTCAAGGATTGTTCTTACACCTAAGGAACCTAAGAAAGATGGATGACCGCGTACAAAGAGGATTCCAACTGGATCTCATACTAAACGCAGTCGAGGGTGTTTGTGGTGTCATGAGAAAGGTCATTATATGAGTACATGCCCTCTAAGACGCCGCTTGATTAATCCGGAAGAAGAAGGGAGTAGCAACCAACCAAGCATCAAAATGAGAACCCGCAAAATGAAGAAATGTGGTATTTGTGGTGTTGCGGGTCATACTCGCCAAACATGTCAAGATCCACATAGATTTGGTTGATAATTGAAGATTTATTGAATTCTATTAGATGTGTACTGTTTGTTATGGTTTTTGTTTGAAATTTTTGACGTTTTAATGAATATTGTGTCAAATATTATTGTAAATATTGTTTACGCTTTTACATATATTGTAACAGATAGGTAAGTAAATCCTGATACGTTTTGTTTAATTGCTTATCTTGCGTACTAGAAAAACTGTTACGAACTTGACTAAATATGTACCGGCGTACCAAGTTAGGATGCGGTACACCTGGTACACATTTACAATTGCGTACCAAGTTTAGTTATCAGAACTTGGTACGTCGGTACGCATTTTCTCAATGCGTACCAAGTATTCAAGTAAATCTTGGTACGTTTTGTTTAATTGCTTACCTTGCGTACTAGTAAAATTGTAACGAATTTATATTTGCGTACCGTGCATACCATAATGCAAGTACATAATTATCTTATGCATAATACCAATAAAGATAACAAATATACATATTATCAGTAGTATATGCTAATATTATCAAAAATACACATTCAAAATATACTAATGTTTATGAATTCACAAAATACTATCCATCATACATAAAATATTAACAACAATTCACTGTTCATTCATTGCCTTCATCTAAATCCATGAGGACTTCTGGTGTCACTTCCTCTGTGCTATGGGCATAAATGGTCCTTGCTATGTGGTCTCTGTACTCCACACGTTCTTCAGGCTCTTGCAAACATCTTCGCATTGACATTGGATTTTTTGAGATGAGTTGCTCCACATACTTGAGCTTATAGATGCCACAATCATATCCATTATCTCGCTGGAATTTGTTTTTCTTTTGGCTCTTCTTTGGAGGAAAGCATAATTCTCACTGGCCGAATTGTGGGTCTTTTATGCGATGCTTTCTGTAATATCCAATAGCCTTTATGATTTGTGGCATCGTTTTGTCATTCGCAGAAAAATATCTCGTCAATTATCGAAGTGGTGGTCTTCGAATGTATGCTCTTTCGAGTCATAGAGAGTGATCTTCTGCTTTTTGAGATCTTCCAACACTATACCCCAGTGATTTTTGTAGAAGCATAATGCAACAACCTAAAAACAAAATAAAACATGGTACGTTATTGTAAATGCGTACCAGAAATCTAAAAATACACGGTACGTTATTGTAAATGCGTACTGCCAAACCAGGTACACTCGGTACACATTTGTAATATCGTACCTTATCTACCATACATGTATTTGATAAAACTAGTACGATTTTAGCAATGCGTACCAAGTGTACTAAGATTTATTGTTACGTATTAATAAAATCGTACCTTGTCGCAGTCAACCCAAGCCCTTACGTTCTCCCCCCAAGCTGACTGAGCTCCTTCGACAAATAAAAGCAACCTATTCATTTTATCTTCTGGGAAGACCTCTTGAACATTCGGGTTGAATGCCTTGTGATTGTACGGGTCAAAAGGATTGGCTCTCTTAGGTTGGTTGACCGAGTCGAACACATTCTACACCGTTTCCTACAAATAAGTGTAAGAAATATAAATATAAATATATATATATATATATATATATATATATATGTTATCTGTGTAGAAGTATGACTGTAAACAATTAAAATCAGTCTAAATGGATGAATATACCATAAAGTAGTAAGACGTCACGACAATCTTCGGGTCAACTTCTCCCAATCCGGCCATTGTAGGATTTGCCACGAAAACAGCAAGGTAAGCCTCAATGTGTTCAATGTCGAGTTGTCCTGTTGGATCCATGATAGACTGGAAAAAGGTCTTGTCCACTCCACAAAAGGCTCCTACATTCCTCCTGTTTTCAATGAATAGATTAATTAAACTTGGTACGCATCGACAAAAGTGTACCGAGTTTACCAATTAAAAATGGTACACCTGGTACGTATCGTACCGAGATTACCAATTACAAAATGGTACACCTGGTACGTTTTTACAAAATCGTACCGAGTTTACCCGTACAACATGGTACGCCTGGTATGCATGGATAAAATTGTACCGATTTTACCAATTTTACACTGGCACACCTGGTACGCATTTACAAAATCGTACTCAGTTTACCAATTGCAGAATGGTACACCTGATACGTAATTTAGCAAATCGTACCGAGTTTACCTAGTTTGAAGATGAAAAATTTAACTTACAGTGGAGCTTCCTCTGAGCTCAACCAATGCTCAAATGTGTGACGGCCTGGTCGCACGTCTTCTGGCAGAAATGGACTGCGTAGAGGTGGAGCTGGGAATCTTCTTCGGATTGGCCTCAGATTCAAGATGCGTACCGAGATTTGTGGAGCTGCTGGTTGTTGTGCTGGTGGAGCTTGTGGGGGAGCTGGCCCTTGTGGCACTTGATCTTGTAGTTGTGGACCTTGTGGAGTTTGTGGAGGTGGACCTTGTGGAGCTTCAAATTGTGGACACGGTGCGAATGGACCAGCTGAAGCTGCATTTGGTTGTAGAATTTTCTGTTGCGGTGGCGTAAATTGATCAGCTTCCAGGAAGGTGTCCCATAATTTGTTGATTTGGGTGTCCGTAAATTGGTCGCCTGCTTGTTCAGGGGCCTGCTTGAGAAAAGAGAAATATTGGTACATTTTTCCGAATTTCATACTAGATTTGTATTGCAAACTCGGTACACTCGGTACGTTTTGAACAAACGCTCATGGTACGTTAAACATACCACGCATACGCGTGAAAACAGATACGATTTTATATATCGTACCATGCGTACCCAATTACAATACAGATCAATTGATAAGAAATAATGCATCCAATATATTACAAATTCGGTTACAACATCAAATAAACAGGAATATAAATATTTGTTCATAACATGAAAAATAAAATATGAAATTGTTTATGTTATTCCACCATGAAATTGTTCAAATATTGCTATGCATCAACTCAAGATGCATCTTATATCTTATCATCATCTTCCTGCTCCGTCGTCCTCTCGCCGGCTTGCTTTTCTGTTGCTCCTCCCTCCTTCTCCCTGCTCCTCTTATCGCTTTCCACAGCTACTGCCTCATGTTGCTCTTTCTCCGTGCTTCTTCTCTCGCCATCCACGTCCACGGGGATGCTGCCGGAGTTGGGTTGGATGTCATTGTGAGGAGAGGCTGGAGATGTAAAATGTGCACTCGTGAAGGGTTGGACTATCCTTTCTTCTTGGAGCTGGTTAACAACATAGCTCCCAACATCCTTCACAAGTTGCTGCCTTTCATCCTTGAGCCATGATATGAGCAGATTTGCTGCTGCCTCAGCTATCTCTCTCACAAGAACCGCTCTCTCCGGCCCTTGCATTAAGGTGGCAAGGACAGAGGAACCAGTATCGGTGGCAGGAGGAACGGTGGAGGTGGATACAGTGTTGGTATGCGGAGGAAGAGGAAGAGGAGTGTCATCATCATCTTCATTGGCGTCAAGCTGTTCATCATCCCCTCCATAATCAGCATGTTCTCTTTTTCTCTTCTTTTTGGCGTCGTTTGGATTATACTTAAATGCAAACTTGTCGAATTCTGAGTCGTTATGTAGAGATAGCCAGTATGGTGTTTTCTTCTCAGCATTGGAGGGCTTGAGCTCCTGTCGAAGATTCTGACAAGGATACAATATGGTTATATAAACTGCCGGTAAACTTGGTACACTTGGTACGCAATGACAATTGCGTACTGAGTTTGCCAATTTATTTAAGTAATCTCAGTACAAAATGCCTATTGTGTACCGAGTATACCTAATAAACTGTTCGTTTAACTTGGTACATTTGGTAATTACGTACCAAGTTTACCAATATATCTATACACACTTGGTACGCATTTGTGAGTGCGTACCAAATGTGCACTTTGACACTGGTAAAAGTGGTATGTATTTGTGAGTGCATACCAAGTTTTACTAAAAGCATACTGTGATGTTTATAAAATTAGATTAGATCTAAGAAGAAATCTTACCAATTTTATCTTTTCCTCTGGGGGGATTTCTGTATCTCTGAGAAATCTATACCTCAACATCTGAGGCAGTTTCTTCTCGGTGGACCTCAATACCACCTTTTTTCCAATCGCCGGCACAACCTCAAATATCCAACCTTGTTTAATAAATATACTTTTGTTAGTATGTAATCATATACAAGTTACAATAGGTTTACTGAGTAAACTTGGTACGTTTTTGTAAATGCGTACCAAGTTTATCAGTATTAAACTGTTACGTTTGGTACGTAATTATAAAATCGTACCAAGTTTTCCAATAGTATACACTTATATTTGGAAAACTTGGTACGATTTTCTAATTGTGTACCGAGTTTACCAGTATCAAATTGTTACGTTTGGTACGTATTATAAAATCGTACCAAGATTTCCAATACATTATACTTGTATTTGGAAAACTTGGTACGATTTCCTAATTACATACCGAGTTTAACAGTATGAAACTGTTAATTTTAGTACGTAATTATAAAATCGTACCAAGATTTCCAATGCGTACCAATTTTACCATTCATGAACTTACCAACAAAGCGAAACTGCAGCCTCCAATATGGTAAGCGATGCCGGATTTATTTTTTTTATCTTCTGTGTCGATTGTTTTAAATGAATCGACAACCATCTGAAACGAGAAACTGCCCCAGGGGAATTTTTTCCAAGCTTCCTCATCCTCAACCAACACCCTTAAGCAGTTCAAATTTTTTTTCCTGGCATTCTCATAGCCCAGGACGTACGACGCCTCCAATAGAATTTTGGCCAACTTCAAGTAGTCGTCGGCGCTGAGCTTGATAATAGATTACTTGCGAAAAACTTCCGGTTCTTAAATGGTGTCCACACCTCTGCAGGGGTGACCATTTCGTTGCCAAAGAGTTGGGTGTACAACGAGGATCATGGTATAGTGTGGTTGGCGTATGAGTTAAATTCTGCAGGGCCAAATCTCAACCCGCTCACCAATGCAAATTCTGATCTGGAGAAGCGCAAGAGCTTCTCGTCAACCTTGAACCATATAGGTGTATCATCATACTCAGGGAAGCACTCCACCTGACAAAGCACCATCCAGTGTATGGCCTTCCCCGATCGCGTGTTGAGGTCCTCCATCCCCATAAAGTGCCCGAAGCAGGATTGCTTCAGCTTCTCCAAGGTTGAGTTGCCACTTGCAACGAGGCATCCTCGAATGTCTAAAATAAGTGACTCATAACCATGAGTCATCACCTTGCTTTTCAAGGTGGCAAGTTCCAGCCGCTTATATGTCCAGTTGTGCTGCAATAAGACAGAAAACAATTCAATAACAACTACATATTCACTGTTTAGTCATAATCTGCTTGGTAAAAGTGGTAAACTTTTACAAATACGTAATAAAATTCCTGGTACACTTGGTACGTTTATACTAATGCGTATCTAATGTACTTGTCATGTAGGTACGCATTTGCAAATACGTACTTAAAAATAATGAAATACTGGTACACTCGGTACGTTTTTGACAATGCGTACCAAGTGTACCAGTAAAGTAGGTACGCTTTTGTAAATACATACCTACATGACAATGAAATACTGGTACACTCAGTACGTTTTTCACAATGCGTACCAAGTGTACTAGAAACACACTATTTTTCTTGGTACGTATTTGCGAATGATTACACACAATCTCATAAATTCAACAACAAGTTTTCCTCAATTCCAGGAATGACAGTTCTGGAATTACCGGTACGTATTTCACGAAACGTACCCAGTGTACCAGTAATTTTTTCTCCCAAGTTACAGATCTGCAAATTGTACCCTAATTTTCATTCTACTCAACAAACTAGGTACGCAATTGACATTCAAAACATAGTAAACCCGCGAAATCGAAGAAATCAAGTGATAATCAAACATGCAACCACCATAACTTTCAGATATAGATTTTGCGAATTAAAAAATTAGAAAAGTTACCGGCAGATCTGTAAAAATGTCTTGGTCACCGGCTTCCTCCTCTTCCTGCGGCGGCGGTGACTGTTCTTCTTTATCTTGGCGTGGCGGCCTTGCTCTTAGTGCGGTGGCAACTGTGCTGCTTCTTCTTGTTGCAGCAGCGTCGACGCTTCGGTATTGTCACGCGGCAGCATCGATGCTTCGGTATCGTCGCGCTGCGGTGGAGGCACTTCGGTGCGTTTCCTCCTCGTTTTCTTCGGGGCTTTCGTCGGCTGCATCGCGGCTTTGTTCTGCTTCGTCGCGGCTTTAGTTGGCTTTGGCGCGGCTTTACTCGACTTCGTCGTGGCAGTTTTGCTTTGTCGCCGCCTGGTTTAGGGTTTGGCTCATCGCCGCCAAGTTTAGGGTTTCTTCCGCCGCTGGTTCGGCGGTTTTCGTCTTCTTCGTGCGCAGCGCCATCTAGTTGAGATGTAGGAGGTGGTTGGTGTGAGATGTGACGGCGGAGTAAAGGTGGTTGGCGGTGGAGAGAGATGGAGAGAGGAATCGTTGCAGATAAAACTTGAAGAGAGAGAAAGCGATAAGAGAGAATGAGAGGGAAGAGAGAGGAAAACAGTAATTAATATTTTTTGAATAATAACCGTACAAACCCACTACTCTATAAGGGTATTTCAGTCAAATTAGGTACAATTTTACCCAATTTTTGTCAAAAGTGAACTTTTGACAAAATTTGATATTATCATGTACCCTAATGCCATATTACCATTTGCCTCTATATAATATAGAGATGCATTCTAGTGAAAAGTCTCCTTATCCTAAAAGCTTTATATTAATCTCAACCACACATCTATGAATGATGGATGGTCAAGATTTGATCCTGGTCAAAGCGGGTCAACCCATTGACTTTTTTTCGATTTCTTTTTGTTTTTTTAACGGTCACGCCATATGCACTACACTATTTATTCATATGCACCACACTATATAATGAGATGCACCACTAAGTGCATTGAGATACACCGAATTTTCATTTTTTTTACGGTCATGCCATATGCATCACATCATGTATTCATATGCACCACTAACTGCATTGAGATGCATATGGTTTTTGTTTACATATTTTTTTTTCCCGACTCCGTCTTCGGCTCCGACTTTACGGCACTGTCTTTGCTCCGATTACTAATATAAGGATAATCATTGGACATCAATTTGGATTTTTCGGCTCGCTCCGAGGCCTTTGGCTCCCCTCCCTCGAATCTTGATCAAAGAAGAAGCGACAAACAAATTAACGAAGAGGCAAACAAAAAACGGGAAAAAATAAATCTGAAAATTAAAAGAAAAATAGGAAAAAAAGAAAAAATAATTGAAAATATGTTGCATCTCAATGCACTTAGTGGTGCATCTTATTATCTAGTGTGGTGCATATGAATACATAGTGTGGTGCATATGGTATGACCGTAAAACCTATAAAATAAAAAAAATACGAAAAAAAAGAAAAAAAATAAAAATTATGTTGCATCCCAATGCACTTAGTATTGAAACTCTTTGTATAGTGTGGTGCATATTAAAAAATTCATTTTTCTGTTATTTTTTTCAGATTTATTTTCTCCCATTTTTTTGTTTGCCTCTTCATTTTTTAGTTTGCCGCTTCTTTTTGGTCGAGATTCGAGCGAGGGGAGTCAAAGCTCTCGGAACGAGCCGAAAAAGTCCAAACTATTGTCCAACGATTATCCTTATATTAGTAATTGGAGCGAAGGTAGAGCCGGGAAAAAACATCTGTATAAAAATTGAAAAAAAATCGGACATGCACCACCACTATGTGTAACCAGATGCACCACATAGTGTAACTAGATGGACCATACAGTGTAACTAGATGCACAGTGTTTTACAAAAAAACAAAAACAAAAACAAAACTAGTTCATCTCAATGCACTTAGTGGTGCATCTCGTTATATAGTGTGGTGCATATGACTTAACTGTAAAAAAAATCGAAAATTTAAAAAAAATAACAAAAATATGGTGCATCTCAATGCACATAGTGGTGCATCTCATTATATAGTGTGGTGCATCCGAATATGTGAAGTGGTGCATTTGAGCTAACCCTAAAAAGAAAAAGAAAAAAGGTCAACGGGTTGATCGGATTGACCTGGGTTTGACCCGCTTTGACTAGGCCAAATCTTGACCTCCATGTAAATATAATCAATGGTGGAGATTAATTCCTACTCCCTCTGTTCACTAAGTTATGCTCTGTTTCACCTCTTTTTTTTGTTCACCAAGTAATGCTCTGTTTTGTTTTTTTTACCAACATACCTTTCCTACTTTATGTAAATTACTATCTTTTGCCATTATTTAACCCACCCATATTTAATTAACTGGTTAATTACAACCCACTAATTAACGCTAAAATCCAAACCCACCCATTACTCAATCTAGCCCAAACCTACCTCTCTCATTCTCTCAATCTACGGAAATCCTAATTCTCTCATTCCCTCATTCTCTCGATCCCTCGATCCTCGTTTCCATTCCACACAAACCCTAACCCAATTGTCTCATTCTCTCACAATTGAGGCGATCTTCTTCATCAGATCGATCCCCATTTCCATTCCACATAAATCCTAACCCTATTCTCCCCATTTCCATTTCAGTCATTGTGTTCTCTAACCCTACCTTCACATCATCTTCTTCATCTCTCCACCACCGCAGACGACGATGGCCTCCTCAGATCCGCTGCCCTAGTACGCTCCACTGTATAGCTTTGAAATTGAAGATCCACCGACGCTGATGAAGTTTAACTCCTCAGATCCATTTCCCTCTGACTCTGAGCTGCCGGTGGATTTCGTGCCTGAAACGGAGCTTGAGGTGGTGGAGAAGTTCGTGCTTGAAACAGAGCTTCAGGCGGTGGATGACTTCGTGCCTGAATCTGAGCTTTAGGCTGCGGTCGACTTCGTGCCTGAATACGAGCTTGAGGCGGCGGCTGAGGTCGTGCTTGAAACGGCGGCTGATGCGGGGGCTGAGGTGGCGGCTGTCACGGTGCCTGCAACTCCATCGACGGCGGTGGATGTTGTTCTGCCGCCCTTTGGACCGAGTACATGTGGACCGAAGCAGCTGGACTCCATCTTGGAGTCGATGTCACCTGATGATCCTGTTTACTGGTTAATGTCCGAGGTTGCTATGTTCCGGCGAAAAAGAAAGGCAAAAAAAGCAGCTGAGGCTGATCACCTGAATAAAATCAGAGAAAAAAAGGCGTAGCCTTTCTCATCAGGTTATCGTGTTCTTATTCATTCATTTGAGTTGGTGTTAGGGCTCGTGATGCCAAATTCTTTTTTACCTTATGCATTTGCTTGAATCTTCTTGGTGTTGGGGCTGGTGATGCCAATTTTTGATAACCTGGTTGATACAATTCTGTGATTCTCTTGATTATTTGCATGATGTTGAGGTGCTATGATATCTGATTCTATGTTGCCTTCTTTGATAGCTTTTAAAACTGATGAATATGGTACTACAGTTGATTCTGATTCTGAAATTGATGCTACGAATCTCTTGATTATTTACATGATGGATTTGAGAGAAATATGATGAGCATGTGGTTCTGTGAAATCTGTACATGTGCTGTGATATCAGATTCTATGTTGCCTTCTTTGATGGCATTTAAAACTGATGAACATGGTACTACACTTGATTGTGATTCTGAACGGATGAATATGGTACTACACTTGTTTGTGTTTGCTTGTTGGTTGTCTGAAATTGATGGTAGCTGGAAGCTTCACATTTATCTTATTAATGCCACCACCTGAATTTTGATAACCTGGTTTTGGAGGCAACCTAGGATAGATATGAACCAAGTCAATGATGCAAAAAACATTTCATTATCTGTGTTAAGACTACATTTTTCAAAATCCAGCTGCAACAATGACAATTTACATTCCAAATACAAAAAACTACAGCTTTAATGTTTGTCCCTGTAAACCATTACAAAAAACTGCCTATGTGGTCCACCTATTCTGTTAAAAACAACTGTTGTAACCCTTCAACTAGTGAATCAAGGTTGTAGATTGCACATGTTTCATGCTCTTGCTCTTTTAGATACTTCATGCTCTCCCTTACGAGCTGTTCTTCAATCTCTAAAGTTTCTGGTAGTAAGCCTTGTCTCCTAAGCTTATCCTTACCCAAGTGTGGCTGCTTGTAGTTGTTGCTGCCCTTAACCTTGATAATCTCATAGTAATAGCTTTGCAAACTCAAGAAAACATCATTGATCTTGTCCACTGGATACTCATCAAATGCATCCTGTACATTTTTTATCAAAGCCACAACTGTAGTTGCCTTTTTCTCATCTTTTAGATTCTGTATAGCTCTGAAAAAGCCTAGGTCATTGACATTTGTGTCAGGTGAGTTAGGTGGTTGGCAAACAAGTTAGATATTAAATCCATCAGCTTGTGCCACAGCTTGAAATTCAGGATTATTGTTGCTAATGTGTGGTTTTGCATTATCTTGCTGTATGATGATGTGCATTCTGATTTCTGGTGGGCATTTCTGTTTGATGCATGGTACAAGCTGTACAATGGAAGTTTGAGCCGTTAAACTACCTAAATGATGAATTTGCATGATTTCTAATAGGATTTTGAAAATAAAAACCATACGTGCTGGATAAACACCTCCTTCATGACAAGTTTTGTAATTGCGTGCATGGTTCCTGCTGGTTATTTTTACTGTTTCTTGTTGCTGCCTCCTTATAAATGAATGGGAAAATGCCATATTTCCCATCAAATATAACTGTTCCATCTGTATCATACATTGGTATTCCCACAGCTGATAATAACATTATTTTATGAATGTGGGTCTTGGATTTGCATGTTCTGTAAGACACCTCTTCATCTGCCAATTTGTAGAATCTCTGTGTTGTCTTTGTGAGATTGAACCACTTTTCATCCACATGTATAATGTTATACATCCTCTAAAAATTGATTCTCCCATTTGAGCTTATGGAACTGAGCATGCTGAGGCTTCATTTCAGCCTTGCTATCATATTCTGTGGTGTGAGAAATGGCTTGATTGCATTGGTATGAGGCTGTATTTTTTTCTGTTTCACCCACTTATGCATCAAAGGTGTACTAACTCCCAGTTGTGATTATATTTTTCTGAGGCTGGACCTTTCTAAAACAGACATACTTCTCACTTTCTCTTCATCAAGCACCCATGCATCTTTGTGTTTTGCACCTTTTTCATTGATTTGAGATGTACTGTTTGGCCAAGCTGTTTTTATAAGCAAACTTCCTTCCAAATGCGCCACACACTCTTTACATTTAAGTTGAAAAGCTGACCTACTTCCTTCTTCGCACCATAGCGAAGCTTCAAGTCCTTGATGTTTTGTAGCAGCCAATGTGCGAGGTTGTTTCTTTCAATTTCTGTAAGATCGGGCCTTCGAGATGCTTCTTCCATTTTGTGTTGCTGTTGTGAATTAAGGAGGAAATAGAGAAAGAAGTAGAAGCTGATTTTTGAAGTGTATTCGTGCTGCATTTGGCAGCTCATTGCTTGTATATATAGGGCCGATTCTATTTGGAAGTTGATTAGACAAGTTGGATATTTAAATTTCCCCCCTAAACAATCCCTCCAATTGTTTCCCTCCTTTGATTTTCATTTCATTCGCTTATGTAATCAGGAATTTGAAGAGTTCATGAAGTGAGGTTTTGTGTATATGGTTCCCTACTTTATCCTTCTGTACTTGTTTCTTTTTTTTTTTATTTGGATGATTGTTGTACACATGTTTAATTAAAACAAGTAAGTAAGCAAAAAAAAATCGAACAGGAACAGAAATAAAAAACGAATAGGAACAGAAAAAAAAAACGAACAAGTCATTGAGGAAAAAAAATGAACAAGCACAATTCCAAAAATTCGAACAAGTCAGTGAGAAAAGAAAAAAAGACGAGCACGATTAATAAAAACGACCTCAGTAAATAAAAATCGAACAAGTCATTGAGACAAAAAAAAACGAACAAGCACAACGCAAAAAATTCGAACAAGTCAGTGAGACAAACAAAAAAGACGAGTAGGATGAGTAAAAAAAACGAGCTCAGTAAATAAAAATCGAACAAGTCAGAAAAAAAAGAAACAATTCAATTTACACACAATACTCCATTAAATAAATAGAAATAACCTCCACTAACTTTAATTAGAGATTAACAGAAGTAAGCTTTTCATTAACACTATCCCTACTTTTCAACTTTTACCCTACTCAAAACACCCTTTTCAGATTTCTTAATCTCCGTGCCACCACTGAAATGGGGCATAACTTGATGAACAGAGGGAGTATTATTTTTCACTTTAAGGCCCTTTTCATGGGTACCACTCCCTGTATATATAATTTGTTGTTATTTTTTGACGGAGTTCTTAATTATAAATTTATTTACCGTTATCGCTTAATTTTTTTTAATTTATTCTTCATTGTAACACGACAAGAAATTACATGTTACTTTCCGACGTAGCGACGCACAGGTAAGGTTGTAAGTTTACGACAGCCGGTAGATGGACTTACGACAGAACGTACATACTTGGATTTGTGGTGGGATTAGTGATAGACTTACAATGAATTTAGGGAAAATACAGTTATCTGGTACATTAAATATGAAATATTTGCATTTTATCAAACTTTCAAAAATGGCAACAGAACAAATTCTTCGTGCCAGAATATTGCATATTTGTTCGTTTTTTCTCTCATATTATTCTTGTTCTTCAAGTAGAACTTGAAAAAAAATTGAGAATTAGAACTTGATAAAATTTAAGCATGCACAACATCTCAACATCGAGTTTTAAGAAAAGGTCCGACCTTTAGAACGACCTAGAGGCTTTTTTAGGACACTTAAATAGGGGGTAGTGCACATTCAGGACACCTTATTGCGGGCCTTCGATTTGAGGACAGTAAACAATTAGTAACCCCTCCGTAGGACATTTTTTGGCCTGAACGGGCCCGATTGCCACATGTCTGCCACCTCAGCCTCCAGTCATCCTCCACTAACCCCTCTCTCACCCCTCTCTATCACTACGGGCAAAAACCTCCGATTCCAATGCGTCGAAGGTGTTCAGCAGCACCGTCGGGGAATCATCTTCTCCGTCCAACATCTGCAAATTCTCAATAAACATCAGAATCGCGAAATCATAAGCGCTGGGATTCGTATCTAGGAAGAAGGACGGCAGATCATGGCGGCAGCCCCATGTCCTGTACACCACTTCTCTTTACCACTGCCGTCGATCAAAACCTAAAAGCTCCTCCACCTAATCCCACATCCCATCTTTTACTCTTTTTTCTACTCACTCTCGCCGCCTCCGCCAATGGCTTCGGCTCCATGGGCCCCATCTCAGCCTCCTTCGACGATCACTCTCTTTTTTGCGCCATCGATGCCAGCGGCAAGCACTCCGTCATTTGCTGGGACGCCGACAACAGCTACTCCACCATCTCGCGCTCATCGCAATACTCCACTGCTCTCCCTCCGATGTCCGCCCTCTCCGGTGGAGGCGAATTTCTCTACAGCATTTTAGCTGACATCTCGCAGGCATTATGCTGGGACTCAATGGGCGCTGCCAAAACCACTGATCTCATCCCCAGTGCATTCAAGCTCAACGCCTACTCCCACATCCCCTCTGACAAAGATCATGTCAGCGCCATTCGAGGTTCGTATTTCTCCGAAAACGTCATCGGTGTCGTGTACTATTGGGATATCGTCAGTGTCCAACACAAGTCTCTCCTCGAAACAGAGCTTCCGTTTCTACGATCAGACCACCGCCGGCTCCGTATACACGAAGGTCGTCTCTGGCGACGACTTTAGATGCAGCGCAATTTTAAACGGAGGGATCACTTGCTAGGGCCCAAACTCCGGTAATCTGCGAACTCAATCTGCGGCGTTAGCATCCATTGTATACTCAATCTGCGGTGTCTCGCAAATGTCTGGCGAGATAAAATGCTAGGGCAACAACACCGGCGTTGGCACCCCTTCGGCCGGGATCAAATTAGTTAGCTTGGCAGCGGGGGCCCGCCATTTTTGTAGGATTCGAGAGGATAATCATGGGGTAGAGTGTTGGGGAAGCTTCAACTCCTCATTGATCCCTAAAGGAGTTGGCTTCCTCTCCATCGCTTCGTCGGAGTGGCTGACTTGTGGCATCAGAGAAGTTGACATGCGGGAGGCGGTGTAGAGGGATGTGAATGAATGAGAATTAGAAGTTGAGAGGTTTTTGCCCATAGTGTGAGATAGAGAGAGAGGGGTAAGAGAAGGGTTAGTGGAGGATGACTGGAGGCTGAGGTGGCAGCCATGTGGCAGACATGTGGCAATCGGGTCCGTTCGAGCCAAAAAATGTCCTACAGAGGGGTTACTAATTATTTACTGTCCTCAAATCGAAGGCCCACAACAAGGTGTCCTGAATGTGCACTATCCCCTATTTAAGTGTCCTAAAAAAACCTCTAGCTCCCTTTAGAAGTGTAGATGTATTGCGCTAGTTCATTAAATGTGTAACGTTCATGCGATTATTATGATCTTCAAATTTATTTTTGTAGTTTGACTTGTACATGTTCTTTTGTAATTTGTTGACTTCATAATTAAAATGTTGTGTCGAAGTTAGCTTTTGCAAAATGTGTAAAGGATGAAAATGAGTCGCCAAAAAAATCCCTTCGAAACTTTGATGTAACATATTTTGGCAAAACTTCGAATTGAAGATATTTGTTCGATATTGTGTTTAACATTAATTTATTTTATTTTATTATAAGTAGGGTGTCAAATTTTATGTTAGAACTAATGGAATTTCTTTTGCAAGTGTTCTGTTTGTGGGATAACTTAATCAAATGATAATAAACCTAAATTGTTACTCATTAAAAAATTATTTACAGCAAAATGTAAATAATATTATAATTAAATATTAGACTAATATAAAATAATAAAAATGTCCCAAGACGTCAATTTCCATAAACTAAAAGCTATGTGAATTTGTCAACACTAACATAGATATTAGATGAAATGCACTCATATGTCATTAGCTTAATCGTAATATCAAAAAAATCACTTGTTCAAATTTTATCAATTTTGTCATATATTTGTTTTTTGGATATTTATACCTTTATTTTTTCTACTTTATTCCATCTTTTGACACTCTCTCTCCTACTTTTTTTACTTTTATTTTCTTCTCTTCTTTCTCTCTCTTCTTCCCTCACCTTACGTCTTTCTCTCTCTCTCTCTCTTTTTTTTCTGTGATTTTCCTCCCTTAGCTCGACTTCTGTGATCACGTCCATCTTTTTTCTTCGTCGTCGCCTTCGTGGTCGCCGTCGCCTCCGTAGTCGTCGTCGCCACCGCCGTCTCTCATCCGTTTTTGCTGCGATTTTGTAGCTTTTTCCTCCGTCATAGTCGTCGTCGCTGCTATTTTTTTGTTCGCGACGTTGCTTCATCGTCGTCGTCATCATCTATTTCTATTGATTTTTTGCTGTGATTTTGCAGCATTTTGGTTGCGATTTCTGCGGAATTTGCTGTTTTTTTTTTTCCTGCAAATTTGTTGTGTTTTGCTGTGTTACGTGTGTTACGTGTTGTGCAAATTTGTGTGGTTGAATATTCATTTAGAAAGTGTTACGTGTGTTCGATTGTAATTATCCGACGATTTTTGGTTGTAGCGTCAAAGCTATGGAGGTAATTTTCCAACGACTGAATACTGATTTTAGATTTCGATTTCTGGTTCTGAGTTGGTACATTTTTACAATTGCGTACTGGTGCGTACTGAGTTTACTGGGTACGCAGTACGTATTGATAAATACGTACTGCGTATCTTAATTTGTTTTCTTGGTATGCAGTACGTATTTACCAGTATGTACCAAGTGTACTTGGTATGCATTACGTATTGATGAATGCGTACCAAGTTTACTGGGTACGCAGTACGTATTTATTAATGCGTACCAAGTTCACCTGATATGCAGTACGTATTAATTAATTCTTAACAGTTTTGCCAAAACTTTTTAGTAGACCTGGTACGCAATTGTAAATGCGTACCAAGTGTACCGCATGAAAACTGGGTACGCAGCTATGCTTTGATCAATGCGTACCTACTTACGAAGTTCCGATGTGGTACACTTGGTACGTAGTTACAATTACGTACCAAATTTGCTCATCAGAACTTGGTGGTACGCTTTGACTAAAAACGTACCGGCTTACCAAGTTCGGATGCGGTACACCTGGTACGCATTTACAATTGCGTACCAAATTTGTTCAGCTGAACTTGGTATGCCGGTACGCATTACCCAATGCGTACCAAGTATCCAAGTTCTGATGTGGTACACCTGGTACGCAGTTACAATTACGTACCATGTTTTCCTTCGATGAATATATTATGATGCAGGTGATGCTGGAAAGAGAACATTTATGAGGGTGGTAGAGAAGAGTATATTCCTATACCGCCTAGTGGTATAAGCAAGAATCTTTATTAGCAAAGCTTGAAGTTCGAATGAAGAAGGATAAGAGTATGTATATGTTTGATATAGATGGTTTAGTGCAGTCTCCTAGTGGTGAAACTAAGAGTTTTAAATTTTTAAGGCACACAGTACGTAGTACGTATTTAGAAATGTGTACTGCGTACCTTAATTTGTTAGATGAGTATGTATATATGTTTGATGTAAATGGTTTAGTTCAATCACAAGAATGAAGATTAAGGTTTACCTTGTTTCTCTCTCTCTATTGTTCGTGTAATATTACGTTTAATTCGTACTGCATATCAATTCAACATCGAGTACGAATATGCAAATTCGTACTGCTTACCAATTCAAAATCCCGCTATTAGCGAGTACGAATATATGCATATGTATATTAGTACGAATACTAATATTGTAGCAAATTGTTCGCAAATCAGAAATTAAAGCAAATTATTTACAAATAAGAACTAGAAATTCACTAATCTCTAATGTTGTTGTCAATGCTATTACAAGTGTTCTTTTCATCCATGCTATAAAAATAGATGATTCCTGCCACAACATTGATTTCTTGAGTTTTTGTAAGATACTATCAACTACTAGTACGAGTTTCTATTAGTGTGAATATGCTCATTTCGTACTGACAAGTTTTGACATCGAGCAACAACCTTCTACATAACAAAACAAATTAGAAATAGGTACGCATATGAAAATATGTATTGGTACACTCGGTACGTATTTACCAATGTGTATCGAGTGTACTTGTAAAAAAGGTACGCATTTGTAAATATGTATTAGTAAACAATCATATTACTGGTACATTCGGTACGTATTTGCCAATGCGTACCGAGTGTACTTGTAACGTAAGTACGAATTTACAAATGCGTACTAACAAATAATCATGTTACTGGTACATACGGTACATATTTACCAATGCGTACCCAATGTACTTGTAAACTAGGTACGCATTTGCAAATACGTACTAGCAAACAATTATGTTACTGGTACACAAGGTACGTATTTGCCAATGCGTACCCAATGTAATTGTAACGTAGGTGCACATTTGCAATTACTTACTAGCAAACAATCAATTTACTGGTACATCTGGTACCTATTTCAAAAGGCGTACCAATTTTACTAGCAATAAATTAAAGAAAATTATTTATAAATAAACTAAAAATTCACTAATCCCTAATGTTGTTGTCAATGCTATTACAAGTGTTCTTTTTATCCATGCTATAAAAATAGATGCTTCCTGCCACAACATTGATTTATTGACATCGAGCTGCAACCTCCTACATAAATAAAAATAAATTAGAAGTAAAAAAACTTATCGAGTTTACCAACAATATACTTGTGAACTTTGTACGTATTTACAAATGCGTACCAAGTGTACTAGTAATATGCTTGGTAACTTTGTACGTATTTACAAATGCGTACCTCGTTCCAACTTATATGCTTCGGAATTAGGTACACATTTATAAATTCGTACCAAGTTTAATCATACAATCGCATAAATAAATGCCGGATTCACAAAAAAATGATACAAATGCGTACATTTACATCAACCGATTAGAAGTAGGTACGCATTTGCAAATACGTACTGATACACACAATACATATTTGTCAATGCGTACCGAGTGTACTTGTAAAGTAGGTACGCATTTGCAAATACGTACTAGCAAACAATCATATTACTGGTACACTCGGTACGTATTTGCCAATGCGTACCGAGTGTACTTGTAAAGTAAGTACGAATTTGCAAATACGTACTAGCAAACAATCATGTTACTGGTACACACGGTACGTATTTGCCAATGCGTACCCAATGTACTTGTAAATTAAGTACGCATTTGCAAATACGTACTAGACAAACAATTATGTTACTGGTTACTTGGTACGCAATACGTATTTGTAAATGCGAACTGTGTACCAGGTACGCAGTACGCATTTACAAATACATACTGCGTACCGACGGGTTTTTAACAACAAAAACAGCACCTCTACAACAACAAAAACAAACCGAAAATCTGCACAAATACATCAAAATCGCTCAGAATTCAACCCTAATACACTATAAATCATTAGAAACTATACGAAAAACTTATATAATGACTAAAAACAATTCTAAAAAAAATTATAAATTGAAAAAATTTCAAATAAACTCATTTACCCCAATTTTAGATCTAGGAATTTTCGGCGAGATCTATAGATTTTTCGGCGACAATAGTTGGTGTGGTGGTTCTGTATGTTGCAGACGACGGCGGAAAAAATGAGCGGGGATGAACGGAGCTTCGCTCGTCGTCGCAGCGGTTGTTTTCTCCTTCGCCGCTTCGACGGTTTTTGCTTTCTTCGAGCGTTGCGCCATCTAAGTTGGTGGTTGCAAGAGATTGACGGCGAAGTAGAGGTGGTTGACGGCGGAGTGAAGCGGAGATGCGGAGAGAATAGGAATGGCCGCAGAGAAGAAATGGAAGAGAGAGAATAGGGGGAAGAGAGAATGATAGGGAAGAGAGAGAAAATGGAGTAAATAAAATTGTACAACCCTATCTACAAGGATATTTCTGTCAAATTGGGTACAATATTACCCAATTTTTGTCAAAAATGAACTTTTGATAAAATTTATTATTACGATGTACCCTAATGACATATCACCATTTGCCTCTAGATTTTAACATGATATTTTAATTTGGTCCAACGTCCGACGAGCAACATTAGCAATTTTTTGCCGAAAATTTTACCTGTGAAACTTTTTCAACAGGTCAATAATTAGCAATCTTCGGTGATAATTCAGTATAATTATATACTCTCTCCTACGCGTTCAATATGATGTAGTTCATTTCGTCACGGAAATTAAAAAAATTTATATAAGATATAATAAAAATCCTAATAAAATATTTTTTTCAGTTAATAAAGTGCTAATAAAATGCATTTTAGTTTAAATAAGTTCTAATTCTTTCTATAAAAGGAAACGGACCATATTGAACGGAACGGAGTGAGTATATATTTGGTTCAAGATATTTCCGTTAATGTCAATAATTGGGTGCGTATTAAATTATAATTCACATTTTCATTTTTGACGTCTTTGTAATTTGTTCATGGAGAGTAAATCATTGGCCTGATGAATTAGAAATGAGAATTTTATTCAATCTATTCCATTTAACAATAAATAGACGCTAATTATTTGAATTTGATCAGTAGCTAACTGTGTACTATCGTACTACGTAAATGTATGATAAGTAATTACACATAATCACTTTTTACGAATATAATCAACCAATTTTCATCACCACCCTATTAATTACTAGGCTTAATTGTCCAAAAAAATTCTTACTTTTTTCAAAATTCTTGTTTTAGTCCCCAACTTCTAAATCTGCCTCTCAACTTTTTAATTTTTTCTGATTTTTCCCACGGTGATATATTTACATGGCAAGAACAAAACGACATTATTTTATCCATCATTTTTTGCTTTGTGTATATATCAAAGACGCTTGACTCTTCAGTATACCAAGAAAAGTCCTAGTTTTCTGTCTCGTCGTTTTCAAAATTGAGCCCTAGTTCTCTCTTATTGTCATGTAACGAGTGTCACACGTAATATATTAGGCCGTATTCGCAAATAATATTAACATGTCAGCAATAGTCTTACCGAAATATATCACCGTGGGAAAAACTAGATAAAATTAAAAGGTTAAGAATTTAGAAGCAGATATAGAAGGTGCGGATTAAACAAGAATTTTGAAAAATGTGGAGAATTTTTTAACAATCATTATCATTATATTACTAAATGGAAAACGATTCTTACTTTGGAAAAATCTTACGTGGCACCTCTCTTAATTTTTCATTCCTATTTATCTAAATTCTTAAATTTTTGAATTTTTAAATGTAAAATAATAAATTTTAAATATCTACTAAAATCTTGTGTCCCACATCGGTTATTCAATGAAATTTCACCTATTGAAAAGCCTATAAATACATAGAATTAATGTGTATTTTCTCATCTTTTGCTCCACCAGTTTTATTTGGCCAATTTATTTATCAATCGGCCGAATAAATAACTATAGTTTTATAGTTTAGTTTAATTTAATTTAATTTGGTCAATTTATTAATTGGCCAATAAAAAATTATTTTTCATAGGGAATTAATTTATTAGTTGAAAGAATAAATGGTTCCAAAATAATTGGCTACTGTGGCTAATGTATTGGTTGGTCGAATTAAAATTTGAAATAGTCTAATAATTTTTATTTAATTTGATAAAAAATATTTAATTTATAATTTATCAATTATTTAGGTAGACGTGTCAATTCTCAACTGATAGGCACCTCAACTCGAGATCCCACGTGACACATTTCCATTTTTATTCTTATTTATTTTAAATTTTATTTTATTCATTTTTTTCATATATTTTTCAAAAATCTAGAATTGCCATCTATAAATTGATCTGTATGTGATTTGTAGCTGAGTTTCCAGCTTTGCATAACTGATAATTGTAATTAGTGAATATTACTATACAATTTTTTTTAGTTGACATAATAAATGGTTCCAAAATAATTGGCTAATGTATTGGTTGGTCGAGTTAAATTTTGAAATAGTCTAATAAATTTTATTTAATTTGATAAAAAATAATTAATTTTTAATTTATCAGTTATTTAGGTAGATGGGTCAATTCCCAACTGACAGGCACCTCAACTCGAGATCCACGTAACACATTTTAATTATTTATTCTTATTTATTTTAAATACTATTTTATTCATTTTTTTCATATATATATTTTTTAAAATCTAGAATTGCCATCTATAAATTGATTTTTACATGATTTGTAGTTGAGTTTCCATCTTTGCATAACTTATAATTATAATTAGTGAATATTACAGTACAATTTTTTTTTTTACTAAATTTTGGCTCTATATAAATTCTAAACAAGTTTTATAAATTACACACTCATAGATCAGAGTCGTGGTCAATGGGTCGGTTCCGATGCAATCCCATGTGGCACATTTCTATTTTTTATTCATATTTATTTTAAATTTTATTTATTTTTTTCATGTATTTTTCTAAATTTTAGAAACGTCATCAATGAATTGATTTTTACATTATTTGTAGTGGAGTTACCAACTTTGCATAATTTATAATCGTAATTAGTAAATATTACTATACAATTAAAATGAGAATAAATAGTACAATTAATTTTTTATTAATTTTTGGGTCTATATAAATTTTAAACAAGTTTTATAAATTATGCACTTATAAATCAAAAATGTGGTCAATGGGCCAATTCCGACCCGGAACCGTAGCGGTAAACGGGTCAATTTCCAACCGACGGGTACCTGAACTCGGAAAATTTTTCTTCATTTTATGCATTTCATTTCATGTACATTCTAAAATATAAAATAGTCATCCATGAATTAATTTTCACGTTATTTGTAGTTGAGTTTTCAACTTTGCATAATCTATAATTGTGTTTAGCGAACATTATTGTATGGCTAAGGACGTGAACGAATAGTATATGTATTCTAAATGAGTTTTATAAATTACACACTTATAAATCAGAGCCGTGTTCCACGAACCGATTCCGACGCGGAACTGTGGCAGTAGACAAATCGACGGTTATTGATATACGGATTTTTTTTAGAAATCGAAAGAAATGGGAATATATTAGATTATAATTTTTAACAAACATAACTATATGGTTTGAGTCATAAACATGTAATAAAATTACTTTTTAATTTAATTTGAGATGTGTTCAAGGGCATATAAATTCTAATCGAGTTTAGTAGATTGCATAATCGAGTTATTTAATCCTAAATAATTAAAAAAAAATAATATTTCTCTTACTATATCACTATCAATACTATCTAATAGTTTTATTATTATTAAATATTAATATAATTTCCCGTCGATTTTCGACAGGTTATATGCTACTCCCTCCGTCTCACGAAAAACGTCCCATTTATTTTCGACTCGGAGATTAAGAGTAAATAATAAAGAATGTAAAAGTAGTGTGAATAAATAATAAAGAATGTAAAAGTAGTGTGAATAAATAATAAAGAATGTAAAAGCAGTGTGAATGCAAATGTAAAAGCAGTGTGAACGCAAATAATTATTTCCCAAAAAGGAATGAGACGTTTTTCGTGAGACAGCCCAAAAAAGAAAGTGAGACATATTTCGTGGGACAGATGGAGTATTATTTTGTAAACGAAAACGACTCTACATTAAAAAAGCCCTATGTGGCACCCTTCGTATTCCTCCATTCCTATTTATCTAAATTCTCAAATTTTCTGAATTTAAAATCAATATTTATCATATTTATATTCTATATATATAATATACTACATGGAAACAAAATGTTAATAAGATCGAAACCTTCTTTTTATGCATTATTAATCGAGATAAAATTTTTGCTCAATAAAAAAAAATCTACATAAAATTGTTTGTTATTCATCCTCTATTCATAGATTTATAATATTACATGGAAACAAAATCTTAAAAAGATCAAATCTTCAAAAATATTGTCTATTCTCATATAATAACATTAATACACATCCACCGCTATCTATGTTAATTCTCACATCATATTATCTCATAATCAAATTAAATTGTTTAAAAAATATATCAAATTCTTAATCAATTCATCACATATATATATATATATATCAATTCACGTCCCGTGTGTATATAGAAGCAAAATTAGTTCTTACAAAATCATCAAATATATATTTTCTTAGCCAAAATAATTTCTAATTTAATTTAACAAAATAAATATGTTTATCAAAGAAATAATCAACTTCTAACTCACAGTTCAATTGATTTTTTTAGTAGACGGGCCGATTCCGATGAAAATTGTGGTGACTCATACTTCAAATTTATTTATTTTATCTTTTATATTACGGGGTGGTTCTGACTTAGAACCATCGGGTAGACGGCCCAACTCCGATCAAAATCGTGGGATAAACGGACCGATTTCGATGAAAATCGTGGTGAAAGGGTTAGTTCTGACACAGAACCGTGGGGTTACACGGGTCAATTCCTAACCGATAGTTCAAGTAATTTTTTTTTTAATTTTATATTGAATTCATAATGTAGGATTTGGGTAACCTTGAAATTCTTCAAAATTACTTTTCTCCTCTAAATGTATGTGAGATAGAGGATATTTTCTGTCAGAACGATCCACCTCATTATGCCACATCGATTTTGAGAAGAATTTATGGAATAGTGATTTTCCGTCGATTTTCGACGGGTTATACGTTTTATTTTCACATTTTTATTATTTATTCTTATTTATTTTAAATATTATTTTATTCATTTTTTCCATATATTTTGCTAAAATCTAGAATAATCATCTATGAATTGATTTTAACGTGATTTGTAGTTGAGTTTCCAGTTTTGCATAACTTATAATTGTAATTAGTGAATATTACTATACAATTTTTTTATTAAATTTTGGCTCTATATAAATTCTAAACAAGTTTTATTAATTACGCACTTATAGATCAGAGTTGTGGTTAATGGGCCGGTTCCGATGCAATCCCATGTGGCACATTTTCATTCATTATTCATATTTATTTTAAATTTTAAATTTTATTCATTTTTTTTATGTATTTTTCTAAAATTTAGAAACGTCATCTATGAATTGATTTTTACGTTATTTGTAGTGGAGTTTCCAACTTTGCATAATTTATAATCATAATTAGTAAATATTACTATACAATTAAAATGAGAACAAATAACACAATTAATTTTTTATTAATTTTTGGGTCTATATAAATTTCAAACGAGTTTTATAAATTATGCACTTATAAATCAAAAAAGTGGTTAATGGGCCAATTCTGACCAAAAACCGTAGCGGTAAACGGGTCAATTCCCAACTGACGAGTACCTGAACTCGGAAAATTTTTCTTCATTTTATGCATTTTTTTTCATGTACATTCTAAAATCTAAAATAGTCATCAATGAATTAAATTTCACGTTATTTAATTTGTAGTTGAGTTCCTAACCTTACATAATCTATAGTGCTTAGCGAACATTATTGTATGGCTAAGGATGTGAACGAATAGTACAATCAATTTTTCTTATGAAATTTTGAGTCTATATATATTCTAAATGAGTTTTATAAATTACACACTTATAAATTAGAGCCATGGTCCACGGGCTGATTCCGACTCGGAACTGGCAGTAGATAGGGCAATTTCCAATCGGCAGTTATTGATATACGGAATTTTTTTAGAAATCGAAAGAAATGAGAATATATTAGATTATAATTTTTAACAAATATAACTATATGGTTTGAGTCGTAAACATGTAAATAAAATTATTTTTTAATTGAATTTGAGGTGTATAAGGGCATATAAATTCTAAGCGAGTTTAGTAGATTGTATAATCGAATTATTTAACCCTAAATAATTAAAAAATAATATTTTTCTTAATATATTACTATTAATACTATCTAATAATTTGATTATTATTATTAAATATTAATATAATTTAATCGACGGATTATATGCTAGTTAACTCTAATTCTATGACATGAATTAACAACTGCGATCACAGTAATGGCTCACCGGTGTAGGTAGCTTGTGGCCGAAGCTATTAGTTTTGAATTGCACCAACGTGTCTGTCATAAGGACGATTCTTGGCCCGGTGTGGCGACCGCATAAGTCTCACAAAAATCAGAATTCTAATAAACATGGTCCATGGTGTTTGTAATTATCTTTATTTTTTTCCAACTTTTCATCTACCTATCTCTTCAAATGCTATAAAGAAAAAGTAAATCAATAAATATACATTCATCATATTGCTCCTCATCCACCTCTACTTAAATCGAATTGCTTAAATAGCAATTGAAAGTATAAATTTGGAAAAATTGATGACATATTTCAAAACATGCAAACAAAAGCAATACTTTTTAAGTGAATCACTTAGTATTTTATATGGGAATTACTTAGTTTTTTATATGTTTATCATGTACTTTTTACTATATTCGGCCTATAAATTTGTATGCCTCCTTTAATCATGAATAAAGGGCTCAATTTTAAGAATTTACACGCGACCTTTATTGTCTTAGCGCGCCTTTGGTTGCTCATGCTTGTTGGATACTAGTGTTGTACCCGTATGATGTACTCTCTCCATTCCAAAATAAGGGATTCGTTGTACATATTGGGGTATCCTATAACAAGTGGCTCATTTTCAAATAAGGAAACAATTAACCCTTCAAAAGTTGTGGGGCATACCACTTTAACCAATTTTTACCCTTCACCTTAATAGATGTGCCGAAATGAAATGAGTCCCTTGTTATGGGACGGAGGGAATACGATATACCTAAATACTTTTGCATCGACTTGAAGAATATATTGTAAAACATCAAAATTAAAATTGAAATAAAAACAATTATGAGAAGATAAATGAATTTAAAATTAAATTTTCGGAATACATCAATTAAATTGATGAAATGAAAAGAAACTATTATATATTTTGCAACACCTCTCTGTATACAACATTCGCAGTAGCAGTTTTTCGACAGTCACTGTTACTTTTACACATCAAAATTCTCAAACTATTAAAATTGGTGACTCGCGAAATTACTACATACAACTGGTCGTGACTAAAAACTGGTCTTTTCACAAATAATTCAACTTTTGATAATGAATAATAATAATAATAATAATAATAATAATAAATTTTATTGTTATAGTATAAATGATATGTGAGAGTTAATTTATAAAGTGATCTTGTATTTTCTTTCATCAATGAATAGATGTGTCTAAGTTTTGATGATGCCAATAGTGGGAATTGTATAAATATTTAATGAAAGAATATTAATTAGTCAAGACATAAATAAATGAATGCAAAAATACATAACTTAAATATTAAATAAATAAATATTAATAATTGAATATTAATCAATCAATACATAGAGTTAATGAATAGATTTTTGGAGAGAAAATTTTCTCAAAAATACTCTACATTAGTAATTTATATGGATGACCTATTACGTCCCTCTGCTTCTTGCTTCTTTATGGTTAAGAGACTACACCCAACCAGTGCAATTTAAATCTCTTTTTTGTATACAGAATATGATTGGTATACTACGTAGAACCGATCGAGATGCAGACAATCGTGACCCTTAAATAATAGTGATTGTATGCTTCCTCGTCGTAAAGAACAAGAAATTAAAACATACATAAGTATGTTTGGATCGAGAACCTTCTAAGTTATACAAAATTTAAAATCTCAATCAAGTTATATATTGTGAATCAGCCGTGTATAACAAAAATTAATTAATAATTAATGTAATAATTAGTTAATTATGTAAGTTGGACTTAAAAACTATACCTTTTCTCTTTGCTACAAAACTTATTTGCGTTTGCCAAATGCCATAGTATTTATAAAATCATTAATTGGAATTCATTCTCATGTAATACAATGTTAGACATGAGATATATATAACTCCCACGCAAACACGTAAATAGTAACCAAATGGAATACTAGAAGAACAAAAATAGAAAAAATATCATTAAAAAAGAAATAGAAAAAATATGAGAAATAATCTAGCTACTTTGTTGTTGTATCCATATAAAATTTCGAAAGAGTTGCAACCTTTTCGTGTATAGCACAAAATAATTTAAATTGATGCGAGTCAAGTTAAAAATTACCCTCTCCGTCCATTTTTTAAAGTTCCATTTGTTCATAAAGAAGTGTCCATTTTTTAAAGTCTTACTCTCCTTTTTACTCTCTTACCCTCCCTTCTTTTCTTTACTTACTACCCTTTGCCACTACTCAATACTAAACCTAACTTTATTAAATCCTTAATTATATTGCTAATTAAAATCTAATTTATTTATCCCAACCCAATTTAATTATATACAATTTAAAATCCAACCCTTTAACAGATTTAATCTCTAAACATTTACAATAGAATTTATTTTATTTTATGCATTTGCATATTTGAATACTTCATTAATATACTTCATCCGTTTTAATAATTGAGTCTATATTTCTTGGTTTTTGGCAAAAAAAATAAGTAATTTATCACGTCTATATTTTTGTAAGTATTGATTAAGGTTGTTGGATATAATTTGACGCTTCATATTTACATGATAAAGAAAAATCATGCATAGTTTTTAAAGTTAAAATTTAATAAATACTCCCTCCGTCCACGAAATGGTTGTCACTTTTGCTACTTAAGTTTGTCCACGAAATGGTTGCCACTTTTGCGACCCCACTCACATTTATTGTAGGACCCTTACTCCACTCACAACAATACTCACTATAATTCACTACTACCTGTCATTTTCTTAAAACTCGTGTCGGCCACAATGTGGCAACCATTTTGTGGACGGAGGGAGTAAATGATTAACATTTGACTCGAATTAGAACTCCGTACGCGTATGGATTAGTTTGAGTACAATAGTATTTTGTTGAATTGTCTTAGACGTTTAATGGTCAAACTTAGGGATGACTATGAGTCTGGTTTTCGCCGGTACCCGCATCCCCCAAAACCCTGATGGGACGGATTTGAGAAATATTAAATGATTTTGGGACAGATTTGGATAGAAACATGTAAATTCATGATGGGTTTGGATTGGGTTTGGGCAATTACCTCCGGAGATACCCGCTACCGGCTACCCAAACCCATTTATATATATATATATATATATATATATATATTATAATAATAATAATAATAATAATATATGTATAATTTATAGTAGAATTATAATTATATTTACTACCCCTTTAACAAATTTAATCTCTTTATTTATTCCTTAACATATTTTATTCCTTAACAAATTTAATTCCTTAACAGAAAACTAATTTTTTAACAAATTAAATTCATGTCCAAATTTATTTCCTTTAACAAATTTAATTCCTTAATTCATTTAACATGATTTATTTACTTAAGAGATTAAATTCATTCAACAATTTAATGAAAATTGTTGGGATATTTAATTTCATGAAACAATGTTGGCATATTAATTTATAGAATTACGATAAAAAACATCTGAAAATAAATTATTAAAAATAAATCAAGCCATGAATGAACTTCTATTTATTTACATGTAAAAGTATTTTTCTAATACAATAAATAATAAAAGTAATTTAATGTCATTAATAGTATCTTTTTCTTCCACCCACTTTACCTTTATCAACTTTCCTAATCTTCGTGTTAAATAATAAATGAGATTTTATAAAATGGACGGAAGTAATATATATATAAATAATTTAGAGTTGTTGAAATCTGGATGCATGTAAAGTTTCAGTTAGCTGTTAGCAGGTACTGTTAAAGAAAAATGGCGGGGGATTGAATGTTGAAAAGAATCTGGTAGGGGTTATAATCAAATAAAGCTTCTTTATTTATATTCATTCATATTGGGACGGCGGCAAAAATATGCAATCCGGATTATTATTTACGAATCGAATCTTCATATGAAAAAGAAGGAAAGGATCGATTGGTGGAATCTTTTGAGGTTATCTCTTTTTGTTCTTTTCTTTTTTACTTTGAATCATATTCAATCATCCCTATCTTCCTTATTCCTTTTTTTTTTGTTATTATCACGAAAATATACAAATTTTAGATCAACTTTCATTTTTCTCACGAACTTTCAATTTTTTGTGATAATTCACGAACTTTCAATTAACTTTCATTTTTCCCACGAACTTTCACTTTTTTGTGACAATACACAAACTTTCGGTCAACTTTCATCATTCCCACGAACTTTCAATATTTTGTGACAATAGACAATCTTTAGGTCAACTTTAATTTTTCTAATTAACTTTTAATTTTCTATGACAATACATAAACTTTGTGTGGCAATCGAGAGTATGCAATCCTCCTGTCAGGCTATTACGTTAAATGATCCCATCTTTTGATCTTCATACATCGTCGTTCAATCTCAAAATTCACATACCTAACGGTTTAGGGTGATATTGAGCGAAAATTCTACATATTACTCATATCAAGATGATAGGGAAGAATAAGACATTAGTGTATGAATTTGGTTTGGATACGACGATTAGTGGCGAAATCGAAAAATTAAGAAAAGATATGAAGAAATTTTAAAGGGAGGCGATACGCCTATCTTTATAGGAGAAATATGAAGAAATTTTTGCCGCAATATCTATATGACCTTAAACTCTAGCAAGATAATTAAAAAGCTAGGTTTGGTAATGTTTGAATCTAACGATGACTTATGGAGATTACAAAAAATGAGTTATTTAAGTTAGCCGACGCGAAAAGACCGCACCATCTCTATTGCTAGATAAGACATGTCAACTTGAATTTGAGCAAAATTAAGGATCGTTGATTGGACCAAAGTTCATGTACTCTCAAAGAAAATTGAAAGTTCATGGTAAAAATGAAAGTTAATTCAAAGTTCGTGTATTGTCACAAAAAATCATAAGTTCGTGGGAAAAATGAAACTTAATTAAAAGTTCATGTATTGTCACAAAAAATTGAAAGTTTGTGGGAAAAATGAAAGTTGATCCAAAGTTCATGTATTTTCATGATATTAAGCATTTTTTTTTCCCATGGATATAGATATCAGAGTCAATTTTTGAAATAGCGTAATGGGGATTAAAATCAAATTTTGACCTACTCTCTTTATAAATATAAATTTCGGTCATTATTTGCAATTTGGAATAAAAATACTCTTAATAAAGTACGGAGCAGGTCGGGTCGGTTCGTAGGTGGGGCGGGTCGGTTCGCAAGTCGGGTCGGGTCGCGGATGGGTATCAGGATTCTGTACAGTTGGTACATTTAGTACGAATTTAGTCTTATTAGTCTCAAATGTGCCAAATTCAGTTCGTCTTTTTTTAAAAACTTTTTTGGTACATTTGGTACAATTTTAGTGTTATTAATGTCAATTCTTTCAATTTTGGTACAATTGGGACGAACGGTCTAATTGGTTCCAAATGTGCCAAATTATGGTTGTGGTACAATTGGTAGGAACGGAGTCTATTTGTACCAATAGTACCATGTCGCGAACAACAAATCGAAAATACGCATCGAAAAATAACTTTGGCGAACGACTACGAGGCTTCACCAGTCACCACCACCACCAACAGAGTCGCAATATCAAGGACCTAAATTATGACGCCGGAAATAAAAAAACAACAAACGATGGCACCGGAAAACTGGAATAACATCCTGGCGATAGAAAAGCCCTAGAAATTGAATCACGGTCTGCTTTTCCGCAAAATCCGAGCGATTTGGACGAAATTTGGGATGGAATTGTTCGGATAAAACTTCCTAAGGTGATGAACGAAATAGAAAAACGATTAAATCACTAAAAACAGAGCATCGATTGATGGAATGAGAAACTGCTGCTACTTGGTACAAATGACTCAATTTGTACCAGATGTACCAATAGTATCATTATCCTGATACCCGCCCGCGAACCGAGCCAACCTGTCCGTGAACCGACTTGCGACCCGCACCCTCTTCTTAATTTGAGATTATTATTAAAGTAGAATAAAAGGAAAACTAAAAGAAAAAAAGAAAACCTAACTAAAAGGGGAAGGGAATGAAAAAAAAAGGAAAAGGAAAAAGTGAAAAAATCTAGCCGTCTTTGCCACAATGGCGATTAGATATCCAACTAAACAGCGGCCTAAGAGAAGAAGCTAATAAAATATGCCACTGTATTAAAAACCAAAGGGGAACTATCTTCGTTGGAAGTGGCGACATTGAAGCGTGTAGCATGAGTCCTGATTTTTGTGGTCACCGCTAAAGGTTCCGTGCATTGGAGAACTAGACCCACCTACTCAATCCAAGGAAATCCGAGAATCAACAGCTCCTAATCAAGAGGAGCTTCATAAATGTCAAACACAAACCCGACTTCATGAGACCAAACACAGACATTCTCAAAAAGCATACCACTCCACATGCTTTGTCCATTTGCAGTAAGAAGAGTTGGAGAATTGCTCAAAACACGACCATGCAACCCAATTTTCTCAGCCAAAGAAGAGGATATAAGATTACGGGAGGATCCCAAATCATTAAAAGGACTCACCGGATGTTGCAAGACATCCCCAACTAAGAAAATAATGGCTGAAATTTGTGTTTATGAAGAGGGTGAATCAAAATTTGAGTTTAATCCCCATTACAACTATATGAATATACTTTCTCCGTCCAAAAATAATAAGTCCATTTGGGTTCCGGCACGTTGATTAAGAAAATGTGATAAAGTTATTTTGAGTAGGTAAAAGTTAGAATGTAGGGGTAGTAAGATAATGACAAAAAAATAGTGGCAATGACAAAAAAATGGTGGTATTGACAAAAAGTAGAAATAAAGTTGTTATAGAGACTAAAAAGTATGAATAAAGTTGTTGAAGTGGAACCATTAATGACAAAGGATAGTAAATAATGGAAAAATAGGAGAATATGGTTGTTCAAAAAAGTAAATAGATATTTAATTTGTGAACAAAAAAATATGAATAAGTAAGCATTTGATTTTTGAATGGATGGAGTATATATTATCTTTCAACTTTCTTTAACTAAAAAAATCAATTGACAAAAGTATGTGATGACATGCTTTCCTTACCCAACTAAGCAGTCCATCGAAAGTAAGTATTCCCTCCGTTCAGGAATAAGTGTCCACTTTGTACTGGACACAGAGATTAAAAAATCTGATAAAGGAAAAGTTAGTGAGATAAAAGTTAGGATGTAGGGGTAGTGAGATAATGACAAAAAAACAGTGGTAATGACAAAAAAGAGGTGGTATTGATAAAAAAGATAATGATATGAGGATGTGAATTTCGTATTTATGATTCTTGATAGATGATGAATAAGATTGTAAATTTTGAACGAATTCTAAAGATGTTAGATTTTTCGTAAGAGACAATCAATTGATGATAAGTAATGATAGAAAAGTCGATTAGGGATTCTAATTGGATATTGATGATTATTATTGATTAATGAACGAGCTTGTAGTTGACGACATGTTCGTCTGAATTATAAAATGATGAGTTGTAGTTATAAACGAGAAGTGGATCTTGATTTGGTATAGTAATTGCGTAGTTAATGAAACGATGTTTTGATCGTCGTGTTTATAAACGAGAAATGAAAAGGGGTCTATCACGTATAATGATACGAATAGACTGTATTGAGTCAGTAAATTCGTGAGAATTTAAGTTCGATAACATAGAACGAACCTAGAAAACCGTGCGTCGATTTAATCGAGCATTAGGGTTTCACTGGGCAGTTTTGCAACCTTCCACGGAACCTGCGATATCTCCTAGCTCGTTAATCAGAATTGAGATCCGCGAATTGGAGAGTAAACTAGACATCCATACCTTTCTTTTGGTATAAGACTCGCCCCCTGTTTCAAAATTCCCTGTTCTGGGCGAACTTACTGACCTCGTGCAGTGTATGTTCAAAATGTAGTTTCTTAAGTTGAATTCTTCTCAACTTGAATTCTTTCGATCTTTTTAGTCGTTTCAAGTTATCGACCACCTTCTTTTTACCGACCTAAAGTGTCGAGTACAGAGCTGAGTGAGTGTCAAACGAGATGCGTTCGTATCTCGTTTCTTTTTAACTAAAAGAGTTTAGTTAACGTGCAAATACCTAAAACGTCTAAAGAACAAAAACTTAATCCGATTTTTCGTATTCGTTTATCGTTTGCGACCGAGCTTTAAATTATGATTTTCACGATGAAGGAGAAAGTCGACACCAAGGATAGGACGGAAGATCAGAAGACGGAAGCACGTGTCTTTGTTCTGTAATCTATAAGGTGGGCTTTTCTTATATATATGAAACAAAACGAGCAATGCTCGAAAACCTTTTCTTTATCGCTTTGATATCCGTGTTTTCAAAGTGATGATTATGGCATGAACTGTTTTGTATTTTATGTGAGTTCTCTTGTACCTTATGAGTTAATCAAAAGGGGTTAACTAACGATCGGCTTTGAGTTAGTCAAAAGGGGCTTTCCAAAGTTAGTGCACTTGTAGCCTGTGGTGTATGTGGTATCCTGTTGAGGGGTAGCCAGCCACGGTGAATTATGACTGGTCAAGATTTGAACGTAACATCTATTAAAAATGCTGATCAGCTATCTTATGAAAATGAGGAAAGAAAATGTTTAGTAGACACAGGCCTTTTAAAAGAAAACCCCGATGTGCTACTGTAATGAAAATGCCTGATTATCTATACTTATGATTATGTTTTCGGCAACGTGCCCACTAAGTACGATTGTACTTAGCCCTGCATATGTTTTCTAAATGTGCAGGTTGAAGCGACGGAAGCGGCGACGGTTGAGTTAGAGTTGAATAAAAGTTAAGGAAGACTTTTGTATATAGTTCACAATTTCGCTGCTAGACTCTAAACTCTTTTGATGTTATGTATAATAATCACTGTAGTCTATGTTCTGTAATATAACTTAGAAGCTTTTGAAGTACTTTTTCGAGTAATCTCCCGAGATTAACTCTTTCTTTTTGTCAATAAAGTCTTGTTCATAGAAGATAAGTTGTTATGTATGTATGTCTATTCTTTCATCCCGTTTATACTGAAAACGACTATGAACTCTCCTTGACTCATTTCCGACATTGAAAACACCTCAACTCTATCTCATATCCTACGAAATAAATCAAGGATTCCGAATATCTAATTTTTAGGTTAAAATTCCAAGTAACGAAGAAAAACCTAAAATTGCTCGGCTAATTAATCCGTTAAGAACTAAACTCTTAAAATTCTCTCATGTGATCTCGGATAAGCTTCTAACATATCTCAGGGGTCTTAGAATTAATTCTAGATTCAAAAGACACTAATTAAGTTAAATTCTGAGTTCGTCGGTGAATAGTATTTTCTCGGTTTTCGTTACTATTCACTGAAAAGTAAAAGTTCTCGAAATTCTTCAAAAGTCATACTCATGCTCAAACTCATATAAATAAACTCAATTAATACATCACATACTTGATTCGAATAATTGAAACGAGAAAAATCACATTTAAACACACAAGGGCATTTTGGTCATTTTCAAGAAAATTTCTTCCTTGAAAAAGTTTATCACTCAAGGCATGTTAATTAAGTATAGAAACACATTTAATACACACTCAAGGACTTATAAAAGCTCGGAGTATTACAAAGCGTGAGATGGCAGTAAGAGTGGGGGAGATTTAATGAGTGAATTACTTTTCCGGCCAGATAAAAATTGCCGGAAAGAAAAAGTTTTCCGATGCAAAACATCCTCACTTTAACAATTAACTCTCAAACGATTCACAACTCACCACGACACTTTCTCGATGTCTAAAAGCTCTACACTTCATCTCATGCTTCAACAAATAAATCAAGAATGCTAGAAATCAAGTTTTCGGAATAAAATTTCGAGCAACGAAGAAAATCTCGAAAATCACTATTTATATTAGGGTTTTTGAAAATAAACTCAAATCTTTTCTCAAATGATCTCGAATGACTTCTAAATACATTTCGAAGATTTTAAAAGAGATTTTACACTCAAAAGACACTAATTAGACTGAATTATGAAAAAGTCGACAAATATCGAAAACTCGAGAAAGTTACTATTCATCGAAAAATGAAACTTCTCAAAATTTTCTGAAATTCATACTCCAATTCAAAATCATATAATCATGCTCAAATAACTCATCAACTCTTTGATTTGGATAATTAAAATAAGTAAAATCACGTAAGAGCACTCAAGGGCATTTTGGTAATTTCATGAGAAAATTTATTTTCTCGAAAATTTTATCAAAAACATCAATGGATAATTCAAGGCATATTAATTTAATCAAGATGAACTTGAAGACTTGAAAAAATAGGGGTATTACAGTCGACGTCTCATAGTATTACGAACAAATCATTTATGTTGAGCCAGATACGGAACTGGTTCATGAATAGCGGGGGAGGAAATCTGCTTTGCAATTTGTAGAGGCATGTTCTCGATCTGGGTTGGAAACTCTGAAACCCTCTCAGTCGGCATAGAACACAACTAGTTCAACATACACTCAACTAACTCAAGTTATCTGTTCAATCGAGGTTTGACTCCGTCTTGCCTACTAAGTGTCTGGTCGATGCGAACTCGTACAGTTTTCCCTCTTGTTGAGATTCCTCCTCAACTTGTGATCTCCATCTTCTTCGCCTATTCTTTAGTGGGGTTGAGCAGTCCAAGGAGTTGACATGACATCTTAAATTGCAACTCCACCAAAGGCTTTGTGAAGATATCAGGTCTTTGAATGTCAGTATGAATTTTCTCAACAATGACATCTTTCTTTTTGACATTATCACGTATGAAGTAATACCTAATGTCAATGTGCTTCGTCCTCAAATAATGAACTAGGTTCAGTGTGATCGCAACAACACATTAGTTGTCACAATAGATGGATACTTGGCCTGTCTCCATAACATAGTCTCTAAGCTACTGCTCCAACCAGAGTATTTGCATGTAGCAACTTCCAGCTGCCATGTACTCCAATTCGATAGTAGAATTGGTGATGCACACTTGCTTCCTCGAGAACCAAGATACCAACCTGCTTCCCATGAACTGACAATATCCTGAAGTTAATTTCCTATCAACTCTATCTCCAGCTAGGTCTGCATCTGAGTAGTCGTTCAATTCAATGTTATCATCAGTTGAGTACCATAGTCCCATGTAAATTGTGCCTTTCAAGTACTTGATGATATTCTTCGTTGCTTGCATGTGAGCTTCCCTAGGCTCAAGTTGGAATCTTTCACAGACTCCGACTGCGTAGGAGATGTCTCGACGACTTGCAGTTAGATATAGCAGCGAACTGATGATTCCTCTATACATCTTCTCATCGACTGGCTTTCCCTCTTGGCTAGGTTTGATCTTTCAGTTTGTGTTCATCGTTGTCTTTCACTTGCAGTCCAAAGAAATAATTCATCTCTCCCATCATGGACATCTCTAACTTTTCCTTCATGAGTTGGGAGAACTTCTCACATAGAGTTTCGGACATGGATCTAAAGATGATGTCATCGACATAGATTTGTACCACCAAGATTTTTTCTCCAACTTTGATGGTGAAGAGGGTTTTGTTGACTGAGCCTCGGATGAATCCAGACTCTAGTAGAAAGCCACATTGAGTGTCGTACCATGCACGCGGAGCCTGTTCCACTCTGTAGATGGCTTTTTTCCGCTTGTAGACTCTACCATCACCGGTCTCGAACCCAAGAGGTTGTTCTACATACACATCTTCTTTGATGTCGCCATTGAGGAATGCACACTTCACATCCATTTGATAGACCATGAACTGGTGATAAGTATCATAGGCTAGGAAAATCCGAAGTGCTTCAAGGTGAGCAACTAGTGCGAAGAAGTCTTCAAAGTCGATTCCTTCTTGTTGGAAGTATCCCTGAGCTACCAATCTAGCCTTGTTTCTGACTATGTATCCAATGGCATCCCTCTTTTTCTTGAAAATCCACTTTAGACCAATCACCTTCACTCCTGAGGGTTTTTTGACAAGTTCCCAAATGCAGTTTCTAAGGAACTCGTTTAACTCATCTTGCATGGCCTGAGTCTTTAATCCAATCTTTCAAGATTGACTCCCTTTTGAGAACTTAATTTCTTTTGAGAACAACTTTGTCGAGCAATCTTTCAAGATTGACTCCCTTTTTATTCAATGAAATCAAGTTCTTAGTAATTTTTGTAACAATTGTCTGTTTATTCATTCATATCCCCCTTCTTTCCCGCTTCTTTAATCCAATCCCTAGTCACACCCCAGCTTGGCCGTCCCTCGGTATTTGGGGCTGTGACACGACTTTTATTTTAGGAAGATACTTACTTAAATTCTCGAATTTAAATTCTTTCTTCTTTCAAATAAATTCAAATATTAAGAATTCTTCTTAATTAAAACTTAAATAATAAATTTATACTTCTCGACTCGATATACAACACTTATTTCGAAATACGTCGTCTTTCTCAACTACACATATACGTATTCACATACGCATTATTTATTTCTTACTCAATTATTATTACTAATTCTCCTTATATTCAATTAAGCTCTTAAGAAATAGAAATTCGTCTTCTATTTTTGACTCGACTCTTATTCTCGTCTCAAGACTAAGTTTTAATTTATTATCTCGACAACTCTTCTTGATTTATTTCTAATCCAAATGATTTGAAAAGCATACTTGGTTAGTTTAATCAAACATTAACATTCAATCATTACTCGACATCTCATTCATAATAATTACTCAAACACTTATTATTTTATTTATTTTATTATAGCAAAACTTCTCGATTAAACTCTATGAGCAATCAAACTTAATTCGATTAAAATCTTATACTCGTTTTTATAACTCTATTTCTCGAGTTTTATTTCAACTTCTATATTTCGATTATTATAACTTCTAATAATTTTATTTATCTATTTCTCAATTACCAAATTCTCCAATCTCGATTTACTTAACTTGATTAACTCTTTTCTCGACTCTAATTATTTAACTAAGAAAATTACTTTTCGTTCAATATTTTCTAATTTATGACTCATTACTCAATTTATAATTTTTCTCTTTTCATTTTCTATTTTATTTAAACAAATATCTTGAATATTTTATTATTTTAATAACTAATTTCTTTTTGAATTAATTTTATTGATATTCAAATCTTCATTTTCTCACCAAGAACACCTAGAACACCTACTAGATTTTTCTTTCTATATTTTTCGATTTTTCTCTCTTTTTAAGCTTAAAATCTCCTTCTTTTTAGCTCATTAAATCCTATCATCATCTAGGATTCAAATTAACGCTCAAATATACTCAATAACATTATGACATCAAGTTCATCAAAATCACTAAATCATCATACAATTATTTTTCTTCAAAAACCTCATATATATTTCTCACACTTAACAACATAAAGGATTAAATCATCACATCTCATAATAATCTTATGATCAAAACATCATCAAATCATCATCAAAATTATCAAAACAATTTCTTCCTCTTATGCCCATATCTCACGGCATTCTTCAAGTTTTTAGGGCATTTAATTTTTAAATTTTTCAAGCACATATACTCATTCACAATATACTCAAGAACATAAATCAAGCATCAAATTAACGAATACTCAAGAAAATTATATTTTTCCTATTTTTGCCTAATTTTCGGTATTAGCAAAATTTTAGGATTTTTAATTTTTTTTTCTCTCTTAACTCATAGATTAAATCCTAGGATTTAATTCTCCTATCGATTTCTCCTCGCTCGATCCTCACATCGATAACCCTAGTTTTGCCTAAGCATAAATTAGAAATCATGCATGCATTTTCTCTTTTTCTTTAGGGCTTAGGGAGATACATATATACAAGTAATCAAATAAATAAACATACTTTAAGAAATTAAATGGAACTCCTCCTTTTGATCTTCTTGGAACCGAAAATGATGGGGATTAGGGCTCAAACTCCTAGCTTGGATTTCTTATGGAAGATCTCATCTTGAACCTCAAGAGAAATAAGACAATAATTAATCATCCATTTTAGGGCATAATAGCCGAAAATTTCAAGATATAAAGGATGATTATTTTGATTTCAAACTCAAGGGTTTGAAAGATTATTACCTTTCTCTTTAGGGTATGAAAGAACTATAAGGATGATGATGATCTTCTCGTGAACTTCATGAACTTGGAGCTTGGATGTTTAAGCTTTCATGGAGTTTTCTTCAAGTGTGTGTAGTGTGCGCGTGTTACGGTAGAGAGGAGGGAAGGGAGAGAGAGATTTTCTTTTCTTGCTTATTTGAGAAGCATAGAGAGAGAGAGAGGGATGATTTGAGAGAAATGAAATGGATGCAATGTATTTCTTTAGCTTATAGAATAAGATTTGACAAATGTTATGGAATATAATGATTATATCTCAATATAGGTGTTGAAAATAGGTTTTGAGAGAGAGATTTGGGGAGAGATATTCTCTGACAGATATCATTTCGTCCGGTTGAAAAAGTTTTCCGGATAAAAAGTCCGTGTTATTTCATTTATGCTGAAAACGGCTCTAATCTCTCCTCGTCTCATTTTCGACACTAAAAACATCTCAAACCTATCTCATATCCCACTAAATAAATTAAGGATTCCGATTATCTAATTTTTAGGTCTAAATTCCAAATAACGAAGAAAACCTAAAAATTAGTCGGCTAATTTATCCGTTAAGGAATAAATTCTTATAACTTTCTCAAGTGATCTCGGATGAGCTTCTAACTTATCTCAATGACCTTAGAATTAATTCTAGGTTCAAAAGACACTAATTAGGTCAATTTCTAAGTTCTTCGGTGAATAGTTTTTTCTCGGTTATTGATACTATTCACTCAAAAGTAAAAATTCTCGGAATTCTCTGAAAATCAAACTCATGCTCAAACTCATATAAATAAATTCAATCAATGCATCACATCCTCAACTCAATCATTAAAAACAAATAAACTCACGTCAAAGCACATAACGGTATTTTGGTCTTTTTAAACATTTCTTTTTACTTAGAAAATTTTTATATCTCAAGACTCGTTTTCTTAAGCTTATAAAAATTATTTAAAACGCACTCAAGGGCTTATGAAAGTTCGGGGTATTACAAGGTGAGGAGCCACTTGTCCCTGGACTGCATTAACTGTCTACTACAGGCGCTATCGGAGTGTCATTTGGAGTCGACACTTGACTGAGTGGATCCGAAGTTCCCCCTTGATTTGATACGGGGTCTTCAGTCTCATCTTCCGATGAGTAGACATCTCCTTCTTCAGTTGACCATATGAGCGGCTCTGCCAAGTTTTTAGTCGTTGGACTTGTGATCTCGTCTAAGCGAGCTGAGTGGTCGAACTTTCTACAACTGCCTGCAGTTTAGCCTGTTCCCTGCACTGAAAAGTAGACTCATCAAAACTAACATGAGGTGTTATTTCCACAACTTTGGAGCTGTTGTTGAAAACTCTATAAGCCTTAATCTTCACAGCATATCCTAAGAATGTCTTTGACAACTTTAGGCTCGAAAGTTTTCAACTGAGCTTTCCCATTATTATGAATATAACACTTAGAACAAAAACATGAAGATAAGATAGATTAGGCTTCATGTATCTCCATAGTTCGTATAGTGTTTTCCCTTGTCTCTTCGTTAGGAGGGAGCGGTTCTGAGTGTAGCACGCTGTGTTGAGTGCCCCAGCCCAAAATCTTTTCGGCAAGGTGGAGCTTGTCAGCATTGAGCGTTTCATTCCTCCTCTCAGCTACTCCATTATATTATGGAGTCCTTGCTGCTGAGGTTTAGTGAGTTATGCCATTCTTCTCGTAATACTCAATGATGGTCTCATTGAGGAACTCCATTCTGCGATCAGATCTGATGGATACAATGGATTTTCCTTATTGATTTGCTAGTTTGTCCATCTCTTTTGGCAACTCTTCTCTCGTCTCATTCTTATGTGCCATATAGATCACCCATGTGTATCTCAAGTAGCATCAGTAACTACAAGAGTGTATTCATTTTCATACATGCTCATGGGGGTGATCAAATCGAAAAGATCCAGGAGGATCAGTTGCAGAACACGATCCGTAGAGGCCGTCAGTTTGAGACGGAATGATGCTCTAGCCAACTTCCCTAGTTGACATGAACTACAGAGATACGTCGGACTAAACTTCAAGTCTGGTATTCCATCTGTGTGTTGTTGGCGAGCTAACTCGTTTATGGTTTTGAAATTGAGGTGGTTGAGCCTTCTGTGCCAAAGCCAGCTTGTCTCTGAGTTGCTCTTGGACACTAGGCAGGTATTTGGAGGACTACTCAACCAGTCTGTGTAATAGACACCACCTGATAAAGATTGTTTACCATATCGAAGAATTTTCTTGGTCTTAATGTCTTTCACCCTGCATCCTTTTGCATCAAACTTCACAGAAAAACCGCTATCACAGAATTGGCCTATGGAGAGCAAATTATGCTTCATTTCATCGACCAAGGAAACATTTATAATAGACACTGAATCAGTTTCGAATGTACAACCCTTTGGTTTTGCCCTGTGAGTTGTCACCAAAGGTCACTATTGATCCCTTTTGAAACTTGAAGTCTTTGAGTAGACTTTTATGGTGTGTCAAGTGATTGGAGCATCCACTGTCCATAACCCACACCGATTTCATAGCCCTTCTTTTTCTCAGTTCATCCTGGTCTTGCAAAACATGACAAGAACTTTAGGTACCCACACTCAATTGGGTCCTGCTTGGTTAATGACTGGTGTTTTCTTGTAGACTCAACCGAGCGGTCAGTCCGAATCACTTTCCCTTCTGCATCCATGTAAACTGCTGACTGAGTAGGCTTGGGGGTATAAGCAGTCCAATTCTTTGGTGGATACCCTTTTCCTTTAGGAGCTTGGTTTCGACCTTGATGACTTGGTCGACTTCTTCATGGTGAGATATGCCTGGATGGAGATCCAAACTATCTAGCTCATAATGCATATCCGTACTATGGATAACCTGGACCATGATACTGATCACTGAAGTTTCCATGTCCTTGATATGCCTACTGGTATTGGTGTTGAACTGGGTATGTCAAAAGAGAGAAGTTAGGGTTGTCCCTGTTCTGATGCCTTTGTGGCTGATGCTGAACTCTATTGTTGGGCCTGCGCCTGACTGATGCCTTGGCTGTGAAGGTCCTTGCTGAGTCTTCTCCCTCGCTCTGCGACCTTGGAGTCTAGACTATATGATTGATCAGCATCCTTCAAAGTACCAACTTCATCTTTCTTAGGTTCATCTCCTTGAACCTATTTACCTTTTAGCCTTCACAGAGTCTCAATAGTCTAAGGAATGACTGGAAGCTCTTGAATTGTGACCTCGACTGAGTCTGGTTGAGCTTGTGGTGTCTCAGTCGTGAGTTGATTGGCTTTGACGAACTGTCCTAACTGTGATCCAGTGTCCGTCTCTAGTTTATATTCAAGAGCTTCTACGTAGTTAGGAGGTCTTTCGTTGTTGATCATGCTCTCTGGATCTGCGCTTGAGGCATGAAGGGACACTATCTTCTCATTGTTCGCACTTTTCTTTAACATGCCGCAAGTGCACGGGTGCTATTGTGTATATGGAAGCAAGGTCATATTTCACGGAGACTGTAATAACTCAACAAGTACTACTTTTAATCATCATCCTCTATTTAGACTCCGAATTTTAATTTGTGGGTTTATAATTAAACTTATCAAGAAAACAAAGAGTAAACAAAAGCAATCAAAAGTAATTAAAAATTCAAATATGATAAAGATATCCTAAGGCTTCGATTTCAATGGATAATTAAAGATCAACTCTTACCCAATCAATTAATTAACACTGGGACTCAACTCTTATTAGAATATCACACAATTAGTTCAAACCTACTTCCGTAGCGAATAAACCATTGATCACATGCAAGGATTTTCGTTCCCGACAAACATCATATGCATGCAACTCCAAAAAGATCAATTAGATTAGTGTTCTCACACAAGGCTCGTCCCCTTCCGGTTATTTTGCAATGTATGTCTTATATTCTAGATCAAGTACTAACTATCTTCTTCCGATCTCAAGTTAATACATCAAATCATGCAAAGTTGGTGATCAAACAACATGCAAACAAATCAAAACAAAAATATAAGAAATAAGAGAAGGTGGTAATTGGTTAATTGATTAGGAATCAAGAATGAACTATCTATCTACTCTCTAACCCTAGGATATAAAAAAAAACTTAGCTACTCATAATTAAATCAAACACACAATCAAAAGAAAAGAAATTCATAAACGTTAAAATAAAAAACCGTAGTCGAAACAAATCTCGTCTTGAACTCTTGAACAAGTCTTCAAAACTCCAAGACACAGCTAAAAGAAAATAAAAACTAAGAGTAGTAATGTAAAGATATAAGATGGTGTCTAGATGTGTTTTGGAGGTCATATATATATAGGTGTGGAGAGTACAAGGTTGTATCCTAGTAGGAGTAGGAAATAACCAAAATAGGAGAAAATAATCAAAAATAGGATAAATCTAGAAAATTCGCATACTGTCCGCGTGTATACTGGGCCAGCGCACAACGTTTTTGTTTTAGCCTGTTCTCCTTTGTTATAACTCCGATTTTGGATCCGTTTTCACGTACGAACTCTTATAGAACTGTACTTTCATCCTATTATGCTCAATTTACATAAGATTAAATCAAATTTTCTGCAAAATCAAACAAAGTACGAACTAGCATCATATTTCACAAATTAACAATAGTTAAGCACAAAACTCATTCCAAACATGATTTCCCAATATAAATCCACATCAAATCAACTTATAAAGATGAGAAAATCCATGTTTATCACTCATTTTCATGTTTGAGCTCCAATTGGAACTGAGAGATATAGTCAGCTTGTGTCTTGGTCATGTTAGTCAGATTGATGACTTGGTTATTCGTGGACTGAGCAACATCTTCATGGAGTTTCCTATTGATCTCCATGAGCCTCACTATCTTTTGATCCATTAAGATGAGTTCATTGCTCATCATATCGAACTCGGATTGAAGTGCCTTGCACTAAGTTGCTTGAGCATAGCACAATCTGCTCAGCTGTTCTATCTCATCCCATGACGGATTGATATCTTCGTCATGTTCTCCTGTACATTGGTTAGCTACAGGAATAATATGATATAGATGGAGAAAAGAGTGTACCTCGCCAATAAACTCTTCTGGCAGTGCCATGAGACACTTGTCTTGTCCTCCAAAACTTGCTGGAGAGTCAGTTTTCTCTCCTTCAGAGTCAGTGTAGAAGTCGATGTCATCAACTACTTCCTCAACAATCATGACCTTGGACTTCTGCTTGTTCTTTGCATGGAGGGCATCTCAATGAAAATTGACTTTGAAATGTCTTGGTTTTGCGTACTCAAAGAATCCTTCGCCTTGAGAATTTGAGGGTGTTTCAGAAGAGCTTCTCCTGCTCTTGTTTCCCCTTCTATATCTGTCAAGCTTGGATTCATCTTTTTAAGTTGTTTGGCCATTTTCTCGACCTTCTTCTGAAGTTCGGACCTGCTCGGTCGATCCTTAGTTGATGAGTCAGCGGACAGTGAGGATCTGAAAAACTTTGATCTTCCTCAGTCAGCTCAAAGCGCCACGGATTTGGTCGACTTAGGCTTCTGAAGCTTGGCTTGTTTCAGTCAAAGGATGTCATACTCATTCGCCCTGAGCATGGAATATAGCTTCACAGTCTTCATCGAACTGACGCCACTCTAGTTTTTATGGACAACTCTGTAAACTGCCCAATCTTCGCCTAATGTAGAGAGAAATTTCAAGTTCATGTCATGCTGAGAGTATTTTCCCTTTCTGATACTCTCTATGTCCATGATGATCTCTGCGAATCTCAGCTCCATTTTGTCGATGGACTTGTTCGTCTGTTGAGCAGAGTTCTCGTACTTCTGACAAGCCAAGGTGAACTTGTTTTCCTTGATCTCATCCGGTCCTTCATAGAGAGATGCTAAGGCATCTAATATCTCTTTGGCTGTATTGCACGAGATGATCTTCGGCAGGTAGGCTTTGCCGATGGTAGATGAGATAATACTCTTTGCAATGTCATCGAGCTGTGCTATGTCTCTCTTTTTCTTGGTATATCCCTTAGGATCCTTCAGCTCTATCTTTGTGGTCAACATTCCATCTCCTGGAGTAGTGGAGGGAACTATGACTGACTGAGTCACTCGGATGGGACCGTCTGAGATGGTCTCCCACATCGAATGATGTTTGGCGGCCAACACCATCTTCATTCTAAACATCCAAGTGGAGTTATCATCCACAGTGAACTCCTGTAAGCTTCCTACCAAATGAGCAAAACCATTAAGCATGGCTGGCAAATCAGGGTCAAAGGGTCCAAGAGGCGGGGCACTGAACTTAATGAACTGTCCGGAAATGGCAGCAATGAAGGCATTGCAGTTGCTGTACAGATACACACCCAAGTACTGGGTTCCTATTTGGCTCGGCACAAGTGAAGCAGCCCAATCTTGCCATTCTCGGGGAAGTGCCTAGATCAGATGGATCATTCCATCCAACGCAGTGACGTCTAGGTATTTCACAACTTCCCAGACCTTATGGTAATGGGCTAGGAATTCAGCGATGGTCTCGTCATATGCTTTTCGGATATGCAGGTATTCCTGCATCATTGCTCTGATCGTTTCATCATCCATCCTATATGATTTAAAACGAATTAGGCACACTAAAACAAATATATATCACATTTGGAATTCCAACCCCCACATACTCATTTTTGCTTCCCAAAGAGGTTTTATTGCCCGGATTACTCGGCAATTCCATTTCTCTAAATCGTTTGCACAATCGTTCCATCCTTTCAATTTCCACATCAAAGCACAAAAATTAGGGACGATATTCTAAAGCAATCTAGTTATCCAAGCTACTTATCAAGCTTCTAATTCTAGACGAGCACAAAATAACATATTAAATAACTTTAAATCATTGAATATTTAAGCTTTTAAAAATAATCGTACCTGATAGCCGGATGAGATGGGGATGCTTGGTGTGTTACTGACTCAAATAAGTCTAGAAAATAAAACTAGACTCGACTATCAAAGAAAAGTTAAGCTTCAGAGCAGACAAACCTGCTCTGATACCACTTCTGTCACACCCCGCTCTCGAGGCGTGACAGTACACTAAACTCCATCGAATTGTGAATGTGAAACCATCAAATAAAACTCGATCCAACAAGGAATCATGCTCGGAAACAAGAAAATATCGGCTGAAAGCGATAACAAATATCAACATGCTTTGAAGGAACAACTCAACAATAAAGGAGCATAGATAATTTACATTGATCCAACAAAACATAATAAGTATATCGAATGCAAGACTTACGGAGATTAAATAAAATAAGAAATTATTTCAAGCACGAAGCTCATTGTATCATCACACTATCAGAGTATTAGATCAAAAGACATATTGAAAGAAATTGTCTTGCAGCGGAAACTCAACTCAATCCCAACAACTACATGTATGAAGACATGTAATTGCTAACTTAACCAAACGACTCGACTCAAAACACACCGCCAAGCCATCCTTGCCATCTTCATCCATGCTAACCTACACGTTTAGAAATACATGCAGGGCTGAGTACTTCGTACTCAGTGAACACATGCCAAAATAACTTTAAAAACATCGCTCATTAGAGCTATATAATTGAACTCGCCTTGCCACTGCATCACAAGGATAAACCTTAAACAATTCAAATACTCAGTGAACATATGCCAAAATAACTTTAACATAGGCATGAATCATCTACCACATCCTTTTTGTGTCGAGAAGTAGGCCTCCTTCTCAAACATTGTGACCGGCTAAACCGAAGTAAAGCATCACAGTCACCTTAAACAATTCAAATACCACACGTGAGTTCCTGCCTCACACAGGATAATAATAACTCAAGCAGATGATAAATCATACCAAACTCAGATAAATGGCAAGTCAATTAACTTTAAAAATTCACGTAATAATAATACTCAATAAACAATAACATTCATCAGATTTTCGGTTTCAGAAAAGCCCACCTGACTGCAGGAAACTTAGTCGAGGTAGCTTACTCTGTTTGTCTCCTTTTTTACTTTTCAGTCCCGCTTGGCCCTTCAAGAATAACATCGAATAAGGATGAGATTATTATCTCGCAAAATGTAAATCGTAAAATAGACTTTGGGCTCGGCTGAAGGACTTCTACTTGACTCGGGTCTTTCTTATTTTAATTTTAAAATAGACTAATTCGATTTCTTCTTCGATCTCTCGTCTATATTAATTTCTCGAACTTGAACTCTCGACTCTATAATAATATTTAAATATTTCACGCAAAATGAAAATTCACTATTTATCTCGTCTCATACTTCTCGATTTCCCAAATTATACGAACTCAGAAAATTATAGAATTAATTCTCAACTATTAATATCACAAATCATTCACATCAAAACTTTCACATCAATAATTGAGCATTCATATATAGGTAAACGACTAACTTCATAAACATGTGGATAAAAAAAATTTCAATTAATACATAAATTCAATCAAACATAGAAATGAACTCAGAATTTAATTCACATTTCAAATGCAGTCTCATGCTCACTTATTACTACTCGACTTTCAACTTTAGAAAGTTATAACTTTGGATTTCAACGAAAATAATTTCGTTAGACTCTTATTAATTTAAAGAATCTAAATATAGGTTTGGATCTAGAATCCAAAACTTCTATTAATAATTTTTTCGGTTTTAAACTACGTCATCACTTATCAAAATACGAGCTCAAACTCGGATAATTTTCTCAACTTAATATCTCAACTTCAAATAATATTATTTAATCTTTTTCTCAATTAAAATTTCTTAGTTTTTGTTTTTATTAAATAAAACCATATTTTTTGTTTTTAAACTTCAATACTCGATAACTTCTATGTTTTAACTCCGATTAAAAAGATTCAAAAAGGAAACTCGATTATTTTTACTCAAGCATCATCATCAAATCACTCAATATATCAAATAACATCAAGAACTCAACTTCCAAATATTAAAATTCATTAAACTCGGTTTTTCTTTTATTATCATGCAAAATTTATTCGTTTTTCAACTTTTAAAACTCTAATTCATGCAAATAAAACTTCATCTCATAAAATCATCATCCAAACATCTAAACATACTCAAGCATGTAAACATCCAACTTATAACTCATATAATTCGAAATTTCTAGTTTTTAAGGAAATTATTCCGCTAAATTGAATATTCAAGCTATTATTAATTTTCTAAAAATTTCTTTTGATCGATTTTTCAATCAAAATAAATAAACAAACTCAACTATGTGAAATTCATCTCTTAGCTCATATACTCGATTTCTAGAAAATTTCTTTATAGAAAATTCAATTTCCTTTATTTTAATTTCTTTTATTCCTCAAATAATTATATTATTAATATTCTATTTTTCTTTTATCTCTTAAAATACTCAAACATCATAACTTATGAGTTCTATTCCTCTTATGAATCAAAGTCTTACATTCTCACCAAAGAATTATCTTTCTTTGTTTTATTTAAACTTATAACACCAAAATTTATTAATTTCTTCTTTCTTTCTTTTCTTTCTTTTTATATATGAATTGAAATCCTAAAAAAAATTCATAGAATTTGTGCTTTTCTCAATTAATTCTAAACATGCTCAAAATCTCATTTAATCTATATTTTTATCCTTATACCAAAGAAATCCATCAACTTAATAATTATATATTTATTTCGATTTTTATTCTTAAAAATTAATAATTAATAATTAATTATTCTATCTTCAAATCTTCAAGGATTCATCAAGAACACTATGAACTCATCTTCATATATCTTCATGTTCTTCAAGAACATCAACAACACATGTATACTTATTTTCATCGAAAAATTCATAAAAATTTATACAAATTCACAAAAATTAATATCACTTAATTTTTCAATTCTCATGCATCATACTTCATTCAAAATGCATCAAGATCATTATAAATCATCAACATCATCATACTTCACTTAAAATCATCTATATCATCACAAATTCATCATCTTCATGCATATATATATATCGAAATGTTCATATAAATTCATAAGATAATTCAAACTCTTAACTAATTCTTATTTTCATGCTTCTATATACTTATTGTCACAGCCCCAAATCCTGAGGGACGGCAGAAGCCGGGGTGCGACTAGGAGTTAGCGGGGAAGAAGGGGGAATGAATAAGAATGAATGAATAAACCGACATTAATAACAGAATGAATTACTATGAACAAGACTTCATTATAATAGAAGAAAGAGTTGATCTCGAAGGATCACTCGAACAAGTTCTAAAAAAGAAACTGAACTCAAAAGAAAGATACATTATCCTTAAAAAGGGATTGGAGTTTGGCAGCGGAAAAACGTAAATTTGAATACAAGTTCTTATTCTAATCACGACTTCTTAATTCAACATAAACCACCGCCGCTCCCGTCGCTCAACCTGCACATTTTATAAAACATATGCAGGGCTAAGTACAAAAGCACTTAGTGGGCACGTTGCCGAAAACATATAATAAGTATAGATAAATCAGGCATCTCATTTCTGTAGCACACCAGGGTTTTTTCAATAAATGCCCGTGTCTACTAAACATTTTCTTACTCATTTTCACAATGTAGCTTGCGCAAGCATTTTTCATAAATGTTACGTTCAATCTTGACCATTTTTTTTATCACCGCGGTAGGTCGTCCCCTCAACAGGGTTCCATACTTCAACGGCTACTGTATATACTTAACTTTGGAAAGTCCCTTTTGACTAACTTAAAGCCGATCGTTTAGTTAACCCCTTTTGGCTAACTCATACGGTACAAGAGAACTCACATAAAACAAACAGTTCATGCCATGATTATCACTTTGAAAACACGATTATCAAAGCGATAAAGAAAAGGTTTTCGAGCATTGCTCATTTTATTTCATATATAAAAGCCCACCTGATTGATTACAGAACTATTATTCGAGCTTCCATCTCTAGTCTTCCGTCCTATCCTCGGTGCTGACTTCCTTCTTTTATCATAAATAAACAGACTTAAGCAACTTAAACGCAATCGATAAAAGAAACAGGAAATCGAAACGGTTTTTAGTTTTTTAGGCGTTTGCACTTTACTACTTTCTTTTGATTAACTAATAGACGAGACTTTGATCAATTCTCATCTACAACTGACTCGGAACACTGCTCGACACTTAGGTCAGTAGGTAAAAAGGTGTCGATAACTTAGAACGACTTAAAAGTTCACAAGGAACGAAGTTGAAAAGGATTCAACTTAGGAAACTAGACTTTGGATACTTACTGCCCAAGTCAGTAAGTTCGTACAGAACAGAGCATACGAAAACAGGGGATGAATCTTATATCAAAAGAAAGGTACGGGTTAGTTTACTCTCCAATTTATGGATCTCGATTTCGTTAAAGCGAGCTAAAAGTTATGACAGTTTCCGTGAAACGTCGCAAAACAGTTGCGCGAAACCCTAATGCTCGACAAAACTCGACGCACGATTCCCTAGGTTCGATTAATACTATTCCACTTTTATTTTCATGAAATTTTCATCCCAAGACAGTCTACATACAGTATCCTTTAAACTGGTTCATATTCACGACTTTTGATTAACAAACGACGAGCATTTCCTCGTCATTTCCAACTAACCATTTACTATACCAAAACAAACTTAAATTTCTATTTCGTTCAACAACTTCTCGATTCTTAACTATATCTCATAACGTCTCGTTTCTCGGATGGAAAAGTCGTTAACTACAATATTGTTCGTCAATCAATAACAATCATTATTTTTAAAAGGGATTTCCTTATTCGACTTTTCTACCGGCTTTTAAACTCGATTCTTCGTCTCTTATTCAAAATCGAAACTTCTTAGAATTCGTTGAAACTTTACGGTCACGATCATTAACTATCAAGATTATCAAAGGTTCGAATCACAATCCTAATTCATTATTCATGCTTGACTTATCGTCGATGGTTCGTCTCTTACTAAAAATCTTACGTTCTCCTTATTCGTTCAAATTTTACAACAATGAACATCATCTAACGAGCATCACTAATATGCAAACCATATTATCAAAACATTATCGAGCTTTAACTTAACGACGCATTTTCGTCTCTCACATTTTTCAATTTATTTTTAGAAAAAACCCAATTAAATATATAATCATCCTCATACATCGTATATCTCATTTCTATTAATCAATCGAGCATATCATAACATTTACTACACTAAATCATGCATTCTTCATCTCTTATCCTTCAACTTTTATTTTTAGAAAAACCTAAATTAATTCATATAGTCAATTAACAATATGTAGAACACTAATCTATCGATCAAACATCAAAAAAATCGAACTACGATCAAACCCCTAAAATCCTAGAAATTTTCGGTCCACACTTATACATAGGGGTTTTTGATTTTCTCTCTAATTCAACCATAGAAATCAATTCCAATACATCTCATGACATGAAATTAAAGCTTAGACATCCTACTACTAGCTCGATACTTTTCGGTCATAAACAAAAATTAAAGAATCAAAATTCTAAATGGATAGATGTAGAGCTTAGGTAATTACCTTCAAGATTATGTAATTAGAATTGGAAGTGGATGGATGATGTGTGATCTATGAACTTGGATCCTTGCAAAAGCTTGAAGAACTTGAAGTGTTTTAATGGAGGAAGAAAGAAGAAAAATGTTTTAATCTAACAAAGTGTTTTAATCTAACAAAGTGTAGTGAGTCGTTAAGGGCATGTTTGGCGAGGGTTTATTAGACGAAAATATCTTGTTTCCGGCTTTAAACGACGATTTAAAAAGTCAAGAAATACTTTCTTAGGTAGTTACGAATTCGACGAAATCTAATTCGTCCGTTAGATTGGAAATAAAACACATACTCGAAAAACCTAATTCGTTTTTCAAAATCCGAGAAAAAGTCGGGATTATACAGTCTAAAATTCGCCCGGAAAATTATAAAAACTAACTTTCTCCGGTGAACTCGTATCGAAGAAAAAGTGAATGTAAATTCTGACGGATTTTAATTCTGAGTTTTGGGACGAAAAATTTACCAGACAAGAAAACCCTAATACAGTAGTCGTTCGTCCGACTTCTGGAAATTATTTCTAAAACGGATTTCACCGTCAGTCTTAGAATCGAAAATCCTTAACTTAGGCGTGCAAAGCCTTAATTATTAATTAAATTTTTATTTTAAAGACGGATTAAACATCCGGGGTATTACACTTATATCCATCCAAAAAATCATCAAATCCACAAATAAGAATTTAAACACAAAATCCTCATTTTTTGTTCAAATAAATCGGCATATATATGAAATAAATCAATAAAAATTACTAACTTCATATTTATGCATATAAATCACTCAAATCATCATAAACATATATCATCAAACTTATCATCAAGAAATCATCCAACAATCATCAAGAAAGACATCACAAATTCTTCTCTTTCTCTCTTACTCTTATTCGAATTTTTAGAAGAAAAATTAGGGACAATTCATTCTCTTTTATTTCTCATCTTGTACCTCCAAACTTATTTCTTAAAACTCATCTTAATCATCATATCATCATCATCTAAAACCCTAAGGTTTGCCTAAACATAAAGTAAACATGCATAGTTTCCTTTATTTTTCTCACATACATATACATATATATACGAATCAAGAAATAACATACTTAAAAAAAATCAAACTTCTCCTCCTTCAAGGCTTATGATCGACGGTTTGGAGAGGAAAGATGGCTCAAGGTTTTGGCTTTGATTTCCATGCAGAGACCTTGTAGAGCTCGACTTCTAGACCTCAAAGATAAGCAAAAATTGAGCACCTCTCCATGGCTAAAAACTGCCGAAAAATATAAGGAAGAAAGAGGGATGAATCTTGGTCTCATAATGATCACAAGGTTGAGAGGACGAAGATTTCCTTGTTAGTTTAGATCAAAGATGAAAGATAGAGATGATCTTTGAAGCTTTGGAGGTTTGAACTTTAAGCTTTCATGGAGGATATTATTAGTGTGTGTAAGTGTGTGTGCATCTACTGTGGAGAGAGAGATATGAGAGGTGAATGTTGATTGTGAATGAAATAAGTGAAAGGAATATGAATGATGTTGGAGAGGAAATAATCGAGAGAGAGAGAGTGTAGTTGTCGACAACATTAAGAGAGGGAGGGAGAGTGATTCTCACGCACAAGGGGTGAGAGTGGGGGAGAGATTTGGGTAGTTTTAGGATAGATATGCAGATTTTTATCTGCTAAAAATCCTCGAAAAAAACGTTTTCCGGTAGAAAATATCCCTATTATTCCGTTTATCTCTCAAACGACTTAAAACTCTCATCGACTCTTTCTCGACGTCGAAAATCTCTCTACTTCGTCTTATTTCAAACCAAATAAATCAAGGATTCCAAATATCAAATTTTAAATCAAAATTCCGACTAATGAAGAAAAACTTAAAAATTGCTCGGTTAATTAAACCGTTAAGCAAGAATTCTTAAAAATCTCTCATATGATCTTGGAAAATTCTTCGATATATCTAAAAAGTCTTAAAATAATTTCTAGACTCAAAAGACACTAATTAGATGAAATTCAGAATTAGTCGATGAATAGTAAAATCTCGGTTATCGTTACTATTCATCAAAAAGTAAAAATTCTCAGAACTTTCCGAAATTCAAATTCAAGCTTAAACTCATATAATAATGCTCAAACAATGCATCACATACTCGATTCGAATAATCGAAATGTGGAAAATCACATAAGAGCACATAAGGGCATTTTAATCATTACACAAGAAAATTTCTTTTCTTGGAAATGTTTTATCACTCAGGGCACATCATATAGGCATATAAACTTATTTAAAATGCATTCAAAGACTTAGAAAAGTTCGGGGTATTACAATCTGGGGTTTAGACTTCTTTGATGATTGATCGGCATCCTTCGAAGTACCAGCTTCATCTTTCTCAAGTTCATCTCCTTGAACCTATTTGCCTTTAGCATTCACAGAGTCTTAATAGTCTGAGGAACAACTGGAGGCTCTTAAACTGTGACCTCGACTGAGTCTGGTTGAGCTTGTGGTGTCTCAATCGCGAGTTGACTGGCTTTGATGAACTGTCCTAGCTGTGATCCAGTGTCCGTCTCTAGTTTATATTCAAGACCTTTTACGTAGTTAGGAGGTCTTTGGTTGCTGATCATGCTCTCTAGAGCTGCGCTTGAGGTATGAAGGGACACTATCTTCTCATTTGCATGTTAGAGCTACAATTAGAACTGAGAGATATAGTCAGCTTGTGTCTTGGTCACGTTGGTCAGATTGATGACCTGATTATTCGTGGACTGAGAAACTTCTTCATGGAGCTTCCTGTTGATCTCCATGAGCCTCTCTATTTTTTGATCCTTCAAGATGAGTTCATTGCTCATCATATCGAACTCTGATTGAAGTGCTTTGCACTACACAATCTGCTCAGCTGTTCTATCTCATCCCATGACGGATTGATATCTTCGTCATGTTCTCCTACACATTGGTTAGCTACAGGAATAATATGAGATAGATGGAGCAAAGAGTTTACCTCGCCAATAAACTCTTCTGGCAGTGCCATGAGACACTTGTCTTATCCTCCGGAACTTGCTGGAGAGTCAGTTTCCTCTCCTTCGGAGTCAATGTAGAAGTAGGTGTCATCAACTTCTTCCTTAACGATCATGGCCTTGGACTTCTTCTTGTCCTTTGCACGGAGGGCATCTCGATGACAGTCGACTTTGAAATGTCCTGGTTTTCTACACTCAAAGCATCCTTCGTCTTGAGACTTTGAGGGTGTTTCAGAAGAGCTCCTCCTGCTCTTGTTTCCCCTTCTATATCTGTCAAGCTTGGAATTCATCTCTTTAAGCTGTTTGGCCATTTTCTCGATCTTCTTCTGAAGTTCGGACCTGCTCAGTCGATCCCTAGCTTATGAGTCAGCGGACCGTAAGGATTTGACGAACTTTGATCTTTCTAAGTCAGCTCGAAGCGCCACAGACTTGGTCACTGAGCTTTTCTCCGTCAGAGGATGTCATACTCATTCGCCTTGAGCACGAAAAATAGCTTCACAGTCTTCATCGAACTGAGGCCACTCCGGTTTTGATGGACAACTCTGTAAACTGCCCAATCTTCGCCTAATGTAGAGAGAAATTTTAAGTTCATCTAACGCTGAGAGTATTTTCCCTTTCTGATACTCTCTATGTCCATGATGATCTCAGCGAATCTCAGTTCCATTTTGTCAATGGACTTGTTCATCTATTGAGCGAAGTTCTCGTACTTCTGACAAGCCTAGGTAAACTTGTTTTCCTTGATCTCATCCAGTCCTTCACAGAGAGATGCTAAGGCATCCCATATCTCTTTAGCTGTATTGCACGAGATGATCTTCGGCAGGTAGGCTTTGCCGATGGTAGATGAGATAATACTCTTTGCAATGTCATCGAGCTGAGCTATGTCTCTCTTTTCCTTGGTATATCCCTTAGGATCCTTCAGCTCTCTCTTTGTGGTCAACATTCCATCTCCTAGAGTAGTGGAGGGAACTATGACTGACTGAGTCACTCGGATGGGACCGTTTGAGATGGTCTCCCATATTCGATGATGTTTGGCTGCCAGCACCATCTTCAGTCTAAACATCCAAGTTGAGTAGTAATCCACAGTGAACTCCGGTAAGCTTACTACCAATGTCGGGTTCATGATTCCTGCACAATAAAAAAACAAACAAGCTGTAGCAGAATGCACTAAGGAGGTTTACAAAGATCTGTTCAGTTGAACACTAAAAAATTTCACCTCTGACCGAGTGAAACAAAGTCAACAGTCTTTTGAACCATTGCTCTAATACCATTTGATGGTCCCGGTAACGAGTAACTGGTGTATGGAGGGAATACACTAGTAGCGATTTTTCTTGAAAATCATTTTCTTTAAGGAAAACTGCTCAGTTCAGTACCCTCAGCAACTAAGAAAGTCAGTCGGAGCTGATCACTCAGTTAGGTGCACAGCTGACGAGCCCTATTATTGTGCTCTTTTTAGTGTTTGTATAGGTTTAGATAGAGTCTTTTCCTCTTTAGTTTTGGGTCTTTTGTGTCTGGAGGACACACTGGTATGCAGGGGCATGGAATTCTTGCAAATGGTCACAATGGAGCAGATAAAGGGCATCAAAGAGAAGGGAGTGTAGCAGAGCGTTAGAGGTCCCAAGGAGCTTGTTGGTGATCACAATGACAGACGGCAAGACCACGAAGACTCTGTGTACTGGAAGTCAAACCTTTGCTGAGAATGGAAAAAACAAGCTCTTACAGGGCCACAACATCTTCAACGGTAGCCTCCAAACAACCTCCAACAGTAGCAGTAACAACAACCAATAGGAAGAAAGCAAAGGACAAGGGACTAAAAGTGAAGCTTAACCTACCAAAGGGATGTCGGACTCCAAATGAGATTAAAGAGAGGATTTGAAAGGGATGCAAGCAACTACCAACTTAGGGAAGCCGCCATATAAAAAGACATCTGCCCTACTTCACTTGGATCAACATCTCTTATCTCTCGAACAGCAGCAAAGAACACAACACACTACTCTCTGCACTTTTAGTTTGAGCACAAACAATACTCTTTACATTTTCTGTCAAGACCTCTGTGAGGCAAGCGATCCTTTTCAGTTTTAATGTTCATGATGCTTTCGTTTATATATTTCTTTGATTGTTCTTTACTTTTAATGTCTGGATAAATTGTTAATGCTTGGGTTGGTTAAGATGCGATGAGATGTGAGTGTTGTGTGTGTGAAAGGGTGAGGCTAAAAGCTCGCTGGAGAGTTGTTGTACACGTTCCCGATGTACTGGGCTAGATTCCAAAGTGGTGGAGCCTCCACGACTTTGCCGGAGGCATACGGAGGAGTTGCGATGGTGAAATCCCTCACAATATCGGACAAAGGTGTAGGGGTTCCCCTCACCTCCGGTCGTGTTCCGGGCACTGGAGTGTGGTGTATGGTGAAAGCCATGCTAATAGCCATCATAGGCCTTCTAGATCCAAATGTTGCTGACGTACAAAGCTCAATTGGTGACTTTTCCAAATGTGAGCTGATTCTTTGGATAGTAAGGTGGGCTCCTGAGGTGACTTGGAGGGCTCGACACTAAAAAGAAGTGCTGGGGAAGAGATGCTCACGTGCGTGACATGGTGACAGTAAATGGGTGTGAGTGTCGAGGCCCTATAACCAAGAGACGTGCCCACGCAGTGACTATTCGAGGGCCTGAGATCCAAGCGCATACACGCACAAACATCGAACCAAATCACGACTAACCCAAGCATGCCCTCCATATATGATTTCTTTAGTGTTTTATTTAAATCTTGCTTCTAGTCTATGTTGAGAGCGACCAAACCCCAAAACCCAACTCTTGTCCAGTGACATCGAGGTCATCACAACCTACCTCTCTTGGGTTCGACCATGTATACTTACCTCTAACTGTACTTAGTGGTGGGCATCAGAAAATTACAAATAGTATTTTAGCGTGTCCGGGTTTCCCAACGACAGATCCGAGCGCTGTCAACAGCTGACTTCTTTGACTAAGGGTCAGCTGTGTAATCTTGATTGAGGTTTCAAACAATTTTGCAATGCAAAAGTTGGTGCTTATTTTTGACTCGTTACTCAAAATGAAATCTTTTGCTAGGAAGGTCAAGTTCCCGAAGACTTAGTGCGATCTACAAAAAAATGGTTTTGTATGCAGGGTCAGTTGGTTAGAGAACTGATTATAAAATACTGAAAGTAAAGAACACACACTACTACAAAAATATTCATAGATAACACGACATAGATAACAGATATTTCAAAGATGTGTTATCTATGAACTCCCTTTTCTCATAGATAACACATATTTGAAAAATCCGTTATTAGAAAACTATTACCTCTGATCATTGATAATGTTTTTGATTCATACGTTATCTTTGAGTGTTATGTATAGTTTACTTTAATAACTGTAAAAAATATTGTTATGCTTTATGTTATGTATAGCATACTTTAATAACGGTAAAAAAAAAATACCGTTATTAATAGGTGTTATATATATAATTTTAATTTTATTTTTATTTTTATTTTGAAGCCATAAAATTAATAATGCTTGATTATTATAAAATTAATTATTTACAACCAACCTGCATTTTTTTTTCCTACTTAGCCACCTTCCTATCATATTCCTATCTTTCTTCTTCCCTCTCTCTACTTATTCTGAACAAAAATCACAAATATCAGAGGTAGTTTTTCTGATTTTTCCAAGAATTGATCCTTATGCCGACGTTGTTGCCACCTTTAATCGAGTTGCCTCTTCTATTCTCAAACCAACAAACCCTTGGATCGATCCATACATCCCTAATCTCCAAAATAGAAATAAAACATCCTTCGTCTCTCTTGAAATCCAGCATGGTGTTCAGATTCCGGCATCTAATGAGTTGTTGTTGGCGTCCCTCTCGTTTTCATCGCAGTCTTTGTGCTGCTCGTTTCCTAATTCAGAAAAATCGGAAACCAAAATCCCTAAATTTTGATAGCTGAAATTCTGCCCCTTTTCTCAGGTTTTCGACGACATGTCCGAGGTCGTACCCATGATGTTGTAGCAGATTTCATCATCACCATTGGTATGTCGTTGGTGGTCGTCGGAGCTCTCCCGCGACTCGGTTCAGGTACGTACTTTCCTTTGCTCTATTATCTTTGTTTATCATATTTTAAAATTAAATCAATTTATTCATCTCTCGTCACCTCGTATCCCCTCATTTCTCTATGAAATCAATAAGAAATAAGAACAACAACAGCCGTGGTTTGGTTCTTTCCTCAGGCGAGTCTGTCGCCATGCACTTCCAAGCAGTATCCTGCTGTCGGAACACCGAGAATAGGCAGCAGGAAGTCATCCAACACCAACCTTTTTTCCAATTCTATTATAAGATCTAATTTCAAGATAAGACCTTTCTTTCTAATCCTTTACATCGTAGCTTTGTTCTAGGCATTTTAATCGAATATGGTAGTTAGGGGTATATAGTCGTATATTGGTTCGAGTAAAATCTGATTATTTAGCTCTCAATAGTTTACTAATCACATGCAAGATGGTTCGGGGTTGGCAACTGATGGAAAGGTTTTATTTGGAAGTTATGGTACTAATGGTCCCAGTAATGAGTATCTGGTGTATGGGGAGGGTGGCAGAATACACCAGTAGCAATTTTTGCTTTTAAAATCTTTTCACTGAGTTAAATGCTCAGGTTAGTTTGCTCAACAATTGAAAAAGTCAGTTGGAGCTGCTTTACAACTAAGATGGTCAATTATAGTTGTTCACACAGTTGGGTGCACAACTGATTTCTTTGACTCAGGGTCAGCTGTGTATTCCAACTGAGGTTTCAAAGAGTTAAGCGTTTGCGGAAGTTGGTGGAAATTTAAAGCTCGTTACTTAAACTGAAACCTTAATGAAAACGGGGAAGGTCAAGTTCCGAAAGTTAGTGCAGTTTGTGTACAAGTGCAGTTTGTATGCAGTTTGTATGTTGGGTCAGTTGGTTAGAAAACTGAATGTAAAATACTGAATATAAATACATAAAGTAAAGGACACAGTATTTTAACGTGGTTTAGAGATTCACCTCCTACGTCCACGACATCCTTTTTGAAGAAGTAATCTACTAGATAAGCTTAGGCGTGCTTATCAAACGTTCCACTTAGTTTACGGGTACCAAACAACCTAACTAGTTCGATTACGGGTTCGAACAAGACCTTACAATACTTTTCCGGGCAAGTGTAGGCTTAGATTACGGGTTCTAAAGGGACCTAACCTTAGATTGCGGGTTCTAAGGGACCTACTCTTTGGTTACGGGTTCAATGGGACGTGGTCTTTGATTGCGGGTTCAAAAGGACCTAGTGACTTTAATTGCAGGTTCAAAGTCGAACCTAAGGTTTGGGGGTTGGGATTTTTTCCAACTATGATGGCTTTTACATAGAGAGAAGTGGAGGCTTCATCCTAAGGCTTAGAGGCTCGATCTTTTGGGAGAGAGTCTACTTGGAAACAAAATGATGCAAGAACCTATATTCTAGACTCGATCAAAGAATGGGCCTTCTGAGAGGCTAGATGGAAAAACAGGAGTAGGTGTGGACACTCGACATTTTTTGGACTTCGACTGAGGTCTTCTTGCTAAAGAGATTGGTGGTCTACTGCTGCTGCTACTTCACCGTGCGTGAATCTATCTGCGACTTAATCTTTTTTTCTCTCTTCTCTGTCTTGACTCTCTCACATTGAGCTCGGATGTGGAGTCCTCTATTTATAGAGGGAGATCTAATTAGCCGTTGGAAAGAACCGTTTGATCTCTACCAAAAGCATGACACTCCACCTGTTTTACTGGAAACTTTCCTAAAATGGTAACTGCGACCTTCACTTTTTGCGCTTCGCTGTTGTCGGTCCATTTATAGTAAGTTTTCCAGCTGACTTATGCTTCCGAGTAGATTTAAATTTGGACTTCAACTCTTCTGCCTTCAACGCCTTCAAAGTCTTCTCTTCTCAGCTTTATGACGTCTGACTTCGACACAACTTCTCTTCACGCTTTGAGCAGCATGGGTTAGTTGAGGAGTCAACTGAGTTTCTGTCCAACTGAGTCCGTGGTACAACTGAGCTTGGGTCTCAACTGAGTTTGAGGGTCAGCTGAATTTGGGTCTCAACTGAGTTCTTCATGAACTGCCTTCTTCAGTCTGGCTATCTTCTTCTACTTCAAACCTGTAAAAATAAAATCACTACACTCAAACAGTGAGCTCTAGCTAAGTTCAAACTGATGGCTTTCATTTACTCGGTTGGGATCAGTTGGGTTTTGGTATAAATCAAAACCTTTACTAATTTTTCCAACAATTTCCCCCTTTTTGATGATGCCAAAACTCTAAACTGACACCACCTAACTTTCCTAACTGATACCAAAAAGACTAAAAGATAAACTAAATTCTAGTTTATATGTGGAAAGGGGTTAGCACAAGATAAAATATAAAAATTAACTTCAAAATTGGACAACAAGATAGTTTTCATCAAGTGAGTTAATAACTGAAGACCATTAATAACCAGCAACTTGTTATTATAGATAACAAATTGGGGAGTGATTACAGTTACAACTGAGTTCTTTCTAAACTACAGTCCTAACATTCTAACCTACTCTAGGGTCTTCGTCTTCCTCTCCTCCATCTTCTTCTTCCTTCAAATAAGAGTCTCATCTTCAGCAAGGCTGGAGGTTGAGGTCATCCCTTCTCTTGACCATTATCAGCCTTTCCTTTTGAAGCCCTGTCTATCTTTATGAAGGTCGGCGGCTGGACTCAGTTTCCTCAAGCAACATGGCGAGATGTCTGATTTCTCTTCAGTCGTCTCTCCTTCAGCCTTGGTAATCAACAATGAGTCTTTTTTCTCCTTCAAGAAGGTCTTTTTTTTCAACTCATTCCTGCCAAGGCTGGAGGCTAAGGCCATGCGTCTTTTCTTGAACCTGCAACATCCTTGCCGGATCTTCATTCCTGCTTCAGTTCACCTGAGGATCAACAAAGATGTGTTGACCCAAGAAAAACATTCAAGGTGATTGCCTGTACTACTTCCCCCTTTCTGGCATCAACAAAAAGAAGATAAAGTACAAGGTTAGCAAGAGGGCACTTCGGCAGCGATTCACGAGGAGGCAAAAAACTGCGCCTATTTCCCTTCCACTTCCAGGGCAAGGAAGACCATTAGCAAGACTCTACAAACATCAGCGACTCCTGGTGCTTCTGCTTGTATAGTTGCTGCAATGGTTAAGTAAAGAAGATCAACTGAGATAAGCTTGAGAACAGGAAAAAACCCTTCATGTACCCATCTCAGGGTCGAGTGCCTAGATCAGCCCAGGACTCCTAATGGACAGGTAACCAATAACCTATTCTGGTGACGTGGGATTGCAGATCTTCAACCCGACATGCAATTAGAAGAACATCTCAGGGAGCTGCATTAGCTAGTTTATACCACGAAGCACCCACATCATCAGTCGTCCTTTGAGGCGTCTATGTCTCATGTGGCCACGAGCATAGCGTTCTTTTTTAACCGATTGTTTCACTGATTTAGGGATGGCAGAAGAAATGAACCGCTTTGCAAATTATGAAGGTATATTCTCGATCTGGGTAGGATTTTCTGAAGAGAAAGATAAACCCTAGCAAGGGAGAAAACCACAAGGCAAAATTTTCATAAGATAAGGCAGAAAATCTTGGAATTGTTGAGAAATCAAAATCTGGGTTGATATGCAAAATGAATTGCAATGCCCCCTATTTATAAGAGGAAGGGATGAGATCCTAATCAACGAATCAGATTGAATCATGCAGTTTTCTTTGGGATAAATGGTAGTCTTCAATGTGCTATTTTAGAAAAAGTTTCTCCCAGGAATGACGGTGATGGAACGTGTCAAAGGCGGTGAGTGACACTCGCGCGCGTGAGGAGAGTAGGTAATTCTTTATCAGCCCACTCACGATCTAAAAGCATGGTCTATAGATTTCGATCAGCTTTTCATTAACGGTCACCGCTAGGCTTATTCATTTTGAATAACTTGTGAACAAATGATTGAATTGATTTCAAAACACCCGCCTTCCTTGCTCGAAGAACAAAATTTTGTTTTACTTTATACGATTTTATCTTTTATCTTGTTTTGGCAAAAACTTTCTCTTCTTCAATTGATTTAATCTTATTAATACTTTTAAAAGAAATTCTAATTCCTTTAGAAAAATTTTGAAAATTTTCGTATCTGGCAGCTGGATGAGGTGGGGGTGCTTGGCTCGTTGTTGGCTCAGATAAATTCAAAGAATATACTCAAATGAATTCAAGGAATACTCAAATAAGTTTAGAGAATGCAAATCTAGACTCGATTCTTAGGAAAGTTTAAGCTTCAGAGCAGATAGCCTGCTCTGATACCATTATGTCACAACTCGACTTCTAATGTATTAAAACGACTATAATGCAAGGGGCAGTGAGGTGGAACAACTGATTTTTACTAAAGACACATGCTCGATAATTGAAGAATAACATTAACAACCAAACATGCTCACAATAATGTGGGTTATTAATTAGTGATTTCTCAAGAAACGAACATTTGTCAAGATGTTGGATATCGATCCAATCAAAGGATTTGGTTTGGTTATCAATAAACATTGTATTTAAAAAGATGGGCCATCTTCAATTTTTAATTATCAAATGGTGGTTAAGGGAAATATGATGTGTCGTATTTTAAATTCTCAAACGTTTTGAAGGAATTCAGAAAGTATTTAAGAAATTACTTGAGCTCACGGAATCTTTCATCTTTTAGGGACCGAGCATGCAGGGCGAGGTTATTTTAAAATGATGATGTTGCAGCAGAATATAATGATCGACTTAAAATCCCAAGATTATATATGTGAAGACACATAACCTCAAGCTTAAACATTAATTTAGGAAGTGGTTAACAATGAGCCACCCAAGCACACCGCATCCTTTCTCATCCAAGCTAACTTGCACGTTTTAGAAATAATATGCAGGGCGTGATACTCAGTGAACACATGCCAAAATATTTTAAAAACTCGCTCGATAGAGCTATATAATTGAACTTGCCTCTTCTGCTGCATCACAAGCATTAGATAAATTATTTAAAAGAATTTATGACTTGTGGTAGCTAAAATTTTTTTCGTTTATTTGCTAAAATCGGTTGCAGCCATTTATACGGGTACGAATCCATCTATGCGTTTTGTCTTCTTGTGGTGTCGAGAAGTAGGCCTTCCTCGAGCACCGTGACCGGCCCAATCAAGCAGAGCTCACAACCTTTACATAACCGGCCTAGTGAGGCTCACAGTTATTTAACGACCGGGTAGGCTATAACAAAGCTCACGGTCACCTAATTTAATGCATGCATCGTCCCATCTTGTGCAGGACTGACATACTCACATAATATCAAGTAGAGGATTACATACAAAAACATTAAAGTTAGGCAAGCCAATCAACTTTAAATAAAAGCGCATATAAATAAAATAAATTGCGCATTCATCGTTGAGTTTCAGTTTAGAAAGCCCACTTGGAAAGTAGCTTAGCTCGACTATCGTTTTCCTGCTCGTTGTCCTAATTTCCACTCCGCTCGCGCCTTCAAAATTTATTTTAATGAGGATGAGTTTTACGTATTTGGAAAAATCTTAAGTCGTTAGACGGACTTCTACTCGACTCGGGTTCTAAGTTCTAGATTTGACTTCTTAAACTCTCGATTCTTATTTTCTACCCATGTACTATACCAATCAAACTTATCGGCATATAATTTCATCACTTTTACATATATTCGAATATTCAAACATTTATTAAATTTTAAGAATTACTCTTTAAATTTATATATATTCTCAATTTTTTCTTCTTTAGATAATTTCAAACATTTACGAGATTTCTTCTCGTTCACACAATTCACATATGTCACACATCAATCATAACTGCATTATTTCACAGTCGCATCAAATATTCACAAACAATTATCTCAGATACATATATTATACTGCTCGGTTTTCAACTTAAAATTATACTGTTCAGGAACTTAAATTGAAATTCTGCTTCTTATTTCGACTGCTCGTGTAAATTTTTCGAGCTAGAAATTTGCACGTTCTTCGAGAAAATACTTTAATTTAATTATAAAATTCTCATTTTGTTATATCTCTCTTAAATTCAGTATTCCACATATTTCGTCTTTTAGAATTCGTTTTTGCTCGATTCAAGTTCTATTATCGATATTTATTTATTCTAACTCTTTTACTTCCTCGTTTGATTTATTTACACTTATATTCTAGTAAATTTAACTTTTAATTAGAAATGATTGATTTCTTCATAACTTTCTAATATGAATTTCAAATCTAGTGATTCAAGTGGCTAATATACTTGTTTTTCTCTCAGTTTCTTATTAATAACATCAATTATATCTTTTACTCAACCAAAATCTCATAAATTCCAAGTTAAATTCTCTGCCCAGATTTTATTTTCTAATTCTTGCTATTTTTCAAAAATTTCAAGCTCTATTATACTTATAAAAATTCTAATTGCTCGATTCCTTTATCTGTTTCATCTTTTAATCTCATTTACTCAACAATCATACTTTATGCCTTATTTCTTTCTACTAACTTGGAGGTTTCTTTATAAAATTTTATTTCTTTCTTTTTAAAGCATTTTTATGCCTTAAATAATCATAAGCTTAGTATTTCTCATTCAATTCATCAATTTTTCCAAAAAGTTATAGCAACTAAAATTTCTAATTTTTGTATATTGTGAAAATATATATATTTCTTCATATTAACTCATTTCTTTCTTTTGGTGGTATTTTTATCCATAACTTTTATTGAATTTCATTTCTAAGCCACCAATTTATCAAAATAAATCATAACTCACAAATCATTCATACACATACACACACGGCATCACACATATACTTCTCAAACAAATTCATGCTTCTATTTAATCATATTCTCATGCTTTTGAACTCTTAAATTAATAAAATCCATATTCAAACATATTTATCAAAATATTTTTTTTTCACTATTCATCATCTTCTCCAAATTTCCTCTTATTATTTTAATGGTTATTTCTTCATTTTCATCATTTAATCATGCTTATATCTCACCATATATCTCAAATTAAGCATCAAACTCATGGAATGATCAAATTACACAAAATTACTTCAAGGTCATAAACCTTCGAAATTTTTTATATTTTTATGCTTATATATTTATTTTCTTCATTTGATCATCTTAGCATGCTTAAATATATTTTTAGAACATATAGAGATCACCAATCTCAAGATATAAATCAAGGCACAAATTTTCTAATTTTCTCTCTAATCACACGGCGTACACACATGCATATACCTCATGGATTTCTTTTCTTATTTCTTTGCATAGAAAGCATACTTATTAAGTTTTCATGCTCAATAACACAAGGATCAATTCATCTCCTAATATACTCAAAATTTTTCGGTTATGGCAAAGAGAAAAATTATGAAGTTCTTAAGCTTAAAAGGGTGAATCCTTACTAATTCTTTCTCGATCGATAATCACCACTTCATTCCTCGAAACTCTAGCTTCCTCTCCTCGATTTCCTTGAAGAAAAATCGATGGATATGATGAGGAAGAAAATCGGTAGTTTTTAAGGGGAAAAGAAGGAGTTTTACCGATCTTACTTCGTAGTTTGAAGGAACAAGGATTAGAGCTCGACTTCTAGATACTTCTTGATCCTTTTAAAGCTTGAATCAAGGAAAAATATGGTGATTAGAGAGATGGGGAGCAGCGGCTGATCTTGGAAGAGAAAGGAAGAAAAATATTACTCTTACTCGATTTTTGGAGAAACAAGAATGAAAACTTGATTCTCTTCGGTTGCTATCTTCTTCCCTTGATTTATTGATGAAGAAATGGTAGCCTTGGAGTTTCAAAACCAGCAGCCATGGAGGATGGTAATGGCGGTTTTGAAGGTGGAAGAAGAAGAAAAAGATTAGGACGATCAGCCTTTGAACTCTCGAATATCTAGCTTCAATTCTTGAACTTAATAGAAGAATACATGAAGGTTTGTAGAGGATAGGGTGCTGCTGCCATGGAAGATGATGGAGTGCGAGAGATGACTCTGAGAGAGAGCTGGGGGAGAGAGAGAGTTTGTAGAGTGAGAGAGATGAAACTTTGGTTGCAAGTTTAATTAGTTGAGAGAGAGTGATCTCACCTTCCAAAATAAGTGGGGGAAAACATTTGAGGGTGAGAGAGGGGATGTCGGCTGAATGAGAGATATATAAATCAATTTTTATCAGATAAAAATCCCCGGAAGAAAAGATTTTATCCGTAATATATCCCTCTTAAATGTTAAACTTTATTTCCTTTTTTCGGCACTCTCTCGACTTTGGATTTCACTCTTATTCGCACCATCACTCACGAAATAATTTATAGATTCTAACAAGCCCAAATTCTATATATAAATTCTAATAACGAAGAAAGTCATAAATCTCGACTATGCATCTTCGTCTCCGCTCTTATGTGTAGCTCAAAACTCGATTTATAAAACTCGGATTTCTCTCTAACTTGCGTCATTAGTCATGAAATAATTTCTAAATTCGGAAACACCTAACTTTTATAGGTAATTCCTGACTAACGAAAAAGTCGTAAAAAGTCGTGACGAGTTACGATTCATTTTAATTGCATTTTCAAAATAAATTCAAACAAGATTCGAATGACTTCAGAAAATTTTCAAATTTATTTCATTGGTCTTAAAATAGAATCTAAATTCTAATGACACTGATTATTATAAATTCGGGGTTCGTTGACCGATGGTTGACATTTTCGGTCAAAATTACTATTCACTAAAAGTCGACTGTCTCAAAATTACCCGGAATTTGAACTCATACTAAATCTCACATTCTTAAACTCATACAATTCTTCACATATTCGTTTCGAGTTTCCGAAATGAGAAAATTAATGATTTTGCCCTTCAGGGGCATTTTGGTAATTTCACAAGAAAATTTATTTCTAGGAAATTTTTATCACACAGAATCACATATAATAACATATAATAACACTTCAAAAGCACTCAAGCACATATAATCACATTTAAGACAATCAATTAGAGTTATAAAGATTCGGGGTATTACACTCCACTTCATAATCTCTCAGATGTTGCTTCAGCCAGAGAACTTGCATGCAGCAGCTTCTAGCTGCCATATACTCCAATTCAGTTGTGGAGGTGGCGACACACACCTATTTCTTCGCAAACTAGGAAACTAATTTCCTTTCCATGAACTGACACTATCCTGAGGTTGATTTCCTATCAACCCTATCTCTAGCTAGATCTGCATCTGAGTAGCCGGTCAGTTCAATATTATCATAAGTTGGGTACCACTGTCCCATATGAACTGTTCCTTTGAGGTACTTGATGATATTATTTGCTGCTTGCAAGTGAGCTTTCCCCTAAGCTCAACTTGAAATCTTGCACAGACTCTAACTGCATCGGAGATGTCTGGTCGACTAGCAGCTAGATATATGACGAAGCGCTGTCGTCACACTCTTCGCACAAATAAATTTATAAAACACCTCTCGCCCAACAAAGTAGTAGTTAATGGCAAGTGGGGTCGATTCTAAGGGACTTGGCGTAGATCTGCTCTTTAGGTAGTGCTCAACAAAAGGGGTTTTGACTGAAACGTATCTCAATATCCTGTAACTCAACAAGTGAAATATCAAATAACAAAGAAGTTTGGTTTGGATTTCAAATCAGTGAACTTGCTTACTCATTACTCGTTCATTGGTGCAAAGATATTCAATTACTTGATCTCATTACTTGGTTTAAGACAAAGATTAGTTTATACCCTAAAGGTCACGAAGTCACGATATAAACACACTAAACCTATGTCTATCCAATTTTACATATCTTGACCAGAAGGCAAGATCTCCTCTCTTGATCAACAAAGTCACGAAGACACTTCAGTAACGATGCTGCCCAAAAGGCATTAAGAATAAACAGACCCAAATAGCCAAGGGGTAGGTCAATACCGACTGCTCTCTAACACTCTTTACCTTCTTGGGCACGAAAGACACTCTCGAGTTTGCTCCCAAATCTTATTAATGACTTAATCTCAATATCTAGATGGTGATCAAGCATATATCAATATCAATTAAGTCTAGAATTAATCCTAAGTGTTTCAGGAATAAAATCAAATAGCGAACTGACACAATTCGACCTCATGAGTTTAGAACAAGTATTTAAGATCACATCATCTACATCCAACCCAAACAATAAATTTAGCTAGACATAATATGAAACGAAAACACAAAACATATAAGGGAAATCATAACTGAAATTGAACTGGAAACGGTTGCTGCTCAAAAGCGTAAGTCAGCAACTAAGGTCTTGACTTCAAGTCAACAACTGAAAACTAATGCAGAAAAACTGGAAACAAAATATAAAAGTAATTCGCCCGTAGGACTTGTTTCTTTCTCACTTTCACTCGATTTAAAATGCAGAACTAAGCTAAAAGAACTCTCTAAACTCGAACTAAAACTCACACGCATTACAATATGAAGTTGGCCACATATATAGGCGATAGAATTAGGGTTAGGTTAGAATCCTTGTTGGTTAAGGACTCTTTCCATCCTTATCCGCCTATTTCCTTGTCTATCCGGCTGCGATTTTACTTCCCTTTCATGGTAGATATCTTCATTGATTAGGTTTAGCTAAGATAAGGAAAGAAATCTTCGATCCTTATCCTTTTTCTTGGAGAAAAAGAAATCTGCAGGTGCTCTGACTTACATCTTGACTTCGATGTCTGCGTCATGTATCACTTCCTATGCTGACCAAGAACCTGGCTTCTCTGGGTACTCTGTCTGTTGGCTTCAAGGATATGGAGATGTGCTTCCTGACTTGTAGATTGAATAGAACGTTGTTGCTCAGCTACAAGCTTCCAGCCCTATGCCCATTTACATCGTATCGTCATCTTAGCATCTCAACAACAGATTTTCACCGGATTTGCCCAAGATCATACCTGTTCTTCCCTGCACACCATCTCTCGACTTTGTGTCATCCCAAACACAATTTGACTTGATAAAGACTAAAAAGAACAAGAAAAATACAAGAAAAGATGGACACAAATATAGGTTCATCACACCTACACACTTGAATTACACTTGCCCTCAAGTGTCAGTTGAGATTTTGCCCAAGACTCAAACACAGAAACGACAAATCAAGACACCGACTCAATAGATCAGCACATCAACATATCAGTCAAAACAGAATATGAAGCAGATATTGCCATCAAATAGGTCAAGATAGAGTTATTGGGCAACAAGGGTATCCTCACCAGCACTCAACTCTCAAGTGTATATGGTTAAGTGTATACGCTCTTGACCAATATCAACAATGTTTTTTTATAGGCTTGCCTGCCCTCTACATCTCTACTTCTTTGAACAAAATCAAAATTACTTATCCTTAGGTCTTTATCGAGTTGTAATGGGGCTTAAGGCAAAAGGTAGGATAAGATAGGAAATGGCTATGTCAAGAAAACTCAGTTCTTGGGCAACAAATTGCTCTCGACTCCTTACTCCTCTCAAACACCACATCGGCCCTAGCATACTTATTCTTTGAGGACTTTTATTTTGTTATTTTTCTTTTTCTTTTTTTTTCTTTTCTTTTTCTTTTTCTTCTTTTTTTCTAAGTCCTTAACCCAACACCTCTAAAATAGGTGATATTGCCCAGCTAGCGCTACCCAACATTTTCCTTTCATCCCTTCTTCTTCTAGACCTAAGTTCTTGACCGGGAAGGCTTATAAATTCAGGCTACTATAAGTGAATCGAAAGAATTATCAACAAGCTCAAAGGGGCTACAAAAGGATAAATGTCAAGGTAGGGAATTTTGGCCATGGGCTAATTCGGACAAAAATGCCTAATTCATCTAAGCAACTCGACTAAGTTATATGAAGTTTCAATAAGAGATGCAGACAAGTTCTAGATCAACAAGTTTCAATTAGTCATTATTACATAAGAAAGAAATAAATGTTGCACATGTATATAGCATTCAACAATTCAAAACATCACAATCTATGCCCAATATCTCATTCCGTCCTACCTATCTACATACGGCATCATTTACATCAACATATGTACTCTGACCTATCATGCCAACATGTTGATCAACAATTAAAACAAAATTTAAAATCACACAAAACAGACCAACATCCCAACACCCATACACTTTGCTTTTGAGCAAAGTGGGTGAAGTCTAACCAACAACAAAGAATAAAAATGAAAATACGAACGACAAAAATTAAAAACAACCTAATCTAAACACAACTAGGGAGGAAACAAATTTAAGAGGAAGGTATAACAAAACACCTGGATATGTTGTGGGAAAAGAACACATTGAGGGAAAAATGAGTGGCTTGGAAGGTCTCCTTATGTGTTGCATCAACTTCTTCCAGTATGGTTAAGATCTCAAGGTTTGCAACTCCTTGTTACTCAAGCAAGGTAGGTATACGTTCTGCCCACCGCCAATGGTTTCGAAAGAAAGTTTTTGCAAGCATGTCTTGCCCTCTTCCGGTGACACGTTGAGCAAGTAAGAACTCCTAGTGTGCGAAAACATTCTCCTTCAGTTAGCCCAGGCCGCTGACCTCGATGTCCTACAGTCCAAAGGTAGCAGCCTTCCTCTTGTCCCTTCTCAATGATTCTGGGCAAGAAGGCCCCTTCAGTTAGCCCAGACTGCTGACCTTTATCCCTTGTAGTATAGAGGTAGCAACCTTCCTCTTACCCCTTGTCAATGATTCTGGCATGAAGGCCTTGCTGATGGTAGTGCACTCGCTTTTGAATGTCATTCAAATCTTGCTTCGTTGCCCAAGCTCTTTCCATTTCTCCTGATAAGCAATGTCTCCAAATATCTCCATCATAGTTCTTGACCTCCATGGCACAACCTTCTTGACCTCCATCGTGGTTCTTGACCTACATCCTGTATCTTGCTCAACATCTTCTGCACACTTCAAAACACCAAATATACTCCAAACACAAATTCTTTCGTATGGTTAATCTAGAATTAAAAATACTTCATAATACTATAAAATAAAATACTTTAAGCAAAAACTAACTAATTATTTTTTTTTTCAATAATTTTTACGAAAGTAAGGAAGAATAACTAAAAATAAAAATAAAATAGAAAATACTAACCAAGTTGCCTCCTGGACAGCGCCCTGTTTAAGGTCTTGGGCATGACACCCCCCTCCTTTTGAAGTCAGAGGTCCTCCTCGACAAGGAACTCAGATGGTTCCTCATCAACAAGCTGTTCTTGACCAAAATAGGCCTTCAACCACTGGCCTTCAAGCTTTCGGTAATCAATGCATACTCACCATCTGGTTTGCAATCTCATAGCCACCATCTCGTTTTTCTCGTTCTCAACAATTTGGATTCCCGACTTCTTGGGCACCATGTGCACAGGGCTCACCCATCGGCTGTCGGACACGAGGTAGATGATCCCCAAGTCAAGAAGCTTAAGTATCTCTTTCATCACCACTTCTTTCATGGTGGGATTCAATCGCCTTTGTGGATCTCTCACGGGAACAACATCCTCCTCAAGAAAAAAGTGATGAACACAATCCATAGGGTTAATGCCTTTGATGTCGCAAATGTCCACCCTATTGCCTCCTTGTATTTGCTCAGCACCTCACCAACTTGGACCTCCTCCATGCTCGATAGCTCGGAATATATGATACGGGCAAAGTCTCGTTCTTGCCAAGATATATGTACTTCAGGTGCTTTGGCAAAGGTTTCAGCTCCATGGTAGGTGCCTTTTGCAGTGATGGCACCAACCTGTCCTCGGGCTTCAACTCAGGGATGTTGAGTGGTTCGAACCCCTGAGGTTGTATATTGCCCGGAATCCTGGCATAACTGCATTCCTCCACTTCTGCTGGTTCATCATTCTGGGCAAGATCCTCTTCTGTCTGCAAGCTGGCATCCTGCTCAAGAACTGTCTGTTGCCAAAATTCCTCCACGATCTCCTCGCTCTCATCATGGGGTAGTTCCTCAAGTTCCTTATCAAACTCGTTAAGTTTGTGTTTGTGTTGGGTTGGTTGAGTTTGTGTTTGGTTGGTTGGTATTTTCGTTTGTTGATAGTTGAGTTTGCCTTCTCGTTTTTCATGTCGTTTCTTTTGTTCTTAGGTTGTGTTCAACTTGTTGAGTTGAGAATTTGTTGTGATGCTCGTTTCGTGTGTTTAGTGTCATTGTTGTTTGTATTTTGTTTTAAGATTTTCCCCTTCCTTACAAAAAAAAATCAAAATCGCGTTGAAAACGCATTTCGGTGGTCAAACCCTGCAGTTCAAGGTTGGACCGCCGATTTTGGGATCCAGACCGCCGGGTAGACCCCCGAAAGTTACTGGAGTCACTCACCTCTTAAATCTTTGAATTGGTGGTTGGTATCTGCGGTTCAAGGCTGGACCGCCGATTTTGGGGTCCAGACTGCCGAACCAATCTTCGAAAGTTACTGGAATTTGGCACCCCTTTCAAACCTCAAATCGGCGGGCGAGTCGGCGGTTCGGGCCTGGACCGCCAATTTCGGCGGCCAGGGCACTGATTTCGTCCGTCGATCTGCCGAAAGTCGTTTTTCTCCCTTTTTCTTCCCCTTTTTCTTTACTTTCTCTCATTCTCTCTCTTCTTTTACCACAAACACACAAAAATCCTTTATTTATCTCTTCAAATTACTCCTTCAATCCTCCATAACTTCTTAATTCCTTCCACACATCTCTTTCCCACCTCTCAAGCTACCATTCCATCCAAACAAATTGGGTTTTTCTACCAAATCCCTCAATCCCAAAAGTTGAAGTTCTTGCTCGTTTTTCCTTTAATTTTCAAATTTTAAGGTATTTTTCTCTTTTATTTCTTGTTTTTATGGTTATTTTGCTTAATTTTATAGTTAATTTGTGTTATTTTCGTTTTTAGGCTTGGGTAATATTTCTAGGGTTTTTAATTTCGAAATATTTGGGGATTTTGTGTTTAATTGTCTAATTAATCATGTTACATTGTGAATTGATGTTGATTTGAACATGCTAGTTGATTGCTTAGGGTTATTTCTTGATTTCGTTGATCTAATGGTACCTTGGAGTAATCTCTAGCATATATTTTGGAGTTTATGGATTGAATATGGCATGATTATGTGTTTAGGAGGATTGGTGATGATGAATTAATGCTTCATTGTTTAAGTTTTGGACTTGTAGTTGATTTTAAGCTTGCTATGTTGAATGTGAGTTATGTGATGTGCTTAGCTTGCTTTATCTTCAATGTGGATCGGTTTTGGAAGGATTGTTATGGCGTGTTCAATTCTTGGAGCTTGGTTTTGTTGTTGGGAAACTAATCCATTTTGTTAAGCATAGGTACCATGGGTCGAAGTAAGGAAAATCGCCCATGCCTCGAGGATTCTCCTACCAAAACTAGGGCCAAGGATACAAAAGGGAAGGGCAAACAAAAGGAAACTACATCTCAAAGAAGCCTTGCTTCATGCAAATATCCGGATGAGCAAGTACTCAGGGATCTCGGTCTTTGAGACAACGTGAAGGAGATGTTCGACCGAATCGGATGGGGATCCATTCTAACTGGGTATTGGCCTACATGTCCACGAGCATCGTTGGAGTTGCTTTCCATATTGACAATCCCCATCAACCAAGTCAAGCTCCCTCAAACGGTGCACTTCCAATTGGGCAATACAACCCATACTTTGACTACGAGGCAAGTCAATGCCATATTCAATTGCCCGGATAGGGGTGGTTGTCAAAAAGCGAGGGAGTTCAAACCGAAGGTGTTATGAAAAGTAATGACGTATGCTACCTAAACTTACTCCTTGGGGAAATCAAAGGCTACCCTTCTCCGCAATCCTGTCTTCTGGGTTATCCAAAGGATCCTTGCCCACACGGTGTTCCAAAGGGAAGAGAATAGTTCATGCCGGAGCGTTAAGCTTCAAGTCTTATGGGCTATGCTCACTTACACGCCGCTCAACTTGGGGCAATTCATCTTCCGACAACTATGGGCTCAAACGAATCAAAAGACGGGAGTCCTTTGTTGTGGTGGTGTCATATCGGCCATGGCTATGTCTCTTTGTCCCAAATATCTGCAATGGGAGAAGCTCAATGCAATGTGCTCATGGACTTGAACATGTTGAAGAATATGCGAGTTCTTGTCTCGACTTCTCGTCCTTATCTATTCCGGCAACACAAGGAGTACAAGCCCAAGCCGGGAGAAAAAGAGGTGATGGAGATTTTCCCATTGCCCGACACCGTTTTTACGGAGATTACCACTTTCAATGCTTGACAAAATGAGAGGAGAAAGGTGATGACAATGATGATGACGGCGACACCAACTATGAGGACGAAGGAGAGGAAGGACAAGAAAGAAGAGAAGTGAGAAGAGAGAGGAGAAAACAAGAAAGAGGAAGACGAGGGCAACAAGCCTTCGGGCAAGGGCAAGGGCAAGAATCATTTGGGGGGTACCAAGGGGGGTACCAAGGTTATGGAGGGCCGTCTGGGCCTTCTAACATGTATGGCGGACCGTCGGGGTCCAGAAGTTTCTACGGTGAAGAATTTGCAAGCATGCCGGAGCGTGTCGAGCATATTGACAACTATTGCATGCAATGGGATAGCGAGTTTGCGGTTATAAGGCATGATATCCAAGCTATCTGACTTAGGTAACAAGATATAAATGAGATCCAACAACAACAAATCGGCAACCAACAAAGTTTTCAAGCCGACATGTATCAACGGTATGATGAGTTCCGAGATGACGTGTATGCTCGCAAGAATCTTTTCAACAATCTTGGTTTGGTCGTCAAGATCAATATCACCAAGAACAAAGAGCCGACCACCAAGCCTTCCGTCAAGAACAAAGATCAATATCATCAAGAGCAAAGATCCGACCTACAAGCTTTCCAACAAGTTTGGTTTGATAGGCAAGATGCATTTCAACAAGAGTTATATGCACGCCAAGATCGATACCATCAGGAGGATCAAATCAATCAAAGGGACTTGTTGGCTCTCGTTCGCCGGTTTCAAGCTCATCAACTCAATGAAGGCCACAATTGGCCCTCATCCCCGCCTCCCCAATGAAGAAGGAGGTACCGCCGTATTTGTATTTGTTTCTTCCCTTCAAACTTATTCGGCTCCTTTGGTTTTGAATAAGTTTGGGGGAGGGGGGAGATGAATACAAATACCCTTGTAAATATGTGTGTGTTCGAGTTGTTTGAGTTTGGGTTTGTTGCTTTTAGTTGTAGTTTGTTTGGTAGTTTGTTGGAGTTGGAAACTTTTGGAAAAATGAAAATTTGGAGATGAAAAGTTTGGAATTTAGTTGCTATGATTCGGTTTGTTTATGCTCATGTGGCTTTGGTGAAATGCCTATGATTATATTGTTTTGTATTTTGCAAAATGTTGTTGAGATCGAGTGTCTTGTGAACGGCTTGCATGAATGATTCGTGTGTTGGTTTTGACTTCTTGATGAATGAATAAAACCCGTGAGGTTTTGAGCCTTGATTTACTTTGCATCATGTTCATTTCTTGTGAGTTTGATCATGCATGCTTATTTACTTCTAGAACTTGCTTTGGGTCTTCGTCAAGAATGCGTGTTTATGCAAGATTCTTGGAAATGATCTTAGGCCATTCTTGTTAGCTATCTTTAAAAAACCCAAACACTACCTTGTGCTTTGAATCATCCGTTGTAAGTGCTTTGAGCTTTAATAGCCTTTCTTTGTCAAACCGGAGAAAATGGGGTGATGGAGTATAAGGATATCCCGGGATGAGTTTTAGTGGAGAATTTGTTGAAATGGGTAGCTAAATTTAGGAGGTGTGATGCTTTGCAAATTCTTAAATTCCCATGAGCTCGTTCAAAAGAAAAGAAAAAAAAAAGAAAGAACAAGAAATGAAAGTGAAAGAACTAAGTGTTGAGTTTTGATGAAAACGTTTGCTTTCAATGGAATGGAAAGAAGAAAAAAATGGTTGAAATTTGAGCATAAGGGAATAAATAAGTGTTTTGCTTGAAAAAGGTGTGTAATTGAGTCTTAATTGTGGATTATTTGGTGTAGAAGGAAGTTGATTGAATTCATGCTAAATTTGAAGAAGATATAAGGTTGGTGTATAATTTGATTGGTCACTTAGTCAAATTTCCCTTCCTAAACCAATGTCCTTACATTACAACCCAAGAAAAGCCCTTTGTGATCCTTGATCTTGCATAATTTGTTTGCAATGGAGATGTTAGATGATAAGCAAGCCTATGGTAAGTGAATTTGCATTGTGTGAATTCGATGAGAGTTTAAACCTAAACACTTGAGAGAGAGGGATACACTACTTTGAGAGTTGCATTTGTTGAGTTGTTGAGATTGGCATGTCATTAGTTTGTGTGAGTTGTAAAAGAGCTACTCCATTCGATGTTTATGTTCTTATTTGAATATATTGTTCGGGATGAACAATGCTTAAGTTTGGGGGAGTGATAAACATCCATTTTATAACAACTAAACGCATTTTCATAGCACTAATTGCCTTATTTTCCCGCCAAACGTGACTTGTTTTGGATGGTTTTCACTATTTTGGATTGTTTTCACGTTTTCGTGGAGTTTGTTGTTGAAGAGCGGAGATGAAGATACGGGACGGAAAAGTGGATAACCGAGCAAAGAGTAGAAGAAATCAAGAACCGGCGCTTCAGCATGAGTTTTCGGCGATTTGGAGCCAAAAGCCGGCAGTTCAGGGGTGAACCGCTGGCCAAACCACCGGAAATCTATGGAATGAAAGTCAAGAAGAAAATTGAAATCGGCGGTCCACTCGGCGGTTCGGGCTTGAACCGCTGATTTTCTGGCCTGGACCGCCGATTTTGGCTTACCGACTGCCGATTTTCACTGTTTTGTCCAAAATTGGATGATTTTGCCCCTGACGCAATTTTAACTTCATTTAGTACTTTTTTCTCCCTATAAAAACCTTGTGACAACCCCAAAACGTGTATTCTACATCCCTTAGCTTAGATTCTTGTTCAAAAAGTTTCCAATTAGGGTTCTAAACACATTTTCAATTATTGTATTAGTGGATTAAGGTTGGATTTGAAGACTTGTTGAAGAATTGATCATTGGGTTCTTAGTTTCTTAATTATGCAATCATTCTCCTTTTGTTTTGTGTTGATTTCATTTATGTCTAGCTAAATTTCTTGTTGGTTTTGGGGATTTATGAAGATTTGATGGTAGATTGATCATAGCTTGTTGATTTCTCTTTCCTTCTTCTAATTAATTGTGGATTTGGTGCTTATTTTCATGTGGGAATTTTTTATCACCTTTCTTTCATGCCAAGTGCTTGTAGAAACTCTTGATAGGTTTTTACTTGCATGAATTTCAAATTGCACAACTTGTATTGATTTGAGACTTAGTAGGTGATGATCTAATGCATAGAAGTGTATAATCCTTGTTCTTTTTGGAGTTATTTGGTCGTCTCGATTCTTAGTCGAGAGAGTCGATTGAATGATCCCCGTTTGCTAATTGTCAAGAGAGTTTAGTGAATAATTTGGTGGATTGTTTCTTAATTAGAAGATTAAAATGGTTTGCATGAATTAGGAAGTCTTGATCAATCTATCTAGAATCGGATTAAATCCTTAGAACCAACCTTTGTTCAAATTTGTCCTTTAATCGTTTGTTTGATTGAATTTTGCATGATTTTGTCATTTGTTTGCTTATTTACTTTGATCTTGTGTTTAAGTGTTTGAATGAACCATCAATCATGTTGCTTGCAAAGCTTGAATAGTAAGAAGGTGCATAAACTTTGTTTCTATTATAAATTCGATCTAATAGTCCTCATGGATACGATACTCGATCCCTATTGCCTACAATAACCCAAACAAAGTGCGGATAAATTGCTTAGTATAAATAGGCGATCAGGCTGTTGTTGAGGTGGAGGCACATATTGCTGTTGAATAGGCGGCTGTGGTTGTTGGTGGGCAAGAGGTATTTGATAGTGGTTGTTGCCATACCTCAGGTTCTCGTGCTGGTTCGGCCTATAGCCGAAGTTGTTGCCATAGTTGTTGTTATTGCCATACTAGAACTTTTGTTGCCCACCGCCTTGCTGGTTCTGACCTGTTGCTTTCACCTTCTCTCTTTCTTCCACAAACCAACTAGGACAATCTGAGGTGACGTGGGATGTTGCCTGAAACACCTCGCATTTCTTTATGGCTCTTTGAACTTCCTTGCCGTCTACCTTCTTATTCAAGGCCTCCATTTAACCATCCACCTTGGCCATGAATGCTTTCATGGTATTGACCAAGTTGTCTAAACTGCCCTTGTTGCCTTCATACCCCCCTCTCGCGATATCATCTTCACCTCGTGATTGTTCCACCATTGCTCCGATTCTCTTAAACACCTCCGAAGGCGATTGATCACATATTGCTCCTCCACAAGCTGCAATTATCCATTTCCTCTCGGATGCCCTCAATCCTTTTAAGAAGTATTCAATCAAGTCAATGTCCTGAATTCGATGTTGAGGACATCTTGCTATCAACTTTTTGAATCTTTCATAATATTCATACAACAACTCACTTCCACCCATTTTGATCGAGGAAACGACATTCCTTCCACTTTGGATCTAGCCAGCGGGTATGTACTTGTCAAGAAAAGCCTACTGCAATTTTTTCCAGGTGTCGATGCTTCCTTCTGGCAAGGTGTAAAGCCACTCACGTGCTCCGTCAAGTAGTGAGAACGGGAACGTGAGTAACCTTACGTAGTCTGGAAACGTATCTCGAGAAGCATCACGTTCTCGGGAAGTATCTCGGGTAGGAGAAGTATTGTTCCTCACAGTGCTGATCGCCATCTCAAAGTCTTGAAGATGGGTCTGAGGGTCTTCTCCGGGATGATCGCTAAACTTAGGCAATATCTGTATCAGCAAATGTTTGAGCTCCCAGTTGCCATTGATGGTGGACAACTGGATACTTGAAGGTCTGATTCCCTTGTCGTCAGGGAACATAATCTGACGGATAGTTTTCTCTTGCTGTCCTGCTATGGTTGTTGATGTCTCTGCTTCTGAACTGGATGTTGACTTCTTACTGTCTGTACTCGCTGTTGAGCAAAAATCATCTTCTTGCTCGATATCCTGATCTTCTATCAAGCTCAGCGACTCTGAAGGTTCGTTGACGCCTTCCTCCAGATCTTTCTTCTTCTTGTGTTGTTCTGCTCGATTTCTCCTAGCTATCACCTCTGGGCAAACACCATGATCTTGTGGATCTCCGTCACTCCATAGATGTGTCTTGGGCATAAACCGTGCTCAACTCAAGCTAGAAGAGCAAACTAGCTTAAAACCAAGTCCCCGGAAACGGTGCCAATTTGACGAAGCGTTGTCGTCAAACTCTTCGCACAAAGAAATTTATAAAACACCTCTCGCCCAACAAGGTAGTAGTTAATGGCAAGTGGGGTTGATCCCAAGGGACTTGGCGTAGATTTGCTCTTCAGGTAGTGCTCAACAAAAAAGGTTTTGACGGAAACGTATCTCAATATCCTGTAACTCAACAAGTGAAATATCAAATAACAAAGAAGTTTGGTTTGGATTTCGAATCAGTGATCTTGCTTATTCATTACTTGTTCATTGGTGAAAAGATATTCAATTACTCGATCTCATTACTCGGTTTAAGACAAAGATTAGTTTATACCCTAAAGGTCACGAAGTCACGATATAAACACACTAAGCCCATGTCTATCCAATTTTACAGATCTTGACCAGAAGGCAAGATCTTTTCTCTTGATCAACAAAGTCACGAAGACACTTCAGTAACGATGCTGCCCAAAAGGCATTAAGAATAAATAGACCCAAGACAGCCAAGGGGTAGGTCAATACCGACTGCTCTCCAACACTCTTTACCTTCTTGGGCACGAAAGATACTCTCGAGTTTGCTCCCAAATCTTGTTAATGACTTAATTTCAATATCTAGATGGTGATCGAGCATATATCAATATCAATTAAGTCTATAATTAATCCTAAGTGTTTCGGGAATAAAATCAAATAACAAACTCACACAATTCAACCTCACGAGTTTAGAACGAGTATTTAAGATCACATCATCTACATCCAACCCAAACAATAAATTTAGCTAGACATAATATTAAACGAAAACATAAAACATATAAGGGAAATCATAACTGAAATTGAACTGGAAACGGTTGCTGCTCAAAAGCATAAGTCAGCAACTAAGGTCTTGACTTCAAGTCAACAACTGAAAACTAATGCAGAAAAGCTGGAAACGAAATATAAAAGTAATTCACCCGTAGGACTTGTTTCGTCCTCACTTTCACTCGATCTAAAATGCAAAACTAAGCTAAAAGAACTCTCTAAACTCGAACTTAAACTCGCACGCATTACAATATGAAGTCGGCCATATATATAGGCGATGGAATTAGGGTTAGTTTAGAATCCTTGTTGGTTAAGGACTCTTTCCATCCTTATCTGCCTCTTTCCTTGTCTATCCGGCTGCTATTTTACTTCCCTTTCGTGGTAGATATCTTCATTGATTAGGTTTAGCTAAGATAAGGAAAGAAATCTTTGATCCTTATCCTCTTCCTTGGAGAAAAAGAAATTTGCAGCTGCTCTGACTTACATCTTGACTTCGATGTCTGCATCCTGTATCACTTCCTATGCTGACCAAGATCCTGGCTCCTCCAGGTACTCTGTCTGTTGGCTTCAAGGATATGGGGAGGTGCTTCCCGACTTGTAGATTGAATAGAACGTTGTTGCCCAGCTACAAGCTTCTAGCCCTATGCCCATTTACATCGTATCGCCATCTCAGCATCTCAACAACAGATTTTCACCAGATTTGCCCAAGATCCCACTTGTTCTTCTCTGCACACCATCTCTCGACTTTGTGTCCTTCCAAACACACTTTGACTCGATAAAGACTAAAAAGAACAAAAAAAAACACAAGAAAATATGGACACAAATATGGGTTCATCAATATAACAGCAAACCAATGATCCTTCTGTACTTCTTTGCATCAATGAGCTTCCTTTCCTGGCCGAGGTCGATCTTCCAGTTGGTATTCATTGGGAACTTCATTGTTCGGCTTGAGTTCAGTCCAAACTTGGAGATTAGCTCCTTTGTGTACTTAGACTGATTGATGAAAATTCCTTTGGCGACTGCTTGACTTGCAGCCCAAGGAAATAATTCATCTCTCCCATCATCGACATTTCGAACTTTTCTTTCATAAGTTGGGAGAATTTCTTGCACAGATCTTCGGACTTGGATCTAAAGATGATGTCGTCGACATATATTTGCACCACCAGGATATCTTCTACAAGTTTGATGTTGAAGAGAGTTTTTTCGACTCAGCCTCTGATGAATCCTTACTCTAGTAGAAAGCCGCACAGAGTGTCGTGCCATGCGCACGGAGCCTGTTTCAGTCCGTTAATGACTTTCTTCAGTTTGTATACTCTACCATCACCAGTTTCAAAACTAGGAGGTTGTTCTACATACACATCTTCTTTAATATCGCCATTGATTAATGCGCACTTCAAAATATGAATTGCTTCCAGACGAGCGACTGGGGTGAAGGAGTCTTAAAAATCTACGTATCCAATGGCATCTCGCTTATTCTTGAATATCCACTTCAAGCCAATCACATTGACTCCTTCAGGTCTCTCAACAAGTTCCCAAACACAGTTTCGGAGGAACTCATTTAATTCTTCCTGCATGGCTTGAGTCCAGTAGATGCATCCTAAAGCTTCCAAGATTGTTTTGGGTTCTGGCACGTCTGCTACGAAGCACGAGATCATGGTCATATCTCCTACTTGTTCAAGCTTTTCTAGTATCCTGAGGTCATCAGCATACTGTGCTACCAAAGTTGGTTCATCATCATCTGAGGTTCCTGACTGAGTTGGTTGAGTCGGAACATAAGTTGTGGGATCTACAACTTGAACTGATCTTCTGGTTCGAACGTCAGTTTCCAGATTTCCTATCACTGAATCTTTGACATGGCTTTCATACCATATTTTATTCTTTCGTGCTCAATTTGCAGATTTGAGCATTGTGATGGAATAATCCGGTCTTGGAGATGTTGGAGGTGTCGAGCCTGGTGTTCTGACTTTTGGTCCAATTCGATCCTTAGCTAGAGATGGAGGATGAACTAGGGAGCTGGCTGGTATTGGATTTGAAGGTCCTGGACTGGGAGGCTAGTCAGTTGTTGATGCTGGCTGAGTGTCAGCTGGAGTTGGCACTTGATCTGTTGACTCTGAAGTTCCCCTTGATCTGTGATGGAATCTTCAGTCTTATCGTTTGAAGAATATACTTCTTCTTTCTCAGTTGACCAGATGAGTGGGTTTGCCAGATTCTTCAGTCATTGAGCTTGTGATCTTGTCTCAGCTGGCTGTGCCGGTGCACTTCCTTCAACTGCCTACAATTTAGCATGTTCCCTGCACTCAAAAGTAGATTTATCAAACATAACATGAGGTGTTACCTCTACAATTTTGGTGCTGGTGTTGAAAACTCTATAAGCTTTTATCTTTGCAACATATCCTAATAATATGCCTTTGACAGCTTTTCGCTCTAATGTTTTCAACTGAGCTTTCCCATTATTATGGATATAACACTTAGAACCGAATACATGAAAAATAAGAAATATTAGGCTTCCTGTTTCTCTATAGTTCATATGGAGTTTTTCCTTGTCTCTTCATGAGGATGGAGTGTATCTATGTGTAGCACACTGTATTGACTACTTCAACCCAAAATCATTTTGGCAGGGCTGAGCTGGTTAGCATGCAGGTTGCTGCTTCTTTCAGCGTCTGATTTCTCCTCTCAGCTACTCTGTTTTGTTGTGGAGATCTTGCAGCTGAGGTCTGATGAGTTATGCCCTTCTTCTCGCAATACTCAATGATGGTTTCATTGAGGAACTCAGTTCTGCAATCAAATCTGATGCAGACAATGGATTTTCCTTGTTGATTCGCAAGTCTATCCATCAGCTTAGGCAATTCTTCTCTTATCTCATTCTTGTGCACCACGAAGATCACCCAGGTATATCTCGAATAGTCATCAGTGACTACGAGAGTATATTCATTTCCACTCACACTTTTTGGGGTGACCGGACCGAAAAGATCCATGTGGATCAATTGCAGAACATAATTCATAGATGGCGTCATTTTAAGACGGAATGATGCTGTAGCCAACTTTCCAAGTTGACATGCACTGTAGTGATGCGTCGGACTGTGCTTCAAATCCGGTCTTCCAACTGCGTGCTATTGGCGAGCTAACTTGTTCATGGTTTTGAAGTTGAGGTGGTTGAGTCTCTTGTGCCATAGCCAGCTTATCTCCGAGCTGCTCTTGAATACGAGGCACGTTTCTGGTGAGCTACTTGACCAATCTGTGTAGTAGATTCCACCTGATGAATATTGTTTACCATATAAGAGAATTTGTTTAGTCTTGACATCTTTCACCCTGCATCTTTGTGCATCAAACTTCACAGAAAACCAATTATCACAGAGTTGGCTTATGGAGAGCAAGTTATGCTTCAATCCATCGACCAAGGAAACATTTTTAATAGTCACAAGATCAGTTTTGAATTTACCAGATCCTTTGGTTTTACCCTGAGAGTCATCACCAAAGGTAACAATACCTCCCTTTTGAAACTTGATGTCGGTGAGAAGATTCATCTGATGAGTCATGTACCTGGAGCATCCACTGTCCAACACCCAAACTGAATTTGCAGCTCTTCTCTTTCTCAGTTTATCCTAGTCATCATCAGTTGACTCTTCCGGCAATGCCATGAAGCATTGGTCTTATCGTGTTGAGCTTGATGGCGAGTCAGTTTCTTCTCCTTCTGACTCCGTGAATACGTCGGTGTCATTGATGTCATCCTCAACGATCATGGCTCTTTTGAAGGGCGTCTTTCTCCTTCTTTAAAAGATTAGGGCAGTCAGCTTTGAAGTGTCATGGCTTCCCGCATTCAAAGCATCATTCGCTTTGATTTCTTGAGAAAGGTTCAATTGAGCTCTGCCTGCTCGTGTTGATCCTCCTATATTTCTCGATCTTGAAGTTCATCTCCTCGAGTTGTTTGGTCATTTCATCGACCTTCTACTGCAGTTTGGACCTGCTCGGTCGATCCATAGCTGAGGAGTCAGCGAACCATGAGGGTCTTGCGAACTTGGATCTACCTGAGTCAGCTCAAAGCGCCAGTGGCTTGGCAGCTGAGCTATGCTCGGTCTATTTTGGTTTCTGAAGCTTGCTTTGCTTCAGTCAGAGGATATCATACTCATTCGCCTTGAGCATGGAGAAAAACTTCTCAGTTGTCATCAAACTGAGGTCACTCCGATTTTGACGGACGACTCTATAGACCGCCTAATCTTCGCCTAAGAGAACATTCAAGTTCATCTCACGCTGAGAGTATTTGCCCTTCCTTATTCTCACAATGTCCATTAGGACCTCTGTGAATCTCAGCTCCATCTTGCTGATGGACGCATTTGCACCTTTTGTTTCTTCCTTCATCATCATCTCTCTTTCTCCTAGAGTGGTTGAAGGGACCAGTACTAACTGAGTCACGCGGATGGGAACATTTTCAATAGTCTCCCACATCCTGTGATGTCTGGTTATTGTTTCTTGCACACCAACAGAGACAAATAAGAAAATATGCAGTAGAATGCACTAAGGTTTTCAAAAAATATCTGTTTAGTTGACCACTGAAAAATCAACTCGACTCACACATTATGAACCAGAGTCAACAGTCTTTTGAACCACTGCTCTAATACCACTTGATGGTCCCAGTAACGAGTATCTGGTGTATGGGGAGGGGGAATATACCAATAGCAATTTTTACTTTTAAAATCTTTTCAACGAGTTAACTGCTCATGTCAGTTTGCTCAACAACTGGAAAAGTCAGTTGGAGCTGCTCTACAACTGAGATGGTCAGTTAAAGCTGTTCACACAGTTGGGTGCATAACTGACTTCTTTGGTTGAGGGTCAGCTGTGTATTCCAACTAAGGTTTCAAAGAGTTAAGCGTTTGCGGAAGTTGGTGAAAATTTAAAGCTCGTTACTTAAACTGAAACCTTAATGAAAATAGGAAAGGTCAAGTTCCCAAAGTTAGTGTAGTTTGTGTGCAAGTGCAGTTTGTATGTAGTTTGTATGTTGGGTCAGTTGGTTAGGAAATTAAATGTAAAATACTTAATGTAAATACAGAAAATAAAGGACACAGTATTTTTACGTGGTTTAGAGATTGACCTCCTACGTCCGCGACTTTCTTTTCGGAGAAATAATCTACTAGATAAGCTTAGGCGTGCTTATCAAACATTCCACTTGGTTTATCGGCACCAAGGAACCTAACCAATTTGATTACGGGTTCGAACAAGATCTTACAACACTTTTCCAGGCAAGTGTACAGCTTGAGCTTAGATTACAAGTTATAAGAGGACCTAGTCTTAGATCGCGGGTTCTAAGGGACCTAGTGTTTGATTACGGGTTCAAAGGGACCTGGTCTTTGATTACGGGTTCAAAGGGACCCAGTGATTTTGATTGCAGGTTCAAAGTCGGACCTAAGGTTTGGGGGTTGGGGGATTTTCCAACTATGAAGTCTTCTACACAGAGAGAAGTGGAGGCTTCGTCCTAAGGCTTAGAGACTCGATCTTTTAGGAGAGAGTCTACTTGGACACAAAATTATGCAAGAACCTACATTCTAGACTCGATCAAAGAAGGGGCTTTCTAAGAGGCTAGATGGAAGAACAAGAGGAGGTGTGGACACTCGATTTCTTCTGGACTTCGACTGAGGTCTTCTTACTGGAGAGAGTGGTGGTCTGCTGCTGCTGCTACTTCACCGTGCGCGAATCTATCTGTGACTTAATCTTCTTTCTCTCTTCTCTCTCTTGGCTCTCTCACGCTGAGCTCGGACGTGGAGTCCTCTATTTATAGAGGGAGATCTAATTAGACGTTGAAAAGAGCCTTTTGATCTCTGCCAAAAGCATGGCACTCCACCTGCTTTACTGGAAACTTTCCTAAAATGGTAATTACGACCTTCACTTTTTGCGTGTTTTGCTATTGTCGGTCCATTTATAGTAAGTTTTCCAGCTGACTTGTGCTTCCGAGTAGATTTGAATTTGGACTTCAACTCTTTTGTCTTCAATGTCTTCAAAGTCTTATCTTCTCAGCTTTGCAACGTCTGACTTCGACACAACTTCTCTTCACGCTTTGAGCTGCATGCGTTAGTTGAGGAGCCAACTGAGTTGCTATCGAACTGAGTCCATGGTACAGCTGAGCTTGGGTCTCAACTGAGTTTGAGGGTCAGCCGATTTTAGGTCTCAACTGAGTTCTTCACGTATTGCCTTATTCAATCAGACTGTCTTCTTCTGCTTGAAACTTGTAAAGATAAAATCCCTATGCTCAAATAGTGAGCTATAGTTAAGTTCAGACTGATGGCTTTCATCTACTCGGTTGGGGTCAGTTGGGTTTTGGTATAAATCAAAACCTTTACTAATTTTCCCAACAGGAATTTCAACCTTGTATCAGATTGATCTAAGACAATGAAAGGTCTGTGTCATCTGAATTACTACTTTTTATATCTTATTTTTCATATCTAGCCCCTTGAGGCTTTAACTGCCGCCTCTCTCTTCACATGTCAAAATAAATAAGTGTTTAATCTATATTCCATTGCTTTAATTGTAACTCTTGATTTATATTTTTGTAATTGAATTGTTGATTTGAAGTCATCTGATCAATATCGTTTTCAATCCGATAATGCTGCTGTTATTTCGAAGATATAGTAGAATGCTCGATATATGAATTGTTGGTTTAAGAGTTATATTTGCCGATCTTGGGAAAACCCGTTAGTGATGGAGAAAACTCACTCTCACTTTCTTTCTTACTACTGCAGCTATGTCAATTATTAAGAGGTGGATTAGAGGGCCTATGTTGTTGCATTTCTTTGTTGGTGTACGTCCCTTAGTTCTGCTTTTGTATTTCTTGGAGGCTAAAAAACATACCTCTATTTTTTTTTACTGTTTTTCAAGGTTGCCACCACAAATGAATGCTAGATTATTGGCTTGAATACAATTAGATTATCTTTTCTTTAATTTTACATTAATGGGACTAGAAAGGGGGAAAATGATTGAAGAATGAGGATATAAGAAAGAGAGTTAAAAAAATAATTGTTGTTAATGCGACTTGCGCACTCTACGGGTTATGGTTATTAAATTGAGGCAAATGGTAATATAGCATTAGGGTACATGTTATTATCAAATTTTGTCAAAAGTTCAATTTTGACAAAAATTAGGTAAAATTGTATCCTATTTAAATGAAATACCCTTAGTGGATGTTATGTAGGAAGCGTCCATTACGCGTGCAAGGCAGTGCTTGAGGTATTGGATCTTCCGACACGACTTCACCTCACTTTTGAGCCATTTTAAGAAATAATGTTTTATTCAAAATATATATTATTATTATATTCTAACCATTGTTTAAGTTATTACCCCACCTTAGTTTTTCAGTCAAAAGTCATGTTTGGCCAAATTTGAGTGGTCCCAACTCGCAGATGCATGGCCAACTCGGAAACTCTATGGCCATCGACATCGACGCTGCTGGAATGTTGTCGGATTTTGAAGATTTATTATGGCGATGAAGAATCTCGTAGTTTTGTGTTCATTAATACCTATTTTTGTGGATGGCGAATTTTTTTTTTGTTTGTAACGAACGTTTCGAAATAAAGTGTCCTTCATATTTTTTTGCTGAAATTTTGAATGCCAAGTTATTCTCCTCCACCTCCATCTGAATTTCTAAGTTGCGAAACTTTGAGAATCTGATTACGTGAACGCCTTCGAATCCATCTCTTGGCGCCGAGCTTCATCTGGAATGGGCTGCTAAGGAGTAATAGTTTTGGGTTTAATTCATTTCAGCTAATTGAAGTCGCGTTAGAGATTGGGTTCATTTGGAATAGGATTTCGTGGGTCGTTTCATATCGAAGTATATGGTGAAGAGGATTGACTGGTGAAGATGATTGCGTGGGATGGTAGGGATTTGCGCTTCTGATTTTTTGATAGAAAGTAAGTCTCACTTCTCTGTTCATCATTTTTGGACTTCTTGGATTTTTGGCTAAAGTATGTTTTTGTAATAAGTTGATTGCATTTGTTCTCACGAATGATGAATCCCTGTTTTCGTCTTGTTTGTGAACTGATCTTCATTTTTTTTTTTGGTATGTTGCAGGTTGATTGATTTTTTGTGAATTGAATTGGCAGGCTCATGGATGGAGTGGCAGGTACGGGTAAGTTTGATCTCTGCTTCATTGTTTGAAATCTCTTTGATAGCTCAATTGTGGTGTTGTTTGGCATAATGGTTGGAAGTTTTTATTTGATTATGTGAATTTATTGAGTGTTGTTGGAAGTTCTGAAGTATTTTTTTTATCTATAAGATTACGTGAATTGATTTAGTGGCATTGTAGTATGAAGTTATGATTGTATGTCAATTGAATTGAATGAGTTCATTTAGCATTTTGAAGTGAATGAAGTAGTCTTAGTGCCAATGTAGTTTTGAATGTTAATGAGATTATGTCAACTGAATTGAATGAGTTCATTTAGCAGTTTGCATTGTTGTGATTTCATGATGTGATGATGTTATATATTTATTTAAATTTATTTGCTTGACAGATTTGCATAGCGAAGTTGATTTGAATGTGGCTTTGGGTTTAGCAGTGGCCCCTCCTCAATTTAATTATGTTGAATTTGAGTCAAATACAGAGTGACAATATGTTGATGAGAGTGATTCAGATGTAGGGGGGAATGAGTCGGATGTTGTTATTGTGGGAATTATTGAGAAGGGTAGTGGGAATAAAGCAAGTTCGAGTAAGGTAGGATTTTCCCTTTCCGGAACCCAAAACTGAAAAATGTGATGTTGATGATGGAAAACCTGTTCATGATAAGGATGTTCCATTGAATGATTCCAAGAAAAATGAAGAATGTGATGTTGATGGTAATGAAGTTCCGTTGAAAGATTCAGAAAAGAAAGATATTGATAGGAAGGATGATAACGAAGTTCCGTTGAAAGATTCAGAAAAGGAAGATGTTGATAAGAAGGATTATAAGGATGGTGAAATGAAGATGAAGACACCCAAATCAGAAATTGATGGAGATCTTACTGATCGAAGGAGTGCCGCTTTAAAGTCGTTTCAACTTGAGGAGAAACTAAAGGTCGGTACAGAATTTCCTAATTTGGAGAAGGTTTATTTGTTATTTTGCGAGTACGCCCGCTACAAAGGATTCAGTGTCCGTAAAGGAGAGCAACGCTATTTCGGTAAGAGCACTACTATTAGGTGGAAGGAGTTCATTTGTTCATGTACGGGCCTGCCTAATGACCGTAGTTCAAATCGCAAGGTACCCGTTTATAAGAAGCTTGTTATCCGATCCGACTGTAAAGCCCGGCTAAATGTTTCAAGGGTTGACATGGGTTCATTTGTGGTGTCTTTTTTTGAGAAGGACCACAATCATGTCCTTGTAGAGCCTGATCAGACATTTCTCTTAAGATCCAGTCGTACATGAATTATGCAAAGAAGTCCGTAATGAAAGCTTTGAACTCTGCCGGTATTGGTGTTACGTCTGCTTTCAAATTTATGGCTAAAGAAACTGGAGGGGTGCAGAATGTTGGGTTCACAAAAAAAGATGCATATCATCACATGGACCGAGTTAGAATGGAAACGAAAGTAGAGGATGGAGATGCAAGGCTGCTCTTAGAATACTTCAGTAATAAATCACTTGAAGACCCCTTCTTCTTCTGTAAGTATCAATTGGATGACGATGGCCGTCTCATGAACATTTTTTTTAGAGATAATCGATGCGCTGTGGACTATGATGCATTCGGTGACGTCCTTTCTGTCGACACCGCATACCGCACCAATAAATACAACATGATTTGTGCCTCATTTGTTGGTATAAACCATCACACGCGCAACGTAATGTTCAGCATGGCTTTGTTGTCCGATGAGACTACTACAACATTCATGTGGCTGTTTGAATCATTCTTGCAATCCATGCATGGAAAACAGCCCACGGTTATCTTCACCGATCAGTGTAGGGCAATGATGAATGCCATCGACGTCATCTTTCCAAATTCTAAACACCGTTTGTGTCAATGGCATATTATGAAGAATTGTGCATCACACTTTGGAAAATTGCATGGCGATTCAACATTCAAGGCTTTATGGTACAAATGCATGAATATTTTTGAGAGAGAAGAAGACTTCAACACTACTTGGAAGGAGATGATGGAAAATTATGACATCCCCAAGAGAAGTTGGTTTGATGGAATGCATAATCTCCGTGTACGGTGGGCCTCCTGTTTTTCACGCGGCACTTTTACCGCAGGTCTCCTAGCCACTTCGAGGAGTGAGCTGACGAATAAGGTTTTGAAGGATGTTGTACGCCACACTGTGTCCTTGAGCAAGTTTGTGAAAGAATACGAAGGTATTCTAAGTAGTTGGAGAAGCACAAAACGTAAGGAGGATACTTTTAGTATTTGGAATCCAGGTCGTGCCATCAATCACAGTGGACTTCTTGAAAGAGCTGCTTTAGTGTTCACATGTACAATTTACAAGCAATTCGAGCACGACTATGCCAACTGCCTCACAGTGCATGTATATCCCAAGGCTGGTGTTATTCTTCCCAACAACAATATCCAATACCATGCTAAATCCAAAGAATTTTCTGCTCGAGAACGGAAAGTAGTGTTCAATCCGGTGACAAAGGTTGCCACATGTTATTGCGGGAAGTGGGAAGCTGAGGGATTGATATGTCAGCACATTTTGAAAGTATTCTGCATCGAAGATGTTGATGACATCCCTGATTCAATGATATTCCGGAGGTAGACTAAATGAGCGAAAGATATGAATGCATTTTTGCATGAAAATGTTGCCGAGGAGAGTGTTGTAATGAGGCACATGACATTTAGTAATGAGTTCATGAGATTTATGTCTGAGTTGGTGTCGAGTTCCATGCATTGCGAGCCTCTACGTTTGGAACTCCATGAACGATTGAAGGAAGTGAAAGAAGAATTCTCCAGCTTGCTTTGGAAACACGTTGCTGCTGACCGTGACGTGACAGAATCCCCCAGCTTAGTAGTTCCTCTTTTCCACGATCCTAGAAAGATTTACCCCCGGGGTTTTGCGAATGTTCGAAGCTCGAAGCCCTACGAATGCAAAGGTCGAAAGAGGGCTCAAAAAGAGCGGCCAAAATCAGCTCGAAAATCAGGTCCAAAATCATCCCCAAAATATTTTTGCCTGTAAATATTTATACCATGTGTTTGAATATTGAGTTAATTTCATTTTGCAGGGAAGAAGGCCAAATTCAGTCCACCACCAAGCCCCACAATCCACCAATTCATGCCAACAAATGGGGAGAACAGTGAGCACTGCAATTATGATTATGAAGATTTGTGGCCCTTAACTCTGTGATGGTTGAAACTTGTATTTTTCTGCCGTTGATGTAGCATACTCCACTTTGCAATTTTCAGTATTTGTGGCTTTGTAGTTTTGCTTCGTTTTATGATACAATTAATTTGTTGTTTTAGGGTTTTCTTACCATGGCTATCTTCATTTCATAAGAATGGCCATCTAACAGGTTTAATCAATATAAGATGCTCTGTCGTTTTAGGGTTTTGTTACTATGGCTATGTTCATTTGAATGGTCATTTAACAGGTTAATCGACATAATCAATGATGGCCTACGATGTATTAGAGGTATTACGATGTAATAAATGTAAGAACCTTTAAGGCACCACATTTGCAAATAGTAAAAGTTAAAATTTTGTTTGTCTGTATTGATTTTGTTTGTCTTCTTCACAGAAGAAATGCAACGAAATCTGCATGTATGGGCCAGGTTTATCACATGATGCATTAGACTACTATTCGCCCGTGTGCTGCAAAGCTTACAACCTCTATTGTGTGGCCAGAAGTTTCATTTAATTGTTGCAGCTTTTTCATCACTATCCTCACTATGCATATAAACAAATATCTGGGAACTTTGGTCTATATATGCAATGTATTGTTGGTTGCAAAAAATGGCACCCTTAAGAGCAATCTCTCAAGACGAAGTCTTCTACACGGGTGTGTGGACACGACGCGTAGAGGCCTTTGCTCTGCACAAGCTGCATTGGGAGTGGCAGAGTGGTTACACCCGAGAGGCGATGCTCCATCGAGCGAAACAGGCAACAGATTCCGCTTTCCGAATCATTCCGGTGGAGGAGTGGCGCCGTAAACTTGCAGAGTGGGAACAACGTTACAATAACTTCAAGGCTCTTAGTGAAAGGGATGATGTACGGTTCATTCAAAATACAATACTAGATGTCAAAGTGGAGGCCACGCAAGCTACATGGCGTCGCATCGCAAGGGTAAAATAGTTTATCGTATTTATTTAATGAAGATATGGTGTGGATATAATGCTTATAATCTTACATTTTTTAATATCGGTGTAGGAAAATCCCCAACTTCTATGCTACCTTAATGAAGGAGAGCAGAATTGGTACAATTTGAGCCGCATCTTCACAGAGTGGAAACCGCCAACCCCAACGCCTTCGCCACCTTCAGATTTAGAGGCACAAGTTGAAGCTATAATGATGCCTTCAAGTGATGATGAGGGTATGAATTACTCGGATTGAATTACGAGGACACAGCCAACCCCATCACATTCGGCAAAGTAGAAATGTTTATTTCTTTTTTTGATGTTTTATGAATAAAGTTATGATATGATGTTTTAGTTCTTTGTAACAAATTTCTCGTTTTTTTCATTATTTTGCTTTGGCATTGCACCTACGAATAAATATGATTTTTGTTGAATGTTTCCAATGCACGAGTCAGATGAGTTTGTATTTTTTACTAATCGGAAAATACATTAATAATAAAAAGTTGGGACCCACACTTGCACAATAATAAAAAAAAGACATGCATATTAGATATGCATCATTGTACTATGATTCACCCAATACACCGCACGACTTAATCGAGTATTCTACAGAAACACTTCCTAGATGAGGTGCAAATACCACTTGTATACGACGGCCTTTCCCTAAGCGTACAGATTTCCGCTTGTGATCAACAATATTTTTTTCAACGAAACTCATGAACAACCTCGTGTTCACGCAATTCGCCCACGAAAGACCCAACACAGCCGTTACATTTCTTCCTGATGTCATTAACCATTCTCCTATTCGTATTACATCAGAGTTTGGAATAACGTCTCTGACTTGATTCGTTACAACGATAGCTATTTGAAACTTGTAAGCGATGGCCCTAAGTTTCACCGAAATCTTGAAGAATAAATTCATTCTTTCCTTCATAGCCTTTGAATTGTTGCCGAAAACTTCTCTAAATAAAGAAGCCACATAGTCAATAATAATTAGCTTTATATTAGATGCAGGAACCATACCTTCCGACCGGGGCAAGATATCTTGTAGGGTGTCAATTGAACTACATTGTTGAATGAAAATCCGGTCGAACACTGTCTCCTCGTTATGGCCCGTTGAAATGCTATTTGGTGAAGACGGCGGAATGGGAAAGGCATTTCCGTGTGCAAATAAAGGGAGGAACCATCTAGACCACCTCGACTCACCGGAAGTTGAACAGTGATTGCCAATTGCAAGGCGAGTTGTATTTTTCCAACCCCACTTTCGCCTACAATTTCGGTGATGCTACCACACGGTATGCCTCCATCAAAACTCACATCGAGGCGCGCACATCCCATGGTCAGTGTAAGTGTTGGTGCATGAGGAATCGGGAGACAACATTGGAAATTTGGCTCTTCATCTGGATCCATGTTCAATTATGAAGTGTGTCAAAGAATTTGCTCGATCTTCCTAACTATAATCTGCTTATTCCATTATATAACATTCTAGCAAGCAAAGAGAATAATTTCCAAACACTAAACGCCAAAGATGATTTGACAACAATTTTTATTCTTGAGAGGAAGCACGCCCCCTGCCAAGTTCCCAACTGCTTTTGCTTGGAGACTATACTTTTTCTCCTTTTTCATAGCCTTTGCAGGTGTAGGGAATCTTGAGTAAGGAAATGTGTTGTTACGTCAACAGCAGCAGGACTATTATGTTGGGAGTACGTATGCAATTTAATAATAATCCTAAACAAGTGAAAATGGATAAGTGCTACTATGTTCATACAAACTTGCATGGCCAAAAGTGCCATGCAACAACATCATTACTACAAAGTCGCATCATAATAGATAATAAAAGTCTTTACTACAAGGTTCATACATAGAAGCATGGCCAAAAATGCCATGCAACAAGAGATGATACTACAAAGTCGCATAATATTCACATACGCCCACGCTCGAACACTTGTATGCTGTTAGAATCTTCAACGAGCTGTCCCCTCGTGAATGGCATCAACTATTATGCCTTCACTCTTTTCACCGGCCTTGGCGAGCTCGGCGAGCTCCTCCTCCATTCCCACCTAAAAAAAAGGTGACATTTTAGGACAATGTACCCATATTTTCAACCACAAATTACGCCAACGTACAGAAATGTAAGAAGTTTACCGTAGTAGGCGTGTCACTTTCTTTAAGCTTCCTCTCGTTGTAGATGAAGGTGTAAAAATGAAGCGGTTTGTCTCTCACGTAGCTGTATTCAGTAAACAGTTTCCTAAATTCAGTGGTTGTACGCATCCGAAAAAATAAGGGGTCTCCCTCCTCGTCCTAAACCAAGGCAAAAACGAATGGTCAACCCCACGTTCAAATGCAATAAACAATTTCAATATATATTCAATTCTAAAAAGAATAAGACGATTCATGGCGCATGAAACACTTAAACTTTCTTGCTGAAAAACCGTCCACTATCCAAAATTCAATATTTCTCGATACCTATCGCCTAAACCCACCTATATTTTGGCCTTCTCAGCCACTCAAATCACTCAGCAGTCGGAACCCACAATAGCTAATAGAAAATATTACTGTTAATAGATCTGAGCATAATTCTCATTAAGAGAGAAAAGGAAAGAAATTAGATCCAGTTGTAGTGGCTCCACAAAGTATGGTTTTTCTGGTAGGAAAAAAGCCTTCTTTTCTTTTTACTTTTTTTTGCTCTATCTCTCAGATACACTTGCACAGCTCCCTCTCTCCCTCTACAGATACACTTCCTTTGTACTCTCTCCCTCTTTCTCTCTACAGATAATTCTTACTCATGTTTCCAAAATGTAATACTAATTCGAATATTTCCTAATTCGAATATTTTCTACGGATTCTCCATGGATTAATTAGCATTGTCATCGCAAGACTTCATATGCCAAGATAAATGTAGAATCGAATAATAGCGAATGCTAGAATTATTACAATTCGAAGGGGAAGAATACATAGCACGAAAAAAATGTCGAAGAAGATAAGAACCTGGGGTTTGACTTCAAAGACGAAGTGGTTCGCCGCCGCCGCCATGGGTCGTGCCGTCGTTTTCAATGTCGTCGCTTTTGGGAAGTTTTCCCCTTTTTGAGTTGTCTTGTGCGTTTCTTTTTTAGGGAACCATAATTTCCATATTTATACTAGTAGTCGAAAGGAAACTAACTTAGCTTCATAGAAGTCATTTATTTTTAACAGAATTTCCTTTATTTTCGTAACTAATACAATAATTTTGACTATTAATATGGTAAAATTAGCCAACAATAACCATATAAATAGAGTAAGTTAAAATTAAAATTATAAATAAAATTTAGTTATCTAATTCATCAACTAATTAATTGGCCACATATTTTTCTTCGTGCAAAATATTATGCACGACGAGGTAAAGAATGCTTATTTGTAAAAGCATGTATGGCCTGCGATGTAATTATTAACTATATAATTACCTTTATGTATACCTTAACTTGATAAGAGATGAGTTGTCATTGTCAACTGTTATTCAATTGGGATTGGCCAATTTGTTATATTCGTAGGGTTTTAGATGTTAATGGCCCTTGTCCGACCACTTACCTATCACATTGGCGAGTTAATATTAGTGATAGGAAAACAATTCAAAATACAGATTCTAATAAAAGACCTCTTACATTGGCGAGTCAGTATTATTGATAAGACACAACTTCACCATAGAAGTCTTGCATAACTGGAGTATGTGATAGTATTATCGCTAAAAGGACGTATTGCATGCGATGTAATAATGAAATGTATAATTACCTTTATTTATATGTTAATTATCTAAGAAATGCTTTGCCATTGCGAACGGTAATTCACATGGGAGTGGCCAATTGCTTATATTCCAAATATTTGAGATGTTAATGGCCTTCGTTAAATAAAACACCTATCACACTGGCAAGTCAATCTTATTGATAGGAAACAATCCTCTAAATTGTAAAACAAAAAGTTCTAGATAATTGATGGTAACAAGTATCCCAATTGTTTTCTAGTTTGTCAATGTTTGACTTGAATTGTAATACTTCACTACTAGTCCATCTCTAGCTAGTGTTAAAGTACAATTATCATGATGAAGTAACAATAGACATACTATTAGAGAATTCACAACCTTGCCATGATGCCATTAGACATATTTATCAATAGCCATAGTAATCGCCATATCACAACTTCGCCCACCATGGCGGTATCTAAAAAAAGATGAGACTACTATGGTCAGTAATGATTATTCAACTTTCATGCATGATAAATCACCATGTTTGATTATAATTCGTATTCTGTAATAAGATATTCCAATGTAGCGAACAATAGTGGATTATCGAGATGTCATACTACAACATTCAAACATAGAAGTCTTGCTTCACTGGAGTATGTGATAGTATCAAGTGTAAAAGCACGTATTTCCTACGATATAAGTATTAAATGTATAATTACCTTTATTTATACCTCGTCTATCTAATAAATGATTTGCCATTGTGAACGGTAATTGAATTGGGAGTGGCCAATTTCTTCACTTACTGTTCTTTTAGATGTTAATGGCCTTTGTCTAATAAAAGACCTATCATAATGGCAAGTCAATATTATTGGCAAGAAAGAGAAAAGAAAAAAGAGAGACAGAAAGAGAAATTATGAATGAGGTCACTTCCTGCCAAACTCTACCGTATAGTTAACTTTACCATATAGTGAAAATTATCGTAGTTACTTCACTACTAGTGCATCTCTAGTTAGTGTTAAAGTACAATTATCATGATGAAGTAACAATAGGCATACTATTAGAGAATTCACAACCTCGCCATGATGCCATTGGACATATTTACCAACAGCCATAATAATCGCCATATCACAACTTCGCCCACCATGGCGGTATCTAAAAAAAGACGAGACTACTATGATCAGTAATGATTATTCTACTTTCATGCATGATAAATCATCATGTTTGATTATAATTTGTATTCTGTAATAAGGAATTCCAATGTAGCGAACAATAGTGGATTATCGAGATGTCATACTACAACATTCAAATATAGAAGTCTTGCTTCACTGGAGTATGTGATAGTATCAAGTGTAAAAGCACGTATTTCCTACGATATAAGTATTAAATGTATAATTACCTTTATTTATACCTCGTCTATCTAATAAATGATTTGCCATTGTGAACGGTAATTGAATTGGGAGTGGCCAATTTCTTCACTTACTGTTCTTTTAGATGTTAATGGCCTTTGTCTAATAAAAGACCTATCACAATGGCAAGTCAATATTATTGGCAAGAAAGAGAAAAGAAAAAAGAGAGACAGAAAGAGAAATTGGGAATGAGGTCACTTCCTGCCAAACTCTACCGTATAGTTAACTTTACCATATAGTGACAATTATCGTAGTTACTTCACTACTAGTGCATCTCTAGCTAGTGTTAAAGTACAATTATCATGATGAAGTAACAATAGACATACTATTAGAGAATTCACAACCTCGTCATGATGCCATTGGACATATTTACCAACAGCTATAGTAATCGCCATATCACAACTTCGCCCACCTTGGCGGTATCTAAAAAAAGATGAGACTACTATGGTCAGTAATGATTATTCAACTTACATGCATGATAAATCATCATGTTTGATTATAATTCGTATTTTATAATAAGGAATTCCAATGTAGCGAACAATAGTGGATTATCGAGATGTCATACTACAACATTCAAACATAGAAGTCTTGCTTCACTCGAGACTGTGATAGTATGAACTCTTAAAGCATGTATTGCCTACGATGTAATTGTAAAATGTATAATGGCCTTTATTCATACTTTAACTTGATAAGAAATGAGTTGCCATTGTCAACGGTTATTGAATTGGGAGTGGCCAGTTTCTTATATTCCTATTATTTTAGATGTTGAAGGCCTTCGTCTAACAAAAGACCTATCACAATGGCAAGTCAATATTATTGATAACAACATTCCTACATGTTGATAGAGCAAAAGTTTGCACGGTGATAGAGCAACTTAGGCCTCGATGTCTTTCATTGCTCAACGGAATGACGATGCAAATAATTAAATGTATAATTACCTTTATTTATACCAACACTACATAAGAAATGAGTAGCCATTGTTTACACTAAAGCAATTGGTAGTGGCCAATTTCAAAACCTATAACTTTCTTTAGATGAGAATGGCCTTCCTTTAAGAAAAGACCTATTACCATGGCAAGTTAATATTTCAAATATGGTCGGCACATCAAATCTATATCTATGTGCAAAATTTATATTTTCAAAATATCTATAATAAAGGATTATTATCAAGTTAATCTTAACTAATTAAAATATGCAATACTTAGAACAAGTTAACATCGTAAAATGCATTTGAAATTGAAGATTAATTTGTTTCTTTACTTTGGCCAAATTGAAGATTAATTTTTTTATTCTCCACTTTTTAGCCATTATACTCAACACTCGAACAAAAATGAAATTGGGCGACAATATGGTAAAAAATTGCGCCAAATTTCATGCTGCAAAAGTGATCAATGTGTATTTATATTTAATCTAACTAGGTTTATGCCAATTTTCTCATACACCTCAAACTCAACAATGTCTTCTTCTTCTTCCACTACGTCCGCCCATCAAGGCATTGGACAACTGAGGCTCTGCAACGCACACAGTGTGGAGCTAACAATCAAGCCCTAAAAAACAACAACAAATCCGTATCGCCGTTTTTATTGGTGCACGTTTTGTGGGTTTAAAGGGTGGAGTGAGCCGCTAATTCCTCCGTACCAGAGAAGATGTGTGGCTAATCTCATGGCGGAGAATGCATATCATAAAAAAGCTGCTAAGTTTTGGAAGATCACCGTGTTTGTGCTTGTGGTTGTGCTAGCTTTCGTAGTTTCCTTTTCTCACTTTTCATCCCACAACCATGATTCTCGGAAATTAGGAAATGGGATGGGTAGGTTGATGTAGGGAAAATAATTAGTGACATTATGTATTGTTAAGGTGTCTCGTGAAGGCTGATGAATGGCATTGACCTTCAAGTTTTCGTGAACTCAAGGTGTTTGTACAAAGCTCTATGTGAAAAAGGCCATTTTCTTGAAGTGTATTATTGGTGAATGCCAACTGTTTGTTGAAAGTTCAGAAAGAAAAATGTAATGTTTTTTGTTTGATATTTCTCATGGCGTGGAAATGGCTGTAAGGTGTTTGTTCAAAGATCATTTGACGTGCCTCTTTCAACTTCGTAGAATTCAAATAGACATTACATACAAGAAATTCTAATTATAAAAAATACCTACATTTGCAAACTTCCTGATTTCAATAAGACTTCAAACACTTGTTTGGTGAATACAAAATACAAAATGCAGCTCCTGTGAGATATATATACATACAAAATACAGCTTCAAATACAGTTTACAACAACTTCCATCAATATACAGTGTTTGATCATCGATAGGAGCTTTCACAAAAAATAGGGAGTTCTTATAGCATGTACAAGACTCTGCGAATTCGAGCTTCGACAAAAAATATAGAGTTCGTCATCCAATAAATTCACCAGTTAGAGCAAGCCCTACTGTCTCGCCCTCGAGTTGAATAACTCGGCACAGTAGTTGTCACGAGCACGGGCACCAAATGGCTCCGATGGCAAGTACGAGACCGGCCGCCCTGCCACCAAGCACTCGATGCATTTAAGTGCATAAATGCCACAGTCATGCCCATTATCTTGCTGTGGGATGTCGGGGTTTTGTATGATTTCCCATGCCTCTTTCACAGGGCCATTGAAGTGGCTAAGGCCGGCTTCATGGCACAACCAAAGCAGCCTCGATGACATGACAACAAATTGCTTCTTCACAGCTACCCACCTTCTTGAGGTTTCGCACATAGAATCATAAACGACTATCTGTTGTTCTGGAATGCAGAGATCAAAAGCAACGAAGTGATTTTGGAATAAACGAGCAATGCCGTAAACGTGATCAACCTCGCTCCACGGTTTGGCATACATCTCAGGACTCTTGCCATTTGGATATCTCAACAGAAAAGTCTTGCAGCTCGGTGTAAGGTCACGACCTAAGAGAAAATACTGAAAAACAGAAAAATCATATTTAGGAATTAGGGTATAACAAATGATCTTAATAATTAAACACTAATCAATTGGAAAATTTTTCACCGCAAACCAATTTTCCACAACAGTCCACCGCGTCATGAATAGGTCAGCTCGAAGGTTTGCTTTAAAAAGGAGCAAGTTCAACAGAGCATCGCAATTCTGCACAGTGGGCATGAATAAGAATATTCACTGTATCAATAAAACAAAAGTAATGGAGATATACTTTAAGAACACCAGTATTAATGTGATCCAACTACCTGAGTGGAGAGCCATTTAGTATGGTTAGACAATTTTTGAAAGAACCAAGGCCCAACCTTCAACGGGCAATAAGTTCGCAGCTTCAATGACCTGGGCAATTAGGGTTTGTCAGAAGCCCTAATTTTTCATGCAGATACATATAAAAAAAAGAAAATTACCTATTTATTCAATCTAAAATAAATATACCTCTCATACTGTGGATTTTCATACCAAGTTTGAAATGGTCTCACAAAATCTGGTGGATATTCCCTCATTGGAACATACATGGTAGTCACTGTATCCCCTTTAGCCGGTGCAGCAAACCTGCTGGCCACCATTCCCACCCCGCGTCGCTTCCGGATAAGACTGTTTTGTTTAAGCGATGAAGACCCGTCACTGCTCGATGACACTTGGATTGGGTTCGACCGAGTGGTACGCCTCTTTCCCATCTCTATATCCCTCACAACAACCTGCTCTTCCTTCTTAGAGGGTTCAACTTTCAAAGAACCAACATCTTCCTGGTTGCTTACTGTTTCGGCACCAACCTCCACTGCCCCTTTACCTCTCACTGTAGTATTCTTCAACTCCACGAAATTTTCCACAGCAATATTGTCAACTAAAGCATTAAGCTTACTAAAATCAATAACAATATCACATGCATCATCATCTTTAACCACCAAATCACCTTCCTTGTTATCACCTTCCTTCTTATCAGCTCCTTCTTCCAATGCATCCAAGTGAGATTCCTTCTTATCACCACCTTGGTCGACTGCATCCAACTCATCTTCCTTCTTATCAGCACCGTCTTCCACTGCATCACCATCATTTTCAACTCCATCACCATCCAATTGTTGGAAGACATCATCATCAAGATGATCAACACGAATGTTGGCAGTATCATCACCATTTTTCTTAACCCTGCCCAGAAATTTTTCCTCAAAATGGGTCACGGAATACTCATCATCATTAAACATATTTTCAAATTCTACATCAACACCTACCTCAGCACCTACCTCAGCACCTACCTCATCAGCTACATCATCAGCTACATCATCAACATGGACCATCAAAACCTGGCCATTATCATCAAGACAGGCCTCAATGAGACCATCACCACAGTCCTCTATCTCAATTATGGGAATGCTTCTCAATTTGTCATCATCTACGACCAACTCAGAAGGACATTCACCACAAACAACATTCTCCTCATCACAAAAATCATTATGTGGAGTTGATGCTCTACGCATGCTCTCATTTCTACTAAATGCATTAATAAACTCCAACACAATTCCCATTTTTTCACTCATATTACCCATGTTGGCATTGAGAGTAGCCAAATTCTGATTCATATTGCTGCAACATTCTTCCAATTTCTCCATCCTTTCAAACAACATTTTCAAAACTTGCTTCGCCTGCCAACAAAAAGCAATGGATTAACACAAATTTCAACATACATAAGGATCCAATATAAACTTACAAAAATAGAGAATAATTAGTATCACCTTAGCATCGGGAGTTGAAACTGATGGCAACGATTGTTCATGCTCATCTAATGTCATCTTAGCAGAACGCAAACCGGGACGATGCTACGTCTCGGGCTTCTGAGAACAATCACCACTATCTAGATTAAGTTTCCTCTTGGCTGACTTTTTCTGTGGAGAAGCAGCATCTACCGCCTCCTGCTGATGCTCATGGTCATCCTCATCCTCATGCTCCAATAGAAATCCATCATCGAAATATTGCTCAACCCCAGCTAATCGAACTTGCTCTTCAATAGAGGTTGTGAGAGGATGCTGCAAGAAAGCAAAAAAAAAAAAAAATTGTTAGTCATGTTACTTTTGAAAAAACAGTACATGAAAGAATATAAACAAAGCAATTGTTTAAACCGCCAGTACCAAAGTCTTAGCATCAGCAAGCAGAAGCTTCAAATGCTTAAATGTCCTTTGTCCAGGTGTCGTCTTCCATCTCAGAACGCGCGGATAAATATTCTCCCAACCCTCTAGAATATCAGCACAATCCGCACCAACCGTAGGTAGTATTTCATAAATCCAGGATTGAAAAACAAATAGGAATCCAAATATCTCTATGTTGGGTTTCCCACCAACAGCTCTCCTCACTAAACTTTTCATCCGATCGCAAGACTTCTCAAACTCCTGCACAAAGTACTTGTACGAATACAATCCCCAAGGAAACTGCCTTACTCTTTTCATATCATCACAAACATGCAAGTATTGAATATCGAGCTTCTTCGCCTCCGCATCACGAGGAAACAATACACCGTAGATAAACAAGACATGGGCAATCTTCAAGCAGGTCTCCCCACCCCCAGCACCATGCTCGATGCTTTCCTTGGCAGTTTGAAAGGCTTCTTTAATTTGACTCATTGTCAGGGTTTTAGTGGAGCCAAAAGATTCTTCCCACAAAACTGAAGTCGTGGGACAGTCTTCAAAGAGACCAAAGTTTAAACCCGACATCAAATAGAAATCACGCGGACAGAAAACAAGCTCAGAGTTATTCAAATCAAACGCCAATGAACACTGCCCACCTTTCAATTCCTTCCTTAGTTTCATGAAGTGATAGAATAACTGGCATTGGTAATTTTGGGTGGCAGGCTGTAACTTAAGCAACTCACCAAATGGACCATCTCCAAACAACGCCATATTTTCCTCATCTAGAGTGTCACTAATCAACTTAATCACACTGTGAGAATGGCACCTTGCTGCAACAATTGCACTATATATACCAATAATAACTCATATCAAGGACCAACATGATTAAGATGAATAGAAATACTACTCAAGGGTTTAACAACTAATGTAATTAAATCATTAAAATATAAACTTATTGCTTAATTCTAGACAACACACATGCAGTTGACCAAACTAGATTATACATTTCATAAAGTATGAAATAAAAAATTCCACATTTACCAATAATCACAAACCCCAAGCCCTGAACCCCAAGCAGCATAAAAAATTCCACATTCTGATTAAAAATTAAAATAATCACAATCCCCAAGCATTGAACCCTTCGGTGGAATCAAACAATGTTCAAAAGGAATACGAGCCCTAAGCTCCAGAAGCAACCAAAACCAGAAATTTCACAGGAATATAAGCCCTAAAACCATTTACAAAATGACAATAGAGAAAAAACAGGAATTCATTAGTATTGCTCTATCAACTACAACCTGTAAACAGAACAACCAGCCAGTCTTTTAAAAAGAAAAAGCTTCAAAAATGTTACTGTCTTGCTAAGCTTAGAATCCAATGTCATACGAGCACGGATAAAAAGATTAAGAAAATTTCTAATTTAATTTTGCATCATGAACAGACATTCTCTAAGCAGTGTGCAAAGATACGATAATCTAAAACAAAATAAACCTAAAGGAGGAGCATCTAACAGAGCAATACTAATCAAAGTTGTCATTTGGTTTTAGGGCTTATACACGAAATCAGAAATAGTAAATTCGAGCTTCCACATCGGTGGAATAACCACTCACAACTTCATCTTCTCTATACCTAAAACCAAACCCAAAACTGAGAAAACAGAGAAATACCTTCCGACGGCATTTTCGGCCGGAATTTCTCTTCCACCACCAAATTTCTTCGAAGCTACAGAAAAAGTCGTTCGAACACTGATTTTTAGCCAACATGAAGCCCGCTCCTCGCTTCTTCACTTATTCGACGTCGCCGGAATCGCCATTCTCGCCGCCGCTCTCTCTCTCTATAGATTTTGTGCGAAGGCAATAATGACTCAAGCATTGCTTGAGTACAACCATTTAATGCTTGGGTATAATACTTCAATAAAACAACACAATAAAATAATGTATTGCTTGATAAATTAATGTATGTCCAATGAAGCATATTTTAATTCCTTTTATTTTTTTCACCAAATTTACAAAATAACTTCTATTAATAATATATTACGATTATATGCACAAAATTCAGATTAGCCCAATTTTATATTCAAAGGTAATTACAATAAACAAATCTTTTCCCTAAAATAATTTTTATCGTTATAATTACTAAATACTACTTTATTACCATTTTAATCACTAAATATTAATAATATTATAAATACAAATAAACAAAAATCTGAAAAATTATTCTTACAAAAAAACTGCTATAAGAATTAAAAATAATTCAATATTAATCATTGAAAATTTCTGATTTTGTCATATCAATTTTTTTTAATTAGAAAACAATTAGTCTTCAAAAATTAGTCTTAAAATAAAATTCCATAACAAATAAAAAATTTTTGCCGTCAATCCCATAAATGCTACAAAATTACTACCAATTTTCGTCATAAATAAAAAAAAAACAAATTAATCCTACACAAACATAACAAAAAAGAAAAAAAAAACGTGTAAAATCTTTTGGGAGGGAAAAGGAGGGATTTACAAAAGTCAAAGCAAGTACACTATTATTCAAATTAGTCTTGAAATAGGAGCCAACCATGGTTGGATATTTCATTAAAAGAAATTCATAAATCAGATTTTAGCTAATAAAAATAATTCATAAATCTAATGAAATTGAAAAATCCTTGAAAGGATCTCAGCCCTTCATTTATGTCTCCTGTAGTGCGTGTCACGCACATTGGAATTTTCCATGTTATGTAGGGTTATTCCCTCATTTATTATTTTTCACATTCTCTCTCGTCCCTCTTTTTCTCTCTTCCTGCTCGTCTCTCTCTTCCTCTTCTTCGCCTCTCTCCGCCTTGACCATTCCGCCGCCGCGTACCAGAAAAACACCCTCAACCATTCCGCCGCCCATCCTTCCACTGCAACGCGAACAAAAAAGGCGAAAAACCACCGGCACGACGTACAACGTCTCTCTCTTCTTCTCTCTTCTCTTTTCCTCCATTCTTCGTTCATCCCCACTCATTTCCACCGCTAGCTGCAACATCCAGAACCACTACACCAACTATTGTCGCCGAAAATCTATAAATCTCGCCGGAAAGTCATAGATCTAAAATTGGAGTAATGAGTTTATTTGAATTTTTTTTCAATTCATGAATTTTTTAGCCTTGTTTTTACTCATTTATAGGTTTTTCGTTGAGTTTCTGATGATTTCTAGTGTATTTGGGTTGAATTTCGAGCGATTTCAATGTATTTGGGTAAGTTTCTGGTTTCTTTTTGTTGTAGCAGAGGTGTTGTTGTTGTAAAATCCGTCGGTACGCAGTACGTATTTATATATAAGTACTGTGTACCAGGTACACAGTACTTATTTATAAATATGTACTGCGTACCTAATAAATTTGTTACATTTTTGTAGATACGTACCGAGTTATCAAGTAAAATACAGGTACTATGTTTGATTATCACTTGATTTCTTCGATTTCGTAGGTTTACTATGTTTTGAATGTCGATTGCGTACACAGTTTGTTGAGTAGAATGCGAATTAGGGTACACACAAATTTGAGGGAAAATTGTACTAGGTGTACCGGTACGTTTTGTGCAATACGTACCGGTACACACAGATATGTAATTTCTTGAATTAAGGATAGTTTGTTATTAATTTTCTAAGATTATGCATGATGAATTTTGCATTCGGTTAATGTGAATATGACATTGTATGATTAAAATTGGTACAATTTTGTAAATGCGTACCCAGTTCTAAATCATATAAGTTGTAACTTGGTAAGCATTTGCCAATACATACCAACATAACTAGTGTGTTCATGGTAAACTCGGTACGCATTTGCAAATACGTACCGAGTGTACCAGTAATTTGATTTTTTGGTAGTACGCAATTGCAAAGTGTACCTACTTTACCGGTACACTCGGTACGCATTGTCAAAAACGTATCGGGTGTACTAGTAATATGATTGTTTGCTAGTATGTATCTGCAAATGCGTACCTACACTACAAATACACTCGGTACGCACAAGCAAATTCGTATCTACTGTACCAGTAATTTAATTTTTTGCTACTACTTCTTTTCCAATGCGTAACTACTTTACTGGTACACTTGGTACGTATTTGCAAATACGTACCAACTTCACTAGTGCATTGCTGGTAAAATTGGTACGTTTTTGCAAATACGTACCGAGTGTACCAGTAATATGTTTGTTTGCTAGTACGTCATTGCAAATGCGTACATACTTTACAAGTACACTCGGTACACATTGACAAATACGTACCAAGTATACCTAAAATATTTTTGTTTTCTAGTACGTAATTGCAAATGCGTACCTACTTTACAAGTACACTCGGTACGCATTGGAAAATATGTATCGAGTGTACCAGTAATATGACTTTTTTGTTAGTACTTATTTGCAAATGCGTACCTACTTTACAAGTAAAGTTAGTACGTATTTGTAAAAGCGTACCACTTGTACCAAGCAGTGTATGACTAAACAGTGAATATGAATTTGTTATTGATTTGTTGTTTCTCTTATTGCAGCATAACTAGACATATAAGAGGCTTGACCTTAGTACCTTGATATCCAAGGTAATGACTTATGGTTATGAGTCAATTTATGCCCACATCATGGAGGAACACACGCCGGCAATCCTTATAGATGTGGATGCAGGGAATGAATGAATGATGAAGTATAGTTAGTTTTTTATGAATATTAGTATATTGTGAATTGAATGTTGGTATTTTGTGAATCTGTAGTTTGGATGACTATTAGCATGTGCTATTCGTAATCTGTATATTTTGGATGACTATTAGTATTTTTTTATGAATTTGTGTTTTGGTACGAAAATGTCAATTCGTTACAATTGTTTCAGTACGCAAGGTAAGCAATTTTGAAAAACGTACCAATATTTACTAATATATCATGTACAACATATGTAACAACATACCAATCTTTACAATAATATTTAGTACGAAATGCATAAAAACATACCAATCAATAGCACAATTAAAAATAATTAAACATTCAAAATAAAAACAGTAACAAACAGTAAGTTTATAATCGAATTCAATACATGTCCATAATACAAAAATTATCAACCAAATCTATGTGGATCTTCACATATCAGGCGAGTATAACCGGCACACACCACGAATCTTTATCCGGAATGGGCATCACATCAGCAACATAAATCTCGCGCCACGTCGCAGTAGAATAATATTGGTGTATATATGACAAAGAGGATTCCTTCTTAAACCTGAAAATGCCTAATAATTTAATACTTCGTCGAAGGTATATTTGGTACGCAATCGTAACTGCGTACCAAGTGTACTACATCAAAACTGGTAACTAGGTACACATTGGTCAATGTGTACTTGCTTACCAAGTTCTATTGTGCAAACTTGGTACGCAATTGTAACTGCGCACCAAGTGTACCACATCAGAACTTGGTACGTAGGTACGCATTGATCACTTTGTACCTGCTTACCAAATTCTGTTGTGGTACACCTGGTACGCAATTGTAACTGCGTACCAAGTTTGCACAACAGAACATGGTAAGCAGGTATGCAATCCAGTACGAACTTACAAAAACGTACCAACTAATACAGATCTGAAATCGGAACGACAAAAGATTAAACTTGCATCATAATATATAGATGAAACTTGATACGCATTAAGAAGTACGTACTGCGTATCAAGAAAACAAATTAAGGTACGCAGTACGCATTTCTAAATATGTATTTTGTACCCAGTAAACTTGGTACGCAATGGTAAATTAATGCGTAATGCATACCAAGTACAAATTAAGGTACGCAGTACGTATTTCTAAATACGTACTTCGTACCAAGTAAACTTGGTACGTAGCGGTAAATACGTATTGAGTACCAAGTAAACTTGGTACGTATTCGTAAATACGTACTGCATACCAAGAAAACAAATTAAGGTACGCAGTACGTATTTATCAATACGTACTGCATACCAAGTGAATTTGGTACGCACTAGTACGCAATTGCTAAAACGTACCAACTCAAAACCAGAAATCAAAATAGAAAACTAGAATTCATACTGCCGGAAAATTACTTCCATAGCTTTGTCGCCACAATCAAACATCGCCGGAAAATTACAATCGAACACATGTAGCCCTTTCTAAATGAATATCTAAGAATAAATCATATCGCAACAAATCGCGCAAAAACGCAGCCAAATTGCAAAAAAAAAAAAACAACAAAATTCAACAAAAATGCAGCCAAATCGCAACCAAATTGCAGCAAAATCGCAAGAGAGAGATGACGATGACGATGGAGCAACTTGCAGACAAAAATCGAGCATGCCGACGACGACGAAAAACGAGTTGAAGCCTTCGATCGGTGAGAAGCTGGGAGAGGAAGAAGAGAGAGAAAAAAAAGAGAGAAAAACACGTGAGGTGAGGGGAAGAAGAGAGAGAAAAAAGAAAGAAAATAAAAGTGAAAAAGTAGGAGAGAGAGTGTTCTTAGATGGAATAAAGTACAAAACCTAAGGGTATAAATGTCCAAAAAGCAAACATATAACAAAAATTCATAAAATTTGAACTAGTGACCTTTTTTGATATTACACTTAGGCTAATGACATATGTATACATTTCCTCTATTAAATTATATAGCATATATGCTATTACAAAGTCCTCAGCTCTCATTTCTTCATTTGATTTCTGTTGCTTCATACTTTTTTTTTTCTTTTTTTCTTTTATGTTCTTTCTCCTCTTTTATGCTTGAATTTATCTGAAATCATCATTCTCAATGCAGACCCCACCTGTCATTATTATCTCATCAGGATGTGCTAGGCTAGCAGGTGAGATGGCACTTGAACAAGATTAAGTGTTTCTTAATCATTTTTTACTATTTGCTTTGTATGATCACTATCATGCCAGCATTTTGAATGAGCTTGTTCGAATGATATATACCTCTTTTTAACGGAACATTCTTTGTCGAGTTATTATGAAGACAGTTTTCCTCGTTAGTTTTTCTACAATAATACATATGTTTTTCTCTTGCTGTAGCATATAATTTAATTGTTGGCATTGTAATTTTTTTGTGGAACATATGCATAATTCTTGTTTGCCACTTGATCTTCTACTGCATTTTTTCAGCATACAAGCACCTTCTCTTTTCTATATTCATCTTGTGCACAGACTAGTTTGACATGATGTGCTGACTTTGCATCTTCTCTCTGGTAGGTGGCAAGGCGGCAAGAACAGTTGAAAGCTGAGAGAGATTTACGAGCAGCTCTTGAAGTTGGCTTAAGCATGTCTTCAAACCAGTTTTCATACACCTATGGCATGCATGGATTCAAAGGTCTGATCCAATTTCTTTGTATTTCTTAAGCTTATAGATAGTCTAGATGCTTACAAAGGTCTGATCCAATTTCTTTGCTCTGCATGCCGCCTGCAGTCCATTTTGGAATACCATAGTAGGCTAACTGCATATACATATTAAAGTATAGCCCCGTGTTTGTTGGTTCTCCTTTGATCCTATTCTTATAGCTGTATAAATTCATCTTTCTTGGTTGAAAGGTATAGTTTTGAGAAAGATTGATTCATCATCTTCTTTCTATTATCATAGGATTTGAAAAGTGTTGCAGCCTCAAGTTTTTAGTTTCCGTTATTGGTATTAAAATATATATAATTCAATATAGTATAATATAGTATTAGTAGCTAGCTATTACTAAATATACTTATGATATTGTTTGTATTTGTAGTTTAAGGGTGTTAATACTTATTCTCAAGCTCAATTCAAAGAGGTTCGTGAAGAATGAGCAACATGTGTGATAAAGCATGCATTGGATTAATAGGTATTTTGTTTAGAGTTTATTTTTTTTTGCTTGAGAAAGTGTGATTACTTTTCATTTAGTTTTTCTTGGATAGTTCGGTGAAGATGGCTGATGGCATTTGGTTCCTCATTTAATTTATTTTTTTATCAAGAGGTAGTTTATAATAGACATTGTTGGTTCATTGATTCAGCATACATGATGACTTAGTTTGATTTCTTACGAGTCATGAAGTCTTTATCTTTTTTTATATAATTAGTGTGATTGTTATTTGGATAATTTTTAATGTCACCAGGTATATGTGAACAAAATTGCAGTTGAACCGCTGAGTTGAATGGGCGCCTCTCATCTTCGTAGGAAGGTTGTTCGGATCGAAATGCTAGCTAGCTAGTTGCATCATTAATGTGTTATCTTTATTTGGACATACAACTGATAGGACATGTGTAGAATGTTAAATATATTTGGATGATGATTGTATGAATATTTTGGATGATAGATGACATGATTTACATATGATTTTTATTATTTTGTTGTTTTAGGTCAATTTTAATTGCAAATAAATTATAAATATAAGGTAATAACAAAAAACGACCATTACCTATGAAAACCATTGATAACGGAGAAAACTGATTTTTCATAACGGAACAAAACATTATGTATAAAGATAAAGATAACGGAACAAAGTCCGTAATGTATATGAAAATTACCGTTATCTATAATGAAAAAGATGACGGATATTTATGAATTTTCATAATAGTAAGAAACGTTATGTATAAGACTTATAGATAATGAATTTTCTAACGTTATTTATTTAAAAAAAATCGTTATGTACTTCAACATAGATAACGTAATAAGAGCTTTATTTATTTAAAATCTACCATTATGTATTTCGACATAGATAATGTATAAATGTCCGTTATCTATGAGCGCCACATAGGTATCACCACTATGCTTAACGGACGATTTTGTACATAGATAACGGATTTTTATCCGTTATCTATGAGTGAATTGATGGTAGTGACAGTATTTTTACGTGGTTCGGAGATTGACCTCCTATGTCCATGACTTTCTTTTCGGGGAAGTAATCCACTAAATAATCTTACGCGTGCTTATCAAACGTTGAGCTTAGTTTACGGGAACCAAACAACCTAACCAGTTCGATTACGGGTTCAAACAAAACCTTACAATATTTTTGCGGGCAACTATACAACCTTTCTTAGATTGTGGATTTTAAGGGACATAGACTCTTTGATTGCAGGTTCAGAGAAAAATCTAAAGGGTGGGATTGGTGTTTTTCCAACTGTGAAGCCTTCAACACTTTTGTAATACCCCGAACTTCTATAACGTTAGAGAGCGTATTAAATAACCTTATAAGTATAAATGAGTAAAATGACTGAAATGCCCTTATGTGTTTTTACGTGAGATTATCTGTTCTATTTCTTGAAATGATGATGTGATGCATATATTGAGCTTGTTTGTATGAGAATGAGTACGAGTATGATTTTTAGAGAACTCCGAAAATTTTTGAAATGAAGTGAATAATGTTGATAACCGAGAAATTGCTATGCGTCGATGAACTTAGAATAGATTTGAATTAAAATCTTTGAACCTAGAATTAATTCTAAGATCATTGAGATAAGATAGAAGCTTATCCGAAATAATTTGAGAAGAGTTACGAGGATTTAATCTTTAAAGGATTAATAAGCGGATTAATAAGCCGACTAATTTGTAAGTTTTCTTCGTTATATGAAATTAAGACCTAAAAATTAGATAATCGGAATCTGTAATTTATTTATTGAGATGTAAATTAGGTTTGAGATGTTTTTAATGTCGGAAGCGAGACGAGGAGAGATTAGACCCGTTTTTAGCATAAATGGAATAATACGGACCTTTTTATCCAGAAAACTTTTTACGACCAGGTAAATAATACCCGTAATAAAATAACGAGACAAATGCCACTCATCTCTCTCCCTCTCCACCGCCATCTCTCTCTATCTCTCTTCCTAATCTCTCTCCAAGCCTACTATATAGCTTTAATTATGATTATTCTTACCAAATCTTAGTAAATTGTGATGCATAGATTGCATGCAAAATCCATCACATCAAACCAAGTTTCAACACTAATTGTCATCATTTTTATTCTCTATGTTGGTAATCAAGGGCATGCAAAACCTACACAATCTATCTCTCTCTTTCGATCTCTCTCTATTCAAAAGAGAGGAATTCTTTCATTCAATCCATCTCTCTCACTTTCGAAAATCTCCCAAGAAAAACAAAGAAGAAAAACTCTCTCCCCTCTCTCTCTAATGCCGTGAACCACACACACACCTACATACTTGAAATTTCTTCCATTAAAGTCTTGTATTCAAGCTTCAATCTCATGCAAATCAAGAGAAGATCATCATCATCATCATCATCATCTTAGTTCTTCCAAATCCCAAGTTGAAAGGTAATAATTCTTCAAGTTCTTGAGTTTGAAATCCAATAATCATCCTTATTTCTTCATAATTTCGGCTCTTAAGCCCTAAAAATGGATGATTAATTGTTGTTTTGTATTTTCTTGAGGATTCAAGACAAGTTCTTCCAAGAGAAAATCCAAGCTAGAAGTTGAGCCTATTTTTCCCCATCATTTCGATTTCAAGAAGATCAAGAGAAGAAGATCCAATTTATTTTCAAAAGTATGATAATTCATTTGATTTATTGTATATATGTATCTCTATAAACTCTAAAAGAAAGAAAACATGCATGCATGACATTTATTTTATGTTTAGGCAAACCTAGGTTATTGATGTGAGAATCGAGTGAGGAGAAATCGATAGGAGAATCGAAGTCTAGGATTTAATCAATGAATTAACAGAAGAAAAAGAAATTAAAAACCCTAAAATATGGTTAATACCGAAAATTTAGAGAAAAATAGGAGAATTTGAATTTCTTGAGTTATTGTTATCTTGATGCTTGATTTATGATTTTTATCATGTTGAGAATGGAATTATGTGCATGAAAAATTGAGAAATGAAATGCCCTAAAAATTGATGAAATTGCCGTGAGTTTTTAAGAAAAAAGAAGAAATTATTTTGTTGATTTTGTTGATGATTTAAGTGATGTTTTGAGCATGAGATTATTATGAGATGTGATGATTTAATCTTTTATATTGTTAAGTTGGAGAAAATCGATTTGCATGTGAAGTTTTAAAGAAAATAATTTTAGGATGATTTAGAAGATTTGATGATTTTGATGTTATAATGTTGTTGATATGTGTTAAAGTGTTAATTTGAATCCTAGATGAAAATAGAATTTTTGTGATAAAAGAATGAAGTTTTAAAGCTTTAAAAGTATTAAGAATTGAAAAATACATAGAAAAATATATCTAGTAAGTGCTTTAAGTGTTCTTGAAATAAGACTTGAAGATTTGAGTTTTGATTAAATTAAATCAAAAAGAAATTTTGTAATCAAATTAATAAAATAAACTAGTTTTTATTGAAATAAAAATTAATTGAAGAATAAAGGAAATTATTCATTAATAAATTAGTCTTAATTTAATAAATAAAAGAGGAGAAGAAATTTATTAATTAAATAAATAAGAGTCGAGAAAATCGAGTTAAAATAAAGAAAATAAAATGATAAGAAAGTAAAGAGAAGCTTTAATCGAGTCGAGAAAAAGATGTTAGACGAGTTAAGTTTAAATACTCGTATAGTTTAACCAAGAAAATAATGGAATAAGATGTCGAGTAATGATTTTAAAAATAATTAATTAAATAAGTTGTGTTTCAAACCGTGTAGATTAAGAATAAACCGAGAAGAATTGCCGAGATAATAATCTAAGAAGTAATAATTGAGTTAAGAAATGAGAATCGAATTAGAAATAGAAATGAAATTCCTAATTCATAAGAATTTAATAAAAATTAAAAAGAATTTTTATTAATTGAGTGAAGTTTATAATATGTTTTCATAAGACAACGAATTTGGAAAAGTGTTGTTTATAAGTCGAAGAAGATAAATTATATTGTTTGAGTTTTTATAAAAAGAATTCTTATTTGAATTAAGTTCTAAAATAAAAATTGAGTAAATGTTAATGTGTCTTGAAATGTGATTAAAGTTGAAATAATGTGTTTGATTTATTTGGAATTAATATGTTTGAGTGAATGATATTATTGATGATAACATGAAGAATTATTGAGTTTGTTTGTATGCAAAATAATTAAGCTATTGAATTGTTAAATCAAGAATTGATTAAGTTATAAAAGAAAGCTCGAGTAATAAAAATTAGATGGACGCCGTTTCAAAGCAAGAAGTGTTAAGACATTGGTTAGTAGTACTAACCAATCATCGAGTAGAGTTAATGGCTTAAAGACGAGAATGCGAGACTTTTAGAAAATAAAAAGCGTAGAGAGAAACGACTCAAGTAGAAGTCCTTCAGTCGAGACCAACGTCTAATATCCGTCTTGCATAATATCTTATTTTCTTTATCGATGTCGGACAGAAAGAAAAGCGAGGACAATAGCCCTTAAACCGCCTAGCTAGAATCTTCAGAAGTCGGGTGGGCTTTTCTGAACCAAAACTATCGATGAATGTTATTATGCTATTGAGTATTATTATGTGATTTTTAGAATGCGATTGACTTGCCGTTTTTATTGAGTTTGATATGTGTTATCATCTGTTTATTTGAGATATTGTCATCCTGTGAAAGGCAGGAAACCCACGTGTGGTATGTTAAATGTTGAGGTGACTGTGAGCCTTGCTTCGGTTAGGCCGGTCACAGTGTTTGAGAAGGAGGCTGTAATGCCCCGTAAATTCCTTACGTTCTAAAAATATTTAAAGTTAATTAAATAAATGGCTTTGCACGCCTAAGTTTACAATTTATGAATTCTAAGACTAACGGTCGAATCCGTTATTAAAAATAAATTACAAAAGTCTGATAGACGGCTACTGTATTTAAGGTTAACGCGTACGAAAAGTTTTTAGTTCGTAAATTAAGAACGGAAAACCGTCTAACTTTTACGTGTACAAAATTGTGATAAGAACACGCCGAAAAAGTTTGTTATTATATTTTTCTGGACGAAACTCAGACTATATCGTCCCGAGTTTTTGTCAAAATAAATTTTGTAAATTTATTTCCTAATTAAGTTCATACGTTAGAATTTTTAAGTCAAATCGAATCTCGACGATTTTTGTACCGAGCAACGTTTTTCGTCGTTCATTTTTCCGTAACGTCGGATCGCGCCGGAAAAACCCGTAACCCCCAAAAATCTGCATGGACAGCCGACACCTCATCTCCTTGGTGGAGGAATGCATGTTGACTTTGTTTAGTTTAGTGACACCTTAACTACACTTTTCATGTTTTTCAACAAGTTCATCATAACCAAAACCTGAACAAAACAAATCCTTTCCTTCTCTCTCCCCAACCATCGGCTGCACTACCCTTTCCATCTCCATTTTCTTCATCTTCCTCACCTCTATCCACCATTGAAGACTTTCCAAGAACAAGAAGAAAGAATACAAGTCACAATTCATCCAACAAAACTCTATACATCCTTTGTTAATTCTCTAGGTAATGATCTTCTCCACAACTTCATCCAATTAGTTTTCTCTTCTTCTCTTTTTCCATTTTGTTCGAATTTTTTTTAAGGTTTAATATAGATGTTTTGATTTTAGAATAATGAAATTAGATATGTTAGATATGATAATTATGGATTAAAAATGATCAAAACCAAGAATCCTAAAACCTATGTGAATGCAGAATTTTTTTGAGGATTTTGTAGGATTTTTATTTTTCTTCTTTTGATCATGGATTCATGTTTAATAGATGTTTAATTAGTGTATGGAATGAAAGGGATTGAAAGCCCTATGTTTTTGTAAGTTTTCAATTAGGATTTTGGATTGAATTTAGGGATTTTTGCATGTTAGTTGATTTTGGAATTGCAAGTGATTAATAGTTGATATAAGAGGTTGATTAGCAAATAAATGTAGTTAATTGGGGAAGAAAATTATCCCCTTAACATCTATATAAAACCAGAAATTTATAGAATAATTATGAGTTTATACATGTTTGATATAAGTGATCATTTGTTAGTTGATTTATGTCGCAAATCATGTTAGTTGATAATAGAAATTAAATGAGAATTTTCTAAAAATGTTTAATGAAACATAAGAGGCAAAGATCACCATATAAACTGAGTTATAATGATGTTAAGATGTGTATGCATGCATGAAAACGGTTCACATTAGACGTAGTTTAACGTCGTAAAATTTGAACAAAAACCGACAACTTTTGAATATAGTATAAGAGACGAACATTTAGTTGTAACTAAAAATCAAGAAGTTGGATGAGAATTCTAATATGATATTACTGTTTATAATGAAATTTAGAACATCTTTCTAGTTGATGTCATAAGCGTTCGAGTTGAAATAATATGGATTATAGTTATAGTCGAGAACTAGAAGACGTTTGGAATTTCTTTGTTGGTTTAGTACTTGGTAGTTGAAATAAGACGTTAGAACGTCGTGCTTTTGAGCGAGTTGAGAAGGATTTTGTCACATACGGAAGTACGTGATGACTGCCTTGAGAGTCCAGTTTCTAAAAAAAATGAATACGAGAGCTTAAAACGAACCTAAAACGTTATACGTCGAACTTATCAATCAATTAGGGTTTCCACGGCAGTTTTGCGACCCTCGCCGGAAACTGTAATATCTTCCAACTCGTTTATCGGATTTGTGATCCGTAAATTGGAGTGCGAACTAGACTTCCTAAGCTTTCTAATGGTATAGGGCTCACCCCCTGTTTCCAAGTCCTCTGTTCTGGACAGCCTCCAGAGTTACTGGACTGTGCAGTGAAATTTCAGTTTCTTGTTTCCTAAGTTGTTTAATTCACAACTTAGTTTGTTTCAAACGTTTAAGCCGTTTTTAGCTAACGAAAATCTCCCTACTGACCTTAGAGTCAAGTATAGAACCTTGAGTGATGAAAACCAGTCGAGATCTTATATCTTATCCTTTCATTAAAGAAGTAATAAACGAGAAATTTCATAAGTCGTTCAAGGAACTAAAATATAAATCGCCTAAGTTGATTCTTTCCAACTTAGTTTCTTATAATCCTTAAAGTCATATTAAGACATCGAATACCTTCTCTTCGGACCCGAGAGTCGAATATGAGATCTTTCGAGTTCTAAACAAGATTAGTACGAGTCTCATTTCCCGTTTAAGTAAAACGAATCTAGTAAGCGTGCAAATGCCAAAAGAATAAAATAACTAAATCTTTCTTCGATTCTCTTTCTTCGATTATTCTTTTGCGAACGGTTTTTAAGTATGTTTATTTTACGATGAAGGAGGAAGCCAACTGTAGAGAAATGACGGAAGATCCCAAGTTGGAAGCTTTTGCTTATAAGTTCTGTATTTTACAAGGTGGGCTTTTATTATATGAAAATAAAACGTGGGTTTTTCCACAAACCGAAAGTGAAGTTTACAGCTTTGATAATTGTGTTTTATCAACGTGATAATCTTGACATAAAATGTTTAACTGTTTTATGTGAGTTCTCTTGTACCTTTCTGAGTTAACCTTCGGGTTTTCCAGAATTTATAGTTAACCGCTAGGATTGTTAACTATTATCGATCGGCTCTGAGTTAGCTATTAAGCGCTTTCCAGAGTTAGTGCACTTTGTAACCTGTGGTGTATGTGGTATCCTGTTGAGGGGTAGCCAGCCACGGTGAATTAGCTTTGATCAAGATTGAACATAACATACTCTAAAAATGCTTGCGCAAGCTGCTTTATACAAATTAGTCAGAAAAGGTTTAGTAGACTCGGGCCTTTTCAACAAAACTCCGATGCGCTACGGTTATAAAATGCCAGATTATTTATATTTATGATTATGATTTCGGCATCGTGCCCACTAAGTACGTTTGTACTTAGCCCTGCATTATTTTCTAAATGTGCAGGTTGAAGCGACGGTGAGCGGCGACGGTTGATGTTGAGTTAAAAGATAGGATGTTTAGTTAGAACCTTCCGCTGCCGAACTTTGAATTTCTTTGATGTACTTTTGAACAATATTCAGTAGTCTAAGTATGTAAATTTTGAACTTAGTTTCTTTTTATACTTCTGTCGAGTAATCTTTAGGGATTAACTCTTTCTTATTGATATTCAAGTCTTATTCATAGTTTGTCGATGTTTTTCATGTATGTTTAGTCAATTAGCCCCCTTCTTCCCCGCTTCTTTAATCCAACCCCAGTCGCACCCCAGCTTCTGCCGTCCCTCGGGATTTGGGGCTGTGACAGAGTGGTATCAGAGCGGTCGTTCCTGCTCTGTATCAGAGTCTTCCTTTCCTAAGTAGCACCACAAAGTGGTAGTAACAGAGCAATCGTTTCTGCTTAGCATATGAGTCTTCATTCAAGTAGCAGCATATAGTATTCGTTCTTACTCTATAAGGAGTCTTCTTCGCGTTGCAAGACAGAGTGTTCGTACTGATTCTATGTCGAGTCTTCTTTCGAGTCGTGAAATGGAGTAGTTATTCATATTCTATAGTGAGTCTCTTTTCGAGTCATAAGATAAAGCACTTGTATATACTATCAGAGTGTTCTTTCAAGTAAAGATAGGAGTTAAGTTATGGCATTAAGATTCAGAATATAGATGACAACTCAACCTCCCGCTACGTCGACTCAACGTGAAAAAAAATATATAAGGAAGGAATGTCAGTAGTTTAATTTCTTTTCAATAAGGAATTTCGAATAATTATTTCCCAAGTATAAGAATTTATACTTGCTTGTTTATGTGATTATGTGATAGACCTAGTGCTATGTTATGTGAAATTATCTGTGAAATAATTTCTTTTTATTTGAAAATATTTTTGATGCACAAGAATTTAGAAGGATTTTAAGGATTTTTCCCGGATTATGGAGAACGTAGACTTGAAAACCTAAGGTTTTTCCGGCTCTTCAAGAACTTAGACGTTTTAAGAAATATTAATTTCAAATGGTTTTGAAAGGGATTCACAACACGGGAAGGACTTCTTTTGACAAATGTCACGTGCGTAAAGTGACATGAATAAAGACTCGACAAGAGTCGATCTTTGTTATAACTTCGATATGAATTTCCTTCAAGGAAATGAAATGAATAAATAAAAAGGTAAATCGTGTTAGTAATCGAAAGGAAAAAGTAGATGTTAGAGAAGCATCGGCTTCAAAGTAAGAAAGATGCAAACGAGACAGAAGTTCCATGTGATTGAGGGACTGTTATGTGGACCTGATCAACCCACATAATAAGGAACTCAGTAATATGGGTCTTATGCCCTGTGAGCAAACCCTATTTTAGTATGGTATAAGTGTTTTAAAAGAAATTAATAATGCTTACGTATAAGTAACATGAAACGTCGTCGTTCCAATTCGTTCCGTTTCTTTTAACGGAGTTCGCTTTGTTAAGTTTTGGGAAGCAGTATGTTTTATTATTAAGAAACAAGCACGAAGCTTGATTAGAATTCTTTCTACGAATGTTCAAATCAGACAACGTTTAGAACTTATGTTCTAAAGCCTTTCCCCAGATAAAAGTCTATTCTCCTGATGGAATTTAATCTTATACTTCATTCTCGAACGAAGAATACAACTAGTACGAGTATTAACTTTCTTTGGGAATAAATGTTACTCTTGAATAAGTAACATGAACAAAGTAAACACGCATTGTCTTAATAAGTGAAATTGTTAAGAAATTTTCTTCAAGAAGGGAAATAATAAAGATTTATAAATAAATAAAAGTTATAAGAAAATAAATGGTTAATAAGATAGGGAATGGGAATAAAATCTCGAAAATTTATTTCTATATATTGTGCGTACGAATGCAATTTTCTGTGAAAATTGCTAAAATGTCTAAGATAAGATGGTTTGACTAAGTACGGTGTTATTACAATTGAATAAGGAATATTCATTTTGTAATTTAAGATTTTTCGTAAGATAAGATATTATCCTACATGTTACTGATCCGTGTTTCTAAATAAATAAAAAAAAAATAAAAAAAAAATAAAAAAAAAAAACTTGTAGGATGTCATCCAGTAGTGATTTGACTCAGGGGAGTCAATCTCCACCGCAGCGGACTTGAGAAGGTCAGCTAGTAGATAGGTTTTGGGATTATGGGGAAAACTCGGGACACGACGTAGGGTAGAGGATCAGTTATTTCTCGACGGTTTACTACTTCGCCCGACGTTGGGTTACAGAGGCTCAGGCTATCATGGGTTTGGTTAGATGTCTACCGGAGGAATGGCGTGGTTGGGCAAACGACACGGCATGGTACCATCTTGGAGTTTTTGGTGACGACGTGGAGCCGACAGGGAACTATTGATGGTCCCGATACTAGTTACTGGTGTATGGGGGGGGGGGGGGGGAATACACCAGTTAGGATTTTTCAACTTTCGAAAAACTTAACACTTGAAATCAACTTCAACTGAGTGAGAGGACTCAGTTGGGATCTCACAGCTGAGTAAGCAACCTCAGCTGGAAGAGTGGTGCTGTGCGGAATGTGGTGGAAAATGTACTCGTAAAAACAAACTCACGCTTTTGTGCACGGTTGGTCAAAACCAAAACTGTTGATGTGAAAGTATGCAGATTGTATGCGGTTAGATTGTCAGTTGAGATATGCAAAATAATGACTGAACACAAATCAACACGACACACAAGATTTACGTGGTTCGGAGAGAACTCCTACGTCCACGGGGAGATGTGAGTCCACACACCTCAGTCCAAGTTCTTCTGGACAGTTCCACTCAACTTACGCGGGCTGAGCAACCGTTACAGTTTAGTTTGCGGGCACTAAACAGCCTAAGTCAAGTTTGCGGGTACTTGACGACCTAACTACTCAATTACAGGAAGAGTAAGGTCCTAGCACACTTTTTAAGGTGTGAGAAAGGGTAGTATTTCCAACTACAGCTCGATCAAGAATGAGAGCTGGATCTAAGGCTTGAACCAATAAACACTCAACTTAGGATCAAAAACAGTTTTGAATTCTAGGAACCCTCAGCTACTAATGTTCTCTCAAATTGGAACTCTCAGCTGCTGATGCTCTTAGATGATGATGTTGCAGATTTGCTTTGATTTCTCTCGAGAAAGCTCTTGAATTTTTCATCGTCTATGTGTCTATCTGCATATCTGTTTTTTTCTCGAATGAGAGGATGCCTATATTTATAGGCGGAGAGAATCAACTAGCCGTTGGAGGAGCAGTTGATCTCTGATCGGTTGAAAGCGATGGCTTGTCTCTCATCTCTGCAGACTTTCCCGATATGGCATCTGTGCTCTTCTGCTTTTCATCTGAGACAGCCTTGTGTTGGGCCAGATGGGGTAATGACTGAACGGTCAAACCCTCATGTGACTTCCTTTTGAATTTCAAATCTTTGACAGTCAACTTCGGTTTGTCGGTTGAAAGTCTTGACCTTCATCTGAGTGATCTTCAGCTGAGGTTCCGATCTGTCGAGTTCTCAGCTGACTTTGAACTTCAAAGCAGTTGAACTCCTTGTTCAGATTCTATAACTGAGGTTCTGAAACTGAACCCTCAGTTGTCTTCCACTTCTTTACTCAGTTGAGTTTGAACCCTCAGATGATTTCTTTTTCATCTGATGTTCTCTACCTTTCAACTGTTTCTCATCTGATGAACGCTCAGTTGGTTTCCTTCAACTGATGTTCTGAAGACTTCCCCTTGTTTACATCTGAACAAATGAACTCTCAGTTGTCTTTCTTCACAACTGATGTTCTGTCTGAGTGACGCCTTGTTGCCATCTTCAGCTGGAGACCTGTAAAGATAAAATCTTAACTTTGCTCAAACAGCGAGCCTAAATTCTAACATTAGGTACTGGCAACATCTACTCGGTTGGGGTCAGCCGGTTTTGGAATTCATCAAAACTTATACTAATAAATTTCCCAACAACTATTATTTTGCTTTAGAGGTACACAGTCGCTTCTACCTGAGCAGACACATGACAGCATATCCAGTTCAGGAGCATTCCCCCTTACACTCACTACCCAACAGATTCAGAGTCAGATCACGAGGGGATAGATCCAGAGTTTGTCGCACAGTTGGAGATTCCTTCGGTGATGATACCTAGCATGGGCACAAAGGAGTTAGTTGCAGGGACAGTTGACGGCTTAGGGTTACCTGCTCCTATCCTACAAGGGCCTTCCGTGAGAGCTCAGGGACCATTCGAGTCAGGACTGGAGTACTTAGACACAGACGCAGAGCTTGCCGCCCTGTTACAGTTTCCATCTTCTTACAGACCCCTTGACGAGATTTGGTCGGAGTTGGCTAGAGTTAGGACAGAGTTTGAGGCAGGACCGTCCAAGGTCCGTTCCAGGGAGGAGTACGAACCCAGTGCACTTTCCGACCCCCCCCCTCCCCCCTGCTACCTCCGAAGAAGCGGGCGTCAGTGACCTGCTGGGACTACTTAGTATCGGATAGCGAAACGACAGCTTCGGATGTGCCTGCACCACCATCACTTACCCTTGCAGACGGCACTACATTGAGGGTCGACGAGGCGCTCCAGTTTACCTTCGGTTCAGAGTCAGATGATGAGGACCCGGATGAGGAGCCGGAGGAGGATACCGACGAGGATACCGATGAGGACCCCGACGAGGATACCGATGAGAACCCGGACGAGGATCCTGAGGAGGATCAGGCCGCAGGGGGTGGTGCAGATTAGACCACAGTTAGACGAACGGAGCATCAGGGACGCGCAGTAGTATAGTAGCCCTCTGTTATGTACATAGTCGGATCAGTAACTAGATAGTTTTTGTAGTACTCTAACGGATACAAAATTTTAAGGATCGTTTCCGTTCTAGCACTTATGGTAGTACAGCAATGCAATATGGTAGTGCATCCTGTACAGGTAGGCAATCAGCCTAGCTTAGACTCGTTGTAGTCTAGTTTTGTATAAGTCCTTGTTAAAGGCAAAACTAATATTCTTTTTGATGTATATATATATATACATGACCCCAAAAAAGGGTTTTTAATCACAAGAAAGTCCTTTATGAATCTTATAACTAAACCAGATTATCAAATGAACTCGTGTAATGAGTGCTTTTAATTTAACTTTGGAGGTTAAAAGTTGAAAGAATTAGAATCAAAGCTAATTCGATATTTCCGTATACGTGAAGTTGTTAAGTTGAAAAAAAAAATAATAAGAGAAAGAAGATTTAAAAGCAAATACTAACAAGGAAAATTCTTGTATTCTATAGTTCAGAAATGTCGCAGAAAGTCGTTAACAACCCAAGAGGACCTGATAGTCATAGAAAGTCTAACCAAGGTCAAGAGCAACGCATAAGGGAAGGAAGGCAGAAATATCCAGGAACTTTTTCACATTCCCAACCTTCTCAACATCATAGTATGATGAACTTATTCTTCGAAAGACAACCACCATCTTTCAATGGGTCTGGTAACCCAATGGAGGCCGAACGATGGATACACGCTATAGACAAAATCTTTGAGATAATTAGACCTAGGGATGAGGAGCGCCTAGCATATGCCGAATATCAGCTAACCGGACCAGCTAAATATTGGTGGGAGAATAGGCAAAGAGTTATGACTGAAGAGCAAGCGGCTCCAACTACTTGGAATGATTTTAAGAAGGCATATCATGATAGGTATGTACCCAAAAGAGCCGAGCTTGAGGAGGAGATAGCCAGGAAGCTTCAGGGAGAACTTAAATACGAACTGGGAATAGCAGTGGCCAGAAAGGAGGGATTGAGTTATGAAGAACTACTAGGTCGAGTTTGTGAGATAGAGGCATTAGTGCCTAATAAAGGAAAAATGGTAAAGTCAACACCAGTACCAAACGAGACAGCAACCCAAGGGGAAAAAGAAAATGGGAAGGGAATAGCAGTGAGTGCTACCAGAGCTGCAATAACCAGGGGAAAAAGAATAGGATTCGGTAGAATTATCAGCAGCCAGGAAAAGGAAGTAAGGATGGAAAGAAAGTAGGGCAGCAAAGGAATAGAAATCGGGGAAGAAAGCAACTAGAAAGGGTTCACATTCCAATTTGCTCCAAATGCAATAAGACGCACCCTGGAATATGTCAGGCAGGTACTAACAACTGTTTCAACTGTGGATATGAAGGACATATGAAGAAAAATTGCCCAAACCCACCGATGGCAAATAATGTATACCAACCCAAACACCTCCAAATTCTGAGAAATGCCCAAGAAGGGATCTTTTCTCCAGCTTGCCCTAGGTGTGGCAAGATACATCCCGGTATATGTTTAGCAAAGTCTGATGTGTGTTTCAATTGTATGAGCGAGGGACACGTTAAGAGGTATTGCCCAGAACGGAAGCAGGCAACAAAACAGAAACAGGAAGTTTCTGTATGTTCAGAATGTGGTAAGAAGCATGAGGGTGTGTGCCTAGCAAACATGAATAGATGTTTCTTATGTGGGATGCTGGAGCATATTAGTGAGGATTGCCCAACACAGTTTCAAATGATAGTACCATATCAGTACGACCAGCCTCAATCATTGATTACAGCTCAAATCCAATCTCAGGCACAACCGTTACAACCACAACAAAATATAGGAGCTTACATAATAGGGCAAGGAAATAGGGCAAGGAAAGCAGCGTGAAGGAAAGGGGAAGCCGGCAGGTATTGGACGAACCTTATAATTAATTTGTCATGGCTAAACCCATTTTAGGGCGTTATAATTATTTTCCTTAGTACTTATTGATACTTTAGGGATAGAACTAGGACGCGCTAGCTACGAACTAGGGAGAACTACACTTTAGGAAGAACGATAACCTCAGAGAAATTATTTCCTTAGTTTCGTCGAACATGGAATTTAGATGTAGGGTCTTTTAAAAGTGATAACAAACAATCGAACAGTGATATGATGTTCAACATATTGTTTTTATATATATAATTTTAGAAATAAACTAGTTGTTTGAGAATTACATCATGATTCTCTACAACGAGAGAAAAATCTCTTCTCAACCCCGATTAGAGAACCAACAGAACTCTATGGAATTTCGATGGACATAAGAATACTGACAATATTCGCCCTACAAGTCAAGAAATCAATGAAAATGAAATATACGATCGTTTATCTCGTGAACCTAGTTGGAGACCCTAGAGCCAACAAGACTTTTGAACGTGGGAATTAGGAACGAATATGAAAATATCTTTCCAGAAGTATTGATGGGACTGCCATCGAATTATCATGTAGGTTCTGCGATCAACTTAGAACTGTTAGCAACGCCCAAATCAAAAACCTATTTAAAATGATACCAGGAGAATTATAAGAATTCTAGAACCATCTGCTAATGTTGTTAGGTAATGATTTCATTAGGCAGACGTTTTCCCCATGGAAAACACCGTGATGTTTAACGCAAGGATAAATGAGTCTTCAAGAACGTTCATTGGATATCAAGTTAAATAAGATAAGAAAGCAATAGTTTATGCTTCACGGCACTTTAACCTCAGGAATTTAAGTAACCAACCTATGACTTAGGGCTTGCAACCGTAGAACATATACTGAAATATGGTGTAAGAGATTAGATCTTCACAGATCACAATAGATCGGAGTGCATTATCGAGCAAAGGAATTAGCGTAAGATAAATGAGATGGCTCAAATTAGTAGAATAGTACGCTTGTGAAATGAATTACCACCTAGGTAAAAGCAGCGAAAGGATAGACACACTAGGTCGTAAGACCCCACCTAAGTTTAGGTATCTCTTCTTAGGAAAATAAACGTTTATATAAGGATTTGGGATAATAGGTGTAGTAATGCACGATACCCCAACATCAATTATAGAAGCAAATAGCAATACAAGTAGCTATACCAAATTACAAGAAAGATTGTAAGTACCTAGAAGAAGGACGAGTAAATGAATTAGTTTCGACTAAGGATAAGATTGGACAAACCAGGCAATGACTCTAAAACAAAGAGTTTTGATAGGAATTAAGAGTGGACTTAGTATCTCCAATGACAACAATTAAGGATTTAAGAAAGGTTTTCCAGTGGAATAGAGCGAAACAAGACTTTGTCTTGTTGATACAATATCTTTAGCTTATAAGTAAGTGGAAGTTCTCACTGACGACCATGCGAGCTGTTACAACCATTAAGTGTTCCAAAATGAAAATAAAAGGATATAGTATTAAATTGATTAAGACTCGCTCAAAGTTAACAGTAGGAATACTGCCTTGGGATAGTTTTCTATAGGCCGTTAATCAGTTTACTACCTACCAAATCCTAAAAATTTCCATAGATCAAAGAAGTTATCAGGACTATACATCCGTAAGATAGTGCGTCTGTACGAAATACCAACTTCAATCTTAGCACCTTTTTCCCGTCTCCAGTTTGATTAAATAATCTGAGAAAACGATTCAGATACTCGCTGATATGCTAAGATCGATAATATTAGCTCAAAGAGTGACATGGAAGAATAACTTCCATCAATCGAATTGTTATAATAATAGTAACAAGTTACGATAGGTAAAACGCCTTACAATGCTTTAAATTTCTTTTTAATAGCTACCTTATTGTTATAAGGTGGGTAAAGGAACAAACTCAGGGTCAGAAACGGTCAGTGAAATAATCGAAATCATACGATAGATCCGAATCGGAATAAAAGAATTTAAAGAAGACAAATGTCTTATGTGTATACTTCAATTTGACCCTTAATAATGTAAAGGAGGATATATAAAAAAAAACTCTTAAAGAGAAACGACATTTTTATGTCAAGTTTAAAACTTCGACAAAGATTTTCATAATTAGCAAATAACTTGGAAAGAATAGTTTCCATTACAAATAGTTATGGCTTTATCGCCAAATTTACAAATGCTTATCTTACGTGTATCTCATTTTGAGAAAGTATTATAAATCGTTTTATGCACAAAGTGTTGTCACTAAGACGTCGGTCTTAAAACCGACCTAAATTATGGAAAAGAACAAAAATGATCTTGAAACGAAAAGCATAAGAATTTAGAAACGAGTCAATGTGTTATTGAGTAGATAAGAAGATCATTAAGACCAAGAAAAGTCACGTGAGAGTTTAACGAAGAATTGAGAAAGGAATACCCCTATCAGTTAAGAGAATAAGCAAATTTCGGGACGAAATTTTTCGCAAGGGGGGTAGGATGTAATGCCCCGTAAATTCCTTACGTTCTAAAAATATTTAAAGTTAATTAAATAAATGGCTTTGCACGCCTAAGTTTACAATTTATGAATTCTAAGACTAACGGTCGAATCCGTTATTAAAAATAAATTACAAAGGTCTGATAGACGGCTACTGTATTTAAGGTTAACGCGTACGAAAAGTTTTTAGTTCGTAAATTAAGAATGGAAAACCGTCTAATTTTTACGTTTACAAAATTGTGATACGAACACGCCGAAAAAGTTTGTTATTAAGTTTTTCCGGACGAAAGTCGGACTATATCGTCCCGAGTTTTTGTCAAAATAAATTTTGTAAATTTATTTCCTAATTAAGTTCATACGTTAGAATTTTTAAGTCAAATCGAATCGCGACAATTTTTGTACCGAGCAACGTTTTTCGTCGTTCGTTTTTCCGTAACGTCGGATCGCGCCGGAAAAACCCGTAACCCCCAAAAATCTGCATGGGCAGCCGACACCCCATCTCCTTGGTGGAGGAATGCATGTTGACTTTGTTGAGTTTAGTGACACCTTAACTACACTTTTCATGTTTTTCAACAAGTTCATCATAACCAAAACTTGAACAAAACAAATCCTTTCCTTCTCTCTCCCCAACCATCGGCTGCACTACCCTTTCCATCTCCATTTTCTTCATCTTCCTCACCTCTATCCACCATTGAAGACTTTCCAAGAACAAGAAGAAAGAATACAAGTCACAATTCATCCAACAAAACTCTATACATCCTTTGTTAATTCTCTAGGTAATGATCTTCTCCACAACTTCATCCAATTAGTTTTCTCTTCTTCTCTTTTTCCATTTTGTTCGAATTTTTTTTAAGGTTTGGTATAGATGTTTTGATCTTAGAATAATGAAATTAGATATATTAGATATGATAATTATGGATTAAAAATGATCAAAACCAAGAATCCTAAAACCTATGTGAATGCAGAATTTTTTTGAGGATTTTGTAGGATTTTTGTTTTTCTTCTTTTGATCATGGATTCATGTTTAATAGATGTTTAATTAGTGTATGGAATGAAAAGGGATTGAAAGCCCTATCTGTTTGTAAGTTTTCAATTAGGATTTTGGATTGAATTTAGGGATTTTTGCATGTTAGTTGATTTTGGAATTGCAAGTGATTAATAGTTGATATAAGAGGTTGATTAGCAAATAAATGTAGTTAATTGGGGAAGAAAATCATCCCCTTAACATCTATATAAAACCAGAAATTTATAGAATAATTATGAGTTTATACATGTTTGATATAAGTGATCATTTGTTAGTTGATTTATGTCGCAAATCATGTTAGTTGATAATAGAAATTAAATGAGAATTTTCTAAAAATGTTTAATGAAACATAAGAGGCAAAGATCACCATATAAACTGAGTTATAATGATTTTAAGATGTGTATGCATGCATGAAAACGGTTCACATTAGACGTAGTTTAACGTCGTAAAATTTGAACAAAAACCGACAACTTTTGAAAATCGTATAAGAGACGAACATTTAGTTGTAACTAAAAATTAAGAAGTCGGATGAGAATTCTAATATGATATTACTGTTTATAATGAAATATAGAACATCTTTCTAGTTGATGTCATAAGCGTTCGAGTTGAAATAATATGGATTATAGTTATAGTCGAGAACTAGAAGACGTTTGGAATTTCTTTGTTGGTTTAGTACTTGGTAGTTGAAATAAGACGTTAGAACGTCGTGCTTTTGAGCGAGTTGAGAAGGATTTTGTCACGTACGGAAGTACGTGATGACTGCCTTGAGAGTCCAGTTTCTAAAAAAAATGAATACGAGAGCTTAAAACGAACCTAAAACGTTATACGTCGAACTTATCAATCAATTAGGGTTTCCACGGCAGTTTTGCGACCCTCGCCGGAAACTGTAATATCTTCCAACTCGTTTATTGGATTTGTGATCCGTAAATTGAAGTGCGAAATAGACTTCATAAGCTTTCTAATGGTATAGGGCTCACCCCCTGTTTCCAAGTCTTCTGTTCTGGACAGCCTCCAGAGTTACTGGACTGTGCAGTGAAATTTCAGTTTCTTGTTTCCTAAGTTGTTTAATTCACAACTTAGTCTCTTTCAAACGTTTAAGCCGTTTTTAGCTAATGAACATCTCCCTACTGACCTTAGAGTCAAGTATAGAACCTTGAGTGATGAAAACCAGTCGAGATCTTATATCTTATCCTTTCATTAAAGAAGTAATAAACGAGAAATTTCATAAGTCGTTCAAGGAACTAAAATATAAATCGCCTAAGTTGATTCTTTCCAACTTAGTTTCTTATAATCCTTAAAGTCGTATTAAGAAATCGAATACCTTCTCTTCTGACCCGAGAGTCGAATATGAGATCTTTCGAGTTCTAAATAAGATTAGTACGAGTCTCGTTTCCCGTTTAAGTAAAACGAATCTAGTAAGCGTGCAAATGCCAAAAGAATAAAATAACTAAATCTTTCTTCGATTCTCTTTCTTCGATTATTCTTTTGCGAACGGTTTTTAAGTATGTTTATTTTACGATGAAGGAGGAAGCCAACTGTAGAGAAAGGACGGAAGATCCCAAGTTGGAAGCTTTTGCTTATAAGTTCTGTATTTTAAAAGGTGGGCTTTTATTATATGAAAATAAAACGTGGGTTTTTCCACAAACCGAAAGTGAAGTTTACAGCTTTGATAATTGTGTTTTATCAACGTGATAATCTTGGCATAAAATGTTTAAGTGTTTTATGTGAGTTCTCTTGTACCTTTCTGAGTTAACCTTCGGGTTTTCCGGAATTTATAGTTAACCGCTAGGATTGTTAACTATTATCGATCGGCTCTGAGTTAGCTATTAAGCGCTTTCCAGAGTTAGTGCACTTTATAACCTGTGGTGTATGTGGTATCCTGTTGAGGGGTAGCCAGCCACGGTGAATTAGCTTTGGTCAAGATTGAGCATAACATACTCTAAAAATGCTTGCGCAAGCTGCTTTATACAAATTAGTCAGAAAAGGTTTAGTAGGCTCGGGCCTTTTCAACAAAACCCCGATGCGCTACGGTTATAAAATGCTAGATTATTTATACTTATGATTATGATTTCGGCATCGTGCCCACTAAGTACGTTTGTACTTAGCCCTGCATTGTTTTCTAAATGTGCAGGTTGAAGCGACGGTGAGCGGCGACGGTTGATGTTGAGTTAAAAGATAGGATGTTTAGTTAGAACCCTTCCGCTGCCAAACTTTGAATTTCTTTGATGTACTTTTGAACAATATTCAGTAGTCTAAGTATGTAAATTTTGAACTTAGTTTCTTTTTATACTTCTGTCGAGTAATCTTTAGGGATTAACTCTTTCTTATTGATATTCAAGTCTTATTCATAGTTTGTCGATGTTTTTCATGTATGTTTAGTCAATTAGCCCCCTTCTTCCCCGCTTCTTTAATCCAACCCCAGTCGCACCCCGGCTTCTGCCGTCCCTCGGGATTTGGGGCTGTGACAGAGGCCTACTTCTCGGCACAACGAGTTAATTTATGACAGATGATGCATACTGTTGATATATATTATGTTTTGACTGCGCGGTCTATTTAAAAGAAAATGTTTTAGCAGCCACAAGTAAAACCGTTTTAAGTTGCTTAAGTACTTGTGATGTTTCGACAAGACAAGTTCAATTGATATAGCTTTAAAGAGCATCTTTCTTCCAAATATTTTCGGCATGTGTTCACTGAGTACGAAGTACTCAGCCCTGCATGTATTTCTAAACGTGCAGGTTGACAGGATGGTGATGGCATGGACGCTTGGTGGTGTGGTGTTTTTGGTTGAGTCGTGTCGGATGTCGGACTGGCATTTGCACGTCCTCATACGTGTGAATGTTGGGATTTGAGTCAAATTTCCGCTGCAACTCTTTTGAAACGAAAGTATGTTGATATACTTTGATACATGTTTTTGATTCCGAGTGATGTGCTCGATGGTTTAAATGCTTGTTGAATTCTTAATCTCGTTGACTTGAAATACTTATCATATCATTGTTGGTATGTGAATTGAAATGCTCGGTTATTGCTTCATTATGTCTTTGATGGTCTTATTCGAGTGCCATTGCTTTTCATTAATGTTTTCTCGAGCATGTTCTCGTATTTGAGTTGATTGTTAGTTGGTTAGGTTGTGTTCTTGTTCGTAAGTCGCACCTCAGAAGTCGGGGTGTGACAACTTTAAAAGTGGGCCTTATTCCTAAGGCTTGGAAACTCAACTGTTTACAGAGAGTCTGCTTAGATACACCAAGAAACTAGAATTCTAGACTCGATCAAGAATGGAGATTATAAGAGGCTAGATAGAAGAAAAGGAGGAGGAATGGACACTCTACTTCTACTGAATCTTCGATTGACACTTGTTCTTGCTTTGCGAGATAGATAATGCTTGAATTGCTTGAATATTTCTTTTCGCGTATGTTCTGTATGCTCACGCATTGTGGAGACCACTATTTATAGAAAGCGAGATCAACTAGCCGTTGGAAAAAGTCATTTGACCTCTGCTAAAAAGAAAGGCACTCCACCAACTCCTCTGCAACTTTTCCCAAAATGGTAACTACAACCCTTATTTTATACAAGTCTCTGTGATCGGTCCATTTATGAAAGGTTACAGATTGTCTTGTACTTTTGAGTAGACTTGAATTTAAATTTAAACAAAACCTAAGTTGCGATTACGGGTTGACAATGACCTAGTTTCTTTGATTGCGGGTTCGAAATGACCTAAGAAAGGGGGTTGGGGAATTTTCCAACTAACAAACCTACAACACAAGAAGTGGAGGTTTTCTACTCTAAGTTTTAGGGACTCGATTTATTATAGTGAGTCTACTTAGAAATAAGCAAGGGATCTGATTTCTAGACTCGAGCAAAAAAATACTTGAGAAAAAGGAAAGAAGCTCAAGGAGGAGGAATGTACTCTCTACGACTTAGTTTCTAGAACTCAAATACTTGCTTGCTGTGAGGAATTTCTTACTTCTAAGAATTTGTGCGCTTAATAAGTTATCTTCTCGTAATGAGGGATGCCTCTATTTATAGAGGGGAGGTCGAAGTAGCCGTTGGAAAGAGCCATTTGACCTCTGCAGCAAAGTATGGCTCCTTACCTAATCTCTGCAAACTTTTCAGAAATGGTAACTGTGAGCCTTGATTTATGCATGTCTTCGTTGTCAGTCCATAAAAGGAAAGTTCCAACCTGTCTTCTGAGTAGATTTGAATTTCGAATTCAAGTTACTTCTTCCTCTTACTCTTCTAAGTCTTCTCCTTCTGACTTCTAAACTTGTGACTTCGACATGGCTGACCACACGTAGTTGCATGCTCAGTTCTGGAGTTGACTGAATTGTCTTCTAACTTGATTCAGGTTGCCTTGAACTTCAGCTGACTTCTTCAGTTTGATCTTGTAACGATAAAATCCTTACGCTTAAATAGTGAGCTCTAGCTAAAGATTAAATAAAGGCACTTCTACTCAGTTGGGGTCAGTTGGGTTGTAGTCAATGGGTCAGCTCCGGGTCGGAACCATCAAGATAGACGGGATAATTGCGAAGTGGTGGTTCAACATTTTTTTTTCTTAATTTTATGTTGAACTTACAATGTAGGGTATTTAGTTTCATCTTATAGATAATCTACAAATTTATTTTCCTTTTCAAAATTTATGTGGAACAAGGAGTATTTTCAATGAAAATGATTGATCTCAATTTTCATACAAAATTGACGTGGGACAATCTCTTTGAGAGATAAATACATTTTTGGCCATGTCGGTTTTGTAGAAGAATATAGCTTTGAAAATTATCGAAAGGAATATATTATATTAGAGTTTTTAACAGACATAACTATATGAGTTTGAGACGTAAACATGTGGTAAAATTACTTTTGAATTGAATTTGAGATGTGTTCAAGGGAATATAGATTCTATACGAGTTAATAGATTGCATAATTGTGATTTAACCCTAAAATAATTACCAAATAATATTTTTCTTAATCTATCACATATTAGTACTATCTAATAATTTTAATATAATTTTCCGTCAATTTTCGATGGATTATACGCTAGTTTAATATACACACAATATATTAATAAAAAATGACGTATTCTATGTCTTTTACCTAATGTTTTATTATATTTATTTTTTAGTATAACCTACTCCCTCCGTTCACAAAATGATGCCGCATTTGGTGTCCAACACGGAGATCAATAAAGCTAATAAAGTTGTTTTGAGTGGGATAAAAGTTAGAAAGTAGGAGTAGTGAGATAATGTCAAAAAAAAACAACGGTGATGACAAAAAAGAGATGATATTGATCAAAAAGTAGGAATAAAGTTGTCAGGATGATAAAAAAGTAGAAATAAAGTTTATGTGAGGTGGGGTCATCAACGGCAAGGGGTAGTGATTTTAATAAAGTAACGAGGGTATGTTGGTAAAAATAATGAAATAGGGCATCATTTGGTGAACACAAATAAGGGATTAAACAGGGCATCATTTCGTGAGTGGAGGGAGTATTAAAAATGTTACTCTCTCCGTCCCGTTAATAATGGCATAACTTTTATTTTTATTTTGGGGAAAAAGTCACTGATTTTTTATTCATAATCACAAACACATGGAACAAAGAGAAGATCCTCCACATTAGACGAAAGTCCATCCTGCACATACGTACAAGGAAAAAATTTAGACATTATAGCTAAATTGTGAGCCACAATATTAGCATCACGTCTTCTAAACTTGACTCGAAAACTAGGGTATGGTTAAATTAGAAGCCTACAATTATTGATGATAACTCAAAATTCAAACCATCTGTATCATAAGACGCAAGAGCGTCGACTACCAATTTGCTGTTAGAAATAAACTCCACATAAAATTACATGATGGTCCCGGTAACGAGTAACTGGTGTATAGGGAAGGGGGGAATTCACCAGTAGCAATTTTTTCTTGTAAATCTTTTTTGAAGAGTTAAACGGCTCTGTTTAGTTCGCTCTACGACTGAGAAAGACAGTCAGAGCTGGTCACACAGTCAGGTGCACAACTGACTTCTTTGATTGATGGTCAGCTGTGTAATCGTGACTGAGATTTCAAAGAGTTAAGCAGTGCGAAAGTTGGTGGAATTGAAGCTCGTTACTTAAACTGAAATCCTTTAAAATAGGGGAGGGTCAAGTTCCCAAAACACTTAGTGCAATTTTCACAACCCCAAATATATATGCAAGGTCAGTTAGTTAGTAAACTTAAAGTCTGTACTGAAAATAAATAATACAGTATTTTTACGTGGTTCGGAGATCGATCTCCTACGTCCACAACTTTCTTTACGGGGAAGTAATTCCACTAGATAAGCTTATGTGTGCTTATCAAACGTTTAGTTTGGTTTGCAGGGACCAAACAGCTTAACCTGTTCGATTACAGGTTCGAACAAAACCTTACAACACTTTTGCGGGCAAATGTACAGCCTAGTCTTAGATTGCGGGTTCTAAGGGATCTAGTTTCTTTGACAAATTATCAGGTCTAAACTCATAGGACACCTAGCAAAGAAAGAAGAAGTGGTAGACCCTTCGCCCACCGGCTTTTTCCCTCTTTTTTTTTTATATCATTTATCATTCCTTAAGTCCCATAGGTTTGATCCGCAAAGGCAGAAGAGTCAGCTCATTACTTGAGAAGCGGAATTATGATCATATTCGGGGAATCCTCCTTAATAGACGAAATATTCCTATCTAATGGTTAGGATGCTAGGCTGCTCCCCGTCCCGGACGAATGCCTTAACTCTTCTATATAGCCCAATAATAAATGGGGGTCTTTAGTTGGAGCAGCTCTTGCTTTGATGGCTTCGTTTATTGATGGTTCGTTTAGCGTGGGCCCGCCCCCCAAACCCCCGGCAACCAGGCAACTCTTTCCAATGCTATAACCATGTCTACCGAACTTTCTCAGTAGATTTGGTGAAGGGAAGAAACAAGGAACTCGAACTCTTCTACAATCAAGTACCAAGGGCTTTAGCCGAACAAAGGACAACTTGGCATCACACCGCGTATTAGTTCGAGCGTTGAGCTTCAATAGATGCCCTGACAGGAAGCTTTGCGGATTCAAAGAAAGACCTGGGGTTTGGGGGTTTGGGGTTTTTCCAACTATGAAGCCTTCTATACTTAGAAAAGTGGACGCTTCTTCCTAAGGCTTAGAGACTCAAATCTGGTACAGAGAGTCTGCTTAGAAACTATGCAAGAACCTATGAATCTAGACTTGATCAAAGAATGTGGATTCTGATAGGCTAAAAGGAAGAACAAGAGGAGATATGGACACTCAACTTCTACTTGTTCTTCAACTGACTTGTTCTTGCTTAGAGAGCGTGATTCTGCTTGAATACTCTTTTTGCTTCTTTACACGTGTTTGCTCTCTCTCTTTCTGTTGTGTTGTGGAGACCTCTATATAGAGAGAAAGATCAAATTAGCCATTGAAAAGAGTCGTTTGATCTCTGCCAAAAGCATGACACTCCAACTACTCCACTGCAAACTTTCCTAAAAAGGTAACCGCGACCATCGCTTTTTGCATGTCTGTGTGGTTGGTCCATTGATAGTAAGTTACAGGCTGTCTTGTACTTCCGAGTAGATTTGAATTTGAAATTCAACTCTTCTTTTTTCATCGTCTTCAAAGTCTTCGCTTTTTAGCTTTGGGACTTGTGACTTCGACACAACTGCTTGACATGCATAAGTTGCACGGTTCAGTTATGGAGTCAACTCAGTTGTGGTCTAACTGCCCAAGTTCTTCTCATACTGTCTTCTTCAGTTTGACTGACTTCTTCTGTTTGTTCATGTAAAGATAAAATCCCTACGCTCAAATAATAAGCTCTAGCTAAGTTCAGACTGACGGCTTCATCTACTCGGTTAGGGTTAGTTAGGTTCTGGAATAAATCAAAACCTTTACAAATATTCCCAACAATATCTTTCACTTGGTCCAAGAGAGGGCTTCAATTAAGTCGATTACCTTCTCTTCGTCAACTCACAAGCACCCATGCATAGTCTTAATTTGTGCCTGCACAAACTTCACCTTCTCATTTTACAAGATCATGCCTACACCCATTGTATTGGATTCAGCAAAAAGCAGCATCAACACCACACCGCATCCAACCAGGATGCAAATTATGCCACCCTGCGCAGAGCTTTGCCGAGACTTACAAACTTTCGTCCCTTTTGGAACCATAACAACTACTCCCTCTGTCCCGTCATTATTGGTCTGTATTCCTTTTTGGGTTGTCTCATTATTCTTGTCCTATTTCTTTTTTTAAAAATAATTAGGAGATCCTTAGGGTCCAATTAATTTGTTAAGTAACTCAATTTACACTTTTCATCCTACTTTTTCACTTCATCTTCCGTGTCATTCACTATTCCTCCTCTCTCTACCCACTTTATTTCTCTATTAACTCTCTCTCTACTCATTTTATTTCACTTTAAAAACTCCACTAAACATATCTTCTACTCTTAATTATTTTCTCTTTAAACCCCATATCCAAAAGAAATAAGTCAAGCCTAGTAGGATGGAGAGAGTATTTATACTAATAGCATTAAACAAGACCTAATCCTGGTTGCAATGCCACAAGGCCCATATATGGACTGTACGGACTACCAAAATCATACTCTAATGTCCAATACTTTGAGGCTTCATATCTCTAATTACTATGTATGTGGCTACTAAAATTTCATTTACCTTTCATTTTCGAAATCCTTGTAGTCGATATATATTCATCATACAAGAGGCCCCTCTCAAGGCTTCTTCCAACTCTTAAATCAATCTCGATCGTAATAATTAAAATAAATGTAGTTTAAACCACGTAAATCTTCATCTCGAAGGTTCCTAAATTGCTAAATTAATGACAAAAAGAAAAGGCTGGATCGTGATGGACTTTTCCTGCAAACTTTTACACACGAGAAGCTTCTGACAATAAATATCCACATTATTCTTGTTGGAGTTAGTTGCGCAGAAAATTATTTGACATATAATTAATGGTATGTAGCATGGTCAAGATTGGACCGGATCAGCCCGGGTCAAATCGGGTTAATCCGTTGATTTTTTTTTCGATTTTTTTTTGGATTTCTTTTTTGGTCAGACCATATTCACCGCATCATGCATTCATATGCACCACACTATACAACGAGATACACCACTAAGTGCATTGAGATGCAACATTTTTTTTTACTGTCAGTCCATATGCATCTCAATGTATTTAGTGGTACATCTCATTATACAGTATGATGCATATGAATATATGGTGCGGTGCATATGACCTGACCGTAAAAAAAATAAATGAAAAAATAAAAAAATAAAAAATTCGGTGCATCTCAATGCATCTAGTGGTGCATCTCATCACACTGTGTGGTGCATATGAATGCATGATGGGGTGCATATGGTCTGACAGTAATAAAAAAAAAAATCAACGGGTTGACCCAGTTTGACCCCCTTTGACCAGGATCAAATCTTGACCATCCATTATGTAAAGATGTGTGGTTGAGAGTAATTCTCATTTTTTAGGATAAGGAGGTTTTTCACTAGAAAACATCCCTATATATATAGAGTTATATTTTATTTAAAAACACTTCTTATCCTAAAAAATGAGAATTGATCTTATCCAATGATTTAGGAGGGATGGATGGTCAAGATTGAACCGGGTCAACCCGTTGACTTTTTTTTCGATTTTTTTATCGTCAGGTCATATGCACCGTACTATGCATTCATATGCACCACACTATATAATAAGATGCACCACTAAGTGCATTGAGATGCAATATATTTTCGAATTCTTATTTTGGTCCTTTTTTTTACGGTCAGGCCACCACACCATGTATTCACATGCACCACTAAGTGCATTAAGATGCAACATATTTTCGATTTTTTCGGTTTATTTTTAATTTTCAGATTAATTTTTCCCCCGTTTTTTTGTTTGCCGCTTCTTCTTTGGTCAAAATTTGAAACTGAGAAGTTTACTGGGAAAATTGATTTTGTGCTATGGAGAATTAAGATGAAAGCCATCTTGATTCAGCAAGGTCTCGCAGACACATTGAAGGGCGACAAACTGCTCAAGGAAGGAGAAGATAAGGAGAAGCAGGTTGAGATGTTGCAGAAAGCGCATTGCACCATTATCCTGTGTCTTGGGGACAAAGTGCTTCGCAAAGTAGCAAAAGAAGATTCTATGTGGTTGAAATTGGAAAAGCTGTACATGACGAAATCACTCGCAAATCGATTATACATGAAGCAGCGGTTGTATTCATATAAGATCGAGGAGGATAAAAATATGATGGATCAGTTGGATGAATTTGTTGGAAAAATTGGTAAAAGGTTTCGAACGATTCCAAAACCCCAACTGAGTAGATGAATGCCTTTACTCTAATCTTAGCTAGAGCTCACTGTTTGAGCGTAAGAATTTTATCTTTACATGTATCAAGCAGAAGAAGTCAGCCGGGCTGAAGAATGAAGTTCGTGAAGAACTCATCTGAGGCACAAACTCAGTTGAGATACAAAGTCAGTTGAGACCCAAACTCAGCTGACTCCCAAACTTAGACATCAACCTCAATTGAAGCACGGACTCAGTTAGACAACAGCTCAGTTGACTCCTCAACTGACCTACACAGCTGAAGGCATGCAGTTCCAGCGTGAAGAGAAGTTGTGTTGAAGTCAGACGTCGCGAAACGGAGAAGAGAAGACTTTGAAGACGGAAGAGTTGCAGTCCAGATTCAAATCTACTTAGAAACACAAGTCAGCTGGAAAACTTACCATAAATGAGCCGACAACAGCGACGTGCAAAAAGCAACGCTCGCAATTTTCATTTTAGGAAAGTTTCCAAAAAAGCAGGTGGAGTTCCATACTTTTGGTAGAGGATAAACGACTCTTTCTAATAGCTAGTTTGATCTCTCTCTATAAATAGAGGCCTCCACACCAAAGCTCAGGGCAGACACAAGAGTAGTGAACTAAAAAAAAGAGAGATAAAATCAAGAGTGAAGTCGCCATAGCAAACCACCTCTCTCTTCAGCAAGAAGATCTCAGCCGGAGTCCAGTTGAAGTAGAGTGTTCAATCCTCCTCATGTTCTTCCAGCTAGCCTCTCAGAAAGCCCTTTCTTTGATCGAGTCTAGAGTTTAGGTTCTTGTTTTACTTGTGTCTGACCAGACTGTCTCCCAAGAGATCGAGTCTGTAGCCTTAGATTGAAGCCTCCACTTCCCTTAGTGTTGAAGGCTTCTAGTCCAGGACCAGCCAGCTCCCCAATTCATCCTTCATCTCCAACTGAGGATCGAACTGCACCAGAAGTCAAAACACCAAGTTCGGCACCTCCAACAGCTCCAAGACCGGACTATTCCATCACTATGCTCAAATCTACAAGGCGAGCTTGGAAGCACAAATGATGGTATGAAGACTACGTTAAAGATCCAGTGATAGAAAATCTACAAGCTAGCGTCCGAACTAGAAGATTAGCTCAAGTTGTAGATCCCACAGCTTACGTTCCAACTCATCCAAATCGATCAGGAACCCCAACTGAGGATGATGAACCAACTTTGGAAGCATAATATGGTGACGAGCTCAGGATACTAGGAAAGCTGGAGCAATCAGGAGATGTAAGCATGATTACATGCTTTGTAGGAGACGTGCCTGAACCCAAGAACATCTTAGAAGCTTTACGATGCATCTACTGGACTCAAGCATGCAAGAAGAGCTAAACGAGTTCCTTAGAAACTGCGTATGAGAACTTGTTGAAAGACCTGAAGGAGTCAAGGTGATTGGCATGAAGTGGATATTCAAGAATAAGCGAGACGCCATTAGATGTGTGGTGAGAAACAAAGCTAGACTGGTAGCTCAATGATATTGCCAGCAAAAAGGAATAGATATTGAAGACTCCTTCGTCCCAGTTGCTCGTCTGGAAGCAATTAGGATTTTCCTAGCCTACGTCGCCTTCCACAAGTTCAAGGTGTATAATATAGATGTGAAGTGCGCATTTCTCAATGGCGACATTAAAGAAGATGTTTTTGTAGCACAGCCTCCCGGTTTTAAAACTGGTGATGGCAGAGTCTACAAACTGAAGAAAGCCATTTACAGACTAACATAGGCTCCGCGCGCATGGTACAAAATGATGTGCAGATTTCTACTGGCATCAGGATTCATCCGAGGCTCAGTCGACAAAACTTTATTCACCATCAAAGTTGGAGAAGATATCTTGTTGGTTCAAATATATGTTGACGACATCATATTTGGATCCATATCTGAAGATCTGTGCAAGAAATTCTCCCAGCTCATGAAGGAAAAGTTTGAGATGTCCATGATGGGATAGATGAATTATTTCCTTGGGCTGCAGGTGAAGCAGTCGCCAGAAGGAATTTTCATCAATCAGTCCAAGTACACAAAGGAGCTAATCTCCAAGTATGGACTAAACTCAAGCCGAACAATAAAAATCCCAATGAACACCAACTGGAAGATCGAGTTTGGCAAGAAAGGGAAGCTCATCGATGCAAAGATGTACAAAGGGATTATCGGCTCGCTGTTGTATCTAACTAGTAGTCGACCAGACATTTCCTACGCAGTTGGAGTTTGTGCAAGATTTCAAGTTGAGCCTAGGGAAGCTCACTTGCACGCAGCCATGAATATCATCAAGTATCTCAAAGGAACAGTTCATATGGGATTGTGGTACCCAACTGATGATAACATTGAACTGATCAGCTACTCAGATGCAGACCTAGCTGGAGACAGGGTTGATAGGAAATCAACCTCAGGATATTGTCAGTTCATGGAAAGAAAATTAGTTTCCTGGTTTTTGAAGAAGCAAGTATATGTAGCCACCTCCACAACTGAATCAGAGTACATGGCAACTGGAAGCTGCTGCATGCAAGTTCTCTGGCTGAAGCAACAGCTGAGAGATTATGAAGTGGAGACAGGCCAAGTACCCATCTTCTGTGACAACTCAAGTGCTATAGCTATCACGGTAAATCCAATTAACCATTCCAAGACAAAAAAGCACATCGACATCCGACATCACTTCATCCGTGATCAAGTCAAAAAGAAGGACGTCATTGTTGAGAAAAATTCACACTGGCATTAAGAGAGCTGATATTTTCACAAAGCCTTTGGTGGAAGCTCGATTCAAGATGATGTGTCAACTCCTTGCATTCTCAACCCAACCGACGATGAAGCCATCCATATGGAGATCAAAAGTTGAGGGAGAATCTTAACTTGAGGGAGAATTGTGTGAGTACGCTTTCCCATTCAGTCCAGCTATCGATGGAGTCAAACCTCAACTGAACTGACGACTTGAGTCTGTTGAGTGTAAGCTGAGTAAATGAGACAGTCGAGATCCACACCGACTGAGCGGTACTATGATAACTTGTTCCTCTTTGCTAAGGTGGGTGTTTTGAAATTAATTCAAACATCTGTTACAAGTTATTCACATTAAATTAGCCAAGCGGTCACATTCATTGGAAAGCTAGTCTAGTCTCATAGACCATGCTTTTAGATCGCGATTAGGCTGACATAGTGTTACCTAATCTCCTCACACGCACACCCCATGACGCGCTCCATCACCGTCATTTCTGGGAGCAGCTTTTTTTGAAACAGCACATTGAAATGTGCCGTTTATCTCGAAGAAACTGCACGATTTGATCTGAACCATTAATTCTGATCTCATCCCCCCTATAAATCGGGGGCTTTGCAATTCAGATTGTATATCAACCAGAGATTGTATCTCAACAACTCCAAGATTTTATGCCTTTCTCTCATGAAATTTTTGCTTTGTGGTTTTCTCTCTTGCTAGGGTTTATCTTCCTCTTCAGAAAAACCTACCAGATCGAGAATATGCCTTTCCACTTTATAAATTGGAACTCTTTTCCCGTCAGCCCTGAATAAGTGAGTCAATCGGTTTAGCAAGAATGCTATGTTCATGGCTACATGAGACGCAGACGCTTCAAAGGTCGCCTGAAGATGTGGGGGAATCGTGGTATCAACCAGCTTATGCGGATCACTGAGGTGTTCATCCAATTACATATCCAGGTGAAGATCTGCAACCCCACGTCACGTGAAGAGGTCGAAAATAATCTGTGTATTAGGTGTCCCGATCGGTCCTAGGTATTCCCTCATGAGACTATGCCGTACAAGGTCATCCTCATCGGCAAATTAGTCTCAGTCGAGCTTCCTTCCACCGAATCGTTGAAGAAATAGGTGCAACCTGGAATGCCTCCTGCAAACCTTGTCCTTCCTTTACTTTTTGCTGATTCCAAAAAGGGGGAAGAAGTTGGCTAACTCTTGTTTAGAGTCCTGCTGTGTCAGTACCCCAGCAGGAAGGCCAGCAGGAAGGTCGGCAGGAATGGATATCATAAAGGCTCAAGGGGAGTGCTGAATGGTTATCAAGCGCCTTGGAAAGTTGCTTGAGGCGTTCAATCAGACCTGACCTCGGCCTCGAGCCTTCAGAGAAGCGAGGAAGAAGAAGACCAAGGCTAATGAGGAGAAGGTTGACGAAGTAATTAAAGTCTCGCCCCGTGGCTCGAGACAGGTATTCAATGTGAAAGCTAAATACCTTCTACTGATGTCAGCTCAGCCTTGGAAGTAGCTGAAGACCCTCGTCAGGGAGGTAGAGGAGAAGAAGATGAAGACCTAGAGTAGGTTAAAACTTAGGACTGTAGTTTAGCAAGAACTCAGTTGTAACTGTAATCTCTCCCTAATTTGTTATCTGTAATAACAAGTTGTTGGTTATTAAAGGTCTTCAGTTATTGATATCACTTCATGACAACCATCTCGTTGTCCAAGTTTGAGGTCAATCTTTTTATTTGTTTTTTCTTGTGCTAACCCCTTTCCTCTTATAGATTAGAATTGAGTTTATCTTTTAGTCTTCTTGGTATCAGTTTATGGTATCAGTTAGGAAAGTTAGGTGATGCCAGTTAGGGTTTTAGCATCATCAAAAAGGGAAAAATTGTTTGCAAAATTAGTAAAAGGTTTCGAACGATTCCCAAACTCCATCTGATCCTAACCGAGTAGATGAATGCCTTTAGTCTGATCTTAGCTAGAGCTCACTCTTTGAGCGTAAGGATTTTATCTTTACAGGTATCAAGCAAAAAAAAGTCAGTCGGACTGAAGAAGGAAGTTTTGAAGAACACAGTTGAGCCCCAAACTCAGCTGAGATGCAAAGTCAGTTGAGACCCAAACTTAGTTGACTCCCAAACTCAGTTGAGATCTCACCTCAACTGAAGCACGGACTCAGTTGGACAGCAGCTCAGTTGACTCCTCAACTGACCCACGCAGCTGAAGGCATGCAGTTCCAGTGTAAAGTAAAGTTGTGTTGAAGTCAAATGTCGCGAGCGGAGAAGATAAGACTTTGAAGATGCTGAAGACGGAAAAGTTGCAGTCCAGATTCAAATCTACTCGGAAGCACAAGTCAATTGGAAAATTTACCATAAATGGGCCGACAACGGCGACGTGCAAAGAGCAACGCTCGCAATTTCTATTTTAGAAAATTTTCCAGAAAAGCAGGTGGAGTGCCATGTTTTTGGCAGAGGACAAACGACTCTTTCCAATGGCTAGTTTGATCTCCCTCTATAAATAAAGGTCTCCACACCAAAGCTCAGGGCAGACACAAGAGTAGAGAATAAAAAAAGAGAGATAAAACCAAGAGCGAAGTAGCCGCAGCAGATCACCTCTCTCTTTAGCAAGAATACCTCAGCCAGAGTCCAGTCGAAGTAGAGTGTTCAAGCCTTTTCATGTTCTTTCATCTAGCCTCTCAGAAAGCCCTTTCTTTGATCGAGTCTAGAGTTTAGGTTCTTGCTTAACTTGTGTCTGACCAGACTCTCTCCCAAGAGATCGTGTTTATAGCCTTAGGTTGAAGCCTCCACTTCCCGCAGTGTTGAAGGCTTCCCAGTTGGAAAATCCCCAACCCCCAACCCGTAGGTCCGACTTTGAACCTGGAATCAAAGTCACTAGGTCCCTTTGAACCCGTAAACAAAGACCGAGTCCCATTGAACTTGTAATCAAAGACTAGGTCCCTTAGAACCTGGAATCCAAGATTAGGTCCCTTACAACCCAGAATCTAAGATCTAGATTGTGCACTTTCCTGGAAAAGTGTTGTAAGGTCTTGTTCGAACCCGTACTCGAACTGGTTAGGTTTGCTTGGAACCAATAATCCAAGTGGGGCATTTGGTAAGCATGCTTAAGCTTATCTAGTGGATTAATTCCCCGAAAAGAAAGTCGTGGACGTAGGAGGTCAATATCTGAACCACGTTAAAATACTGTGTACTTTACCTTCTGCATTTACATTCAGTATTTTACATTCAGTTTACCTAACCAACTGACCTAGCATATTGCATACAAATTGTATATTTACAAACTGCACTAAATTTGGAAACTTGACCTTTCTTGTTTTCACAAAGGTTTCAATTTTTGTAACGAGTCTAAACTCCACCATCTTCCCAATGCAAAACTGTTTTAAACCCTCAGTTGGTGCATACAGCTGACCTTCAGGCATAGGAGCCAGCTGTGCTACTAACTGTGTGATCAGCTCCAACTGAGCAACTCAGTTGTAGAGCTGCTCCAACTGATTTTCCAGTTGTCAAGCCAACTGACCCGAGCAATATAACTCAGTGAAAAGACTTTGAGCAAAATGAGAATTTCTACTGGTGTATTTCTCCCCTCCCCTTCCCCCCGACACCAGATACTCATTACCTGGACCATTAGATTTCAACAAAGCTTTGGATGATCTGGCAAATGTTGAGGTAACTTTAGAAGATGAGGATAAGGCAATTCTGTTATTAAATGCTTTACCAAAATCTTTTGATCATCTAAGGGATACCATGTTGTATGGTAGAGAAACTTCCATTACTCTTGAGGAGGTTGAGAATGCTCTCAGATCAAAGCAGTTACAAAAAGAGGTAGAGTCTAAGAAAGATTATGTGAATGAGAGTTTGAATGTCAAAGGAAAATTCAATAAGAATAAGACAAAGAAGCCTTTGAAGGAGACAAAGAAAGTTTCTCAATCGAAGGGGAAAGAGGAAGACAACAAAGACACAAGGAAGTGTCGTTATTGCAAGATGCCAGGCCATATCTGCAAGGAGTGTTATACTTGGAAGAGAAAATAGTCTGCATAGGGAAATGTTACAAATACAGTTGATAATGTGGAGCAGGCTCAAGGTGGAGAGGTGTTCAATGTAATGTTAGCACCTACACTTGAGGGCTGGATTCTTGATAGTAGATGTACATTTCACATGTGCCCCAACAAAGCCTGGTTTCTGGATTTGCAGCTTGTAGATCTTGGCTCAGTGATTTTGGGAAACAACCATGTGTACTAAAAGGTATAGGCTCTGTCAAGTTACAAACAAAGGATGGAGCAATGAAGGTCTTGACAGAGGTTAGGTACATTCCTAATCTTAAACGAAATTTAATTTCTCTTGGTTTATTAGAGTGTAAAGGCTATTGGTTTAGTTCTATTGGTGGTAAAATGACAATTCACAAAGACTTTAGTATAATCTTAGAAGACATTAAAAGGAATAGTGTGTATTACCTTCTTGCAAATATTGTTGTTGGTGAATCTGATGCAACTCTTCGTAATGAATCTAGATTATGGCATGTTAGACTTGGTCATGTGAGTGAGAGAGGCTTAAATCAATTAACTAAGCATGGAATCTTGAAACTTACTGATCATTATAAGCTGAAATCATGTGAGGAGTGTGTTCTTGGCAAAAACACTAAATTGACATTTCAACTAGTAAATTGTCTACTTCTATGCCTCTTGAATATATGCATAGTGTTTTATGGGGACCATCTAAGACTGAAACTCTAGGTGGAGCTAGATATTTTATGTCTTTCATTGATGATTTCTCTAGAAAAGTATGGTTATATGTGATTAAACATAAAAGTGATGCTTTTAACAAGTTTGTTGAGCGGTGCAGTGTAGTTGAAAATGAAAAGAATTGCAGGGTAAAGTGCTTGAGGACTGACAACGGATTGGAGTTTCTATCTACTGAGTTTCAAGAATTTTGCAGATCAAAAGGAATTAAGAGGCATAGAACTGTACGTGGAACTCCATAGTAAAATGGCTTAGTAGAGAGAATGAACAGGGCCCTGCTTGAATGGGTGAGGTGTATGCTTGCTGGATCAAGTTTACCAAGCAAGTTCTGGGGTGAAGCTGTTGCTACAGCTTGCTATTTGATCAATAAATGTCGTTCAACAGCTTTGAAGTTTCTTACATCTGAAGAGAAGTGGAATGGGAAACCTGCAGATTATTCATACTTGAGGAGTTTTAGTTGCTTGGCTTATGTTCACATCAAACAAGACAAGCTGAAGCCAAGGGCTCTAAGATGTGTGATGATAGGCTATCCAGATGGTGTTAAAGGATATAAATTGTGGTGCATAGAACCTGATATGAAGAAGGTTATAATTAGCAGAGATGTAGTTTTCAGAGAAGTGGTGATGCCTCTCTTGAGAGATAGAGCTATTGTGCTTAATGAGTTACCTGATACAGGAGTTGAGGTGGAGCATTTTGATCTTAATGCTAACAGAGATGAGAGTTATTTTGATAAGGAAGTAACAAAGCCATCTGTGAAGGAAGTAGAATCATGTCCAAGTAATAGAAATGATCTCAGTAGTTATCAGCTTGCAAGAGACAGAGTGAGGAGAGATATTCATCCACCTAATTGATTTGAACATGTTGATATGAATTCTAATGCACTATATGTGGCAGAAGAAATAACCTATCAAGAGCCTAATAGCTATAAAGAAGCTATAACATGTTCTGAAAAGGAGCATTGGATTCAGGCTATGAAGGAGGAATTAGAATCTCTCTTGAAGAACAAGACTTGGGTGCTTGTTGAGAAACCAACAACCCAGAAATGTGTTAGCTGTAGATGGTTGTTTAAGAAGAAGGTTGAAGTCCTAAGTGGCAAGGAAACCATCATGTATAAAGCTAGGCTGGTTGCAAGGTGATTTTCTCAAAGAGAAAGTATTGATTTTACAAAGATTTTCTCACCAGTTGTGAAGCATTGCTCTATCACACTATTGTTAGCTATAGTGGCTCAAATGGATTTAGAGCTACAGCAATTAGATGTTAAAACTGCTTTCTTAAATGACGACTTAGAAGCAACAATATATATGAGTTAGCCAGAGGAATTTGTTCTACCAGGAGATGAGTCTAAAGTATGTTTGTTGAAGAAATCTCTTTATGGACTGAAGCAAAGTCCTAGGCAATGGAATAAGAGGTTTAATGAGCATATGCTGAGTATTGGATTCAAGAGATCTCTATATGATAAATGTGTTTATTTCAAGGAAGCTGCTAATTCTAGTATTGTGTATTTATTACTATATGTCGATGATATGTTGGGGGCCAGTAAACACAAGACAGAAATACAACAAGTGAGAAAGATTTGATGGCTGAATTTGACATGAAAGATCCTGGATGTGCCAGGAGGGTTTTGGGCATGGATATCACTAGAGACAAGAAAGTAGGAAGTTTGAAGCTCGTTCAGACTGATTACTTGAGAAAAGTATTGAGGAAATTTAAGATGCATCTAGCTAAGGAAATGAGTACACCATTAGCCCAGCATGTAAAGTTATAAGAAGATCAACAGCAAAAGACAAAAGCTGAGATTGAAGAAATGAGCAGAGTTCCTTATGCTAATGTTGTAGGAAGTATTATGTATAGTATGATCTGCACAAGGCCAAACTTGGCTCAATCTATTAGTGTGGCCAATAGGTTTATGGCAAATCCTAGAAGATCACATTGGGAAGCTTTGAAGTGGATCATGAGATATCTTAAGTCTACTTCGGATCTTGGACTTGTATACAATGCAAGTGGTGATAACTCAAGTTAATCTTTAGTTGGTTTGTGGATTCAGATTATGCTTCAAACATTGATACAAGGAAGTCTCAGTCTGGCTATGTGTTTACTCTGTTTGGAACATCAATGAGCTGGAGATCGGTGCTTCAATTAGTTGTTGCATTATCCACAACCGAGGCTAAGTACATGGCACTGACTAAAGCAGGAAGAAGGAATTTGGCTCAAAGGAATTCTAAGTGAGTTTGGAATTGATCGAGATGTTGTTACACCTAAGAAATGTGTATTAATCTCGCTAAGAAGGGCGGTGCACTGACGAAAATGTGTACTAATCTCGCTAAGAATTTGGGTTCTGGTGAAAATAGCCCTTAAAGTGAGAAATAGGAATAAATCTGGACCACACATCACAAAAAAAGAGCAGGCGCGTGGCTTTACGCGCGGCTCACGCGCCAATTTTGTTTTTTTTTTTAGCGATTTTTTTCTTAAAATACGGTGCATCTAGATACACTGTGTGGTGCATCTGGTTACACATTGTGGTGCATGTCCGATTTTTTTTCAGTTTTTTTTTAAGATTTTTTTTCTCGGCTCCGATTTTACGGCTCCACCTTCGCTCCGATTACTAATATAAGGATAATCTTCGGGAAACCATTTGGATTTTTTGGCTCGCTCCGAGGCCTTCGGCTCCCCTCGCTCGAATCTTGACCAAAGAAGAAGCTGCAAACCAAAAAATATTTTTGTAAAGCATAGTGCATTTCCTTACACCTAGTGGTGCATCTGATTACATTGTCCCGTGCATATCAGTACACGTAGTGGTGCATCTCATGAACCACAATGTAGTAGATGCACCACACTTTACAATGAGATGCACACAACGTGAAACTAGATGCACCATACGTTGACATGAGATGCACCCAGCTTTATGGAAAAATCAAACCTTAAAAAAAATGAAATTTGAAAAAAAAAAAAGCAAATGGAAATTTTTCGTCCGAATGCACCGCCTTTCTTAGCGAGATGCACTAGATGAATGACTGAGATTGATTCTCATTTCTTAGGATAAGGGATATTCTTATATAATCCTAATCCTATATATATATATATATATATTATTTTAGTGACGACCATACAACCACTATTCAAAGTGCATACTCAGTGAAATAAATTATACCTAGAACAATTAGTCCGACAAATTCAACCTATATAAGGCATTGGTGCGCGACCTCTATTATCAACTCTTCAAAGTTTATCGCTTGATGCACTGAGTGAAATAACGTTAGAAATAAGGCGATTCCTAAGTGACAAGCAATAGTTAGTGACAACCTAATAGATTCTCTTCTAGGAACACACGTATCATCACATATATTTCCACAATTTGCGCATTGCATTGTTCAACTTATATGGCTTTATTTCGAACCATATACTAACTTCGTTAGTTTCTCAATTTTATTTTATTTTTACATTCTTTATTTTCTAGCCTACTAAATACCAAGCATAACTTCATTGAATTAACCCAGTAATCGCTACAAATATAATGATGTCACAGCCTGCAATCCGGTGTGTAGGAATGACCAGACTCCATTGGGGTGTGAAGGTGAAACCATCAAATAAACTTGACTCAACAAGGGTTCATGCTCGAGAATAAGGGTAATCGATAATAAACATTATCAAATATCAACATACTTTCAAGGAATTTTCGAAATAAAGGAGCACAAATAATTTACATCAGCTTCAAAATATAATAAGTATTTTGGGAATCCAAGTCATGCAGGATCAATAAAAAGACAAACAAGGAATTGTTTTGAGCACACAGCTCATAGTAACGAAATTCGAGCATGCAATCAAAGACAACAGAATAACAGTGTTGCAGCGGAACATAAACAACAACATCAAGTTCAAAGGCTATATGTATGAAGACACATAACCTTAAGCTAAACTTCCAAAATAGATTTATATTAACAATGAGCCGCTCAAACACACAATGTCCTCCTAAACCAAGCTAACCTGCACGTTTTTGAAATAACATGCAGGGCGTGAGTACTTCGTACTCAGTGAACACATGCCAAAAATATTTGAAACTCTACTCATTAGAGCTATAGGATTAGACTTGCCTCTTTTTGCTACATCACAAGGGTTAAATGTATATTCTTTAAAACCAATTTACCACTTGTGACAAGCATTAAAACATTTTCATACTTTTCTGAAATCGGCATGCCATTTACTTAGGTATGAATTAATCTACAGCTTTATCTTTCTGTGGTGTTGAGAAGTAGGCCTCCTCCTCGAACACCGTGACCGGCCCAACCGAAACAAGGCTCACAGTCACCTTAATTAATGCATGCATTGTCCCGTATCTTACAGGACCTTTATCCCGTGCGTCCACAAGACCTTTGTCCCGTGCGTCCACTGGACCTTTAATAACTTTAACACGTAGATGATTCCATACCAAAACATTTAAACATTTAGGCAAGTCAATCAATTTAAAAAGCGCACGTAATACATAAATAGTATACGCATTCATCATTTTGTTTTAGTTCAGAAAGCCCACCTGACTTCTGGTATATTGGGTCGAGGTTGCTTACTCTTTACGCTTCCCGACTACCCTTCAGTCCCGCTCAACCCTTCATTAATAACATCGGATAAGAACGAGATTACTATCTCGTAAAACGTAAAATAGACATAGGGCTCGATTGAAGGACTTCTACTTGACTCGGGTTTTTCTTAACTTATTTAAACTTCTCTACATCGATATCCTTCTCGATTTCTCGTTCTCGAATCATCGTCTTTACTCGGTTTCTAATAATTCTCAAACTCGGATTCTCATTTCTAGAAAATAATATTATAATATTTCATGCAAAACGAGAAGTTACTATTTATCTCGTCTTATACTTCTCAAGTTCTCGAGTTATATAACATCATCTCTTGACTATTATCATCTCAAATCATTCATGTTAACATTTAACACTCATATCAACAATCAATCATTCATATCGATAATCAAGTACTTCACATCATAATCGAGCATTTATATCAATACTCAGACATTCATTTTGAAAATCAAACGTTCACTTCAACGTTCACATCATGAACACGTATTCACATTAATACTCAAACATCGTCATCATACTCAAGCATCAATGTCAATATTCAAACACTTATAAATGATTAACTAAGTGATTAACCTTTCTCGAATAATTAGGTTATTAGCATCATTCTTAATCACATTGAAACTTCAAAAATACGTCACATCTTAAACACAGTCTCATATTAACTCATCATTGCTCGACTTTTAATTTTTGAAAACTTATAACTTCAAACTCTAACGAAAATCATTTCGTTAAACTCAAATAATGATCATTTTTGAATTTAATATTCAAACTTCTACTTCGTATTTCTTGACTCAAAATAAATAATCATTTTCCTCAAAATACGTACTTATATACGTATACAATCTCAATTAATACTTAATATAAAACAATCACTATTTAATATTTTTTTTATTTTAAAAACTCAATTTTTGTTTTTATTTAATCAAAAACTCGATTTTTCATTTAAAAACTTCACTGCTCGATAACTTGTACGTTTTAACTCCTTTTTAAGTGATTCAAAAAGCAAACTTGCTTATTTCTATGCAAACATCATCATCAAATCATTTAACACTTTACATAACATAAATAACTCACACTACGCCAAAATTGTTCATACATAACGCCACATAGATAACGGAGATTTTAAAAATCCGTTATGTATGAGCACCTTTCTGCATATATAACGGAGATTTTAAAGAGCCGTTATGAGAAAGTTGGTATCTATAATTATTTATAACGTTATTTTGTCTGACGTTATCTATGAGTGTTACCTATGTCATTTTTAATAACGCGTTTTTAAGTCCGTTATGCTTTATGTTATGTATGAGCATGTTTTAATAACAACAAATTTTACCGTTATCAATTATGTTATCTATTAGTTTTTTTTTTAAATTAAAATATTATTAGCGTTTTTAATTCTAAATAAGGCGCGGATTGAAATATTCATTCCCTCCATTCCTTTCTCCCCTAATCCCGCCATTCTCCCCACACCGCCGCTTCTCCTCCTGCCGCCACTCCTCCACCTACCGCCTACCGCCGCTCCTCCACCTGCCACCACTCCTTCGCCTGTCACCGCTCCTTTGTCGCCGGCGCCCTCTTCTTCGCTCACGCTAAATCCCCAAACTTTCCTTTGTTGTAAAATTCCTAAACTTGAGATCCGCAAACCAGACGCCGACGACCTCCACTCCGGCCACTGTCAACGCCGGTATCTCTCTCTCTCTCTCTCTCTCTCTCTCTCTCTCTCTCTCTCTGTCACTCTCTCTGTCCAAACGGAAAGCTCTATTTGTCTAAAAATGGGCCTGCCACTCTGCTTCTAAATCCCTTCTGCCTTCTATTTACTCTCTTGAATCTTTTCACTGTTTTGTGTTTCTTAATACTTCCATCTTTGTACAATCTGCATACCAACTCTTCTTTCCCATTTTCTATTAAATACTAGCATCAACAACTACAAAAATTAAAAAATACTAATCATTTACTTGCTTGCTTGCATTCAACGTGTTTGATGGAATTACTAAACTAGCTTTTCATTTTCAGAATATAGAAAAATCTTGCCTTTCCTTTTGCTGGTGGTCTCTTTTTGTTGTGTGTTTGATGTCACTGCATTGATTGAAAGCCATTAAACAGCTAGGCCTTAATTAGTTTCAATTTTTGACATGTCTTATTTTCTGGCTTTGTGATATACTTGAATCTGACATACATCATCCAACTATATTTTCAGCTATTGCAGTTGAAGTTTCAGTAGTTCCACCTTCACGATTGACGGCTTTAATTGGTCAGGCTTTGAAATGGCAGCAGCATCAAGGTTCGTATAAAAGGACCATGTCCTGTTCAATCTGTTTACTTATTTATGTGATGTGCTTATGTTAAAATACAATTGCTAAGCAAGTTACTGTTATAGAACGAAGAGATGAGAATTGATTTGGCTTTCTTTATTAATTTGTTGTTTCAACAAGGCAACACTTATTATGGACTGTAGGAGGACAATAAATAAGTTGATGAGATAATAAGAGTACATTAATGTTGTTACTTCATGGCTGCTGTTGTTTTGATATTTTCATTAGGGCTCATTTTAAGCATTCTCATGGCTACTGTTGTTACTTCATTATCTGCTCCATTAGGACTGATAGTAGGGGTGTTTGGGGGGGGGGGGGGGATTCTGAACAGAGAATGTGTATTATGAGGAAAAGGTTTTTTTTTTGTTGTTTTGTGTGGGATGGTAGGGGGGATTCTGAACAGAGAAAATGTGTATGCGGCAAAGGTCGCAAAAGATACCATTGAACATCTTTAACTATGAAATATCTATAACTATCTTTTAATTTGAACATCTAATGGAATATCTTCAAATGAGAGTTGATTTCTTGCATACCATAGATAGATGTGGTGAGATATTCAGTCAGTTTGCAATAGACTCAGAAAATTAACATGGTGATGACATTTTTGACAACATTTGCAGCCTTATGGTGATCTTAAAGTGAGGAAAAATATATCCAAGAAAAACGAGTAAAATCATCGACAAAAAGGAAATCGTTTTTTTGACGAAGAGATAAGCTTAAAGGTGAGTTTTATATCCTCTTGCTTTTATTTTTTACACCATGGCTCAAGTGGCAGCCATGGTTATGCAATTATATACCATAGATAAGCATGTATCTAAGTAGTGGATATGGAGAGTAGGTTGGGGAATGGCTCGTTCCATTTCATTTGTTGCTGTGGCAATGGCTTGGAGCCGATTATATGTTCTATGTATGTTTGTGTTGTGTTTTGATGCTTACACATAAATCTGAAAGCTTAATTAGTGAGGAATACGTAGGATGGATAAATCATGGATGTTAAAGAATAGATTATCAGATGAGTATGATGTTGGAGTCGATGCTTTCTTGAAGTTCGCAGTGGAGAGGGATTGCGATGCTAACTTCATGTCTTGTCCTTGTTCAAAGTGTGCTAACACTAGGAAGCACAAATGTAGTATTGTAAAGGGACATATCATAATGAATGGTATGGATATGACTTATCAGCAGTGGATATGGCACGGGGAAGAACTTACATCGTCACAATCAATATATGACACAAGTTGGGTTGGGAAGAGTGATACAAGTTACAATGTTGAGGAACCAATAGCTATGATTCATGATGCGTATGATGCATATGAAGATAATCCAACTCAATTTCATACGCTGCTTGAAGATGCTGAAAAACCTCTATACAAAGATTGTAGCAATTTCACCAAGTTGTCTGCCACAATAAAACTGTACAACTTAAAGGCAAAATACGGTTGGAGTGATAGGAGTTTCAAGAATTTACTACAATTGTTGATGGAGATGCTCCCTGAAAGAAATCTGATTCCTGCTTCTTTATACGCAGCAAGGAAGACCTTAAGCACGCTAGGGTTAGATTATAAGAAGATTCATGCTTGCCCTAACGACTGCATTCTGTACCGGAAATAGTTTAAGGATGCAAATGATTACCCTACATGTGGGATGTCGAGATGGAAGACTAATACAAAAACTAAGGGTGTTTCTAGAGTGCCGTCGAAGGTCTTGTGGTATTTTCCACCGATACCAAGATTTTGAAGAACGTTTCGGACTCCAAAAATTTCTAAAGAGCTTACTTGGCATTCAGATGGAAGAACTCGTGACAGAACATTGCATCACCCAGTTGATGCACCAGCTTGGAAATTAGTGGACAATAAGTGGCCGGATTTTGGGCAAGAACCAAGAAACCTCATATTAGCATTGGCAGCCGATGGTATGAATCCACATAGTATGATGAGTTCTAACTATAGTTGTTGGCCAGTTATCCTTGTCACGTACAATTTACCACCTTGGTTATGTATGAAGAGAAAATCCATGATGTTAACTCTTCTGATTTCTGGTCCCAAGCAACCCGGGAACGATATTGATGTTTATTTGGCACCTTTGATTGATGACTTGAAAGAGTTATGGGAGGTAGGCATCCAAACATACGATGGGTATCATGATCAAAGCTTCACACTCAAATCTGTTCTTTTATGGACGATTAATGATTTCCCTGCCTATGGAAATTTGAGTGGCTATTCAGTTAAAGGATATAAAGCATGTCCCATTTGTGTGGACAATACTCATTCTTTCTGGCTGCCCAAGAGTAGAAAAATGTCTTATAGAGGACATAGGCAATGGCTGCCTAATTTCCATCCTTACCGAAAGCAGAAAAAAGCTTTTGATGGCAAACAACTTTTGGATGCTGCCCCTAAACCATTGATTGGAACCGAGGTGTTACGGAGAATGCAAGGATGCAATTGTGTGTTTGGAAAAACAAAAGGTAAACACTTATCAGATGAAGGAAGTTCTAGGAAGAGGAAGAAAATGGGGACAAAGGGTAAAAAATTATCAGGCACATCTCCTGATGAAGAATCTGGTTTAAAAAAAAAATCGATATTTTACGAGCTAGAGTATTGGGAGCATTTACATATACGTCACATACTCGATGTGATGCATATCGAAAAAAATGTGTTGGAAAGTCTTCTTGGTACATTGCTTGATATTCCTGGGAAGACAAAGGATGGATACACTGCAAGGGAGGACTTAAAAGACATAAAAATGAGGCTTGAGTTAGCACCACATGTTGTTGGGAAAAAAACATGTTTGCCTCATGCTTGTTATACACTAAGTAAAGAGGAGAAGAAAAAGGTTTGCACCTCATTTATTGGGATGAAGGTGCCTGACGGATATTCTTCCAACATTAGTAGACTTGTATCTATGAAGGACCTGAAACTTGTTGGAATGAAATCACACGACTGCCATGTTCTCATGCAGCAACTTCTACCAATAGCTATTCGTGGTGTTTTGCCTAAGCATGTGAGGATTGCCATTACTAGGATGTGTCTGTTTTTCAATGAGATTTGCAAAAAGGAGATAGAGGTGCCAAGGTTGGAAGAAGTTCAAAAAGAAATTGTGACAACGTTGTGCCTCCTAGAGAAGTATTTCTTACCTTCTTTCTTTGATATAATGGTACATTTAACAGTGCATTTGGTACGTGAAGTTAAGTTGTGTGGACCGGTATGGTACAGATGGATGTACCCCTTTGAGAGGTACATGATAATTTTGAAGGGGTATGTACGAAACCGTACTAGGCCTGAGGGTTGCATTGTTGAGTCTTATATCATTGAAGAGGCCGTTGAATTCTGCTCTGAATATTTATCCGATGTAAACACTATAGGGATCCCATCTAGTGATCATAATTTTGACATGACAGAGTCTTCATCAGCATGTGGTTATAAAATAATCAGTGATGAAGAACGCGAACAAGCTCATCATTATGTATTGATAAACGATCCCGATATTGATCCCTATATTGAGTAAGTCCTTAATGTTGTTAATTTCATTTATGAAATAAAATTATAAAAAAACTAATCTTAATATATTTATATAGGGAACACCAGGCATATTTGGCAAAAGAGTTTCCTAATAGAAATCCAAAATGGCTTCAAGATGAGCACAAGAGGTCATTTCTTAGTTGGATGTGTGACCACGTAAGTTGCCCAATCTAGCACTTAATCTTGTGTTAAAGATAAAACTTAATATAAACTATTTTATTTGTAGGTTGCTGTTGATAGTAAGTATAAGTTATCTGGCAGGTTGAAAACTCTTTGTGGGTGGCCAACCAAGCGAGTATTAGTATATGCTAGTTATAATATAGATGGTGTGAATTTTAGTACAATAAAGCGTGATAAATCTCGAGTTACTCAAAATTCTGGCGTTAGCATGCATGCAACGGTCATGCAAATTTCTAGCGCAAAGGATAAGAATCCAATTGTGTCTGAAATGCTGTTTTATGGAAGAATTGAAGAGATATGGGAGCTTGACTACACGAAATTTCAAGTTGTGGTGTTTAAGTGTAGTTGGGCCGACAACAATGGTGGTGTAAAAGTGGATGATAGTGGCTTCACCTTAGTCAACCTGAACAAATTAGGATACAAGTCAGACTCCTTCATTTTGGGAAGTCAAGCCAAGCAGGTGTTCTATATTCAAGACCCTAAAGATGTAGCATGGTCAGTCGTATTTGTTAGTCCCAACAAACGAAACACTGAAAGGATCAGTCGGGATGATTTGGGAGACAGTTTTATGCAACTACAAAGTTTTTCGAAAGGAGTTCCAATAGGTGACACAAGTAATGCGTGTGATGAAAACGAACCGCCATGTGTTCGTAAAGATTGTGAAGTAATATGGGTTAACAAGAAGAATTTGTAGTTTGGTGAGCTTTAATAGACTTTACTATATATGTAATTATAGGTTACTTGGTTTATATATATGATTCTGCATGTCTTAATTTTAGTGTTGATTCATACTTTGTGTTTGCATCTCTTAACTAAACGTGAATATGTTTGGGCTATTGAGTATTAATTCTTTATTTGAGCATTATAATGGTTTCTGTTGTAATTATTTGTTGATCCTCATTTTACTTGTATTTATTGAGCATGTTTCATATGATCATGGCTTCAAAGGGTAGTGCTGATTCAGCAGATGGCTCTAAAGATACCCAATCCACAGGGAAAAGCAAAGGCAAGAGGGAAAAAGTTTGTTTGAATAGTGTTTATCAGAGAAGGAGTAAAGGGGTTATCGAAGAAGTTGAGTTTAATCGGGATGGACAACCAGTGGGGAAAGCTGCAGCTCAGTTGCAGAGTTATATTGGTCATATAACTCGTGATCATGTTAAAATCAGCATAAAGAACTGGAAAGAGGTTCCACAAGATGTGAAAGAAACAATATGGGCGCAGGTTAAGGTAAGTTTTAGATAAAATTGGATTGTACATTCTGATCTCACTGTTATTTATGGTATAAAATGTATTCCATGTTCACGTTTTTCCAGGCTTCGTACAAGGTTTCGGAGAAATGGAAGTCTATATGCTTGGAATCAGCAAATACAAAAGTGGCGAACATGGAAATCCAGGATGTATAAGGATCATATCGTTCCAAATAAAAATAATCCAAAAAAGTTGTTTAAAACGCCGATATGCAGCGGCATACAGGAGAGTGACTGGGCTCTCTTTGTACATAGTCGTATCACAACTGAATTTAAGGTAATTAATACCATTTTTTTGCATATATTTGTTATATTTTCATGTATCTATTATATATTTCACTTAATCTCCTTGTAGGAATTGAGTGAGCAGCAGAAGAAGGTGAGAGCCAAACACTTATACCCGCATCGACTATCACGTAAAGGTTATGCAAACCTTACCGAAGAAATCAAGGTTCAGCCCCATTTGTTTGTATTAAGCTCTTCTTTTAATATATTGTTTCTGGAGTAGCGAGGATGTCAATTTAAACTGTTACTTACATGACTTGCTTAGACTTCTGAGTTGCACGGTAATAAAGAGCTTGATAGATGTGTGCTATGGAAAAAAGCAAGACTGAATAAGGATGGAACCACTGACAATGAGAATTTGAAGATTGCCATGCAGAAAATAGTATTACTCTATTCATTCATTTATGGAATTTCATTACAACTGTCAATTTATTTGTGGTTTTAATCAACATTATCTTTGCACTTAATAGGATGAATGCATACAGGAAAAGGAGCAAGGGAAACTTGAATCAGAAGAAGGTTCAAGTGATTTGCTTTCACTTGCCCTCGAAAAACCTGAACATTCTGGTCGTGTGCGAGGAAAAGGGGCAGGGGTAAAGCCAAAAACTTACTTCCAAACTGTTAAAAGAACTAGGCAAGCAACTGTTCAAGCTTCATGTGCTGAAATAGAAGAAGCAAAGAAAAAGATAGAGGTTTTGGATAAAGAAGTACATGAGTTAAAGAGTCAAATGAAAAAGTTTGAAAGTAAGATGGGTGACACTGACAAAGAGTCTGAAGGAATTGGTAGTTGTTCGGTGATAAAGATTGCAGCTCATGAAAAAATTGTGGAGTCTTATGATACCGTAGTTATAGGAAAATCAGAGTTCTTGCAGGTACGTGTTGTTATTTTGATTAAATAGTGCCTTCACGCAATTATATGTTACTGAAACTTTATTTAATATGCAGGGGAAGGAGGTGAAGTTACTCCTACAAGCCTCCAACATACTATGGAACTGTATTTGTTGCCGGTGCTCTCCTACATGGCTCGCCAATGCCTGCAGATTGCCTCCGTGTTTCGATCGACGATGTAGTTGATGTAAATGCTCGACTACCCTTTCGTGTTTCAGATGATATAGAGACAGTAGGCAATGCACTAGGAACACATGTGGCTTGGCCTAGAGATTTGGTTGTGGCAAGACATATTGAGGTACTTTTAGCCAAATGTATATTGTGTTTTTGCTTAAACTTTTTTTTTTTGGGAATTGTTTAATAACTATAACATTAACTATTTAGACACAGGAAAAGAAAAGAAGTGGAAAAAAGTTGTCTTTGGAAAATGAAGCTTTGAAAGTCAGCTTGTCCTCATTGCCTTCATCATTGATGGCATTGTACTGTTTGTTTGAGAAAGGATACAAGGATGACGGGTTGCGTGTTAAATTGGATGCTGAACTTTTTGGCCATGATTTGAAACTTTACATTCTTAAGAAGCCTGATTTAATTCCATTTTGTAACATGCAACCAATAACAGGTGGTTGCATTGTGGCATATGTTTGGTAAGACCTCGATCGTCAACTCAATATGTTTATTTATGAATTACAGGTTTTTATAATTGCTACATTTTTATTGGCAGGCATCTCTATAGCAAGATGAGGGAAAATGGTGCAGCTTCCAAGTTTTTATTTGTGAATCCATTTGCCATAGAACATGGAGTGAAGCAAGAGGATAGAACACGTGCACTGTCAGAAAGATTACTTGAGGCTGCTGCAGATGTACTCGTATTTGTGCCTTGCAACATTGGGTAAGTGAACAAGTATATAAAACAGTAAGTGCCCTGTATGTTTTCGGCCTAACAATCTGACATATATCAAACAGTGGGCATTGGATTCTAACTATCATTGAAGTTGAAAAAGGACAAGCATTTTTACTGGATCCTCTCAGTCATCGTATTAAGGACAGCATATGGAAGGGGGTCGTCGACACATGAGTTTTGGATTATACAACTAATTAATCATCTCTTTTATTTTATTTGATGTAAATGTTAACTTTATATAAATTTCCTTTGAAGTGCGATAAGTATGGTCACTGCAAAAAAGGGAAAGAAAATGAAAAAAGCAAATTGGGAAGTTATCAAGGTATGTATGCTTAATTTACTGATGAGTTTTGTAGCTTTGTTATGATATTAGTACATGGAATTTTTCAAGTAGTGTGGAAATAGAAATATTGTTTTGGTTAGAGTTGGTAAAATGCAAGCTTACCATTTTATTTCTGTAATAATTATAGGGTCCTGTACAACCTGATGACAAGCAATGTGGCTATTTTGTGATGAGGTTTATGAGAGATACTATCGAAGGGTTTCAAAATGCGACAGCCTCAACTTTTAACTTGTTATCACTGGTATTAAATATATATACTTGAATATTGTTTAACATAGTATTAGTAGTTATTAAGAAATATATTGGTGATCTTGTTTGTATTTGTAGTTTAAGGGTGTTACTACTTATTCTCAAAATCAACTCAATGAGGTTCGTCAAGAATGGGCATCATGTGTGATTCAGCATGCATTGGATGGATAGGTACGTTTAAAATTTAATATATGACTGAACTGAGGTTTGAGTATTGATGCACTTGCGTATGAGGCTAGTACAAGTTTGGTGTTTCTCCTATGATCTTCATGTGTATGGTGTCGAACTGTTGTCGGTTTAGCTTTCATGTGCAGCTGCTTTGGGATACTATGTGTTTCATTGCTATTGGATATTGTTTCTTGGGTGTGTTTTATGTCACTAGTATACTTTCAGATTTTGAGTTAACATAGTTCATGTTATTGAATGCTTTATAATTTCGTCACTTCGCGGTGTGGCTGCAAACTTGTGTTTTTTGTTGTATTCTCCTACAGATGCTTTCCATGATGTGAAAAGGGGACTGGAGATGCTTTCGATAATGTGAAAAAGAGACGGGGAAGGAAAAGAGATGTTGTATTAAACTTGTGTTTTTGTAATCATTCTTTGGACGTACGACTTATAGAACTTTTGTTTTTGTTAACTCTATTCGGATGGTGGTTGTATGAATATTTTGGATGTTATGACATGATTTATGGATGGTTTTTATTATTTTGTTGTCTTAGAATTAATTTTATTTTCAAATAAATTATAATTAAAAGTTGTGTAACAAAAAACAAATATACATAACGGATACTCTCGTTATGTATAATACTTATAGATAACAGATAAATATCATCTTTCGTAACGATAATGCACGTTATGTAAAAGCGTATAGATAACGGATAATCACACGTTATTAATTTAAGGACAAACGTTATGTATAATAGTATAGATAACAGACAAATATCATCTTTCGTAACGATCATGCACGTTATGTAAAAGAGTATAGATAACGGATAATCACACGTTATTAATTTAAGGACAAACGTTATGTATAATAGTATAGATAACGGACAAATATCATCTTTCGTAACGATCATGCACGTTATGTAAAAGAGTATAGATAATGGATAATCACACGTTATTAATTTAAGGACAAACGTTATGTATAATAGTATAGATAACGGATAAAACTCCGTTATGTATGAGCGCCACATAGATAACACCACTATACTTTACGCCAATTTTTTAACATAGATTACGGATAAAATCCGTTATGTATGAGCGATTTTGGCGTAGTGTCATCATCAAAATATTTAATCTATCGTTTTTCTCACATAACTTATAAATACTTGCTCGTTTTTCAAACTTATAATCTTTCTTCTCTACTCGACTAATATTTCATCGCATCGCATCAATTAAACATCAAAGCATACTTAAGAACATAAATATCACTTAGAACTCACATCATTCAAACTTTTTCATTTTTAATGGAAATATTTCATTAAATTAAATACTCTATTATTATTATTATTATTATTATTATTATTATTATTATTATTATTATTATTATTATTATTATTATTATTATTATTATTATTATTATTATTATTATTTCCTTAATAATATCTCTTATTTAATTCTTTATTTGAAACGAATGAACTCAATTACAAACATCTTAACTCTTAATCTCATGTACTTAACTTTTAACTCATTATCTTATAGAAAATCTCATCTTCTTTTATTTTAATTCTCTTTTTGATTCTCAAATAAATATTAATATTATTAATATTCCATTTCTCTTAATCATAACCTCAAATTCACATCACATCTTTACTTATCAACATTCTAACATTAACAACTACAAAGAAATGTCTTTCTTTATTTAATTAAACTCATATCGTTTTCTTTTCATTATTTCTTTTTATTATATATATATATATATATACATATATATATATATATATATATATATCTCGATTTTTAATAAAGAAAATTCATGAAATATTATTTCCTACTCAAATCACTCCAAGCATACTATACTTCTCATTTACTTCCTTAATATTATTTTTACTTAATGAAATTCCTTATTATTATATTTATATAATTTTCGAATTAAAATAATAAAAATAATTATTTTTCTAATTTTTTTATATCATCTTCATATCTTCAAAAATTCTTCAAGAACATGAAGAACGAATCTTCATATCTCCATATTTACTCAAGAACATCAAATTACTCATATTCATGTTTATTCTCATTTTCTTTGATTTTTCTTCCAAAAATTTCATAAAAATTACTAAAAATCTTATCTTCTTATTTTCTCAATTTTCATACATGTAAACTCATTTAAAAATTCATATAAAACATCTTAACATCATAATCATCATCAATATCATCATATTTCATGAAAATCATCAAAAAATTATTTTTCTTCATTTTAACATATATTTCGATTTTTCCATAAAAATTCATAAAATTCATATTTCGCCTTAAAAACACATCTTGATCATATTTTCATATATCGTCATGCTAATAAACATCATAAACACCATAAAATTCATAATTCAATATTTAATCATATTTTCTCCATTTTTAATCGATTAAATTTAATAAAAATGAAATAAATTCACCAAAAATTCTCATCATCACATATATGCATATAAATCATATGAAAAATCATAATAAGTATATATCATCATCATATCATCAAATAATCATCAAAACTCATCAAGAACTTATTTTTCCCTATTTTTTTGTTTTTAGCCGATTTTAGGAGTTTTTGCCTATCTTATTTCTTTTATCTGTTTAAACCCTAAATCATGCTTTAAACTTCATTTTAATCATCATCTCATCATCAAAATCCTAAGGTTTTCCTATGAATAAAGTAAATCATGCATGTTTTTCCTTTATCTTCATACTTATACATGTACGTATCTTGAATAAATGAATAAAACCATACTTTTAAATTTTAAATCAAACTCCTCCTTTCTTGATGATGAACTCGATGGATTGAGGGAGGTAAAAAGATGGTTTTCACTTCTGTCCTTGAATGAAAAGAGATACAAGGGTATAAGGATCAAAGATTGAGAAATAAGGATTAAATCCTTATTTGGAAACCAAGTAAAATCGATGGAATTAACGGGGTTTCTTAAGCTTGTTTCAAGCTTTAATGAAAGCGGTGAAGATGATCGCTTACTTTCTTAGATGATCTTGGATATAGAAGTGAAGAACTACATCAAAAGATCCTCAAGCTAGTTGCATAAACTCATCGAAGAAGAGGTTGTATATATGCATGGAGGGTATCGAAGGTGATGAAAAATCTGCTGCACAGCGTGAAGATATCGAGTTGTTGCAGCTGCTGCTGCACTTCCTCACGGCAGAGGAACGATGGAGATGAAGGAGGAGATACTCTTGATAATCACGGTGCAAACAAGATGAAGAAGATGGAATAGCAGCTGCTTTGCTGCTGCAAAAACTGCTCTCGGCAGTAGAGTACCGAGAGAGAGATAGATGGTTGCTTGGTTGCTTCTTCGGTTGAGAGAAGATAGAAGTTGAGAGAGTGGCTGCTCTCGATAGTGAAAAGAGGAACAAGAGAGGGCTGCTCTCTTGTTCTTCACAGCTAAGATGGAGACGAAAGAGAGAGAGGTGTGAGGTTGCTGCTTCTCGGCAGAAATGGAGAGAAGGAAGAGCTGCTATTGCTTCCTTGATTTCAGCCGAGAGAGAGATAGAGTGATGATAAATGATAAGGATGAAGTGAAATGGAGTAGGGGGAATGAACCACATGCTAAATATGCAAGATTAGAGTGAGAGAGAGGGGGGAGAGAGAAGAGATCGAGAGAGATCATAGAGAGAGAGAGAGAGAGAGAAAATCGGGAGAGAGATATTGAGAGAGAGGGAATCTATGTGTTGGCAAGTTGAGAGAGAGAGTAGCCTTCACTCTCTCTAATGAGAGTGATTTAGGATTTAGGGATAATATTATGGATAAGAATGCAGTTTTTAACTGCTAATTTCACCCGATTAATTAATTTTCCGGTAGAAAATATCCCCGTTATTTTATTTTATTCCTTCAAATGTTTAATAACTCTTCTCGTCTCTTTCTCTCTGTCAAAATTCTCTCTAATTCCTCTTATATCTTCCATAATAAATCAAGGAATCCAATTATCTAATTTTTATACCAAGGTTCCTTCTAATGAATAATTTCATAAAAACTGTTCGACTAAACGTGTTGTTAAGCAATTATTTTTAAAACTTCTTCAAATGATCTCAGAAAATTCTCCGACTTATCTCAAAAGTCTTAAAATAAATTCTAGTTTCAAATGAAACTAATTAGACTAAATTCGGAGTCGGTCGATGAATAGTGATTTCTCGGTTTACGTTACTATTCATCTGAAATTCAAAGTTCTCAGAAAATTCCGAAATTCATACTTAAACTCATATAATTAAGCTCAAACAATGTATCACATACTCGATTCGAATAATCAAAACGAGAAAAATCACATTAGGGCACATAAGGACATTTTCGTCATTTCACAGAAAAATTTATTTTTGCGAACATTTTTTTAGCACTCAAATCTCATCATATAAGCATATTATCTTATTTAATACGTACATTATGACTTAGGAAAGTTCGGGATATTACAAATGAAACACGAGATATTGGGCATTGAACAACACAGAGGATTTATAAACCTTCCGAGCCACCTCACGATAGTTTGGTGGTGCTTTACCGCTCGCCTTAATCCCTTTATTAACCTGACAATTTATTTGTGACACAAATGATGATTTTTCTTAAAAAAATAAAATAAAATAGAATTCGCTAATAGTTTATGGATTTAGAAGCAATAACTGAAAATTATTATCAGAAAACTCATCAATATACCGAATCGAAATAAACTGCGACCAACAAAATCGTAAGTCATACAAAAGAATGATAGAAATCGGATGCAAGATCAAATTAATGCACCAAACGAGAACTTGTAAGGACGATGATCAATCGATAACGTTATTAGCTAGCAATAGCATCACCCACCTCATTCATTGTAATTTTGTAATGAATGAGAAGAAGCAACCAGACACACTTGTAAATGGCGCACATCATCCTCAATTCTAGATTATCTTAAATATACAATTTATGTAACAGGGTTATGTCCGTGTCTTTGTCTATGCACACAGATCTTCATCGGTTTTATCGTAACAGGGATTTAACTAACATACCTAAACACAGGGCCCAATTAGAAGACTAAGTGGGCGTGGCGCCGCACAACAGCCCGGTCTTCATAGGCTTTATTACAAGATGGACTCTACAATAAACATCGGCTTGAATCTGTGTGATCGAAATGGGCTTTGCATACATATTTTGCATTATAAAATGGGAAAAGGGTCACGATTAGGAAGGGCTTGAATATCAGTGTTAACCAACATTAAGAGTGAGTTCATACAAAAACAAAAAAAAAAACATGAAGGGATTCACTTGTACCTTAAAGTAAACATAAATTGCTTTGACCCTTTTTCCATTAGAAAATAGGAAAGCAGTAAATTAAAGGTAAACTCCCTTCTCAATCTTGGATTGTAAGTATTTCTCTGACAAGAATGTCAGAGAGTGTGCTGAAAATGCTTCAATCTCAAATTTTACTCCTCTATCCAGCAGCAACTGGAGTTCAGACCTAAATAGAATTGTCAAAAAGATCAATTGTTCATTAGTTGAAAAAATAAAAATACAAAGCCAAGTGAGCATAAGTTTTTAACAGAGTTTAACCTCCAATGTGGGACTTCTCGTTCCATGTAACACCGATGTAACATCCCTTCTGCCTTTTGCTTATCTGCCAAGTCATTTCAAACTTCAGCGAAACAGATCACGTTTCATCAAAAGAAATGCATCTCACCTTCTGCGGTCAAATTTAGCAGGCATTGCTGTGGGAGTTGATAATTCTCAGAGTCTGATGGAAAAGCTCCAAGCCAACGAATCTCAGGGAGGCGGAGATATTTGGCGTCATAAGCCATTTGCTTCAATACATGAACATAAATAAATAATTATTGTTCAACCTTATGAAGATAATTGGGCAAACATGCACCCTTTATCAGTTGTTTCACACTTGCACCAGTGGATCACGAATCAGAAATCTTACCATCGAACCAAACCTGTAGGTAACTAAGATGTCAATGCCATATGGATCACAATCCACCAAGCAATACACTGGCAGATGCAAAGTTCCAACGAGCAGGTGCAAAAATCTGAATTGAGAAAAATTTATAAATGTGCTGAAAGATAATGTTTCAAATATAAAACAACAAAGTCATTACCTTCTTGTGGAAACATCAGGGTATCCTCGTCCCTGGAAATGAAAATGTTTATTAGACATCATTCTAGTAATGTAGCTAAAACAAACAACTAAACTACTCATACAGTGATAACTATGCAGCGATTTTGCCTGCAGAATTGATCATTTGCCAGCCTCTGGAAAACTGCACAATAAAATAGAATGGGAGATTGTATTTTTCTATAAACAAATATGAATGATATAAGGGGAATTTATGAGGCAGTGGTAACCAAGAAGCTCATACCTGATTCTTTCTCCACTATTAAGATATATTCTGCCACACTGACTATATCTAGTGCAGAATTGAACAAAATTATGCATGTATAAGCAATTTAATCAATAGAAAATTATAACTTTTTTACAAACTAATCTAAAATTTCCATATTGCATCTGAAAAGACTAATACTGCATTAAGGATAGTATTGTAGATTCAACTTCATGTGACAAATACAGGACCATTAAAAGTTAAACTTTGCAAAAATATCTCACTGCATTCGCTAAGGAACTGTACATGGAAATTTGCTACCTTCCACATCTTCCACTTGGACAGGAATATGGTGTGCCTGCAGGTGCAGTTAGGTAGTATTAGCTAGCATTACATTGTTGAAGTATATAGAGTATCATCTTTATTTTACTTTCATCTTACCATGTTGGGACTGCTAATGCAATCAAATTTTCTCCCAGCTTCAACAAATCTTAACCAACCCATCACCAATCTGAGATTAAATCAAAAAACCAGATCTAATACTTCAAAAATAGCGAAAAAAAATAAAAGATGCATGCGTTCACCAAACTTGAAAAAACAAAGTAAGTTGCCAAGGGTGTCAATCAGTTAGCAGAAATTAGCAATTTCTTTGCCACTGAAACATTCTTATGGACAGTCCTCATACACAAACTACAAACTAATTCCATTCAATGGAATGCGATATGCTAATTATTTTAGCAGCATACCTCCATCTGAATTAAGGCAAATAATTGTTGATAAATGTCAATCACACTTGGATCGTGATTGGATGTAATCAGTCTCTTAAAAATGACGTAACTAACTATAAATAAGTTCAATTTGCACTCAGATATCAGATTTGAATGCTAGCAATTCTTATTTGGCAAACATAGAATGTGCAATTGAATATACAGCTCAATAATACAGAGTAATCTCAGAAAAACACATTAACCTCAATCTCTGTGTTTCAATGTGCACTTGGTACCTACCCATTTCCATCAGATACCTGTGATGAATGATATAAAGAAAATAATCATACATATGAAACTCCCTTTAATGCAGTTTAACAGGGGTAATTGAATATTCAGATAACTACTTTCAAATTATTACTAGACAGATTTCTAAGTTCAGTTCAGAGAAGCAGGCAAAGGACATATATCCCACAAGATGATAACCTTTCAGAGATGATCACTGGTTAAACAAAACCATAACTGCCAATTTAATCTCATACACAAGGGACTAATCCGAAACCAGCATTAAAATTTTACATTATTAAAATTTGTGCATGCACATTGACACGCTCTACAGTAGTAAACACATGTTAAAAATAACAGTCACATAGTCACGTAATTCATGTTCTAAACATGTACTAACAGTTATGGAGTAGCAAACATCTTTATGCAGCCAGATAAGCCTGCAGATGTAAATCACATAGACATGCAAACTTGTACTAGTTCAAAATTTTAAATGGGAGAAACCTATGAGACTGAAATAGTTCAGAGGATATACCACATTCAAATTATGGCGACTGCACTGCAGGAGAATGCAAATATCGTTAATTGCCCGGTCAACAACAGATTGTTCTGTTCAACAGTCAATGGAGAAATAGATGAATCCATGAAATGAATAAAAGGTCTAACCAAAAAATCATGTGTTTGAAAACATTCGCAGCATTTAACATTTATTGCCTTCTGGTAGCCACGCAGTTGGCACGATGTGCTTGTTTGGTGCTGCTCGTATTTCTTATTGAGATGGTACTTTCTAATATAAGAACAAATGCACTCAAATGAACTTAGAGGTACACGTATGGGCGAAGAGATTGATGGTAGATTTACCTTTAAAAGCTGAAGGGTGGATGTAATAAATATCTCTTTTTGAACAATGCTTGTTTTCTTGAAGGAGTTGCTGAACTATTAGCATTACCCGCAGCAATAAATCTAATTCCAGAACACACATTTTAACTGTTAAGAAACTAATTCAAACGCCAAACATGAAGATTCGGATAGCTAATATCCTTTGAGTTCGATTAAACTATAATCTAAAATATTGCTTCCCTCACCCAATCTACGTGCTTGACTTTCTCGTTGCAGGATGAGAATTTCCTTTCTGTTTGGTAAGTCATAGCTGCAACAGCTACACACATGCAACCCAAAAAAAAATATTCAAGTAAAATAAAATAGAACTGGCACCAGTTTATCATCTCAAATGACTTCCGCATAGAAAAAGTTCAGTTCGCTTTAACAAACTTGAAACAAATTCGATATCGGTCCACCGCAAAATAAAATGCAAAATCCAGAAAGCAAAAACCTAATCGTCCGATTCAACTTCTTAAAAGAAAACAGTGTGAAATAGCTGACCAGTTTCCAGAAATATCGGCGCAATATGAACTGAATTGATCGATCCGTAAAATCGGCGAGCGACCACTACATATATCTTCAACAATTGATCGCGTTATCTCTGCGGATTTCGCGATTAGATTTTAAATTAAGTTAGCTGAGAATGAGAGTGTGATTTCAAAATTTGGATTGGAAAGTGAAATTGTACCCTTGATTTTGTTAAGCAAGTCCAACCGGTTGCGGCTTGAATGTCTTCCCGCCATTTCTTCCTGAGTCGTTCCTACTACGCGAGGAACCGAAGTATCTTTATATCGGGATGAGTCGGATGACAACAAGTGGGGTAAATTCAAAATCCATTTAATTTAATAACTCGTAAAGATTTCAAATATGATTTAAAAGGGGGAAGTTATTACTATTTACTTTCTCCGTCACATAGAATTGAGTACATTCGATCTAATAGAATGATTTTGTTGTATCCAAATTAATACCAATCCAAGCCATTTCATAAATAAAATGTGACCAATTAACCAATCAACAAAACTACTTGTTACAAATAACATCATGTTGTTGCATCGAAACATATAAATGTTGACTAATCTGGCTAACATTGAACTTGGTAAAATAAAATGATTGAATAATTGAAAAATGAGATTATTCAGGAATAAACATTGAATGTTGAAATTACGCATTGAATTTCTGGTAGTAGATCCATAATCCAAAACGTGTTTTTGATTGTTCCAGTAGTTTTGAAACAAAAGATATGGTAGAGCTAGGACAGTTATTGTATGAGGTCTATCTACTTAGGATGTATCGGATGCGTTTATTTTGATGAATAACGGTGGACTATAAATATATTAACTATTTACTATTTCCTTCGTATTTTTATAAAATTTTTATTTTGACCGAGCACTAGAATTAAAAAGCTAATAAGTATTGTTGAGTAGGGCAAAAGTTAGAAAATAAGGGTATTATTAATGATGTTGTTTAGTTTGTAAATAAAATGGATTGGTTGCAGCATTTTGACAGTAAGAGTGTGGATATAACAAATATAGTGAGTTTGTTTCATTTTTAATTAAGGCATGTTGTATACATATAAACTGATTATTTAACAAATGAAACAAAAACTGATTATTCAACGATTTTGTTGTTTTGGTGTTTTTTTTTTTCATGGAATAAAATCTCAAAATTTGATTTTGATGTTTTGGTGTTTTGTGTTTTGGTGTCTTTTTTATCCAATGAAATAAAAACTGATTTTTTTTTAATTTTGTTGTTTTAATGTTTTTTTTTATTCCATGAAATAAAACCTGATTATTCAACACATGACATAAGACCTTATTATTCAGAAAATGAAAAATGATTTTCATTATTGTTAACGGATGAAAACTGATTCTTGAAATAATAAAATAAAAAAATTCAGAAATTGAACATAAACAATAAATAAACATCTGCAGAAAACAGTATAGACTTATTTGATTGAAAATAAGGAGGGAATTTCATTCACTAATTTTAGATTTGGGGGGAACAATTGGGGAAATATTTGGAGGGAAATTTAAAGACATTAAAGACCACCTAACCCTATCTAAACACAATAAATACAGTCATAATTCATCATTCATTAAACAACTACTCAAAAAACAGCAGCAAGTAAAATGCAAGATATCAACAAGCAAAGGCCAAATTTGACAGAAATTGAGAGGAATAATGTTATAGCTTTGCTTCTTCAAAACAGCAGCAATAACAAGCTAAAGTATGACGCCAAAAAACAAGCTGCAGCATTGTTTGGTGTTGATGTGAGGACTGTTTGGAGAATCTGGACAAAAACTCTGAAACAGCAGGCTTTGAAACAACCCTTGAACTTGAAATCAATGAAAAAGTGTTAGTTTAAGGCACAAAGAAGATTATGGATCAAGATAAAATCGGAAACTTGTCAGTTTTGGAGAGGGTAGCATCAGAAAGGTTTCAGTGAAAATGGGTGTTAGTACATGTGTGGTTCAAAGATGGATTATGGAGAATCAAGTAAAAGCACATACCAATTCAATTAAACCTTTTCTCACTCTAGCAAACATGATTGGAAAGCTTAAATGGAGCCTCAGTATGCTGAGTTGCATCAGTAACAATGGCACAATATCATTTCAGCTAATACACAACATTATTCATGTTGATGAGAAGTGGTTCAACATCACAAAAAAATACAAAGATACTATATTCTTGCAGATGAAGTGCAGCAATACAGAACATGCAAATCCAAGCAACATATTGAAAAAATCATGTTTTTATGTGTTATTGGAAGGCCAATACATGATTCAAAAGGCAATGAAATATTTGATGGGAAGTTTGGTATATTCCCATTCATATTTCAAGAGCCAGCAGCAAGAAATTCCAAAAATAGACCAAAAGGTACCATGTTAACAAAGCCTATATATCATTGCTATTACCAAAGCTATCATGAAGTAAACCTTTCTTAAACTGGTGGGTCCAGATTTCAGTAAAAACATGTTATCAGAAAGTGTATAGATTCATTATTTAGCCAACTTACACAAGCTATAAATATGTTGTAGGTTGTTCCAAGCATCATAGCAAAGTGGCCAAGAGGGATTAGTAAAAATATCATCATACAGTAGGATAATGCAAAACCACACATCAACAATGATGATCCAGAATTTCAAGCTATTGCACATTCTCATGAATTCAACATCAAATTGGTTTGCCAACCACCAAACTCACCTGACACAAATGTGAATGACTTGGGTTTTTCAGAGCCATTCAATCACTAAAAGATGAAAAGAATGCAAGTAGAGTTGAAGCTTTATTTCAAAATGTGAAGGATGCATTTGCAGAATTTCCAAGCTATAAGCTAAATGATGTGTTCTTAACACTACAAGGTTGCTAAAGAGAGATAATTAAAGTGAAAGACATCAATAACTACAAGATTCCACACATGGGTAAGAAACAATTCAGAGGGCAGGGCATACTACCCGGCACACTGGATATTGAGGAGGAGGTAGTCAGAAAAGCATATGAATATTTAGAGGTGCATGACAATGTAGATCAGCCAATCCACAACATGGAGAATTTAATTGATGGAATGCAGCAGGTAGTGTTGGAGGAATAGAAGGCATCAAGGTAGTTCAAGTAGCTTTTTGGTAAAGGTTTACAGGGACAAACAGTTCAACTAGCTTTTTGGTTGTTTGAAATGATCAGATCATATGTAGTCTCAGCAGAGATATGAATATTTTGCATCATTGACTAGTTTTAATTCTCATTTGTTGCCTCCTAAACTTAGTTGGTAACAACCAGTGGTGGCATCAAATGTAGTGTAGTATCAATTCATAAGTTTATATCACACAATTCTTCATAATTCACAACATCATAATATCATCAGCTTTCACATCATCAGAATATCATTAGATTTCACAACATCAGAACATGCATTTGCATTCGCAGAATTCAGAACCAGACATCACAACAACAAAATGTAGTGTAATATCAGTAATATCAGTTTATATCACAAAAGTTATCATATAAAGAACATCAGAATATCATCAGATTTCACACAAGTTATCACCAGCCATCACAACACCCAAATAAATTGAATAAATAAGAACAATTGCACCTGAGTCATATGTGTCTCAACACAGTAGGAGCATGGAAATCAGTCAAGGCTTCATCGATCTTCCTTTTCCTTCACATTTTTGCACACTCAGTCACTAAAAAGTAATAGGGATCTATAGGCTCCATCTCCTCTTCCATCACCTCTAAATAGGCCCTCGGTGATGGAGTGTCCGGTACCGGATCTTCATTCGATCCAGATGGTGGAAGGACAATACTGGCCGCCATGGATGTTGTTTCTGGCATCGAACAACGGAGATCTACAGATCTTGGCGGCATCAGAAATATTTGGGGGGGGGGGACATCATCGGCCCCCATGGCTATTTTTTTTCCTGCACCAAGCACCAAAGATCTGTAGATCTCCGTGGCAGCGCAGAAGCAGAAGACTTTTTCCGATGTAGATAGTAGAATCCCATAATCGACGGCGTCATAATGGATTTAAGTACCATGTCGATGGAACTTGACTTCGATTCCCATGAATGGGTTGGAATCAGAGAAAGTTTGGTATCAGTTAGAATTTCACACGAATCGGGTGCAAAAGCATTCGTCGATTCGAGCACAAATTGAGGGATTTCCACAAATTTTGTCATGAAAGAGATGAAATCGAGGGTTTTAGTGATTTCGGAAATAAATCTATGCAGTCGATGAGAGAGCACAGATCTGGATAGACAGAAATGGATAGAGGAATTAGGGATTAGGGAGTGGATCGACACAAATGGATAGATGAATTAGGGCTTGGGAAGTGGATTGAGAGCGGGCTGAATGTATTTAGAAAGTGAGAGAGTGGATCTACCGAAATGGATTTGGGCAGCTCAAATTTGTTTAATTAGATTAGTTAAGATGGTTATTTGTTTTGTTAATTAGAGCAGAATAATTAATTAATGTAGTTTTAATTGTGGGAGTGTGGATCCACAGTGACAAAGGTAGTAATTTTAAAAAGCAAGGAGGGTATGATGGTATAAAAAATAGAGTAGGACTTTTATAGAAATACAGTTGAAATGAGTGAACTGAGACTTTTATAAAAATACGGAGGGAGTATCATTTTCAAATGTTTATTAAAGTATCACAGCCCGAATTCAAGTGTGTAGGAACGACTAGAACCCATTGGACAATGATGGTGAAACAATAGAATAATACTCAACTCAACAAGTGATCATGCTCGGGAACAAGGGAATAGTTTGAAAGCGATAACAAATAATAACATGCTTCCAAATCTTAATTCAAATAAACGAGCATCATAATATATATCAAGTGTCTCAATGCAAATCAAGTAGATGTTGGGGAAAACAGAAAATATTTTCAAGCACAAGGCTCATTGTATCGACACAATATCAGAGTAATAGTTTTGAAACAAATAAAATATTGTTGTTTTGCAGCGGAATCTCAAACTCAAGTCCCAACAATTACATGTATCGAGACATGCAATTGCAAGCTTAAACACATGACTCGACTTATTAACACACACTGCCGAGCAATCCGCGCCATCCACATCCGAGCTATCCTGGACGTTTAGAAAACACATGCAGGGTTGAGTACTTCGTACTCAATGAACACATGCCAAAAACAATTTAAAAAACTTGCTCGATGGAGCTATATAATTGAACTTGTCTTGCTACTGCATCACAAGTGTTAGTACAGTTAAAATATTTTACTTGTGGATGCAAAAACATTTTCTTTTCATGAAACAACTGCGCAGTCAACATATATATTGTTGGATTTGATGCATTGTTACTCAATAGGTGATGTTGCTCAAAGATGTTGGCAAAGTTTATATAGCCAAAAGTACAACTGACTGTACTAAGTTTTCCAGTAACATAATAACTTTATATGAATAAAGTATTCGTTTAGATCTATCAATTGGTACTAGAGCGGTACACCGATCTTACAGGTGTTGATCTTGGGACAGACATCTAAATGTGTTGCTACATTCGTGATAAGACACAATGACTACCACAGGTGGCAATTCGATGATGAAACCACCAATTCTTGATAGATCCAACTATGGATATTGAAAGATTCATTTGATGGCACATATCAGAGCCATCAATGAAGAAGCGTGGGAGACGATCAAGTCAGAATTCAAACCTCCCACCATAGCCACTGGTGAACCTAATGCTAGAAAAGTCAAAGACAGGAAAGATTGGTCGGAAGCTTAACAAAAAAAAATTTGGGATGAATCAGGTTGCATTAAATGCCATTCAAGCGTCTGTCACTATAGAAATATTTTCTCGTATTTCCACGTGCACCTCTGCAAAGCAAGCATGGAATATTCTGAAGACTTCTTTTGAAAGAAATGATCGTGTGAAAGGGCAACGACTACAACAACTAGCAACCCAGATCGAGTTACTGAGGATGGAAGAACATGAGTCAATCGTGACTTTCATGAAAAGCTGTTGAAAATTATTAATGAAAGCATGGCCCTTGGGAATAAATTCGATGATGAATTTCTTGTCAGATTGGTTCTAAGATCTTTCCCTAATAGGTTCGAGTAGAAAGTAGCTGCAATAGATCGGATGGATAAGTTTATTAAAATGATGAATAGTGAAGGAACTAACACGCTTGACAAGATTCTTAAAATTGGACAAAGCTCAACCAATAAATCTGGTCTAGGCTTTCAAGGAAAGCAATGGGCTGTCAAAGACAAAGAGAAGAAGGTGAAGTTCGTTCCTCAACAGGAGAAACCTCATGGAAATCCAACTCCTAAGACGAATCCCTCCAACAATGGGAAACAAAATAGGACTTCTCGAGCAAATTCGCAGAGACAGACACAGACGCACAAATAAGTGGCAAAGAGTGTTCCACGAAAGCAGAATCATCAAATGAGACAACAACCACAACAAGAGGAACTATTTAAGCCAGTCTGTCATTACTGTGATCTTCCTGGACATATAAGACCACACTGAAAATACTATCTCGGCGATAGGAGAAGAATGTTTTAATCTAGAAATAACTACAATGCTTATGTTACTCTAGCTTCTCTTTGGGTACAAGCTGACAACATGTGGTACATGGACAGTGCTTGTTCCAAACACATGACAGGGAATCCGAATTTTCTAACTAATATTGTCAATTTCTTCGATGATAACTTTATCTTTGGAGATGGTAATCAAGCTACGGTGATTGGGAAAGGAATATTAAACATACCAGGAATGTCGCCTCTACGGAATGTTTATTTGGTTGATTGACTTAAAGCCGATCTTCTCAGTGTTGGTCAAATATGTGATGAAGGATATAAAGTCATATTCGACAAGAGTTTGTGTCAAGTAATAAAGAATGGAGCTGAATTTATGACTGGTCGCAGATCTCATGACAAGTGCTATCTTGTCACACCCGCACATGTCTGTCTGCAAGTTAGTACTGGACTAACTGAGACTTGGCATCAGAAACTTGGGCATGCAAGTTTGAGAAGTATGAAGAAACTACTAAATGCAGATGATGTTCGTGGAGTTCCTAAGCTCGAGATTGATGATAAGGTTGTGTGTGGACCTTGTCAATTGGGGAAACAAACCGAAGTCGGACACAAGAAAGTTCGAAGCATCACCACCTCCAATATTCTTGAATTGATGCATATGGATTTAGTAGGACCAATGCCCACTCAAGGCATAGGAAATAAGGAGTTTTTTCTTGTGTGTGTTGATGATTATTCAAGGTTCACTTGGGTGGAATTTCTACGTCACAAATCAGAAGCTTTCAAAAGCTTCAAGGACTTGTGCATTTGTGTGGAGCTAGAGAAGGACCTTCCCTTGAGAAGAATAAGAAGTGACCATGGTGGAGAATTTCAAAGTGAAGAGTTTATCAGCTTCTGTGCTGAAAATGGAATAGCGCATGAGTTCTCAGCCCCAAAAATACCTCAATAAAATGGAGTGGTTGAGAGAATGAACAGAATCCTACAAGAGATGATGAGGACTATGCTTCAGGCAAATGATGTGGCTGACAGGTTTTAGGTTGAGGCTATGAATACAGCATGCTACATAGTGAATCGAGTCTATCTTCGTCCCAAGACAAATCAGACCCCCTATGAAATCTGAAAGGGGAGGAAGCCCAACCTCAAACACCTCCATATGTTCGTGACAGTATGCTATGTTCTGAATAATAGGAAATACATGCAAAAGCTTGATAATCGAGGTCTTGAAGCAATATTTATGGGATATGCTCGTGACAGTAGAGCATTTAGAGTCTATGTTAAGCCAAAAAAGACCATTATGGAGTCTATCAATTTGGTCTTCGCCGACTCTACAGATGCAAAAGCAGAAGAGGAGCCTTAACTGTTATTACATGTTCCAGAGTCTGTACCAACCTCCTCAAATGCACAGACTGGATCTCCTGGCACAACTACTGATCCCATCGAAGCTGAAGCTCCATCTGATTCTACCTCAGGCGAGATAGTTCCTACTACTCCAGGACCATCCAAAAGAGTATCCAAGAATCATCCTTTAACAAATATTATTGGAGATGTCATTGATGGAAGAGTAACAAGAAACTTAGTTAAAGACTACAAACATATGGTGGCAAACATTGCGTTCATGTGCTATGTCTCTAAAGTTCTTCTTAAGAACATCAAGGAGGCCTTATTGATTGAAGAGTGGATTACCTCCATGCAAGAAGAATTGCTCCAGTTTGTTCGTTGTAATGTTTGGTATCTTGTGCCTCGTCCCATTGATGCTCATGTAATTGGGACGAAATGGATTTTTCGCTACAAAATAGATGAGATGGAGGAGATTATTCGCAATAAGTCAAGATTGGTTGCTCAAGGATACTCTCAAGAGAAGGGTAGTGATTATGAAGAGACATTTGCTCCGGTCACTCACCTAGAAGATGTTCGTCTACTATTTGGAATAGCGTGTTGCATGAACTTCAAGCTATACCAAATGGATGTTAAGAGTGTCTTTCTCAATGGTACTCTTCAAGAAGATGTTTATGTAGAGCAGCCCCCAGGATTTGTTGATCCTACATTTCCCAATCATGTCTACAAGTTGAACAAGGCGCTCTATGGATTAAAGCAAGCACCTCGTGCTTAGTATGATACGTTGTCCAAGTATCTCATCTCCAAGGGATATGTTCGAGGAGGATCTGACAAAACTCTCTTCTACAAGAGTAATTTGGAAGGTATCATCATTATTCATATTTATGTTAATGATATAATTTTTGGCTCTGTGTCTCAGGATCTGATCCAGGAATTCGTGGGACACATGACGAAGGAGTTTGATACGAGTCTCTTTGCTGAATTGCATTATTTTTTGTGACTCAATCAAAGTATGCTCGGAGCTTAGTGAAGAAATTTGGACTAGAAAATGCCAAGGTGCGTCGCACACCATGTCAAGTTCAATCAAGCTCAGCAAGGACACAGAAGGTGTTTCTATAGATCAGTCTCTATACAGAAGTATGATTGGAAGCCTACTCTACTTAATGGCCAGTAGACCAGACATTAGCCATAGTGTCAGAGTTTGTGCCAGGTTTCAGACAGATCCTAAAGAGAGTCATTTGCTAGCTGAGAAAAATATTATTAAGTATGTTCGAGGAACAAGTGATTTTAGGATTTGGATGACTAAGGACAGCACCACATTCTTAGTGGGATACAACGATTGGATTAGGTAGGTAGCCCGGACGATAGGAAGAGTACATCTGGAGCATGTTTCTTCCTTGGCAACAATTTGGTATCTTGGCACAACAAGAAGCAGGTGAGCGTGTCTCTATCCTGAACTGAAGCTGAATACATTGCTGCAGGATTAGCTTGCACTCAACTCATGTGGATGAGCCAAATGCTTGAAGATTATGGAGTGTCATTCGAGCCATTTACTCTTTAATGCGACAACAAGAGTGTTATTGACATCTCGAAGAATCTTGTGCACCACTCTAAGTCGAAATACATCAACATTCGCCATCACTTCATAAGGGAGCTGATTGAAGAAAAGATACTCAACATGGAGTTCATGCCCACGGAAAAGCAGTTGGCAAATTTGTTCACTAAGGCTTTGGATGCAGCGAGGTTCAAATCTCTTCGAGCTTCGTTGGGTGTTTGCTCTCTCTAAATTCTTTAGAGAGACCTCGTGCTTGTGTTCTTCTTACACAAGCACAATGTATATGTAAATTATTGGTTTTTGGTTTTCTTGGTGTTTTCTGTTTTTCTCTGTGTGTTTCTGTGCCAGGATTTCTGGGCACCACTGATGACACGCGTAGTATGCTACAGCAGACAAGGGCTTATGTCATCTCTGCAACACTTCAACGGCTATTTTTTTGATCGCATCTCTGTGAGTTCAATTGGTATTAACGGCTGTTTTACATTCAAATTTGAACGTTGGAGATAAGGATCACTTCAAATCTTTATATAGATATCATCTCCTAATTTATAGGGATTTATTTCTTTATTTATCTTCAAGAGAGAGAATTCCACCGCCTTTGAAATCTAATATATATCGTATCTTCTCCATTAAGATTTCTCACATCTTTTGCTTAGTTTCAAAGTTCTCTCTCTCTCAAAGATTTCTATTATGTTCGCGTGTTGCTATTTGATAATCACTATGTTTGAAGGAAGCTGCTCTACTCAAAGGTTCTCTGATGAATCCGACGATGATGATGTTCCAATCTCCCATTTATACACAGCCGGTGGTAAAAAGAAAAAGCAAAGCCTGGGTATTGTTGATTATTCAGACTTCAGAGAGAAGAATTCACCTACTACTGCAACGAAGGAGCTGCTCGATCAAAGTCTTTTTCTCTGGCGAAGACAACCTCTAAGTCACCGTCGAAGCATTCTCCTCCTTCGGAGAATCAAACTATTTAAGACCCCGAATCTGACACGGAGTTAAGTTAGAAGGAACAATCCATTGTTCTCGTTGTTGCTTTCAAGAAGAAGACTACTCCATCAAAGTCTTCAACTTCTTGTTCCATTCTCCGGTGATCTGCATCTTCCGCCGGTAGCTCTCAAGCTGTAAGAGATCAAGCTCCCATCCCTCCGATGATTTCAATTTTCGAAGAAACAGAAAAGGAGCAAAATATTGGTGAAAAATATAGAATTGATCAAGCCGCTATTGATGAGGTAGCTGCAGACTTTGACGTGTCGGAGTCTGTGCCAACTGAGAAGAAGAAGTCTTCCAAAAGACGTCTTCGCAAGCTTTCTGACTTACCTAAAAAGCGGGTCATAATTGAAGAAGTTACTCTAACCATCAAGGAACGTGTTGAGACCCCTACTACTCGAACGAGGGGTCAACTTGCCAAGAAATTTGCTATTGTGTCTGCTCGTGATGTCAAGGGCAAAGGGAAGGTTGGTGAATCTTCCAAGAAGAAGAAGAAGACTGCTGCAAAGCCTATGAAAGGTGTGGATCCCAATCAGCCCATCGAAGTAGAGTCTGGGCCCAAACGTGCCTTAGAAAGTGATGCTGGAAATTTTGAGTTGATATGAACCTCGGCACACGCAGAAGACTCGACTGGATAAATAAACGATGGAAATCCCAAAACCTCTGTATCAGTTTCTCCAAGTGAATTACGCGACCAATTGTTTCCTAAAACCAACCGATAGGACAATACAACAACTCGGGGATGCTGAATGACACACAACGAGGGATGATTGACTCGTTGATTCACCAGATAATGAACTCGACTTGGCAAAACCAAGAAGAACTCGAAAAATCTCAAGAGAGAATAAAACTCATGTTTTTAATAATAATTAAGATGTAAATTTCGTTCATGACAAAGGCCTCTATATATAGGGTGCAAATCCTAACCTTACTAGGAAACTAAACATGAAAAATAACTCCTAACCCAATAAGGAAATAAAGCCCTAGTCTAAACAAGGCTTAAAATAAAAACGGACTCAACTTGGGCCACCGAAAATAAACCCACGAAAATAATAATTAAATACTAAAAGTCATTTAACTAATTAATCCACTCGCACATGATAAGATTAACATAACTTGGGCTATCTAAATCTCCATCGCCAATTGGCTTCTTCATTCACTCTTGATCCCAGACTTTTTGGACCACGCCTATCAAGCTTTCGTTAAATTTCTTGGCTCAAGATCTTGTAACTGGACCAACAGGCACATGCACCGGATCTTGCACCAACAACAATCCTTGGACTCCATCATTCCTCTCCTCTTGAAGAGGATTTTTCCTCAAATCCAAGGCGTCACCTACATCAAAAGGACTCGAATCAGTAACATTAAAAGTAGCACTCACATTATACTCACCGGGCAAGTCCAACTTGTAGGCATTATCATTGATGCGCTCCAAAACTTGGAATGGTCCATCGCCTCGAGAAAGCAACTTAGATCGCCGCTGCAATGGAAACCTCTTCTTACGCATATGCAGCCACACCCAATCACCGGGTTCAAGCACCACTTTTCAGCGCCCTTTATTTGCTTGTTTGGCATACTGCTCAGTGCGTCGCTCAATGTTCATTCTCGCCTTCTCATGAATCTGTTTCACAAAATCAGCCCTTTTTTTGGCCATCAAGATCAGTGTAATTATGCTCAGGTAAAGGAGATAAATCTAACGGAGTTAAAGGATTAAAACCATAGACAATCTCAAAAGGCGAAAACTGAGTAGCAAAATGAACAGAACGATTATATGCAAACTCGACATGCGGCAAACATTCTTCCCAAAACTTAATGTTCTTCTTAATTATAGCACGCAGTAAAGTAGACAAAGTCCTATTTACTACCTCGGTTTGACCATCAGTTTGTGGATGACAAGTAGTAGAAAACAAAAGCTTAGTACCTAACTTACACCACAGAGTCTTCCAAAAGTAGCTCAAGAACTTAGAATCTCTATCAGAAACAATAGTCCTAGGCATGCCATGCAATCTAACAACCTCTCTAAAAACAGATCAACTATATGAGATGCATCATCAGATTTATGACATGGAATAAAATATGCCATCTTAGAAAATCTATCAACAACCACAAAGATGGAATCACTACCACGCTTAGTCTAAGGCAATACTAACACAAAATCCATAGAAATATCAATCCAAGGTGCAGTAGGAATAGGCAATGGTGTATACAAACCATGGGAATTAACTCTAGACTTAGCTTGCTTACATGTAACACAACGAGCACAAATTCTTTCAACGTCACGTTTCATATGAGGCTAAAAGAAATGTTCTTGCAAAAACAGCCAAAGTCTTAGCAATGTCAAAATGTCCCATTAAACCCCCACCATGAGACTCAAGCAACAACAAATCACGTATAGAGTACTTAAGAACACACAACTTATTCTTCCTAAAAAGATAGTTATCATGCCTAAAATACTCTCCACTAGCAAATCGCTCACATGCTCGATAAATCTCACCAAACTCATCATCATGCTTATATAAACTCTTAAGACACTCAAAACCAAGCAACTTAGCATCTAAAGTAGAGATCAAGGCATACCTCCGTGAAAGTGCATCAGCCACAACATTCTCTTTTCCTTGCTTGTATTTGATGACGTAAGGAAACATCTCAATGAACTCCATCCACCTCGCATGCCTCTTGTTCAGCTTATTCTGCCCCTTCAAATGCTTCAAGGACTCATGGTCGGTGTGAATAACAAACTCCTTAGCCCACAAATAGTGTTGCCACGTTTTGAGGGCTTTCACCAACGCGTACAGCTCCTTATCATACATAGGATAACTCAATGTTGGTCCATTGAGCTTCTCGCTGAAATACGCAGTGGGCCTTCCTTCTTGCATCAACACTGCACCAATACCAACACCAGAAGCATCACATTCAATCTCAAAAGATTTAGAAAAAAGTTAGGAAGAGATAGTACTGGGGAATGAGTCAATTTATGCTTCAAAAGCTGAACCGCTTCTTCTTGCGCTTTTCCCACCTTGAACTCCACACTCTTCTTTATAACTTCCGTCAAAGGTGTTGCCACACTGCTAAAATAAGGTACAAAACGTCGATAGAAGCTAGCTAGCCCATGGAAACTTCTAAATTCCCCAACATTCTTTGGTGTGGGCTACTTTTGGATAGCTCGTATCTTCTCTTCATCAACCTGTACACCCTGTACACTAACAATAAAATCAAGAAACACAAGCTTGTCCGTACTAAAGACACACTTCTTAAGGTTAGCATATAACTTCTCTTTTCTTAGTGCATCCAAAACAGCTTTCAAATGCTCAACATGCTCATCATGACTCTTACTGTAAATTAAAATATCATCAAAATAAACCACAACAAATCGACCTATAAAAGCTCGCAAAACATGGTTCATAAGACGCATAAAAGTGTTGGGTGCATTAGTCAAACCAAAAGGCATAACCAACCACTCAAACAAACCAAGTTTTGTCTTAAAAGAAGTTTTCCATTCATCATCCTCCTTAATCCTAATCTGATGGTACCCACTACGCAAATCAATCTTAGAAAACATACAAGCACCATGCAACTCATCAAGCATATCATCTAAACGAGAAATAGGAAAATGATACTTAACCGTGATATTGTTGATGGCTCTACAGTCACAACACATTCTCAATGATGAGTCCTTCTTTGGACCGAGCAAAACCGGTACGGCACACGGACTCATACTCTCCCTCACTCGTCCATTCGCCATTAAATCTCTGATTTGTCAATCCAACTCCTTCGTTTCCTCGAGGCTGGTCCTATAAGTTGGTCGGTTTGGAAGGATAGCTCCGGCAACAAAATCAATTTGATGCTCAATCCCACGAATTGGTGGCAAGCCTGGTGGAATCTCGTCGGGAAAGACATCATCATATTCCTGCAAAACAGAACTAATAGAAGGGGATAGAGAAGAGAAATCGTTATCACTATGCAAAATTTCCTTGTACAACAACAAGTACATCGGTCTCTCCTCCCTCAAGGCCCACTTCAAATCTCTCGGTCTAGCCAGAAATGAATTATGCGCCAACTCGCACTTCTTTTTTGGCTTGACCGACTCCTTGGATTTCACCTTGTCCACCTCTTTTTGCATCTGCATTTGATCCTCATAAACTTGCTTGGGAATAAGAGGAACAAGTGAAACCTTATACTCAAAGGTATATTTGTTGGTGAAGCCATCATGAGTAACTCGCCTATCGAAATGTCACGGACGCCCCAACAAGATGTGGCTCACCTGCATTGGAATCACATCACACAACACCTCATCTTCATACTTCCCAATGCGGAAAGGAACCTTCACTTGCTTCACCACTCAGATAACGCCGGATGCATTCAACCACTGCAATCGATATGGCTTGGGATGTTTCATCGCAACCAACCCCAATCTCTCAACCATGTCTGTGCTGGCCATCTTTGTGCAACTTCCTCCATTAATGATGACGTTGCACACCTTATCTCGAACATGGCACCTCGTGTGAAAGAGGTTCTCTCGCTGCTCTCTCTCATCGGGTTGAGTTTGGGCACTCAAAACCCTCCTAGTCACGAACAACTGCCCAACATGAGGTAAAATCTCCTCAGTTTCTTCGTCGAACTCCTCCAAAGCTGGCATCTCCGGATCACGATCTTCATCATCAGTCACAACTTCACCATCATCTCACAAAATCATGATTCTTCTATTCGGACACTCACTCAAGATATGCCCAAATCCCTGACACGTGAAGCACTTCTTGTCTCGATTCCGGCTATCAGGGGTTGTTGTTTTGGCCTGATTTGCTGAACTCGAAGTCTCAACTCGAGGCTTAAAGAACAGTTTCTTCTCCTCTGTCGGTGGTGCCTCCTTTTTCCATTGGTTCCCTTTTGATGAGGAAGCACTAGAAGTTAACTGGGATTGCCTCCAACTGGTCGGACTCTGTCTCTGATTGCTGTTGTTGTTGCCCCTTCTCTTGAGCTGACTCTCTATCTTTATAGCCATGTGGACCATGTCTTTTACCTCAACATAGTGCTGCAACTCCACTCTATCTCGAATGTCCCACTGCAAACCAGCCAAAAATCTCGCCATGGTCACTTCTCTTTTCTCCACAACATTGGCTCGAATCATGGCTATCTCCATCTCCTTGAAGTATTCATCCACACTTCTATTGCCTTGCTTCAAACTCTGCAACTTGTTGTATAGCTCTCAGTAGTAATGATTAGGCACAAATCGCTTCCTCATCATTGTCTTCATCTCATGCCAAGTCTCAATAGGTGGCTCTCCATTTCTCCGCCTACTGGTCACCAACTGATCCCACCAAACAAGTGCATAATCCGAAAACTCAACAGCCGCCAACTTCACTTTCTTGAGCTCTGAATAGTTATGGCAGTCAAACATAAGCTCCACCTTTCTCTCCCACTCAAGGTACAACTCTGGATCATTTTTCCCTTGGAAGGAGGGAATGTTCATCTTGATGTTGCCCAGATAGTTATCTTGGGCGTTTCTGTTGTCACCTCTATGCCAGCTGCCCTCATCATCTTCATCAAACTCAGTATCCTCCACATAGTCATCATACTCAGTACGGCCTCCTCGACCACGTCCTCTGCCACCTCGTCCTCTTCTGCCACCTCGACCTCCGTTGGAATTGGTCACTCTGGTCTGAGACTGCTCGATCAGGTCAAGTCTGTCATATACCCCTTCTATCTTTGATTCTAACATCCTTCCCAATTCTGATGTAAGTACTTCCATCAGTAACTTCACCTTTGGATCACCAAACAGGCTGATCCGCCTCATCCACAACCTATTTACTGTCTTTTGACATATTAACTCAAACAAGAAAACGTTAGTAAAATCAAAACAGAAATCTCACCACCTCACAAGCACTCGTGTATCACTCAATAATGATTCACTCAACACTCGTGTATCACTCAATTATGGTTCTTTTCACTCTAATAATCACACTCTCCTGTCTTTTTCCACTCAAATTCTCTTTTAAAGAATCAAATCCTCTCAATCTACCACTTGAATTCACCACCAACTAACAACGAAACAACCAATAATAGAACGACACGAAGAGACGAAAACTGAAAGCAAAAAAAAAAACACATTGCACAGAAACGTGCTCAACGACTCTACACGACCCAAGGAACCCGAAAAACACTACGACACGCAATCGAAAAGTCGGAAAAAGTGTACGCAAAAACTGCTCCAAAAGACTCTATACGACCCAAGGAACCCAATGGAAAAAATTGCCCACAATGAATTTTTCAAAAACTGCTGAATTTTTTTTTTTTTGTACCGTCTCGGAACAAGGATTTCAAAAATGCGAAGAACAACACCAAATTCTCAATGATGTGCCTTTGGCGACCTCTTTTATGTCAAACTGGAATTTTGTAGTAAAGGGCGTGTAAGATAAATATTATGGTCTCTTAGGGCGTAGATTATGGTAATAATATGAGTCGGATGGAAGTTTGGAGTAATCATGGTAGCTGGCGTAGTATAAGGACGTTTGCGTGTGTATAAAGTAAGTATGTGTATAAGGTAAGGAAAAGATATGGAAAGATATGAGATATATGGTAAGAGAGATATGGATGATATATTTATGGTAAGAAGATATGGTTGACTATATGGCAGATTCTACTGTGGACGCGTATGGATCAATCTAAATGATGACTAACTTTTTTTTAATGACAACAAACACGAAGACACAAAGAACACGGAGAACAAAAATGAGGAAAACAAAAGACGCAACTGAAACAGAAAAGACGTAAAGACACGATACGGAAAAGAAAACAAAAACGAACCTAAAATTCTACCCTTGACACGAAGAAAGAGAACGAAGAAACCTGGATACGAAACGTGGCTCCTGATGCCAAAATGATATGAACCTCGACACACGTGGAAGACTCGACTGGAGAAACAAATGATGGAAATCCCAAAACCTCTGTATCAGTTTCTCCAAGTGAATTAGGCGTAGAATTGTTTCCTAAATCCCAACGATAGGACGATACAGCAACTTGGGGACGCTAAATGACACACAATGAGGGATGATTGACTCATTGATTCGTCGGATAATGAACTCGACTTGGCAAAACAAAGAAGAACTCGAAAACTCTCAAGAGAGAATAAAACTCACGTTTTTAATAATAATTAAGATGTAAATTTCGTTCATGACAAAGGCCCCTATATATAGGGTGCAAATCCTAACCCTACTAGGAAACTAAACATGAAAAATAACTCCTAACCCAATAAGGAAACAAAGCCCTAGTCTAAACATGGTTTAAAATAAAAAACGGACTTAACTAAGGCCCAAATTCGGCCACCGAAAACAAACCCACGAAAATAACAATTAAATACTAAAAGTCATTTAACTAATTAAACCCACTCGCACATGATAAGATTAACATAACTTGGGCTATCCAAATCTCCATCGCCAATGGGCTTCTTCATTGACTCTTGATCCCAGACTTCTTGGACCAGACCCATCAAGCTTTCCTTGAACTTCTTGGCTCGAGATCTTGTAACTGGACCAACAGGCACATGCACCGGATCTTGCACCAACGACGATCCTTGGACTCCATCATTCTGAGCATGAAGCCTGTCATCAAGGAGCTTCTTCTGCGGCTCACCATGGTGGATCGTTTGCTACACCTTCAAAAAGACAACTATTTTCAACTGATCCCAATCAGAGAATAAAGGTTGTGCAAGATGCCCTCAGGTTCAAGTCTGATGAACATGCTGAGACTTGGGATAATGTCATCCACAGAGAAGCTAGTCTATGAGCAACCTGTGAAGAAGCAAGATTTGGAGGGAACTGGCTTGGACAAACTGCTGAAAGATGCCAAGTGGGATCAAACTATCTATCATGTTCGACGATATGTTCAAGCAGTTGTGCTAGAATTCTACTGCAACATGTCAAAGAGTATTGCTGACTCTTCCTCTCGCAATCACTTCAAGACCTATATTTGAGGAAGGTATATCAATTTCTCCCCTGCTGTTATCTCTGTTTTTGTTGGTCGTGATGACTTTGGTGTAGAGGAGAAGGATGTGTCATTGGACACAATTGCCAGCGAGATCACTCACGGAGTGTACCGGACGTAGAAAAGGAACATGTCTATCAGCTCCTCAATGTTGTCCTAGAAGTACGCAATCTTTCACAAGATTGCAGTCAGAAATTGGTGCCCAACCACACACACTGCCACGGTGAGTCAAGAAACAACAAGGGTAATGTATGGAATAGGGAGGTTCAAGCTCTTCGACTTTAGACGTTTGATCTTCGACCACGTCACTCAACATGCTGGAAATTTGAAAAAAGCCTAAGGCATTAGGCTATTCTGGATTGATTTTTGGAATCATATCTTCGCAATTTGCCGAAGTGGTGTATGTAGGAGAGCAGTTCGAGCGCACTTCAAAGAGCATTATCATCCATGACAAGCTATATTCAACGAAGTTGTTCATCCTAAGGACATTGAGCCCTCTGTCCGCATCGTGGAAAGAAAGAAGCCAACATCAATTGTGACAGTGCCTGTGCTGAGTGAGCCTAATCTTAGGGCTATTTCTACAAGGATGCTGCATGAGCTGGAGCGTGAATACAACTCTATCTTGTTCCAGATAAAGAGGCTTCGTATGCGCAAGAATGAGATTGCAGCATTACTCAATGATGCCAAAGCAGACTTTGCTGGAGGAAAAGCTGTGCCATCTGGATTGACGTCTCATGTTGAAGGGACTGTGCCAGGAGATGATGATGATGTTGTTGATGACGCTAGTGATGAAGAAGCAGCTGAGGATGATGTTGAGAATGTTGAAGAAGACTTGGGTGATGAAGATACCCAAACTGAGGAGGATGAAGATGACCCTCAAGCATCTGCTCAAGCTGCGAAGGAGAAAAGATCCCAATCTTTTTGAAAGATTGGATGGAAGACCCCCTACTTTGTCATTTCTGCTAGACAAAAAGAGGAGTAGTAGAAATTTGTATTTTTATGGTTTTCTGTACTTAGTTTTGGTTCCAAGGAGTTAATCTCTCTCTACTCCTTGATGATTTTTTGATGGACATATATTTAAGCTTCCCGGTTTATGGCTTATTGTTTTGATGGTTTTCTTTGATGCTGTGTTGGAAATCATCTGCTCGATGATTGAAGATTTATTTGGTGGTCAGTTTACTCCATGCCTTGTTTAAGGGGGGAGTTTAATACAGTTTTCTCTAATTGCTAGTTGGAGGGGGAGCTTTGGCATACTTCATACAAGTTCGGACTTGGAGGATTTGGAGGTATGAAGATGCTTATGATTGTTTATTTTCTTGATGATTGGTTTTGTCTACATAAATGCCAAAGGGGGAGATTGTTGGATTTGAGGCATTGCTGCTCAAGAGGTGATGCTGCTCAAAGATGTTGGCAAAGTTTATGTAGCCAAAAGTACAGCTGAAGTATCGAAGCTGCTGCGTAGAACAAACTCTGTTATGTGCGCTTCAGTCTGTGCTAAGGGAACCTGGAACAGTCTAACGGAGAATTTCCTTATCTGCGCGGATTTTGTGGTATCTTTTCCATGATTATGAAAGATGCGGTCAAGATAATTATCAAGCAGATATCAGACGTGTTCCCCAAGCCTTGTCCTCACAAGGAAAGAAGATCTAAGAAGATATACATGATGGCGAAGAGATCTAAGGTTTCAAACTTATATATATTCGACATCAATATTGTGAGGGTTGGCCGCTTTGTTTTATTGTTTGAGTGCATATACTTTCTTGAGAGTAGTGTAATTGAGTGCACGAATTAGTGAGGGTTTATCTTTGATAAATTCAGTTTGTAAAGAGAGTCAAGGGTCGAACTGGAGGTTCGAGCTTAGATTGAGCGATTATAGATCGATCAATCACGAATTCACGTGAAGTTAGGAAGAGGGTGAGCGAAAGGGTAGCATAAGGTGTCGACCTGTATGTGTAAGATCCTCTGTAGCCATTTCTTCTAATAGTGGATTGGTTCTCTCTTGGGCAAAGGCCCCCCAGATGTAGGTTGCAAAACCGAACTGGTTACCACATCGTGTGTCTTTTATTTTAGCACAATTTATTATTTTTGTTATACTGACTGTGCTAAGTTTTCCAATAACATAATAACTTTATATAAATAAAGTATTCATTTAGATCTAACATATATAACAATAGGAAGGTAGGAATCAATCTACCACATCATCTCAGTGTCGAGAAGTAGGCCTTCTTCTCAAATACTGTGACTGGCCTAACCGAAGCAAGGCTCACAGTCACCTCAAATGATTCAAATAACAACACGTGTGTTCCTGTCTCAGACTATGCACTTGTTTGGTGGGATCAGTTGGTGACCAGTAGGAGGCAAAATGATGAGCCACCTATTTAGACTTGGCATGATATGAAGGCCGTGATGAGGAAGCTTTTTATGCCAAATCATTACTATCGAGAGCTTTACAACAAGTTGTAGAATTTGAAGTAAGGGAATAGGAGTATGGATGAATACTTTAAAGAGATGGAGATAGCCATGATTTGAGTCAATGTTGTGGAGGAACATGAGGCGAATTTGGTTTGTGATAACGATTTCTTTTCCCTACCCCCTTCTATTCATTCTATATTAAAGGATTTTGATGATGTCTTTCCCGACGAGATTCCACCGAGTTTACCACCAATTCATGGGATAGAGCATCAAATTGATTTTGTTCCCAGAGCTGTTCTTCCTAACCGACCAACTTATAGGACCAGCTCCGAGAAAACGAAACAGTTGGAGCGACAAATTAGGGATTTGATGGCGAATGGGTGCGTGCAAAAGAGTTTGAGTCCGTGTGCCATTCCGGTTTTGCTCGTTCCAAAGAAGGACACATCGTTGAGAATGTGTTGTGACTGTCAATCCATCAACAGTATCACGGTAAAGTATCGATTTCCTATTCCTCGTTTGGATGATATGCTTGATGAATTGTATGGTTCTTGTTTCTTTTCTAAGATTGATTTGCGTAGTGGGTATCATCAAATTAGGATCAAGGAGGGAGATGAATGGAAAACTGCTTTTAAAATAAAACATGGTTTATTTAAGTGGTTGGTTATGCCTTTTGGTTTGACTAATGCACCGAGTACGTTTATGCGTCTTATGAATCATGTTTTGCATGCTTTTATAGGTAGATTTGTTGTGGTCTAATTTGATTATATACTTGTTTATAGTAAGAGTCAAGATGAGCATGTTAAGCATTTGAAGGTTGTTTTGGACGTACTTAGAAAGGAAAAGTTATATGCTAACTTTAAGAAGTGTGTTTTTAGTACGGACAAACTCGTGTTTTTTGGTTTTGTTGTTAGTGCACAGGGTGTACAGGTTGATGAAGAGAAGATACGAGCTGTCCAAGAGTGGCCGACACTGAAGAGCGTTGGAGAAGTTAGAAGTTTCCATAGACTTGCTAGCTTTTATAGGCTGTTTGTGCCTTATTTTAGCAGTGTGGCAATACCTTTAACCGAAGTCATCAAGAAGAATGTGGAGTTCAAATGAGGGAAGACGCAAGAAGAGGCGTTTCAGCAATTGAAGCATAAATTGACTCACTCCCCGGTATTATCTCTTCCTAACTTTTCTAAGTCTTTTGATATTGAATGTGATGCTTCTGGTGTTGGTATTGGTGTTGTTTTGATGCAAGATGGGAGGCCCATGGCGTACTTCAGCGAGAAGCTCAGTAGGGCAATGTTGAGCTATCCCACATATGATAAGGAGCTGTACGCATTGACGAGAGCCCTCAAAACGTGGCAACACTACTTGTGGGCTAAGGAGTTCGTTAAAGCATTTGAAGGGGCAGCACAAGTTGAACAAGAGGCATGCAAGGTGGATGGAGTTCATTGAGACGTTTCCACACGTCATCAAATACAAGCAAGGTAAAGAGAATGTGGTGGCTGATGCACTTTCTCGGAGGTATGCCTTGATCTCTATTTTAGATGCTAAGTTGCGTGGTTTTTATAGTATGAAGAGTTTATATGAACATGAGAGTGGGTTTGGTGAGATTTATCGAACATGTGAGCGATCTTCTAGAGGAGAGTACTTTCGACATGATAACTATCTTTTTAGGAAGAATAAGTTGTGTGTTTCTAACTGCTCTATACATGGTTTATTGTTGCTTGAGTCTCATATTGGGGGTTTGATGGGACATTTTGGTATTGCTAAGACCTTATCTATTTTGCAAGAACATTTCTTTTGGCCTCATATGAAACGTGATGTTGAAAGAATTTGTGGTCTATGTGTTACATGTAAGCAGGCTAAGTCTAGGGTGAACTCTCATGGTCTTTATATACCATTGCCTATTCATACTGCACCTTGGATTGATATTTCTATGGACTTTGTGTTAGGTTTGCCTAGGACTAAGTGTGGTAGGGATTCCATCTTTGTGGTTGTTGATAGAAATTATAAGATGACACATTTTATTCCATGTCATAAATCTGATAATGCATCTCATAAAGCTGATTTATTCTTTAGAGAGATTGTTAGATTGCACGGCATGCCTATGACTATTGTTTCTGATAGGAATTCTAAGTTCTAGAGCTACTTTTGGAAGACTTTGTGGGGCAAGCTAGGTACTAAGCTTTTGTTTTCTACTACTTGTCATCCATAAATTGATGATCAAACTGAAGTAGCTAATAGGACTTTATCTACTTTACTTAGAGGTATCATTAAGAAGAACATTAAGTCGTGGAAGAATGTTTTCCGCATGTTGAATTTACTTATAATTGTTCTGTTCATTCTCCTACTCAGTTTTCGCCATTTGAGATTGTTTATGATTTTAATCCTTTAACTCCCTTGGATTTATCTCCTTTACCTGAGCATGAACATACTAACCTTGATGGCAAGCAAAGGGCTGATTTTGTGAGACAGATTCATGAAAAAGCAAGGATGAACATTGAGAGGCGTACGAAGCAATATGCCGAGCAAGCCAACAAAGGACGTCGCAAGGTGGTCTTTGAACCAGGCGATTGGGTTTGGTTGCATATGCACAAGGAAATGTTTCCATTACAGCGGCGATCAAAGTTACTTCCTCAAGGCGATGGACCATTCCAAGTTTTGGAGCGCATCAATGATAATGCCTACAAGTTAGATTTACCCGGTGAGTACAATGTGAGTGCTACTTTTAATGTGACTGATTTAAGTCCTTTTGATGTAGGTGACGCCTTGGATTTGAGGATAAATTCTCTTCAAGAGGAGGGGAATGATGCAGCCCAAGGGTTGTCATTGGTGCAAGATCCGGTGTGAGTTCCTATTGGGCCAATTACAAGATCACGAGCCAAGAAGTTCAAGGAGAGCTTGATGGAATTAATTCAAGATGTGTAGGATCAAGAGTTCTTAAAGAATCCCGATGGAGATGATCGTGAAGGAAGCCTAAGATTCATCAATTTAATATTTTATGTTTGGGTTGATCCATGAAGACTTGTATTTAATTAGTTTAAATGACTTTTAGTATTTAGTTGTTATTTTCGTGGGTTTACTTAGGGTGGCCGAAATTGGACCTTAATTGAGTTAGTTTTTTATTTTAAACCTTGTTTAGACTAGGGCTTTGTTTGCTTATTGGGTTAGGAGTTATTTTCCATGTTTAATTTCCTATTAGGGTTAGGATTAGCACCCTATATATAAGGGTCATTGTTATGCACGAAATTCAGACATTATTAATTAATGAAATGTGAGTTTATTCTCTCTTGAGAGTTTCAAGTTCTTCTTGATTATTTCAAGTCGAGTTCAATTATCAGCTAATCAACGAGTCAACCATCCCTCATTGTATGTCAATCATCATCCCCGAGTTGTTGTGTCATCTTATCGTTGGGTTTTAGGAAACTTCTATTCACCTAATTCACTTCGCGAGATAGATTCAGAGGTTTTAGGATCTCCATCACTCGGTTATTCTATTCAAGTCTTCCGTTAGCGTCAAGGATCATATCACAAAAACCCATAATTCTACTCAAATTTTCGGCACTAGGAGGGATGAAATGATCAAAGATTTATCTCTTTTCTCTTTATGCATGAAAAATATACAAGGATTCAAGGATCAAAACTAGGATAAAATGTCTCGATTCCTTACTCATTTGACCGATTCGGTCGAAACAAGAGGGAGAGAAAGAGAGGTTTCTTTAGCTCAATCTAAGCAGAAAGTGAGGGAGATGATCAAGCTTACTTGTCTTCCAGGATTCGGTGGATGAATGAGAGAAATTTTCCACGCAACTCTTGCTTCCTCAAGCTTTCATCAATGGAGGAAATTTTGTATAAGTATGTGTGTGTGTGTTCGATGAAGAGAGAGGGAGAGATGAAAGTGATGATGTCGGTGGAAGAGAGAGGGAGAGAGAGACGCGTGAGGGAGAGTGTTGTACCATTAAATCAAAATCATGATATAATTCGCCGGAACGAAAAGTTTTCCGGTGCAAAACAACCCTACTTTTTCATTTAACTCTCAAACGACTTAAAACTCACCATGACTTTTTCTTGACGTTGAAATGCTCTCTATTTCGTCTCATATCTCGCCAAATAAATCAATGATCTCAAAAATCTAGTTTTCAAATCAAAATTTCGAGTAACGAATAAAATCTCGGAAATCACTATTCATATTAGGGTTCTTGAAATTATAACTCAAGTCTTTCTCACACAGTCTCAAATGACTCTCAAATATATCTCAAAGCCTTTAAAAGAATTTTTATACTAAAAAAATACTAATTAGATGAAATTCGGAAAACTCGATAAATAGTGAAAACTCGGGAAAAGTTTCTATTCATCGAAAAACAAAACTTCTCAGAATTTCCGAAATTCAAACTCAAACTCAAACTCATATAATTATGCTCAATCAATTCATCACACATTCGATTCGGATAACCGAAACGAGAAAAATCATGTAAAGGCACTCAAGGGCGTTTTGGTAATTTCACGAGAAAAATTCTTTTCTTGGATATTTTTATCACACAAAAGCACATTATCAAGGCATATAAATGCAATCAAGCCGAACTTAAAGACTTATAAAAGATCGGGGTATTACATAAAGGTCGTTAATTTTTTTTGGGCAGGATCGACAATTTTCTTGGGCAGCCCTTGTTCATCCTTTTCGCTCTAATTGATCAAAATATTAACATAAGAGATATGTGTGATAATATTTTTCATGAACAAGAGCCATAAACATAAGGAGAGGTGGGGACGTGTGATAATTTTATTTTTCATCATAGTAAACATGTGATAAAAAAATGTTGAAATGATAATATTTTCATACTTTTTATTTTCCCTCATTTTTCAATGATAAATTTACAAACAAAGTAAAAACACACTCTTACTATTCAAAACGGAGATTAAGTGTAAAAATATGTACGTCCTATCACTTTTGAAGTATTTTGATAGCGTTAAATCTTTTCTCATTTGGAAGTAGACAAATTGAATGAGATATCCCTTTAAGGAAAAAAGACAAAGTGAATGGGATGGGGAGAGTACTATTTATCCCTAATTATCTTATTTTTAAGATGTTATTTTTCAAACCAAAATCCCGTTCATTAATTTATCGAAGATTAAGATCAACAATATCCCAAAAGCAAGTTGAGAAATCACAAACCAAGCCGTACTATCAATTTGAGCATAAAAATGTGCTAAAAAAGATACGCAGCTCCCATCGCACTACGATAAGCATGAAAAACATCAAAGAGAAGCTCTTTCCTAGTAGTAGAAATAATGTCGCACATATCTTCAAGTAGGAACTCGTCGTACTGATCCTCTGGGTTAGTCAGAGTCGAGCTACAACAGAAGCAATCAGTCTAATTTAATTCCGCCAATGCACAAGAGAATTAATTCTATGATTAACCGATTTTAGTTCCGTCATCACACTAGAGTTAAAATGAAAGTTCCTTCTAGGCATTGCCAACTTAATTTGGTTTACTCTGCCCACGATCATTCGTTAATTTCTGTTGTTTAGAAATAGAATATTTTCCATCTTAAATAAAAGTCGGTGATTAGCAGGTTTTTTTTTTTGTATTGGACGCTATGTCGCCCCCTTATCTTCAAAGAGAGCATCCGCATCAACTCTTGAGCCGCTTCTTATAATACCAAATCTTGATATAATACTAGTCATTGTTATCGAACCTCCAAAATATGTCATCTTCACTCCCTCTTTAGCCTTTAGGCTCAGAGGTGTGTAACTGTGTTTTGTGTTAGACCTACAAACTCTGTGTAAAGGACTTTTTTGTTTTGAGGGAAAATAACTTTCCATTAAGCAAAGGTAGCAACATCAAGATCAGCATCAGCAGCAACAATCTGCTGCAGCCTTAGAAAGTTGGGGTTCCTCTCATGAACACAAAAGGAGGGACAACGAGCAAGACGGGCAATTTCATTTGCCAAAAAATTACAAGATCTATTGACCCAAACAAATGAAGCAAACTCCAACTGAGACGAGAGGTCAATGATATCCGCGATAACAGTTCCCACCGAAGAGTTCGGAATGACTTTCATTTGAAGCATCCAAATAAGGTGTTGATTGTTGGATTCAATAATGAGACTTTGAAATTTAGGGAGATTGTTATGGTCAACCCTTTCCTACACGCCAGCACCTCCACCAATTCAATATCATCACACCTCTCGATATAGTCGGCAAACATGTTTAAGTTAGCTCTTGTAAAATCATGAAAAACATGTTCCCCCATTGATGCATCAACATTTAATTTAATTTGGCCAGGGGAAGGGGGGTGCCAATGCGCAGACCTAGAAAACTCATTCGGTCCACAAACTTTCTGATTCACACTCACAAAATCATTAAACATAGAATGCGCCAAGGAGAAACATTCCAGATGGGAGAGAGTAATCTTCCAAAAAATAAAGAAATTCCTCGCTATCCAAATAGCCCAAAGGTGCATTAAAAAAAGATTAATAAAATCACCTTTCATACCTTTGATGGATTGAAGAATCCAATCTGGAATCTGCAGCAAAGGATTTGGATCAGGTGGTTGAAGTCTTAGAGCACAAGCTCTCTAGAAGAACTGTGCCCAATCACAATCCCTTAGAGCGTGCTCAGAGTTTCATCATCCTCCCTACAACGAGGGCATCTCGTGTCAATTTCAATCCCTTGTGACAACAACTTCACCTTTGTAGGAAGAATACCTCGCATACACCGCCAAACGAACATTTTTTAATCTTCGATGGGATGTTAAGAGACCATAACCATTTCCAAAGAGTCGAATTATTGGAGGACGAAGAAGGCTTCGATGATAGGACATCTTTCAGGTTCTTCACCGTCCAATAGGCCAATTTGACTGAGAATCGCCCATCTTTAGTGAACCGCCACCGAAGACAATCTTCTTGATTAGTAAAACTGAGGGGAATTGAGAGAATCTACTAAGCAATTGACGGCGAAAAAAGGGAGCGAACACGAGTTTGCAAACAAGTTGATTCCCTTGAGAAAAAGAAAGAGACACGGGTGCAAGATTTGGGCAGTTGGGCACCCAATGATCGCGCCAAATTCTAACCGAACGACCATTACGAATGGTCCAACATACACCCTCGCATAGAATGTATTGACTTTTATGAATGCTACGCCAAGTGAAGCTTGGAGAGTGGCCCACTTGTGCTTCAAGGAAATTACAATTTGGAAAATAGCGGGCCTTCAGACTAGGGATGGCAATGGGTCGGGTTTTCGTGGGTACCCGCACTTTCCAAACCCTGATGGGACGGGTTTGGGAAATATTAAATGGTTTTGGGACGGGTTTGGGTCGAAACATGCAAACCCGTCACGGGTTTGGGTCGGGTTTGGGCAATTACCTCCGGGTACCCGCTACCCAAACCCATTTATATATATAAGATAAAAGATATTATTATATGTATAATTTATTATATAATTATAATTATTAGTAGATTTAGGGTTTTATCTGATTTTCTTAACCCACACACACATCCGTAAGAGTCAAGTCTTTAATGTTTCTCCTCTACTTTTGTAAATCTACTTTCGAAATATGACGACACAACGACAACGTAACATCAATAATCCATACTTCTGGTTATGTTTTAAGATTTGTAAGTTCTTAGTACTTTGCTTTGAGATTAATTTTAGTGAAATTTTCTGCTGATGTTTATGTTTTAATCATATTTATAATATTTTGTTATTTGATGTTTACTTTTTAGTATTCGGGTTTTTAGTGGGTAATAAACAGGTATTACCCAACGGGTTCGAGTCGGGTACGGATTTTAAAATTATTTTTTAATCGGGTTTGGGACGGGTTTGAGTATTGAAAATTTTCATGGGTTTGGATTTGGAAAATGCTTAATGGGTGGGTACCCAACCCATTGCCATCCCTACTTCAGACATTGCGCTAGCAACGAGCTTTGATCTTGCAATAATCGCCAACTTCTTTTGCAAGAATACCCAAATTAAAAGATTCCAAGTCTCGAAAACCCAACCCGCCTTCCAGCTTCGACGAGCATGAGATATCCCAAGAGCACCAATGAATTTTCCTCTCGTTTGCTCGTTGACCCACCAAAAATTTGCCATTGACTGCTCGATTCTTTTAATAGTGCCCTTGGGGAGAAGGAAACAGTTCATCACGTAGGAAAGGATAGCTTGGACCCGTGCTTTGAGGAGAAGAGCACGTCCAGCTTGAGAAAGAGCACGAGCTTTCCAATCTTTCATTTTCTTCTGGACTCTCTCTTCAATAGATCTAAAGAGATTTTGTTTTTCGCGACCAACTGAGGCAGGAAGGCCCAACTAAATAGAGTGTTTGTTGACCACACGGACTCCACAAATACTGCCAATTTGTGGAGCAATACTAGGGCACAGTTCGACTAAAAGAGTAATGCCCCGAAACAGATGAGTAGCTCTTAACAATGTGCAGAGCTGTGTTTATCTCATCATGATTTGCTTTGCCAAAAATAACACTATCATTTGCAAAAAAGAGGTGAGAAACTCTAGGAGCACTTCGACAAACACGCGACCCATGAATCAGACTATTAATCTCTGCTCTCTGGATAAGCGCCGAGAAGGCTTCTGCACAAAAGAGAAAGAGAAACGGGGAGAGGGGATCACCTTGGCGAATACCTCGAGAGGGTTTGAAAGATTTTGAGGGACACCCATTAATAAGGATGGAATAAGAGACAGTGGTGATGCAACGAAGGATGAGATTTACAAATTGAGGAGGAAAGCCAAACCGGGTCATGACACTTTCAAGAAAATGCCATTCAACTTGATCGTAAGCTTTTGAGAGGTCAAGTTTCAAGGCAAAAGAATTTTCTCGAGCAGTTTTACTAATTTCCATGGTATGAAAAAGCTCAAAGGCTACCAAAGCATTATCGGTAATGAGGCGACCTGGAATGAAAGTGGATTGGGACTGGTTAATAAGGGACGGAATGAGAGGTTTCAAGCGGTTCGAGATGCATTTTGAGACTAGTTTGTAGACCACATTACACAGGCTGATAGGTCTAAACTCTTTTGGGTTATCCAGAAGTTTAATTTTGGGGATCAAAGTGATGTAAGTATGGTTAAGAGGCTCAAGAGAAGCACCAGAGTTTAAAATTCCCAACACAACATTCAAGATATCATGTTTCAAAATGCTCCAAATTTTAATGAGAAAAAGGGCAGGAGTACCATCAGGCCCCGGAGCCTTAAGAGGATGGATTTGATTTAGAGCATTCACAAACTCTTCTTCAGAAGAATCTCTGGTAAGATTGGCCGCCATAGAGCTGGAGATTCTCGGGTTGATAGCAATAAGAAGATTTGAGGGATCAACCATCTCTTCTGCTGAGAAAATGCCTTTGATACAATCAATGAAAATGCATTCCACTAACTTGGGGTCTTCTTCCCACTCATTATCAACATTCTTGATTTTGTCAATAGCGTTACGCTTTAGTCTCTCTGAGGCCGCTCTATGGAAAAAAGTAGTATTTCTATCGCCTTCGGCTAACCAAGAATTCCTGGATTGTTATTTCCACATGGTCTCTTCTTTCCGGAGGAGCAATTTAAGTTCTTCCTCCATTGACCGTGTAAGACGGAGATTTTCAACCAAAGGAGTAGCCTGATAGAGCTATTCGATAGAAATTCAAAGACTTTTGATCCTGCTTGAAACATTACTGAAATGCTCACGATCCTAGCTTTTAAGGGCAAAAGCCATGTCCTTCAGTTTTTGATTGAAAACATCAGGAGACAAAGAAGTAGCATGGGATGCCAAGGTTTGTTTAACCAATTTAGAGCACGAGGCGTCCTGTAGCCACATTGCTTCAAAACGATAAGGCCTCTGCTTTCGACGTTTATGAGGGTGGTTTTTCTTATTCAGAAGGATCCAGATCGGGCAATGGTCCGAAAAAAGACGGGGAATATGTTCTACACATAACGTAGGGAAAAGATTCAACCACGCTGTATTACCAAGGCATCTATCAAGCCTTTCTTGAATGTTGTACTTTCCTTCTTGCAAATTTGTCCAAGTGAACTAGAAGCCATGAAAGCCAAGATCCTCCAAGCCACAATCAAGAATGGCTTCTCGAAAAGCCATCATTTTGGAGGAGTCTAGAGAGATATCTCCCTGCTTTTCATGGGGGTAAAGAATCTCATTTAGGTCGCCCATGCAGAGCCAAGGAGAAGATTCCGAAGTGGCGATAGATCTCATAAGCTGCCAAGTGAGATACTTTAGTTGTTCCTCGGGCCACCCATAGATTACAGAAAAATGCCAATTTTTCCCAATAGCAACATCTGTAATTGAAGCATCAACATAGTGTTCAGATGAAGATATGATTTGAACTTTGATATCTTTCATCCATAAGAGGCAGAGCCCACCACGACGTCCCCCATGAGAGGTATCACAATCAACAACAAAACTGGAGTCCATACCCAAGGATTGAATCAAATTAGACTTAGCAGAAATAAATTTAGTTTCCAATAAGTAAACTAAGGCGGGCCGCTTTTGATTAATAATCCGTTTAAGCTCTTGAACTATCGATAGGTTCCCAAGCCCTTGATAGTTCCACATAAGACAACTCATTTGAGTCGGCGGGGCTGCTCCGAAGCAGCCTCCGCCGTCGAGTTACAACCATTTGAAGAGGAAATGGCTTTCAGTCGCTTGACCTCCACCTCGTCGCAACTGGATGGAGAAGATAGCTTATGAAATTGACGTTTACCTCGAGGAGGAGAGATAGGAGTTTGCAAGTTCTGTTTTGAATTTTCACGAGCCAATCTTTTCCAATGTTTTTTAGGAGGATTTTTTGAGCTATGATGAATGGTCGAATTGACTGGCTCAATGAGGATAGGAGGAGGGGGAATATTCGGTGTTTGGTTAGGAGGGAAGGTTGAATTTGTAGAATTGGGATGGTTTTCAGGAGAGTGTGATGGCATAAATGGAGCTTTGGGGACAAGGGTTTGAGATTACGGGAATAATGGGCGTATTTGCAGGGGGTATAACGAGGGAAGAGGCTCGATCTTTGGATATAGGTTTCAGAGGAGAAGATTTAGAAAAATGGCGAGGAGGGTGGAACTGAGGTTTTCGGATCTGAGAGCCTACTGGACGCCTCTTTTTCAAAGGAGAAACTCTGATGTGATGGGGATCAAAAGCAAAGGGAAACTGGTTTTCCAAATGGTTGAAATGCTCACAAAAATTCATAGTCAAGGACTTAAAACATAGAAATATGCACAAATTAAAGATAACTATCTCTGCCAAAATCCTACAATTTCTTTATTAGTACTATGAAACAGTCCCCTAAAAAAATGTACCATGAAACAATTACGTTTTATTATTATAAAGAATTTTCAAAAAACGAGATTCCTAAAATTGAAAGGACAATTTTTTTTTTCAAAACGTGTCAAAGTTCGGACATGAGCTGATAATTTATTTGTAATTGTTTTTATATATTGGATTGGATAATTATTTTGGATATACTTACCGAAAAATACTAGTATCATACAACAATTTTTAGCTAAAAGAGTATTTTATCTCCGTTTGCTTTCTTAGTTTGTTATGTTTAATAGCGTAGGAAGGGTGCATTCAATAACAAGATACAAAGTTCTCTGAACAAAATTACATCAACTCAAGACAATGAGATGGATTGCGAATTCAATCTGTCAAACTAAAGCAAGCCCTACTAAGTCATAAATGTGATATTTAAAATCAAAACTATATTTTAATCCACTTGAACCCCATCTCATTTCTATAAATTCATAACTTCTAGACAACACAAATCCATAACGCTTTCCATCAATCTAGCATTCCTTTCTTCCTTGCAACTCTCAAATGTTGCTTACACTGACATACCAGATTGTTATGCCCGACATAATTAATTCAAAGCAGCACGTCCACACTTTGTATGCACACGAGCACGAAAAATATAAATGTTTCACAGCATCAAACAAAAAAGCACCTGTCAACAAATGTAGTTGCTTTGCTTGAGCAAGTTTATACCAAATCTTCTTCAGACCTCCATGCAAAGTGCTTCCTTCAAATGCCTTCTTTTCAATATCTTTATAATCGACTTCTATGAGTATACTCCTTTGCTCTCTAACCACTTCCACGTGTTCTTTATATTTAAACGGTGTAAACCTGTCAATAAGAGAAAATAAACCAGAATGTTCTTATTTGATTTTGAGCCTTCCATACATTATTCACTGACCTCATTATTATACAGTTACACTTAGGAGGTGATTGGTATGATGGAATGGAATGAGGTAGGAATGGAATGAGGCTAAGAATGGAATGGAACTAGGAATGGAATGGAATAGAGCTAGGAATGGAATAGAATGAGTAAATTGATTCCTATGCTTGGTATGCATAAGGAATAAGTAAAATAATGGAATCGATATTTTGTGATACATTGTGTGTATATATATGTGTGTGTGTGTTTGTGTTGTGTGTGTTTATGCGTGTATATGTGTAGTGTGTGAATGTGTGTGTGTGTGCGCGTGTGTGCAGTGTTATATATGTGAGTGTGTGTGTAGTGTGTGTATATATATGTGCGTGTATATGTGTGCACTGTGTGTGTGTGTGTGTGCAGTGTGTATATATATGTGTGCAGTGTGTGAATATGTGTGTGTGCAGTGTGTGTATATGTGTGTAGTGTGTGTGTGTGTGTGCAGTGTGTGTATATATATGTGTGCCGTGTGTGTGTATATATAGTGTGTGTGTGAATATGTGTGTGTGCAGTGTGTGTATATGTGTGCATGTAGTGTGTGTATATGTGTGCAGTGTGTGTATATGAGTGTGTAGTGTGTGTATATAAGTTAAAATATAAAAATATAAATATTAGGAATGACTAATACCATAGAGTGACTAAGCAATGGATAAACCCTTGAGGAATGGAATGACCATTCCATCTAGAATGGTGATTCCTCGTCATAAAGCATACCAAGTAAATGAATGGAATGGAAGTATGAATGGTCATTCCATTCCACCCTCCATTCCATAATACCAATCACTACCTTACTGATTTCCAAACTTTCTTGAGAAATAAATCATTCTTTGACCTCATAATTATACACTTTAATGATTTGCAAACTTTTCGTGAGAAATTAATTATTCTTTGACCTCGTAATTACAATTACACATTGAATGACTGCAAACTCTTCATGAACATAACATTTCTGCGAATGTCAATCATATTTCATGAAAATGATTATAAAATCTCTGGAAAAAAAAAAAATTGATCTCCATTCAGTCCCACGCTCCCCCTCGCAACTAAAAATAAAATAAAATAATCGAACTTATCAAATAAAATACCAAAACGAAATTGTATTTATAAGCAGACTAACACCTAAATAGTGAAATTCGAAATCCGAAGCCCAGAATGCGAAGATATCTTTCTTCACTAGCATCATTAAGTTAAATCCCAATAAATAATATTTCCACCGGTGGTTACTGAAATCAATGCTCGTCACCGTCGCCGTCGCCGTCGCCAAATTTGAACTGCATAATAATCCAAATAACATAAAAACAATACTAATCACACATTACGAAAGCGGAAAATGACTCGAAATTTAATATCGCAAAATAAGTGGATCCGAATTCCGTAACACTTAATAATAGCTATAATAACTCAAAATCCCAGGAATTAAATCATATCATTATTCCGCAGATTTACAATTCAGCAGGAACTGTCTACGATACAAATAACGCCGTTAATCCGCTGTAACAGTTTCTCTCCTCATTCTCCATCTTCTTCCACGAGAGGCTGCAGGTGCTCCGGCTCACCAGCCACGTAATCCAACAGCCCTTCGCCGACTTTCTCGCCGTGAGCGTCCGCCACCGGAGGCGAAATCCGGCCGAAAACCACGATTGCGACGAGAAACAGCGCTGTCGAGGCGAGAAGCGGAATGAAGTACCTCAGAATGTCGAGAAAAGTAGGCGCGAGATAGCAGAGAAAGAGGATTGCGAAGCCGAATCCCAAGGCGGAGAGGATGTGAAATTTAAACTTGAGAAGCTTTTCCGGAATTTCCATGGGTATGAGAAAACTCGAAACCTCTCTCTCTCTCTCTAAAACTCTCGCTCTCACTGCGCAGAGATTCTCTGAAGGGCTTTTGAATATCTCTCGTAGGAGATTTGGGGTTCACTTTTTAATGGGTTATTTATTTTTAGGAACTTGAAAAGGCAGTTTCCCAAAATGCCCATTGTAAAAATAAAACCTGTCTTACCAAATGAGAGAGAGAAGTACAGACTGTGACACTGTAAATTTACCTGTACCCCTTTACCCTTACCCCTTTCAATTTACGTTTTACCTTTTTCGCTACGACACAATCAATTCGGGATCATTTCCATTTTGACCTTAACTTTGCTTTTGTAAATCATCTTTATCCCAACCTCTTCATTAGGATTTGTATTTTTGCGTTTCTAGATTTCTTTTGTAGCTGTTTATTTGAATTTGAAAGTTTATGTATTTATGTTGATAAAATCATTTATTATTTTTCTAGAATATTCAGCAGTGAATATTCTTTTATTAAACAGAGAAATTTAGGATTCAAAATTCATCGTATTCCTTCCCATCTTAAAAGAAAAACATTTATTTGCTAAATTCCCTTATATTAGGTTAAAGTTTTCGTCCAATTCGAGCCTAACAAAAGAAACATATCAATGTATTTTTATCGAGATCGAGCCTAACAAAAAGAAAGTATTAATGTATTTTTGTCGGGATCAAACCTAGCAAAAAGAACTTATTAATATACTTTTATCAAGATCGAGCCTAATAAAAAGGGCGTATTAATGTATTTTTGTCAGGATCAAACCTAGCAAAAAATTGTATTAATGTACTTTTGCGTTGGGATCGAACCTAGCAAAACAACGTATTAATATATTTTTGGCAAATCGAGACTAACAAAAGTAGCGTATTAATGTATTTTTGTCGAGATCGAGCTTAACAAAACAAACGTAAGTTAACATATTTTTATCCTATTCAAGCCTAAAAAGAGAAACGTATTAATGCATTGTTGTGATTGAGTCTAATAAATGGAAAGTTTTTTAATTTATTTTCTTAAGATCCATTCGAGCCTAACAAAAGGTACATATTGATGTATTTTTTTGGAGATCGACCCTAATAAAAGAAACATATAAATGTATATTTGTTGATATCAAACCTAACCAAAAAAATGTATAAATATATTATTTGTCGAAATCGAGCCTAACAAAACGTATTTTTGTCGGATTCGAACTAACAAAAGGAACGTCCAATTTCTAATTAAAGAAAAGGGACATAGGGGTGTTAATCAAATCAAATATTTTGATTTGACTCGGGATTCGTATTCGAATTTTGATATTCGTATTCGTAATTTTTCGATTTGAATTCGAATTCAAATATTTTAATTGATTCGATTAGTTTTCAAATACTTATTAGTAATTATGTTATTCGATTCGATATTCGCAAAGATTCGATTAGATATTAAAATAATAATACAATTGTAATATATATTTATATTATGTACTTTATTAAGTTAATTATGGATTATATGCTTAAATTTTTAAATATATATTAAACGTGTTGATGTTAATTTGGCTCATCTTCAAGTCTATTCCAAGATAAGGTTAACATCTCCTTAATATATATGTACATTGCACTAAGTCTAATCTCTTGAGTAGTGCAAAGGTACGTCATAGTCTCCCGTTTTTTTTTCCTCTATCTCTCGCTATTTTACATAGTCTCTCTATTTCATCGTTCTTACTATTATTCTTTATCACCTTACTTCACAAATTTCCAATTAGTCATTCAATCTTCATCTCATTCCTCTATAGATTCGAGCATTCGATTCGAATTCGTAAAATCATTCAAGTATTCAAATTCAAATTAAATTTAAGATTCGACCACGATTCGAATTCGATTCGGTTTGGTAAATAGTTTGCACATATTCGATCCGATTAAAATGATATTCGATTTGATTCGATTCATTTGCATCCCTAAAGGGACATCTAGTCTTCTTATATTGATAATAGTCTAATCTTTAAAATTACTAACAAAAATCTAGACTTTAAACTGAAACATAGTCTTACTTTAGAAAACACGAAGCATTTCAATTTTTTTATGTTGAGAGGGTAGGATGAATTTATGTACTCCCTCCAGCTCACCGAAATAGTCATCTTACTATTCCATATAGAAATTAAGAATAAGGGTAAAGAAAAAATAAAAAATGGATAAGTTCTAGTATTACTTTTGAAAGATTTTGAATGGTTAAATTTTTTCTTATTTGGAAGATAACAATACGAGTGAGACACTTAAATAAGAAAATGATAACAATAAAAGTGGTTCGAAAGGACTATATACTCCATTAATGTGACATTAAGGACTAGTTAAAATTGAATTGAAGTGGGAGAGAGAGAGAGGAATAAAAATGAAGGTGTTCAGCTGCAAATTTGAATATAATCAATGTCATTTAGTGGTGTGTAATTTAGTGAGAGAGATAGAGAGTTGGTGGGGGCAGGGGGATGCTCATGCCCTAATCTATTCTTAAAAAGATATTCCATCCCATGACCGACCTTTTTCTTGTCATATCATGTGCCTTCAATTCATTCTATTCTATTCAAATCTAACACCAATGTTTTTTTCTGGCTTTCATGTACTTTCCCGTTATTGTATGGGAATAATTCTTCTTTTTCCACCCTCTTAATTTTACATTTCACGATCTATTTTTCGTCAAATATTATCACTGTATTTAACAGTTTTAAGTCAAATATGCGGACATGAAGATAATAATGAGATTTATTTTGTAATGGGCAATCTTTTTTATCTCTTTAATCCTCACCAACTAAAAATGACATCAATTCTTTCCAATATCTCTTATCTCTCTCTCTATATATATATATATCATTATATTACTAAAAGAAAAATGATTCTTACTTTGAAAAAATCCTACGTGGCACCCTTCTTAATTATCTGTTCCTATTTATCTAAATTCTCAAATTTTTGATTTTTTAAATATAAAATAATAGATTTTAAATATCTACTAAAATCTTGTGTCCCACATCGATTATTCAATGAAATTTACCTATTGAAAAGTCTATAAATATATAGAATTAATGTGTATTTTCTCATCTTTTGCTCCACCAGTTTTATTTGGCCAATTTATTTATTAATCGGCCGAATAAATAACTATATTTTTATAGTTTAGTTTAATTTATTTTAATTTTGTCAATTTATTAATTGGCCAATAGAAAATTATTTTTCGTAGGGAACCAATTTATTTATTGAAAGAATAAATGGTTCCAAAATAATTGGCTAATGTGGCTAATGTATTGGTTGGTCGAATTACAGGCACCTCAACTCGAGATCTCACGTGACACATTTTCATTATTTATTCTTATTCATTTTTTCCATATATTTTTCTAAAATCTTGAATCGCCGTCTATGAATTAAAATTATTTTTTGTAGGGAACCAATTCATTAATTGAAAGAATAAATGGTTCCAAAATAATTGGCTAATGTGACTAATGTATTGGTTGGTCGAATTATAGGCACCTCAACTCGAGATCCCACGTGACACATTTTCATTATTTATTCTTATTCATTTTAAATATTATTTTATTCATTTTTTTCCATATATTTTTCTAAAATCTTGAATCGTCATCTATAAATTAATTTTTACGTGATTTGTAGTTGAGTTTCCAGCTTTGCATAACTTATAATTGTAATTAGTAAGTATTACTATACAATTTTTTTTATTAAATTTTGTCTTTATATAAATTCTAAACAAGTTTTATAAATTACGCACTTACAGATCAGAGTCGATGTCAATGGGTCGGTTCCGATGCAATCCCATGTGGCACATTTCCATTCTTTATTCATATTTATTTTAAGTTTTAAATTTTATTCATTTTTTTCATGTATTTTTCTAAAATTTAGAAACGTCATCTATAAATTAATTTTTACGTTATTTGTAGTAGAATTTCCAACTTTGCATAATTTATAATCGTAATTAGTAAATATTAGTATACAGTTAAAATGAGAACAAATAGTACAATTAAATTTTTAATAATTTTTGGGTCTATATAAATTTTAAACGAGTTTTATAAATTATGCACTTATAAATTAAAAATATGGTCAATGGGTCAATTCTGACCCGGAACCGTAGCGGTAAACGGGTCAATTCCCAACCGACGGGTACTTGAACTCGGGAAATTTTTCTCCATTTTATGCATTTTTTTCATGTACATTCTAAAATCTAAAATAGTCATCCATGAATTAATTTTCACGTTATTTGTAGTTGAGTTCCAACTTTGTATAATCTATAATTGTGATTAGTGAAAATTATTGTATGGCTAAGGACGTGAACGAATAGTACAATCAATTTTTCTTATCAAATTTCGGGTCTATATGTATTCTAAATGAGTTTTATAAATTACACACTTATAAATCAGAGCCGTGGTCCACGGACCGATTCCGACGCGGAACTGTAACAATAGATAGGGTAATTCCCAATCGACGGTTATTGATATACGGATTTTTTTTAGAAATCGAAAGAAATGAGAATATATTAGATTATAAATTTTAACAAACATAACTATATGGTTTGAGTCGTAAACATGTAATAAAATTACTTTTTAATTGAATTTGAGATGTGTAAGGGCATATAAATTCTAAGCGAGTTTAGTAGATTGCATAATCGAATTATTTAACCCTAAATAATTAAAAAATAATATTTTTCTTAATATATCACTATTAATACTATCTAATAATTTTATTATTATTAAATATTAATATAATTTTCCCGTCGATTTTCGACGGGTTATATGCTAGTTATTATTAATATCAATGTGGATTCGAGCTCTTCCTTAATTTTAGGTGCTACGTACCGCTCTATCCATTATTCCTATTTATTTTAAATTCAAATTTTAAATAATTTTATTCACATATTCTATTATATTCAATATTCAATATTCAAATTTTGCATAATCAAACATGGAATGATAATCTACCCTAAACATGAAAATCTTTTCAACAAGTAAATAATTTATACTAAATACATATTTCTTTCGAGAGAATAAAATATGGTGTATACGTATATACATGTATGTTATGTTTATTTATTATTTATATATAAATATAAACGTGTGTGTGTGTCGTATTCCTTTAGGAGACTAAATATGCATATGATATTGATTTTTATATTAATCGAAACTTTACAGTAAAAGTTTAATTTTCAACATTTTTATTTATCTATAATCTTCTATTCCACATTGTTTTTCAATAAAATTCAACTCTTGAAGAACCTATATAAATATTCATCATAAATGTTCCATCCAAGCATTATTTTGCATCACCAATTTAACTTTGACCAATTAATCAATTGGTCAAATAAATAATTTTATTTTTTAAAAAAATTTTAATTTGGCCAACTAATCAATTGGCCAAACAGATAGTAATGAATTAATCAATTGATTAAATAAATAACTTTATTTTCTTGAAATTTTTAATTTAGCCAACTAATCAATTGGTCAAATAAATAATTTTTTAGTATGTTAAATTAGCGGTGAAAAGATGAGAAAATATACATTAACTCTAGGTACTTATAAGCTTTCAATGAGTGCTATATTTCGTATATAATTTCAGATTGGTTAAGAAATTGATTTGGATCCTTCGGTATTTCGGTAGCAAATAAGGCATGCGACATTTGTTTTGGTGCAACTGTTGTATACTATACATCCACTTTTTGTCTTTAGTGTATTTTGTCTTTTTGTTTTATCTTTAGTGTTTTTTTTTTCTTTTTTTTTTTTTCTAATTTCCAGCTCTTTTTTTCCTGTTCTTTTTTATTTCCATTTTTTTTTTCTGATTTTTTTGTCACAGCCCAAATCCCGAGGACGGCAAAGCCGAGGTGCGACTAGGGGTTTGGATTAAAGAAGCGGGGAAGAAAGGGATATGAATGAATAAACAGACAAATATAACTGAACTACTTATGAACTTAACTTTATTGAATAAAAAGGGAGTCGATCTCGAAAGATCACTCGACGAAGTTTGATCAAAGAAAACTAGGTTTAAAGTAATAACAACTTAAACTGAAAGGATTTACAATAATAGAAGAACCGACTTTATTTAATGAAAGAACGAGTCAATCACGAAGAATCACTCGGTAAAATTGTTCTTAAAAGAGACTAAGTTCAAAGAGTGAAACTTAAATCTAAAGTTATAATAAACTGAAACTAGTTTGCAGTTTGGCAGCGGAAAAACGTAGAAAATGATAACACATATCGAATGTGAAATCGAGGCTCAATCAACTTTACTTCTTTAAAGACGACCTTTACTCAACCTCCTCCGCCTTCGTCACTCAACCTGCACATTCAAAAACAAACATGCAGGGCTAAGTACAAAAGTACTTAGTGGGCACAATGCCGAAAACAACTCACAAGAGTTTTATTATAAATTAATCATGCATCTTTTCATAAACACTTGTATAACTTATACTGCTGTTCATTTAATTCTGGATAACACACTGTGAGTTTTAACTCACATCCGATCGTCTGGAAAGCACTCTGTGGGCTAACTCAGAATCTGTCCCTCTGGATAGCACTCTGTGGGCTATCTCAGAATCTGATCGTTTGATTGGAATATCTGGTTAGCACTCTGAGGGCTAACTCAGAATCCAATACTCTGGTTAGCGCTCTGAGGGCTAACTCAGAGAAGCATAAGAGAATTCACTTAAACAATTTATCATGCACTGATAAATACTTTAATACACACTTATCAACAATACGTAAACACTTTCGAGCAACGCTCACATAATATTACTTCACAAGTAATGGCATTCATCGGAGTTTTTGGTTTTAGAAAGCCCACCTCGAACGTTTACAGAACTATAACACGTACTTCCGTCTTCCGTCCTGTCTTCTATTCTCGATCTCCTCCTTTGAACGCAAGTAATAAAACAACGATAAGTTGTTGAGTCGATAGAAGAAAATGGAATTCGAAACTGAAATCGAATTAATCATTTAAGTTCTTAAGCTTTAGGCATTTGCACGCTTAACTAGATTCTTTTAGTTAATCTAGAACGAGACTCGAACACTTCTCGTTTAAAACTCGCCCAGGTTATTACTCGACACTGGTGTCAGTCATTAATGATAGTCGATAGCTTATATCGACTTAAAGGATCATAAGAGATTAGGTTGAAAAGAATTCAACTTAAGAAAACGAGTTTTGAAAATTACTGTACAGGTCAGTAACCATCATACAGAACAGGGGATTTCGAAACAGGGAACGTGCCCTGTACCAAAAGAAAGCCTCGGATGTCTAGTTTACTCTCCAATTTACGGATCTCGATTTCGTTAAGCGAGTTAGGAGATATGACAGTTTCCGTGAAACGTCGCAAAACAGTCCGAGTGTAACCCTAGGGCTCGATAACTCGGCGCACGGCTTCCTAGGTTCGACTTATGTTAATCCTCTGTTTTACACGAAATTACTGACTCGAGGCAGTCAACACATAACCTCATACGCGATGAACTCCTTTTCATTTCACGATCTCAATTACTAAAACGTCGATTAAAACCTCGACATTTCAATTTAAGCAATTACTAAACCAATCAAGTTCCTAATTCGAATTCCAACTTCTCGATTTCAACTTATAATTATCATTCCAAAACTCGAGTGAAAGTGTCGTCAACTACAAACTTGTTCTCATAAGGTTAAGAGTCATTAATATCCAATTATTTCCTTGGTTCGATTTTTCTATCAATACTTATGCTCGTGTCTTCGTGTCTTATGAAAATTCCAACGTCATTAGAACTTGATCAAATTTTACACTATCGTTCATTATCTATCGAGAATCATTATTACGCAAATCATAATCTCATATCATCATTTATTCCCGACTTATCGACCGTCGTTCGTCTCTTACACTTTTCGTTTTATTTTTAGAAAATTCTCAAATTAGTATATATTCGTCCTCATGCATCGTATAACTCATTTTCATCAAACAATCGAGCATATCATAACATTTACTAACCTAAATCGAGCCTTGTTCGTCTCATAAGTTTTGAATTTTATTTTTAGAAAAATCTAAAACAATTCATACGATCAATTAACAATATAAGAAACACTAATCTATCATCAATTCAACAAAGAAATCGAACACAAATGAAAAGCCCCAAAACTGAAAAATTTTCGGTAATGATAGGGGTTAGGGTTCTTGATTTTTCTTCATGATTTGATCCGTAGTACTCGATTCTAAACATCCTAGAACATATATCGATCAAAGAAATCACATGCTATCATATCCCCAAAGTTTCGAAAAAAATAAAAGATGGAGAAGAGGAGATTTGTTCGGTCAAACTAGAGACGAAGCTCTTACCTTTCGTGTTATGAACTCGGATTGAAATTTTATCGGTAGACGGAAGAGTTATCGATCTTGGAAGAGCTTGAACTTGTATCTCCAATGGAAGAATTGAAGAAGAAATGAGTGTATGTGTGTGTGAGGGTGATGGCGGTATTAGGAGGTGAGGGAGAGAGGTGATGAGTCACAATGGTGACTCATAAAGCTAATGGAAATATCTAACAAGTAATGGTGAGTCGTTAAGGAGCGTTTGGTGAGGGAAATTTTTAACGAAATAACTCGTTTCCGGCTCTTAAACGCCGTTTTAAAAGTCGAGAAATACTTTTCTAGTTAGTTACGGAATTGACGAAATCTAATTCGTCCGTTAGATTGGAAATAATTTACGTACTCGGAAAACCTAATTCGTTTTTTAAAATCCGAGAAAAAGTCGGGACGTCACAATCCAAAATTTGTCCGGAAAATCACAAAAATTAACTTTCTCCGGTGAACTCGTCTCGAAGAAAAAGTGAATGTAAATTCTGACGGAATTCGATTCCGAGTTTCCGGGCGAAAAACTTAACGGACGCGAAAAACCCTAACACAGTAGTCGTTCGTTCGATTTCTGGAAATTATTTTTGGAAACGGATTTCACCGTTAGTCTTAGAATTGAAAATCGGGAGCTTAGGCGTGCAAAGCCTTAATTTCTTATAAAATTTTTATTTTAAGCGACGGAGAAAATATCGGGGTATTACATTTTCTTATTTCCAGATTTTTTTCCTTTTTATTTCTTTTTTTTCCTTTTTTTTAATTTCCAGCTTTTTTGTTCTTTTTTCTTGTTTTTTTTTTAATACTTCCAGATTTTTTTTCTGTTTTTTTATTATTTCCAGATTTCTTTTTTTTTTCTATTTTCTTTTTCTTTATTTCTTTTCTTTATTTTCCTTTTTTTCTGTTTTTTAATTTTCCAAATTTTGTTCTTTTTATTTCTTTTTTTTTTCAGATTTTATTTCTTTTTTTTGTTATTTTGCACATTTTCTTTACTTTTTTTTGCCTCTTCTTTTTTGTTTCCCTCTTCATTTTTTTTTGCATCTTCATTTTTTTCAACATTGTCATGACGAAATGTAATGATTGTGAAACTTTACGTTTCTTAATGACAATGTTTACTTTTCCAACGATAAAAATTACTTTAACATTCGACTAAAAGTAGAACTTATTAAGTTAAAAAATAGATATTGTCGTGACAAAATGTAATGATTGTGAAACATTACGTTTCTTAGTGAAAAAGTTTACTGTTTTAAACGACATTAGTTACTTTAACGTTCGACTAAAAGTAGAACTTGTCATTTATAAAAGTAGACATTGTCGTGACGAAATGTAATGATTATGAAACTTTATGTTTCTTAATGACAATGTTTACTAAAAAATTTGGGAAAAAAAACTGGAAAATATAAAAAAAAGCTGAAAATAAAATCTGTAATTAGAAAAAAAAACCCCTGCTAAACAGAAACATGAAAAAATAAATAAATAAATAAACAGGCGCGTGAATCACACGCGCCGCGCGTGTGATGCACACGCCTACGCAGCGGTTATATACCATACAACTGTTGTATGGAAAAACACCTCAAGGTATGCAGAAAAGTTTATTTAAATTGAAATATCTTTTGATTTGAGATTTTGATATATGCAGTGAAGCAGTCTAATAGTTTAATAGAATATAATAATTGAATAGATTAAAACTTCAATAAAAAAGTTTTATTTGATCAACTAATTAATTAATTATATTAAGTGCAAAATAATTATCGGATGAGAACGTACACATTGATCATGAGTTATTTATATATATATATATATATATATATATATATATATATATATTCCAAGAATGAAGATATATAAAAAAACAATGTGGGATAAAAAAGTAAAATAGAATATTTAAATAAAATTATTAAAATGAAATATTTAAAGATTCCACATGTTTCTTTAATTAATAAGTCTTCACTATTTGAGAGCTTATATAAATACTCAAAATTAATGTATATATTTTCATCCCAAAATTATTTTGCATACCAATTTAATTTGACTAATTAATTAATTGATCAAAAAATAATTTATTTTTATTGAATTTCCAAGTTAACCAAATATTAAATTGCCAATATTAATGTGTATTTATACATTTATATTGAGCCAACTTATGAAATACACATAATGGGGATTAAAATCTAATATATAGCTCACCTTTTTAAAATACACAAATTTTAGCTATTTTTTTGAATTAAGGATAAAAATACCCTTAATGAAGGGCGCGTGGGGGTCGGGTCAGATTCGGGTACAAGAAGTCGGGTACTTTTGACACTAATTAGTGCCAAAGTACCAAAGTACCAAAGTACCAAAGTACTTAGTTTTTTTTTTCTTATGCTTTCAGTTGGGACTTTGGCACTAATATGGTCATTAGTGCCAAAGTGCAAAAGTACCAAATTACATATGTTAGGAAAATTAGTAAAAGGTTTTGAAAGATACCAAAATCCAACTGACCTCAATCGAGTAGATGGATGTCTTTAGTCTGAAGTAGCTAGAGCTCACTATTTAAGCGTAGAGATTTTATCTTTACAAGATTCAAGCAAAATAAGTCAGCCGGACTGAAGAAGGAAGTTCGTGAAAAACTCAGTTGAGGCACAAACTCAGCTGAGACCCAGAATCAGTTGAGGTCCAGACTCAGCTGAGACTCAGACTCAGTTGAGACATCAACCTCACCTGAAGTACGAACTCAGTTAGACAGCAGCTCAGATGAATGCCTTTAGTCTGAAGTAGCTAGAGCTCACTGTTTGAGTGTAGGGATTTTATCTTTACAGGTTTCAAGCAGAAGAAGTCAGCCGAACTGAAGAAGGAAGTTCGTGAAGAACTCAGCTGAGACCATAATCAGCTGAGGTCGAGACTTAGCTGAGACTCAGACTCAGTTGACACATCAACGTCAACTGAAACACAGACTCAGTTAGACAGCAGCTCAGTTGACTCCTCAACTTACCCACGCAGCTGAAGGTATACAGTTCCAGCGTGAAGAGAAGTTGTGTTGAAGTCAGACATCGCGAAGTGGAGAAGAGAAGACATTAAAGACGCTGAAGATGGAGGAGTTGCAGTCCAAAATTCAAATCTACTCGGAAGCACAAGTCAGCTGGAGAACTTATCATAAATAGGCTGACAACAGCGACATGCAAAAAGCAACACTCACAGTTTCAATTTTAGAAAAGTTTCCAATAAAGCAGGTGGAGTGCCATACTTTTGGCAGAGGTCAAACGGCTCTTTCCAACGGCTAGTTTGATCTCCCTCTATAAATAGAAGTCTCCACACCAAAGCTAGACACAGACACAAGAAGAGAAAAAACACGCAGAAGTGCTAAGAGAAGAGTGAAGTAGCAGCAGCTTATCACCTCTCTCTATCTCTCCAAGCAAGAAGACCTCAACCAAAGTCCAGTCGAAGTGGAGTGTTCACTCCTCCTCTTGTTTTTCTATCTAGCCTCTCAGAAATCTCCCTTTCTTGATAGAGTCTAGAGAATAGGTTCTTGCTTGTATTGTGTCTGACCAGACTCTCTATCAAACAATTGAGTCCGACGCCTTTGGTCAAAGCCTCCACTTCCCTCAGTGTTGAAGGCTTCCTTGTCAGAAATCCCCCCATCCCAACCCTTAGGTCTGACTTTGAACCCGCAATCGAAGTCACCACATCCCTTTAAACCCATAATCCAATACCAGGTCACTTGAAAACCGGAATCCAAGAATAGGTCCCTTAGAACCCGGAATCTAAGACCAGGCCGTGCAATTGCCCGGAAAAGTGTTGTAAGGTCTTGTTCAAACCCGTAATCGAACTGGTTAGGTTTGCTTGAAACCCGTAATCCAAGTGGGGTGTTTGGTAAGCACGCTTATGCTTATATAGTGGATTACTTCCCCGAAAAGGAAGTCGTGGACGTAGGAGGTCAATCTATGAACCACATTAAAATACTATGTACTTTTCATTTAGCATTTACTTCAATATTTTACATTCAGTTTACCTAACCAACGGACCCAACATATTGCATACACACTACATATTTACAAACTGCACTAATTTGGGAACTTGATCTTCCCCATTTTCACAAAGGTTTCAGTTTCTATAATGAAATTATTTCTGCCATCTTCCGCAACACAAAAATAATTTAAAACCTCAGTCGGTACATACAACTGACCTTCAGGCATAGGAGCTAGTTGCGCTGCCAACTGTGTGATCAGCTCCAACTGAGCAACTCAGTTGTAGAGCCACTCCAACTAACTTTTCCATTTGTCAAGCCATCAAGTGGTATCAGAACAGTGGTTTAAAAGACTGTTGTTCCTTATTCACAAGGTGTGAGTCGAGTAGATTTTTCAGTGGTCAACTGAACAGATCTTTTCTGAAATCAATTATTGCATTTTGTTGCATATTTTTGTGTTTTGTCTCTTGTGGTGTGCAGGAAAGATGAACCCGACGTTTCTAGAAAGCTTACCAGAGTTCTTCGTGGATGATTATCCCACATGGAAGTTTCGCCTGAAGATGGCGCTCACTGCAAGGCGTCACAGATGTGGGAGACCATAGAAACTGGTAACATCCAAGTGACTCAGTCAATGCTGGTCCCTTTAACCACTCCAGGGGAATGAGAGATGATGATGAAGGATGAATTTGAAGGCTCCTACCAGTTACCAAGAAAGAAAGAGACATCGCGCAGCTAGATGGCATCGCCAAAAACGTCATCTTTTCCACAGTCGGCAAAGTCTACTTGCCGATGATTATCAATTGCTCCACAATAAAAGATATGTGGAAAGCCTTAGCTGCACTCTGTGAAGGCTCTGACAAGATTAATGAGAACAAGTTCACCTTAGCTTGTCAGAAGTACGAGAACTTCTCTTAACTAATCGAGGAGTCCATCGATAAGATAGAGTTGAGATTCACAGAGGTCCTTATGGATATTGAGAGTATTAGGAAGGGAAAATACTCTCAGCGTGAGATGAACTTGAAAGTTCTCTCCGCACTAGGCGAAGATTGGGCGGTCTATAGAGTCATCCATCAAAATCTGAGTGACCTCAGTTCGATGACAACTGAGAAACTGCTCTCCATGCTCAAGGCAAATGAGTATGACATCCTCCGATTAAGGCAAAACAAGCTTACGAAATTAGAACAGACCGAGCAGAGCTCAACTGCCAAGCCAATGGCTCTTTGAGCTGAATCGGGCAAACCCAAGTTCGTCAGACCCTCGCGGTCCGCTAACTCTTCAGCTAGGGATCGACCAAGTAGGTCCAAACTTAAGAAGAAGGTCGACGAGATGACCAAAAAACTCAAGGAGATAAACTCCAAAATTGAGAAGTATATGAGGATCGACCGAAGCAGACGGGGCTCAACTAACCCCTTCTCAAGGAATCAAAGCGAAGGATGCTTTGAATACGGAAAGCCAGGACACTTCAAAGTCAACTGTCCTGACCTCTCCATGAAGGAGAAGGAAGCCCTCTGAGGAAAGGCTAATGAGAAGTCCAAGGCCATGATAGTTGAGGAAGACATCGACGACACCGATATATCCAAGGAGTCAGAATGAGAAGAAACTAACTCACCATCAAGCTCAGCAGGAAACGACCAGTGCTTCATGGCATTGCTGGAAGAGTCAACTGATGAGGACCAGGATGAAATAAGAAAGAGAAGAGCTACAAAATCAGTCTGGGTGCTGGACAGCGGATGCTCTAGGCACATGACACACCAGAGAAATCTTCTCATAGACATCCAGTTTCGAGAGAGATGTATAGTTACCTTTAGTGATGACTCTCAGGGTAAAACCAAAGGATCCGATACATACGAAACTCATCCTGTGACTATCAACAATGTTTTCTTGGTCGATGGATTGAAGCATAACTTGCTCTTCATAGGCCAACTGTGCAATAATGGTTTTTCTGTGAAGTTTGATGCACAAGTATGCAAGGTGAAAGACATCAGGACCAAGCAAATTCTTCTATATGGTAGACGATTTTCATCTAGTGGAGTCTACTACACAGACTGGTCGAGTAGCTCACCAGAAACGTGCCTCGTGTCCAAGAGCAGCTCAGAGACAAGCTGGCTATGGCACAAGAGACTCAACCACCTCAACTACAAAACCATGAACAAGCTAGCTTGCCAACTGCACGTAGTTGGAATACTGGATTTGAAACACAGTCCGATGCATCATTGCAGTGCTTGTCAGCTTGGAAAGTTAGCTAGAGCATCATTCTGTCTTAAGATGACGCCCACCACGGATCGAGTTCTACAATTGATCCACATGGATCTTTTCACTCCAATCACCCCAGAAAGTGTGAATGGAAATAAGTACACCCTCTTAGTTACTGATGACTACTCGAGGTACACCTTGGTGATTTTTATGGTGCACAAGAATGAGACGAGAGATCAATTGCCTAAACTAATGGATAGACTTGTGAATCAATAAGGAAAATCCATTGTCTCTATCAGATCTGATTGCGGAACTGAGTTCCTCAATAAGACCATCATTGAGTATTGCGAAAAGAAAGGCATAACTCATCAAACCTTAGTTGCAAGAACTCCATAGCAGAACGGAGTAGCTGAGAGGAGAAATCGAACGCTGAAAGATACAGAGACTTGCATGCTCACCAGCTCAGCCTTGCCAATATAGCGTGCTTCACACAAAATTGCTCCCTCCTCATGAAGGAAAAACTCCATACGAGATGTGGAGAAACAGGAAGCCAATCATTTCCTACTTTCGTGTATTCGGTTATAAGTGTTACATCATAACAATGGGAAAGCTCAGTTGAAAACCTTTGAGCCAAAAGCTTGCAAAGGCATATTCTTACGACATGCTGCAAAGATAAAAGCTTACAGAGTTTTCAACACCAGCTCCAATATTGTGGAGGTAACACCTCATGTTATATTTGATGAATCTACTTTTGAGTGCAGGGAATATGCTAACTTGCAGGTAGCTGAGGGAAGCGCACTGGCCCAGCCATCTAAGACAAGATCTCAAGCTCAAAGATTGAAAAATCTTGCATAGCCGCTTATCTGGTTAACTGAAAAAGAAGAAGTATATTCTTCTGACGATGAGACTGAAGATCCCGCCTCAGTTAAAGGGGGAATTCCTGAGTCAACTGCAGCTGAAGCTCAGCCAAGATCAGCAACTGAGCAGCCATCTAGTCCAGGACCTTCCAGTCCAAGACTAGCCAGCTCCCCAGTTCATCCTTCACCTCAAACTGTGGATGGAACTGCACCAGAAGTAAGAACACCAAGATCGGCACCTCCAACATCTCCAAGACCGGATTACTCCATCACGATGCTCAAATCAGCTAAGCAAGCAAGGAAACACAAACGATGGTATGAAGGCCACGTCAATGACTCCGTGATAGGAAATCCAGAAGCTGGCGTCTGAACCAGGAGATCAACTCAAGTTGTAAATCCCACAACCTATGTTCCAACTCAGTCAGGAACCACAACTGATGATGAACCAACTTTGGAAGCACAGTATGCTGACGAGCTCAGGATACTAGGAAAGCTAGAGCAAGCAGGAGATGTAAGCATGATTGCATGCTTTGTAGCAGACGTGCCTGAACCCAAGAACATCTTGGAAGCTTTAGGATGTATCCACTGGACTCAAGTCATGCAAGAAGAGCTAAACGAGTTCCTCAGAAACTGCGTGTGGGAACTTGTTGAAAGACCTGAAGGAGTCAAGGTGATTGGTATGAAGCGGATATTCAAGAATAAACATGACGCCATTGGATATGTAGTGAGAAACAAGGCTAGACTGGTAGCTCAAGGATATTGCCAGCAAGAAGGAATAGATTTTGAAGACTCCTTCGCCCCAGTTGCTCATCTAGAAGCAATTCGGATTTTTCTAGCCTATGCCGCCTTCCATAAGTTCAAGGTGTATCAAATGGATATGGAAAGTGCGTGTTTCTCAATGGCGACACTAAAGAAGATGTTTATGTAGCATAGCCTCCCAATTTCGAAACACAAGACGACAGAGTCTACAAACTGAAGAAAGCTACATACGGACTGAAACAGGCTCCACGCACATGGTATGAGACCTTGTGTGGCTTTCTACTTGAATTAAGGTTCATCCGAGGCTTAGTCGACAAAACCCTTTTCACCATCAAAGTTGGAGAAGATATCCTGGTGGTGCAAATATCTGCCAACGATATTATCTTTGGATCTAAATCCGAAGATCTATGCAAGAAGTTCTCCCAACTCATGAAGGAAAAGTTTGAGATGTCCCTGATGGGAGAGATGTACTATTTCCTTGGGCTGCAGGTGAAGCAATCGCCAGAAGGAATCTTCATCAATGTAATACCCCGATCTTTCATGAGTCTTTAAGTTCGTCTTAATTGAGTTTATGTGCTCAATTATGTGCCCATGTGTGATAAAATTTCCAAGAAAATAATTTTTTCTTGCAAATTACCAAAATACCCTTGAAGTCGTTACGCGATTTCTCCTGTTTCGGTTATCCGAATTGAATGTGAGATGAATTGATTGAGAATGAGAATGTGAGTTTGAGTTTGAGTTCGAATTTCATAAAAATTATGAGGAAATTCATTTTTCAGTGAATAGTAACCGACGACGAGAATTCACTATTCACCGACTGTTTCCGAATTTCGTCAAATTAGTGAATTTTGGATCTAGAATTTATTCTAAGACCATTGGTGCATGTTTGAGAATTTTATGAGCTTTTTTGAATCGAGTTTGAATTTTATTTCTTTGAAGAAATGAATATGAATAGTAACTTTTTACGTTTTCTTCGTTATTTGGAATTTTGAGCCGAAACTTGGATTTCTAGTATCCTTGATTTATTTGGTGATGTTAGAGACGAAGTAGAGAGAATTCCGAGGTCGAGAAAGAGTCGTGGTAAGTTTTAAATCGTTTGAGAGTTTAATAAGAAATTAGGGTTAAATTGCACCGGATAACTTTTTCTTCCGGATAAATTTATATCGCTTTTTTGACCACCGGGTGCAATTAAATTCCTTATATCTCTCTCTAAAAATCTTGCCGACATCCCACTCTCTCTCATTCTCTCTCTTAATTATTTTTTTTTCTCCCTTAATCATTTCTATCTTGAAAAGATAATATTCTTTACAATATTCTACACACTCTCTCTCTCTCCCACCCATCTCTCTCATCTCTCCCTCTCGGCATTACACACACACACACACACACTGCATCGAAGCACAAGCTTCAAGCTTCAAGATCTCCAAGAAGATCACTTCCGAGCATCCATCGGTTGATTCGTTAAGGTATTTGTAATCCTCTCGTCTTGATGATCAATTTAAGACTAGGATTCATCCATTTTATTTCTTGTTGAAAATCGGCAGCTTTGTGCCATTGGAGGAGCTCGATTTTTAGCTTGATTCGGAGCTTCAAATCATGTGGATTGAAGCCTTTTGATCGATTCACCTTTCAACAGTTAGTAAGTTCTCTTAATTCTTGCAAGAAATCCCTCTTTTCTTCCCTCTTTTAATCGATCAAAATGATCTTCCCTTCAAGGAAATCGAAGCCTCTCTTTCTAGCTTGAATCTTTGATTATTTGAGTGACTTTTATGCAAGAAAATAGGAGATAAAAATCAATTTAATCTTCCCCTATAAATCTGCCGAAATTTACGATTTAGGGTGGAGTTTTGATTTTTGATATTTAGATATTTTTTTTTAAAAAGTCAAGTACTTGAGTTCAGAGTCTGTTGGTTTAGTACTTGAATAGAATCGAGAAGCCGAGAAGAATCGAGTTAGCTAAGTCGAGATAAGTTGAGAAACCCGAGTCATTTAGAAGTCCTTCAGCCGAGCGTTAGAATTCGTTTATTGTTTCCGAGAAATAGAACTCGTCCTTACAAGACTGTTAACCTTGAAGGAACGAGTGAAGTTCGATAGTAAGAAGTGAGTGGAGTCCAGAAGTGAGAAGCGAGATGAACCGAGGTATTTCGAGCAAAACCACCGGATGTCAGGTGGGCTTTCTGAACCAAAACTCAACAATGAATGCGTAATTTATTTTTAAATGTGCGCCCTTATTTAAAGTTAATTGACTTGCCTGTATTTTTATGTTTTGGTATGTAATCCTCTACGTGTTAAAGTTATTACAAGTCCTGTGGACGCACGGGATAAAAGGTCCTGTGGATGCACGGGATAAAGGTCCTGTAAGATACGGGACAATGCATGCATTAATTTAGGTGACCGTGAGCCTTGTTACAGTCTAGCCGGTCGTAAAGTAACTGTGAGCCTTGCTTCGGTTGGGCCAGTTATGTAAAGACTGTGAGCTTTGCTTTGATTGAGCCGGTCACGGTGTTCGAGGAGGAGGCCTACTTCTCGACACCACAAGAATATGAGATGTGTAGAAGGATTCGTACCCGAGGAAATGGCTAGCCGATTTCAGAAAAACAAACGAAAAATGTTTTAAGCTGCCACAAGTTGAAAATTATTTTAAACAATAATACCTAACGCTTGTGGTGCAGCTCAAGAGGCAAGTTCAATTATATAGCTCTATCGAGTGAGTTTTCAAAATATTTTGGCATGTGTTCACTGAGTACGAAGTACTCACGCCCTGCATGTTATTTCTAAAACGTGCAGGTTAGCTCGGATGAGGAAGGATGCGGTGTGCTTGGGGTGACTCGTTGCAATCCACCTTCTAATCAAATGTTTAAGCTTGAGGTTATGTGTCTTCACACATATAACCTTGGGACTCTGAGTTGATGATTATAGTCCGCTGGAACTCATCATTTTTAAATAACTTAGCCTTGCATGCTCGGTCCCTAAAAGATGAAAGAGCCCGTGAGCTCAAGTAATTTCTTAAATCCTTTCTGAATTCCACCTAAAACTCGCTGGAATCATCTAACGTCTCATCGTATTCCTTTCACCACCACTTGACGATTAAAAGTTAAAATTTGGCCCACTTACTTTGTGAATGCAACATTATTGATAACCAAACCTAATCCTTTGAATGGTTCGATTCCAAAATCTTGACAAAAGTCCGTTTCTTGAGAAATCATTAATTGATATTCTACATTATTTGTGAGCATGTTTGGTTATTGATGTTAATAGCTATCTTCTGTGACAGCTCAAATGCTATAGCTAGCACGGTAAATCCAGTTCACCATTCTAGAAGCAAGCACATCGACATCCGACATCACTTCATCCATGATCATGTCGAAAAGAAGGACGTCATTGTTGAGAAAATTCACACTGACATTCAGAGAGCTGATATTTTTACAAAACCTTTGGTGGAATCTCGATTCAAGATGTTGTGTCAACTCCTTGGATAACTCAACCCAACCAAAGAAGAAGCCATGAAGATGGAGATCACAAGTTAAAGGAGAATCTCAACTTGAGGGGGAACTGAGCAAGTTCGCCTCTCCATTCAGTTCAGCTGATCGATGGAGTCAAACCTAGACTGAACTGATGACTTGAGTCAGTTGAGTATAAGCTGAGTAGAGGAGACAGTCGTGTTCGACGCCAACTGAGCGGTACTATGTTAACTTGTTCCTTTTTATTAAGGCGGGTGTTTTGAAATCAATTCAAGCATCCGTTACAAGTTATTCACAATGAATTAGCCAAGTAGTCACATCTTTGAAAAGCTAGTCTAGTCCCTTAGACCATGCTTGTAGAACGTGATTGGGCTGACATAGTGTAACCTAATCTCCTCATGTGTTCCTGACGCAGCCGTCGTTTAAGCTGCGACAAAATGCAATTTGTATTTCACTCCTATGCCTACCCCTAGGAACAACTAGTTGGCAAGTACAGGGTCGATCCTACAGGGAGTTGCTCGCGATAATCTCTGGTTGGGGCACAAAAAGGTTGTGTTGAGTATCTATCTACTATAGCCTTGGGCAATTGTCACTATCACCTTTGGCAAACTGCTGAAAGTAAATAACTGAAACTAGACAAGCAAAAAGATCAGTAATAAAAACAATCCAGATTTAGGTTTTGAATCAATGAGTATAGCTTTAACTCAATCATTGGTTCAAAGATATTTGTTGCGTAAGTGTGTCAGTGGTTATAGGCTAAAACTATGCAGGATCCCCATTGTCACATCGCCACGTACGCTACATAGCCCACCCAGCTCCATCCTTATGTTTAAGTCTTGACAGGGACACCCTAGCCAATCCTCTTGCTTGCCCAAAAGTCCCGGGCATAACACCTTATCGAGCGCATGTTGGTCAAGAAGCTTTTGGTTCTAGATGGGCCCACTCCGGTATAATGAGATAACAAAGATCTCTCTCCGACATTCACCAGCATTGACATATCTTTGCAGGTCTAGGCCAATGCTAACAACTCATTCTTGCCGCTCTCAAGGAACGTAAGGCAAGCACGAGAACTTCTTGATAACCCTCTTGTGATGTAGGAATCCATATGTGCCCAGGGCTCGTTGGCCTTTCGAGTTACCTGTGACCACCAAACTTCTTTGGAATCGTTGCCCAATGCCTCGGGAACACTTTTATATACAACTATCAAGAACACTTAGACCTCATGAGATTTACAAGTTATACATCAAGAGATAAAGAACTAAAGCAAAAGAGATAAAGAAAAACATACTTGAATTAATAATGATAAGCAAAAGATGTTCGCCCTATTGGGACTTAACAAAAAACGTAAATTGTATCTAAGAACATAAACTGCAGAAAATAAAAGTGTTTCAAAGTGCAGAAAGTACAAACGTGCGGTAAGGTAAAAGTGTATCTTGCGTCTTGCATGCATGCATATATATAGAGTACAAAACTAGGGCAAACCCACAAACGGGCCGGCTGCTTCTATGTAATGATCCACGGATAAGGTTGGAAAGATCTCCTTCATTATCGCTAAAAACGTGCTGCTGTTGTAGTAGGAAACTCTTATCTTAATCTTGTACCGCAAGGAATTTGTTTCCTTGTAGGACTCTAACAACTGCATCTTCATGCGCCAACGCCGTTGCCCAAGCTCTGCACTCTGCCTTTCCCAATCTCTCAGCCATCTCTTGCCCACGACAGCCTGCACCTTGCCTTCTGGAGTGAAACACACAATCGTCTAAATTGACCATACCACTAGAAGTGGAGCAACTCTTCATCTTGATTTGGATTTATGCCCTCGGTAGCTTGAGCCACGAGCACGGCTACTATGGTCATTGCATCGTATCGCCAATTCCTTCTCTTTTTGCATGTTTTGGCTCCAGACTTGCCCAATTCCTGCCTTTCCTTGCCCTGCTAATTCAAGTGTCCTCCCAGACACAAAACTGACATAAAAGACACTAAAATAGACTCGATCTAGACCTAAAATACACATGACAAGAGCACAAAATATGAGCTTGTCATACCCACACACTTAAAGTCATGCTTGTCCTCAGACTTGGTGTATGGCTTACCCAAAAAAAAGAAAAAAAAACAGAAAAGACTCAAAACACAAATAGAGGTTAGCACAACATAAGATAAAGAAATAAGATAGAGCATAATTCAGTTCACATACGACTCAAGCAAATAAACCAGTCCAAGCAAATCATCAAATAGGTAAAAAATGAACAAGTGAGCATTTCCAAAGATATTCCTCACCAACACTCTTACTCTTGTGTATGGGCTATTGTTTACGCTCAAAATAAGTCATTCTTAACCACACCATAGGCTTACATGCCTGCTATTCTTTCCACCTCTTAGACTAGGTTCGAAAGACTTATCCTTAGGTCTTTTATTTGGTTGTAACTTGGCTTTGGCAAGGGTAGGAAGTATTTGGAACTAGGCTTGGGTCATTCGGACTTAGGTTGGCCAAGCAGAGCGGCCAACCTTAGCTTCTTTTCCTTCGTCTTTTCTTCTTGCGGGCCTTAGCAAAACTTATTTAGGACTTCTTCTTCTTCTTTTTTTTTCGTTTTTTTTTCTTTTTTTAAGTCCTTTATTAACTAACCCTTTTATTTCTTTTAAAGGCTCAACTGCTTCTCTCCTTCTCCCTTCATCTTATGCACCTAAGTCCTTATTGACCAGGTAAGATATAGTGTATAGGCTGCATATATCTAATCAAAGAAATTATAAAAGCTCAAAGGGGCTTAACAAGGTAATGTAACCAGAAAAAGTACATTATACATAATCAGAACAGAGAGATGAGCGAATGCTAACACCTACCCAGACCGTACTTCTCTTTCTTTTCCGATGGTCAGAATCGTCTCCGGTTGTAATGCTCTCTTGCAGTTTTGCAAGAAAAAGGAGGGCCGGGGATGTTTCCCGGTGAACCACCTCCGAAGCCTAAGTTAGTATTCTGGTTTTCTTTCTTTGGAAGTGAATGTAACAGGAATAATAAGTCTGAAAAAATTGTGTTTGTGTATGTTGGATAATATATACTCGTGAGTTTTTGAGAATAAAGCTGAATTGCTGCTCCATCTTTTCCCTTCACCTTTACACGCGCTATCGCCTTATTGGCTGAGACCCAATGTACTTTCTGAGTGTACCTTACGAGCATTAATTAAAGTGTCTTTGTTCATCAGGTATACAGCTGAGGAAGAGTTTTAAAAGAGAGACCTCAAGATTGGTCTCTTAACAGGAGACCTCAAGGCAGATCTCTCAAGAGAGATCTCTCCGGGAGACCTCATCTCCATCATTATGCTACTTCTCTAGCTGAGTGCTCTCAACACCTGCATGGGGTATTCAGGTCTCTTAAAGAGCTGGATATTTTTATCTCTATCATCTACTCCCCCCTACTCTGAATTTCGGGAGGTCTTCCTTTGAGAAATACAGAGTAATTTACCCCGCGCAATTATCGAGACATGAGATTTCTTTAGACAATCTTACTTTCCTTCGCCAGGGACCTGCCTATTTTAAATTTTTAAACCAGATCTCAGTTCGCTGTTATTTGAGTAAAAAAAAGGGGAGACTCTGCAACTTCCCCTACTTTATTTCAATCGTCCTCCCCTCTCTATTATATCGGGGTTTTCATCATTATCTTCTTTTTACCTTTACATTCTTCCTCCATTTTACTGTAATTCCCTTATGGCGCGAACTCCCTCTCCCTCCGCAGAGGATACTATTTTCAATCAATCGGCATTTCGAGCATCTGATTCCCAGCCTCATCTCTCCTCGCATGAAGACTCTCAGTTGGACACATCTTCTCGTACTCAAGTCAAGAGAAAACAACCTTCTGCTCGTCGCTCCCGACGAATAGCCATCAGAAATCCCTCAAGCCCGGCACCTCCTTCCAATCCTGAAGAAGTCATCAACCTGACCGAGGGTTCGCCCTCATCTGGCCAGGGGGTTAAAGAGATGGATTCATCATTTCCTTCTGTTGAGACCTCTTCTTCTCTGAAGATTTCTGCTCCTAATGGCTCCAAACGCTATAGCAGGTGAATCCTCCCTAACTCCTGTAGAATTAGCATTAGTAAAGTCATTGTTGAACTGTGATAAGTTGTTTGATATTAGCATGCCAGAACCGTATGACCGTCCTCATCTATTGGATTATCCTTCGGTGGCTTTTTGGTATCACCAAATAGAGGCAGGTTTAAGGTTTCCCCTCCCTGACTTCGTGACTCAAGTTTGTGATCTACATAATTTATGGCCCAACCAATTTCACCCTTCTTTCGTCAAAATCCTGTTGACTTTCTTCATTTTGCTTCGTGGAAATGTGGGTGTCCCGACTCCCACTCTATTCCAAACTGTTTATGATGTGAAGCCCACGGGTGCGTTCTATTACGCCAGCGCTAGACCCAAGGGTCCTGCCCAATACTTGTGTGTTCCTCGCACGGCGGGGAAAGAGTGGAGAGACAAGTACTTCATCGTCACTCCTAAATAGGGTCGTTGGCCTTTCACCTATCCCCCATGGCAAACACTTCACCTGAAGTAGCCTCGTCTGGCCGTTAAGAATATCCCTCCTATTACTCTCAAGGTGTTATCAAAGTTAACTCAAAGAGCGCGGTTCACCTCCTTTCCATTCAATTCATTGCCATCTGACTCTAGCGTGCTTTCCTTATTCGGATTATCCCCTCGAGGAGATCATTCTTTTTCCATCGAGGGTGGGTTTCAACTGTCTTTTTGTCTTTTTCTTTTCTGTTTCTCGAGTCTTCCTAATATGCATTTTATCCTTCGCACCCTACTTGACGCAGAAACAAGCTGGATTCAAGATGTGAAACTTCCTAATGACAAAGACTTTGATTTTGCCATTCTGTTGGAGAAGCAAGCTCGCCTGGAATCTCAGGCTCAAGATATCTCTCATCCCACCAATGAAATCTCTTCGTCTGCTGTAGCATTCACGCAATCCCTATCAGCTCCCTCTGTTGCCTCAGGAACCCTCATCAAGCCTACAGCTATTAAATCGTTCAGCTCGGGTACACCCCCTCAGGATCTTGGCAAGGATAAAGTTACTTCTGGAAAGCTTTCCTCTCCATCCCAAAAGGAGAAAACTAGGGTGGACGCATTTACCAGCCTTAAGAGGCCTCCTTTCCCTCGACCTCCTGTCGGTATCACTAAGAAGTCTAAACATACCCCTCTTCTCAGTGGTTCCTCTCCTAAGGGTGCTGATTCATTAGGTTATGCTTTCAGAGGTCAAACCTCCAGCTCCCTTCGCAAGTTGCCTCCTTCTGAGTGCCTTTCCCTACTGCAAGCTATTCCTCTTTTAGAGGAGGAGGCTGAGTCTAGCCCTCCTTCTCTGCATCAACTTCAGGAGGAAAGCGCTCAAGATTTGGTGAAGGTATTGTTGCTATCAGGTTTTCGTTTTCAGAAAACATTCATTCTAAACATTATCATATTCTTACTTTTACATGTCTAACGCCTTTTTTTCTCCCTCTTTTAGCTAATCAGCTCTCATGGTCGACTGCTGCAACTTCAAGGTGCTGCCCAAGAGAAAGAGATGGGGAAGCTGAGAGAGGTGTTAGTGGCTGGCCAGTGCAGCTGTAGGAGTTGACTAGGGCGAACGAAGACCTGCAGCGCCAGAATCAAGACATCTTGGATACCAGCAGCAGGCTTTCCCTAGCCAATGACGATTTAAAAAGGAAGAATCAGAAACTGCTCATGTCTCAAGAGAAGATGTCTGCTCTATCTAAGGAGAATGCCTCCCTCAGCAATGTCAATGCCGAGCTCAGTCATCATCTGTCCCAAGTTAGCAAGGAACTTGAGGGGATCAAGAGCCTACTCCATGCTGCCAACCTTTCTTATCAATTTGGTTATACGGAAGGGGTTCATTACTGCCGCAACTATATCCTCCGGACTTCTCTAGGCCAGCAAGCACTACAAGTCCTCCATCAAGGCCTCTTGAAATCTTTCCGAGCCTCACTTGAGTACCTACTAGCTATCCGCCAAGATATTGCCCTCTTGGCGAAGAGATGTGGCATGACTGTGTTAGCCAAGGCTCACAGCTTGGGTTTTAAGGAGCCTATAGAGGTAGATCCGATAGTGAAACATCTCCCTCCACCTCCCTCATTCAAAGGTGATCCCTCTGCTCCTCTAGGAATAGCTTGGTGGCTTCCTGTCATGCAGAAAGCCTTCGAGGCTCTCACTGCGCCTTGTGATTTGCAAGCGGCCTTCTCTGATCCGCCTGAGCCCATTTACGATTTTTTCCCAAAAGGCTTCTTTCAGGCTACTAAGACATCATGTATCTTACACCCTACTCTACTCTTACATGCCTATTTTCGTGCTTGCCGTTGCAACTTTCCGTTCCTTCAATTGATCTACTTCTCATCTTGCTTCTTCAAATGCACCTTCAACTGGTGGGGCCTTGCAAGTCCTTGGTGATGAACTAGGAAGGCTGGAGAATGTTCCCGAGGGCGAGTCTGCTGATGCTGCGGGAGCTGATCCTGATGATGATGCTGCCAATTTCTTTGCTTAACTGATGTGTAGTTTATATTTCAAACAATGCTCTTATTTTGATTTCGTATTAGACAATTTATTTTGTATTTCGGTATTGAACAATTTATCCACTTTTGCCTTATTTTGTACATGTTGTACTCCTCACTTAGCAGCTTAATCTATTGCGCCTATCTTATTATCATGTTCTTGCTTGTCTATACATTTTTTCCTTCTTTTATTTTTCAAATTTCCTTGCATTTTCATGAGGTATTACGGGACCCCCTTAGGGGTGTACGGTACACCCCTACTCCCCCTACTCTAGATGGTTTTATCTTTTTGTTAAACCATTTAGAGTAAATACTTCACTTCATCTTACTAGGTATCGCACTTACTGCCTTACTTTGGCTTTGTAATATCGTTTCTTATTTCATGATAAAACATAAACAAAGACAAAAATAAAGGAACAACTTCTCAGCCTTTATTTATTCACGACAAGTTCTCTTCGTGTCATTACAGGAATACTTGTCTAGCCAAGCAAGTATCCTACCAAAAAAGGATGGGCATGAGACCTGGCACGTAGATCCCCTCCCATTAAGATAAAAAATTTTCCATGGCATGTTTCTAAACATAATACTTCTTCAGGTTACTAACGTTCTATGGTCTTGGTTCCACGTATCCCTCATGGCTCGTGAGCTCATATGCTCCACCAGGGAGTACTTTGGTTACCACAAAAGGTCCTTCCCAATTTGGCTCAAACTTTCTCACCGGATGCATCGCATCAGCTCTCTTGAGCACCAGATCTCCCTCCTGAAACCTCCTGGTCTTTACTCTCACATCATATGCTGCCTTTATGCGAGCCTTGTAAGCCAGAGCTCGCTGATGTGCCTCTTCACGCACCTCGTTAATCAGGTCTAAGCTATCGGCTCTCAGGTCTCTGTTCAAGTCCTCATTGTAGGCTAGGATTCTGTGTGTCGGAATTTTCACCTCCATTGGCATGACAGCTTCAGTGCCATATACCAAACAGAAAGGAGACTGCCCTGTAGCTATTTTCTGTCCAGTTCTATACGCCCGCAACACCGAGCTCAGCTCTTCCACCTATTGAGATCTCTCTTTTTCTAACCTTGCTTTGATACCATTCACTATAGTCCGATTGGTGACTTCTACTTGTCCACAGGTCTCTGGGTGAGCAACAGCAGCGAACCTCTGTTCGATTCCTCTAGCTTTACACCAAGCTTGTGTTCTTTTTCTAAAGAATTGTGTTCCGTTATCAAATACCAGCACTCTGGGCAGGCTATATCGACAACAAATATTCTTCCATATAAACTTTATGATGCTCTCCTCTGTTACTGAAGATAAGGGCTCTGCCTCTACCCACTTACTGAAATAATCCACTGCTACAATGATGTGACATTTCTTTCCTGCTGCCATGGGAAGTTTGCCAACTAGATCTATGCCCCATTTGTCAAACGGACATTCTGCACACTGAACCCCTAGCTCTTCAGCGGGTCTATGAATCAACGGCCCATGCTTCTGGCAACTGGGACACCTTCTTACGAAAGACCTCGGTATCCTTCTTTAGAGAAGGCCAATAGTATCCAGCTCTCAACACTCTCTGGATCAGGTCTCGGAATCCTGTATGACATCCTGCTATTCCCTGATGCGCTTCCTTGATTATCCGCAGACATTCTGCCTCTGTCACACATCTCAGTAATGGCTGTGAGTAAGCCCTCCTGAATAAGTGTCCTCCAATCAGACAATGCTTGGCGTAGATTTTCGTTTTTCCAGCTCTTTCCCCTTCTAATTGTTCCCCCGTTTTCAAGAAATGTAAAATAGGTATTCTCCAATCATTTTTTCCTTCTATCTCATGAATACTCTTTTCTATTCGGCTACCTACCATTTTTAGCAATGTCACTTTTTCAGGCATCGACCCATTCAGCGAGCTGGCTAGCTTAGCCAGGCGGTCTGCCTGTGCATTGAGGTCTCGAGGTATTTGCTCTATCTTCAGGTGCTGGAAACTTTTACTCAGATCTCTGATCTGCTCCACTTACCTAACCATAATTTCTTCTTTGATCTCATAATTCCCCGAGACCTGCTGAACCACCAGTTGGGAGTCAGAGTGAATGACCACCTTCTGAGCTCCCAGTTCAGCTACCATCTCCAGTCCTCTAATGAATGCTTTATACTCGGCTTCGTTATTAGAGACTCTGAACTCAAACTTCAACGCAAAACTGAGCTCGCTTTGGTCTGGCTATATGACAATTTCAGCGCCACATCCCTCAATTGTCACCGACCCATCATCAAAGACCTTCCACTCTGGCCATTGTACAGGTTGATTAGTTTCTTGGATGAAGTCCGCCAGAGCCTGCGCTTTGATAGCAGTACGTGGCTCAAATTCTACATCATATTCCCCAAGCTCCACACTCCATTTCACCATTCTCCTCGAGAGATCTGGTTTGCTCAGCACTTGCTTAAAGGGGAAATTAGTTCTCACCACCACCCTATGAGCTAGGAAATACAACCTTAACCTTCTTGTTGTTGCCATCACAGCTAAGGCAGCTTTCTCCACGTCAGAATATCTATACTCAGCTCCCTGCAGGGCCTTACTGATATAATAGATGGGCTTTTGCATAGAGCCCTCTTCCTTTATGAGCACTGCACTTAGGGAATGATCTCCCACAAATATGTACATGTATAGGGTTTCTCATGTGGTTGGCTTAGTTAACACTGGCAAGCTTACCAAGTGAGCTTTCAGGTCCTCAAATGCCTTCTGGCAGCTCTTATCCCATTCAAATTTACTGGCCTTCTTCAACACCTTAAAGAATGGAAAGGTTTTTTCCGCTGAAGCGGATATGAACCAACTGAGCGCGGTGATTCTTCCGTTTAGTCGCTGTACCTCCCTTATACTAGTGGGAGCAGCCATTTCCAGTACAGCTCGAACTTTATCCTGATTTACCTCAATCCCTCTTGGAGTTACCATATATCCCAAGAACTTCCCTGATTTAACACCAAACGTGCACTTGGCTGGGTTCAACCGCAAATCATATTTTCTCACCACAGTCAGGACCTCCTCCAGGTCTCTGGCATGATGTTCTACCTTCACGCTTTTTACAAGGATATCGTCTACGTATACCTTTAAAATCTTCCCTATCTGCTCTTCAAAGATCGCATCCATCATTCTTTGATAGGTCGCTCCCGCGTTTTTTAGGCCAAAAGGCATCCTTACGTAGGCGAACGTGCTGCATATGGTCACAAAGGCTGTTTTGACCACATCCTCAGGGGCTAACTATATCTGGTGATACCTCTGATATGCATCGAGCATAGATAACAGCTCACATCCAGAAGTTGAATCAACCGACTGGTCGATACAGGGCAGTGGGTAATGATCTTTCGGGCACGCATTGTTCAGGTCCCTGAAATCTATGCACATTCACCAGCTACCATTACTCTTAGCTACCATTACTGCATTCGATAACCATTCGGAATACTGAATTCTGACAATATGACCAGCGTCCAACAAACGCTTGATCTCTTCTCTGATCACCTTTTCCTTCTCTGGCCCAAAGGATCTCTTTTTCTGCCTTACTGGCTTTGCTTTGGGGTCTACATTCAGACGATGTAGAGCTACAGATGGGTCTACTCCCCTCATGTCCTTCGGGCTGAATACAAATAGATCCGCATTCTTCCATAAACATCGGATTATTGCTTCATTTTCTCTTCAGCCATTTGCTTTCCTACCTTCGTGGTGAAACCCGTTTTTCCTGGGAACAGTTCCACCATCATTAAATCCTCTTCCACTGGCTGCATTCTTGGTTCTAGGTCTTTCTCTACACCTCTCGTTTTTGCCTCTTTATCCTGTAGTGGGCGTTCTGCCCCTAAGGCTCCCTTCACCTTCTGCTTGGCATGCTTTATGGATTTCACATAAGATTCTTTCGATACTTCATGGTCTCCAGAGACCTCACCTACCAATCCCTCCTTGAGAGCTGGAAATTTCATTTTCATGTGGTAGGTAGAGACCACTACCTGGAAGTCATTTAGTGCAGGTCTTTCCAATATTATGTTATACGCCGAAGGTGTATCCATTATTAGGAACTTTACCATCCTAGTGTTCGAGGTCTCACCACTCCCGAGTGTTACCTGAAGGGTCACCTCCCCTTTGGGCTGTATTTCGCCTCCAGAAAAACCATATAATGATGTGTTCACTGGAATTAAATCAGCATTAATCTTCATTTTCTGGAAACAATCCCAGAAGAGCACATTTACCGCACTTCCAGTGTCCACGAAGATCCGTGCCACTCGCCAGTTGGCCACTTCAACACTGATCACCAGTGCATCATTATGGAGCGTTGCGCTCATCAAGTCATTGGGACCAAAGCTTACACACGTTTTTGGATTTGTCTCTTCTCCTGGGAATGAGTCCACCACGTCAATCTCCATGCCTATTATCTCTGCTAACTCCTGGACCTCTTTATTCACTTGGCTTTAGCAGCTCTCACATAGGCTTTACGAGCTCGGCCTGAGTCTCCGTTAATATTTCCTCCCATAATCATGTTGATATTTCCCCTTTTCGGGGAAAGATCCTCTCGCCTAGGGAGAGTTCTCTCCCCTTGGTCAGGTCTCTTCTGCGCCGGCTCTTTTCTCTTATAAATCTCTCTTTTTTTTTTGACAAATTGGAGTAAGGTATCATCATTTTTCAGCAGTCGCTCAATAGCATCTTTCAGATGCCTATAAGAGTTCGTGTCATGACCATAATCATTGTGAATACTTGCAGTACAACTCAGATCGCGGGTTGCGTGGAGCTTCCTTATAAGTACTCGGAAACCTGAAGTGAGGAGACCTGGAAGCAGCTTCCATGACCTCCACCAAAGATGCATTGAGGGGGGTATAATGGTCAAATCTTTCTGGGGCTCTCTTGGGCTTCTGCCCTCCCTTATCTTTTTCAGCTCTTGATGCTGAAGAAGACCTTTTCTCCGAGGTCTCCCTTTTGGGAACAGGGAGTTGTTCCTGTATCTTTCTAGCCTCTTGAGCCTCCTCGAGGTTGACATATTTTTCAGCTCTCTGCAGCAACTCTTCAAGGAATAGGGGAGCTCTTTTGTTCAGCGAATTAAAGAATAAATCCGGTGCTAAGCCCTGTATGAGCGCCTGCACCTTCACATCGTCCAAAGCCAGAGGAACTTGTAACACTTCAGCATTAAAGCGAGTCACATACTCTCGCAAGCTCTCTGAGGGTCCTTGCCTCATTGCCATGAGTGTGGAGGACGTCTTTATGTGCCTCCTCGCACTAGCAAATTGGTGAAGAAACATAGACTTGAACTCGAAGAATGAACTTATACTGTTGGGAGGTAATTGAGAGAACCATTGTTGAGCTACCTTCGACAGAGTCATAAGGAAAACTCTGCACTTAACTCCTTCTGTGTACTGATGCAACATTGCACCATTTTCAAATCTCATCATATGCTCATATGGATCTGTGGAACTATCGTACTCCAACGTCAGTGTTTTGAAATTCGAAGGTAGCTGATCTTCTCTGATGTCCTTTGAAAAAGGAGACTGACTGTTACCAGTTTTAACAGGCTTCTTAGGAGATTTCCTAGGCGAAGAGGCCTTCCGCTGGAGATTTTCAATTGCTGTTTAAGGGTTGCGATCTCAGCAGTAGCTCCCTCATCTTGAGGTCTCACAATCCGTGCCTCGTCCTCTGCAAATTTTATTGCAAAATAGGCAATCATGATTTTATTAGCGAGTGAGCTACTTAAAAGTGTCGCTAATATGTACTTTCTCTATTTATTCACTGACCATTTTCTGATTCAGTTTGAGGGCTCTCATACCCATTACTTTCATATTGACCTTCGTCCATGAGTTCTCCCTGTCAAAGGAAATAAAAATATTCAGATCGCGAACATTTATTTTCATATTAACGAGGCTTGAACCGTCTCATCGGCATCTAATGGTACAGGCCTCGTCTTGGGCCTGACCTAAGGCCCAATCTAGGTGGGCCTATACATTCAAGCTCAGCCCAAGAGCTCAGCCCAATTGCAGTCGACGCCTACTTTGAAGACCAAGTCACGAAGCCCTACTTTGGGGGAGGATAGAATCCTATTATGAATGGGAATCGGATATGCATGTACTAGGAAACAAGATATGTATAAGGAATCCAAATCCTAGAGAGGTTAGGGCTCAATTCAAGGCTTATAAATAGATGCTAGATTAGAGGTTTAGGGGCATTCAATACTCTTTGTACTCTCAAGTATAATAAAAGCTCTCAATATTCTCTTCGTGGACGTAGATCGCATTGATCGAACCACGTAAATCTTTGTGTCGTCGCATTATTGTTATTTACTGCTATCTCTGCAAACCCTAGATCTATCATTGGCGCCGTCTGTGGGAAAGAGACGATCGACGGTTCTTTGGTAGCAGAACTATGACGGTAACGCAATCACAAAATGTGCGGGGAGACCAAAGCCAACGTGGGAACCCCGACGAAGCAGAAAGTCACCCCACGAACAGGGGCAATCGCCAGAAAGACAGCTCGGTCCCAAAGGAGGGGCACGGCAATAATCCTGTAGAAGAGGACCCTTTCAAAGGGATGCCCGCGCTAGAGGACATCCCTCAGAAGGGTCCACAGAAATCTGGATCGAAAGGAGAGGATCTTCTCGACGACTTCGACCTCGCCACTGCATACGCCGCGACTGAATTCGCAAGAGCGAATAGGGAGAGTTTCAAGCGCTTCCTCACCACAGCTAGGATGCCCCCAATATCCGAAGCTAGGGAGAGTTCCACACGGAAGTCCATACCCAAAACTCCACATCATTCCAAAACGCAGGAGCCCGAGCTGAGGAGAAAGCACGACACTCGGCGAAGCCCACTCCGCCGTCGGAGCTCCAGCCCGCATCGGAGTCCTAAGCAACACCATCTCCCAAGGCGACATCGTAGTCCAGGCAGGGACCGAAGTCCGAGCTATTCCAGAAGTTATAGCCCCAAGGTAAACCGACATCGACGGGAGGGAAGATTAGCCCGGCTCGTCAGCCCGTTCACCGACGAGCTTTTTGATGCCAAGCTTCCCGCGACGTACAAGTTGCCCAACATACCACCCTATAATGGGCTGGAGAACCCCCTCAACTTCTTGACGCGGTTCAAATACAGCATGCACAATCAGGGCCTTACTGAAGAGCACATGTGCAAGTTGTTCCCAGAAATGTTGGTCGACTACGCCCGAGCGTGGTTCGACGGCCTGCCGACTGGCAGCGTAGGATCTTGGGTCTACCTCGAAGGAATCTTTAAACAAAGATTCCTTATGAAAGTCCAAGCACGCCGAGACACGGCCTACCTCCTGTCCGTGAAGCAAAAGGACAGAGAGACCATAAGGGAGTACGCCTCCCGATTTCTGCAGGAAAGCTTGAAGGTCGATAAAATCGACGATGTTTTTCTCATCTCGGCTTTCCGAAACGGGGTCGCTCCTGGGTCCCTGAACCAGGAGCTCGCTAAGCAGAAACCCGAGACGGCCCAGGAGATGTGGAGAATCGTGTACCAGTTCGCAGACGGTCAAGATGCGGACCGGTTGAAGCGGGAGGAAACAGAGAAGAAGAGGCCTGAAAGTGATCGGGGCCGGAACGAACGTGATCGAAGAAGTGCCCACGAACGCCTTCAGCGGGGTCCTATCCAATCCCGGCTCGGACCGGGACCTATCCAGTCCCGGCTCGGTCCACGGCCGGGGTCGGAGCCCCCTCAGCGACCTCCCTTTGTGAAAACAAATGCGGAACTACACAGAGGACTGCCGATGACAAATACTGCTTCTGGAATACTGCTCTTTCCATGACGACCACGGGCACTACACAGAGGACTGCCGCGACCTCGCGGTGGAAATAGAGAGGTTAGCCCAAGAAGGAGCTCTGAAGAAGTACGAGGTCGGAGGAAAGAAGAACAGAAGGGGGAAGCGAAAAGGCGGACAGGGCCGCTGCGCTCCCGATAATAAGTGAGCTAAAACCAGTCATGACGAGGAAGATGACGACCCTCAGGATGGCGTGCCACAGTACGACGGGGTGGTGTCAACCATCTCCGGGCTAACCCCGGGCACAACCAAAACTAAACTGAGGTCTGAAGCTCGCAGACCTCCGATTCCATCGTAGGAGGAACAGACGAAAAAGAGGTTCAAGAAGGGCGAAACAGTCACCTTTTCCGAAGACGATCCTGTACCAACAGCAACGCCCCATAATGACGCCCTGGTAATACAGGTCGGAGTGGCCAACAAAATTGTCCACTGCGTATTTGTTGATAATGGGGCCAGCGTCAGTATCATCTTCCAACATTGCTTGGATAGGATGGGACTCGACCCAGCTCGGGTAAACTCAGCGCCCCTGCCACTCAAAAGTTTCACGCAGCATGAAACGCGACCTGAGGGAATCATCGCGCTTGACATCACCATTGGCAGCCCGCCAACCAGCGTCAACAAGCTAATCCACTTCTACGTGGTCAAAGCGAACTCCCCGTACAACATCATATTGGGTCGGGATTGGCTGAATGCGGTCCGAGCCATTATCTCGCCATATCACTTGCTGCTGAAGATCCCGACCTCAGGCGGAATCCTGACTGTCCGCGGCGACCAGAAAAAGGCCAAAGAGTGCATGCAGGTCGCCCTTCGAGGTCAACCGCAAGCATAGCAATCAAAGTATCCCGAGGAGTTGGAAGAGGCAACAACGATTTCTGACACCTCGGCGGAACAAGTCCCCTTGTCCGAAGAAGACCCTACCAAATTTGTCAAGGTCGGCTTTGCAGGGGAGCCCCAAACCCGCCTACAGATAATCCAGCTCCTTAGGGAATATCAAGACGTCTTTGCTTGGTCGCCGACGGGCATGACGGGGGTGTCATCGGACATCATTACACATAAGCTTAACATCGACCCGAGCTCCACCCCAGTAAAGCAGAAGAGAAGAACATTTGCTGCCGAGCGGAACCAGGTCATCTATGATGAGGTGCAGCAATGGCTGAAAGCAGGGCTACTTTTCGAGGTCAAATACCCAATTTGGCTATCTAACCCGGTGGTGGTCAAGAAAGAAGGAGGGGAGTGGAGGATGTGTGTGGATTATACCGACCTCAATAAAGCTTGCCCAAAGGACCGCTACCCCCCCCCCCCCCAACATCGATGAGAAGATTGAATCCTTAGTGGGATACGAGGTATTCAGCTTTCTTGACCTTTACAAGAGGTACTATCAAGTCCTGATGGATGAGGAAGACGCGATCATGACAGCTTTCGCCACGAGCTTCGGGGTCTTCGCATTCAAATACATGCCCTTCGGGTTGAAGAACGCCGGAGCAACTTACCAATGAATGGTCGACTTCCTCTTTCGAGATTACATTGGCGAGATCGTCGAAGTATATGTAGACGACATCGTCGTCAAAAGCAAGGAAAAAGCTTCAGCGGTGGTTGATCTACGAACGACACTCGACGTATTGAGGCAAGCCAACCTCAAGCTGAACCCCAAGAAGTGCACTTTCAACGTGCGATCTGGGAAATTCCTAGGGTGCTGGATCTCGCCGGAGGGACTCAAAGCCAACCCATTGAAGATTAAAGCCGTCTAGGAAATGAAGGTACCCCGAACTATTCGCGACGTACATAAGTTGACAGGCTGCATAATCGCACTGAGTCGTTTCCTCTCGAAAGCTGCCGAGAAACAACTTCCGTTCTTTAAAATCCTCAAGAAGGCCCCGGAGTTTGGATGGGGACCAGAGCACGAACTAGCCTTCGATGAGCTAAAGCGCCATCTAAGAGACTTACCAACTCTGTTGGTCCCCAAAAAGGAAGAATCCCTATCCCTATACCTCGCAGCGTCGGAGGAAGCCATTAGCGCAGTATTGGTCCGAGACGAAGGAGATCGGCAGCTACCGGTGTACTTCGTCAGCAGAGTCCTGAAAGATCCAGAGACAAGATATCAGCCCCTCGAGAAGTTCGCTCTAGCCTTGGTAAATGCAGCTCGGCGCCTAAAACCTTATTTCCAAGCTCACCCAATACAAGTTTTGACCGACCTACCACTCCGGCAAGTCCTTACTAAACCGGAAGCTTCAGGAAGGATCACAAAATGGGCAATCGAGCTTGGAGAGCATTCCATATCATTCGTTCCTCGCTGAGCTATAAAAGGCCAAGCTTTAGCAGACTTCCTCGTAGAAGCTCGGTACAACGTCGTGGATAAACCAAAAGAATCCGAGGCCAAGGCAAAGCTCCAAGAAATACCAGAGAAGACTCCCCCGGACTGCTGGGAGATGTACGTGGATGGAGCCTCGGGGAAGAAAGGAAGCGGAGTTGGCATACTCCTGATCAGCCCGGAAAAAAAGGAGTTGACATACTCGCTGCGATTCGAGTTCCCCACTACGAACAACGAAGTGGAATATGAAGCCCTCATTGCCGGACTGCGTCTTGCCCAAACACTCCAGGTACGAGCTATCCAAACTTATTGTGATTCCCAAGTAGTGGTCAACCACGTGCTAGGAAAGTACGAAGCAAGGAGTGAGAAGCTGAAGAAATACCTGGAAAAAGTCAAGCTCCTAGAACAATCCTTCCAGTTCTTCAGGATAGTCCGCATTCCTCAGAGCCAAAATACCCGAGCTGACGAGCTAAGTAAGCTGGTGAACTCAATCGGCTCAACTCTCATAGAAGAAGTTCGGAATTGAAGTATAGAAGAGGCGGAAATCCACGCAATTGAGGAAGACGACCCGAACTGGATGACCCCCCTGAAAAAATATTTAGAGAGCGGAGATTCCTGAGGACAAAATGGAAGCTAGAAAAATCCTGGCTAAATCCATGCAGTACGTTCTCGAAAGAGGAGTCCTTTATCGAAAGTCATACCTACAGCCTCTCCTAAAGTGTGTGGGACCGAGGGAAGCGGACTACGCACTGAAAGAAGTGCACTCCGGGTCATGCGGAAGCCACATCGGAGCTCGGATGCTAGCACAAAAAATCATGCGGTGGGGGTACTATTGGCCAACAATGGTAAAAGACGCGGAAGAATTCGTGAAAAAATGTCTGAAATGCCAGCTGCACGCCAAAGTGACGAGGGTACCCCAGACCGACCTCTCCACTATACAAAGCCCGTGGCCATTTGTGGAATGGGGCATTGACATCGTGGGTCCGTTCTACCCGGCCCCAAAGCAAAAATGATTCTTAATAGTCGCCGTCGACTACTTTACCAAGTGGGTCGAAGCCGAACCTTCCACAAAGGTCACAAGTGAGAAAGCCGTCGAATTTGTTTGGAAGAACATCGTGTGCCGGTTTGGAGTTCCAAGAGTCCTCATCTCGGATAACGGGACGCAATTCACGAGCAGAGCATTCCAAGAATTCTGCGAAGGACTCAATATCCAGCAAAATTTCACCTCGGTCAACCGACCGCAAACCAACGGCCAGACCGAGGTCACCAACAAAACGATAGTGAATGGACTCAAAGCTCGTCTAGAGAAGGATAAAACGGAATGGATCTACAATCTCCAAAACGTCTTATGGTCATACCGGACTACACCCCGAACTCCCACGGGAGAAACCCCGTACCGTTTAGTATACGGAACAGAAGCGGTCATACCAGTAGAGGTCGGGGCACCAAGCCCCCGCACTATCAACTTCTCAGCAGAAGCAAATGAAGAACAGCGCCGAACCGACCTGGATTTACTCGAAGAGAAGCGGGAACTAGCCAGCATAAAAGAAGCTCGGTATAAACAGCAGATGGCCCGATATTATAATCAAAGAGTCAAACCCCAGCAATTCCAGGTCGGTGACCTTGTGCTTAGAAATAATGAGATAAGCCATTCAGAGAAGCTCGGCAAGCTCGAGGCCACATGGGAAGGACCCTACAGAGTGCACGAAGTACTCGGCAAAGGAGCCTACAAAATCGCCTATCTTTCAGGCGAGCTAATACCCAGGACGTGGCACATCGCCCACCTAAAGAGATTCTTCGTATGAGCAACAAAGTCCTGCATATAGAGTCTTTAAGTTTTTTCTTTTTCCTTTTCTTTTCTTTAAGTCAATGTTTTGTTTTTAACGAGCTCGTCAAAACTCTCCTTTTTGTTTTGGTCTCTCTTTTATTAATAAAGTTTCTTTTCGTCTTGCATATTCTTGTGTTTTTTTAGTTTGCTTATACGAAGTATCCAATGCGCAAAGAATGCCCTTTCGAGGTCTGAGCTCGTCTCCCTCCAAAAAGGAAGATCCTACGAGGTCAGAGTCAAACTCCGTCACATAGGATAATAAAATCTCAACCGGGGTCAGAACCAAGTTCCCCCAAGAGAATCACAATACGAGGTCCGAACTAAGGTTCCCTTGTAAAAAAAAAAAAAAAAAAAAAAAAAAAAAAAAAAAAAAAAGATAAAGAGGTCCGAGTTCTACTCCCTCATAAATGCAACATGCAAATAAAATAAGAAAGCTATCTTCACGGCGAACAGGAAGTTCAACGAACTCAATCTATATTTATTTATTTCTAACTATTTAGAAATATTCGTATGTACATAAGTTACAGGCAAAAACGAGCTAGTCTACGAAGGAGGAGGTTTCTTACTAAAGTTAAGCCACCGATCCTCGAATGAAGTAATTCCCAGGATGTCATCGATTGAAATCCGACCTCGACCTCGACCTCGACCACATCCGGGGAAAGGACTCCGCCCTCGCGAAGTCGCCAACCTTGGCCTTGCAGCTCGACCACCTCGGCTCGGGCCGACCTGACGTCCCTGCGAAGCTGTCTTTACCTCGCGAGCAGGCACCGTTCGAGAAGAGGACGGGAGGTCGGCACCCGCACCCTTGGCCAGCAGCGCACGTAATTTTGGCCGGCGCTCTAGAATACACTTATACCTGCCCACACTCTCTTTGAGCATGTCAAAAGCACCTTGGAGCAAAGGAGACTCGGGACCGACTGCTTCTTTTAAATCGATATAAGTCACCAAGTCTTCTTTCATCTTTAGCTCCGCCTCGGAAATGGTAATACCACCAGCACGTTGGATAATATCTTCGTACTCGGCGTGCTCCTCAGCGATCCTCTTGTGATCCTCAGAAACAGGGTTAGCCTGACCTTGGGCAGCTTCAAGTTCTTCCTTGGTCTGAAGAAGCCTGGCTTGAAGCAAATCAGCATGCTCTTGAGCAGCGATCCGCTTGACCTCGGCCTCCACGCCAAGCGCCTCGAACTTCATTCACCATTCCTTCAGCTCGGCCTCAGTTGATTTCAACAAAGAACACTTCTCGGCAAAAAGCTCTTCAGCTCGGCGACATTTATCCATCCACAACCGAGCTAGAGACCGTTGTTCAGATAAATCTTGAGATAGGAGACTTATTTGCTTATGAAGGGAAGCTATACCAAGGTTATTAGAAATCTACACACAAAAAGAAAGCGAAGATTCATTTATTCACAAATGTCTGAGTACAAGTTACAAAAAAAAAAAAAAAAGAAATCTAAGGAGCATCGACCTCCTTGTCCTGAGAAAGTGGCGGCACAGAGGGGGGGTCCTGCGAAGAACCGTCAGCGCCAGCACCGCCGAGGTCCTCTTCACCAGCCGAGGCCTCACGCTCCTCTTCATCCCTATCTTCTTCTTCGTCGTCGCGAAGAGAAGCAAAGATGGCATCCAGGTCGGCATCCCGATCTACCGAGCAGTCAGCAACCTGCTCGACAGATAGCAGCTCAGACGAGCCGGCCAGACTCTCCAAAACAGGAAGCTGATCGAGATAATCCCGGACCACCCTGGCATACCGGGAAGGGAGAGCATCATCCCCGAGGCGCTCAAAGCCGTACTTCGCCACATCCAGAGCAGGGAAATCCTCGGCGGCCTTCTCCAAAGCGGCCATGGCGAAGTTCCCATTGATGAGTAGGGCCAAGTCGTTGGCTAGGCTGGAGAAGCTCTCCGACAACAGTAGCCTTTTCGTGTAGGCTCGAAGAACCTCCCCTTGGCTCGCCGCGAGCTGGGCCTCCCGATCCTTCGCTGCATGCAGCTCGGATTCCAGCTTCTGGAATCGCTCGGCCTCAACCCGAGCCCTCTCTGCCTCCGCCTCAGCCTTCGCGAGCTGAGCGACCAGCTCGGCTCTCGCGGCCTTCATCTCCTCCTTGGCCCCCTTCAGCTCGGCCTCAGCCTTCCTCGCCCTGGCGGTGACCACCATAAGCTTCTCAGAATACTTGCTCTTCTCTTCCTCATGTCTCGCGGACATCTCCCCAACACGGCTCTTCAGCCACCCCACGACCGTATCGATGCCCTGTCAGAGGAAGTACAATTAGCTACGCAGGCAAGAATTACAGGAAATATGTACTAAAGGCAAGGTCTTCACCTCGGGAAAAGGCAGGTCGGCCAACTTGTTTAGAGGAGCTGCCGGACTCGCGTCGCCGCCCGAGATCTCGAGAATCTCTACGTCGACCCGCTCTCCGCCCTTGGCTCGTTTCTGGGGTGGCATAGGGGGAGTAACGCGAACGTTCGCCGCAAGCCCCGCCGCCTCGACGCGCGGAGCTAGGTCAGAGGTTCCTCCGAGCTGACTCTGGTCGGAGGGAGAAGCGGATTGAGCGGTCGACCTCGCCCTCTTGGTACCGCGAGCTGCGGCCTTGGCATCGTCCCCTTTAATCTTACCAAAGTTCTTCACTGCAAAAACAAGCAAGAAAGGAGTAAGAACGGCGAAAAAAAAAATACATATATATAAAACAACCCTAAGAGGACTAGCGGGGCCTCACCCGTCGAAGGATCCACCATCCTCTGGGGCTCGTACGGGCTTAACCCCGCTTCAGCTAAGGAGTCTTCACTGTAGCAACCCTCAAAGGGACCGTGATCCCTCATTGCTCTCACAGCGGACCCTAAAGCTTTATCCACCTCGCCAATTACCCACTCGCGAGGCTTCTCTAACCTCCAAACAAAATCGACAAAACTATGGTGACGACAAAAGAAATACTTCGTGTGCCACCTATCCACCTTATTCTGAGTTCGCCCCTTGAACTCAGCTCGGGCGGTGGCGTAGTACCAGCCCGCACTCTTCTTGAAAAGGAAGAGCTCGTGAATGAGCTCGGCGGAAATTTGATAACCCTTATCAATCGCCGCAACACCCAAGTCGGTAAACTGCCTAAAGGAATTCGGCATTATCTGCCCTAATGCTAGTCCCAACCTCTTCTGGAGCTCGGAGTAGGGCTCGGGGAGGGGCACACGAAGACCAGCATGCAGACTGTCCTCGTAAATAGTAACAAACCCCAGTGGGGGAGAGCAGGCCCTATCCTCTGGGCGCGGTTTTACTAAATCGGCATTCAAAGGAAAATTATAGGTTTGGGCGAGCCACCTAATCCTAACCTCATCTAAGGATGAGGGGTAATCGGCCACCTTTCCCTTCACAAGTGGGGGCACTGGTAAACTTTCAATAATAGGTTCAGAAGACGCTAAGGTAAAAATCCTAAACTCTACGCTGTCGGCGACGGCCCTTGCCGGAAGAGGGTCACTATTACTACTAGACTGAGAGGGGAGGCCATACTTACTTGGGAAAGTGAGCAGAAGTCTTCTGGAGCGGTCGTGAATGGAAGTTAACGGCGTGAGCACCGGCGGCGCAGCGATACGGGAAATTGAAGCTTTTGCGAGGGATAGAGAAAAGTAGAAAAATGGTTTTCTGGGATGGAAAATTTTTGATATAGCGGCGAAATTGAAAAGCAGATAGGGGAGACGTTTCAAATCCCACACTATACGTATTTGAATCCCGCCGCTACCCATCGTACACGTGTAAACGTGGGCTCGTATTTCTCGGAATATGGACCGTCCCTCCACAAAATTCAAAACGGCCCATTACTTTTCCCTCCCTTTAAGTTCGGATATGGGCCACGCCTACAAAGCGACCTGAGCCACATAATCAGGCCGCTGAGGGCCAAATTTAATCATCTCGTTCTACCTGCTAACTCAGCTCGGCAATCCAGTTCGTAGAGGTGATTTGCGCGATCAATCACCTCGGCAATTCGACCTCGTAGTCTACGTCTACACGTCTTCTTTCCTCTTTTTTGGGGGGGGGATGTGATGGTACAGGCCTCGTCTTGGGCCTGACCTAAGGCCCAATCTAGGTGGGCCTATACATTCAAGCTCGGCCCAAGAGCTCAGCCCAATTGCAGTCGACGCCTACCTTGAAGACCAAGTCACGAAGCCCTACTTTGGGGGAGGATAGAATCCTATTATGAATGGGAATCGGATATGCATGTACTAGGAAACAAGATATGTATAAGGAATCCAAATCCTAGAGAGGTTAGGGCTCAATTCAAGGCTTATAAATAGATGCTAGATTAGAGGTTTAGGGGCATTCAATACTCTTTGTACTCTCAAGTATAATAACAACTCTCTATATTCTCTCCGTGGACGTAGATCGCATTGATCGAACCACGTAAATCTTTGTGTCGTCGCATTATTGTTATTTACTTCTATCTCTGCAAACCCTAGATCTATCAGCATCTCGTCACGGTTAAGATCTTACAAGATCCATTCGTACCTTCTTGGCTTTTTCCTTTGCTGTATGGCCAGATCTCTTATTTTGGCCCTCTAAGGGAGCCAAAGCGTTGGATACAACTTGCTTCACCATAGCACTGAGCTGATCCATAGACACCACATAGGTGACACTCTGCTGCACAGGTACTTGAGGTTCCTCTCTCGTGACCTCTGAACCATTACGACCTCATTCTTTCTGAGGACTAGTCGACTTAGAAGCCCCCTCCTTTTGGGGCATCGACATCTTTGGTGGAGCTACCTTCAGAGTATTCTGATTCTGCTCCTCAGTACGTTCCTCCGAGGAGCTGTCATCGTGCACAACTCCTTCAGGTGGGGACTCTCGATTTCGGACTGATATATTTTCCATGACTGAACCTGCATTTCGAGGTATTCAACTATCAGTACCTGACCAAGGCACATCATCAAGGGCATAACAAGTGTTCAACACCACCCTTTCCTAAGACCATTATCAAGTCTCGCCGGGTATTTTAGGAACTCAAGGAATACGATTCAACATATTCCCTTTCCCCACCCACTTTCCTAATCTCTGTTGGGATTGTGTGAGACCTGCTCTGAGGGTCCCACGTTTCTTTTGATTTTGCTCCTTCGTGCTACGAAGGTTTTCGAGGTTTTTCCTCTGGGGATTATCTATTTTCAAGCCGTTTTTCAAATAGCTGTTAATTCCCTTTGTCCTGCTGTGCTACTCATAACTCCCTACCAGATTGCGAACCAGAGAATTTTTTTTCAAAAGAGAACGTGAAAAGTAAGTGAAGCTTTAAAAGATTCTACCAGAATCTGAAAAGAGATTCAAAACACGAAGGTCTCGAAACCTACCAGTCCTTCCTTTAAAAATAGTGACAGCTATTTCCAAAGGAGAAACACAGATTAACTAAAATATTCCGACCCATTTTCCTAATGCTCTTCCTTTTTCTTTCGAGTTTAAACCTTACACCGACATCGTTGAAAGAAAAACACATAAAAAGAGTTTTAAGATGAGATTTCGATGAAAAATTCCGTTCCCACAGACGGTGCCAGATAATGTAACCAGAAAAAGTACATTATACAAAATCAGAACAGAGAGATGAGCGAATGCTAACACCTACTCAGACCATACTTCTCTTCCTTTTCCGATGGTCAGAATCGTCTCCGGTTGTAATGCTCTCTCGTAGCTCTGCAAGAAAAAGGAGGGCCGTGGATGTTTTTCGGCGAACCACCTCCGAAGCCTAAGTTAGTATTCTGGTTTTCTTTCTTTGGAAGTGAATGTAACAGGAATAATAAGTCTGAAAAAATTGTGTTTGTGTGTGTTGGATAATATATACTCGTGAGTTTTTGAGAATAAAGCTGAATTGCTGCTCCATCTTTTCCCTTCACCTTTACACGCGCTATCGCTTTATTGGCTGAGACCCAATGTATTTTCTGAGTGTACCTTACGAGCATTAATTAAAGTGTCTTTGTTCGTCAGGTATACAACTGAGGAAGAATTTTAAAAGAGAAATCTCAAGATTGGTCTCTTAATAGGAGAACTCAAGGCAGATCTCTCAAGAGAGATCTCTCCGGGAGACCTCATCTCCATCATTATGCTACTTCTCTAGCTGAGTGCTCTCAACACCTGCATGAGGTATTCAGGTCTCTTAAAGAGCTGGATATTTTTATCTCTATCACAATGGAAATTCAGTTGGGCAGGCTCTTTGGCTCAATTGGGCTCACAAAAGTAAGAACGTGCCTAATTCATCTAAGTTCTTCTAGCGTAAGTTAATGAAGTCTCAAGGATTAGACAGACAAGTTCTAGGTAGCATCCAAATAAACATATCATAAAATCACACAAGAAAGAAACTGCTTGGTCAATAACATGCAGTGTAAAGCTCAAATCCTCACAACAACATGCTCACAAGTTCGTTCGTCATCCCTATCTATATACGATCATGCTTGGACTAGAATACAAAAGTGCTCCCATCATATAACTCAGAATCAAATTATGCTCATATATTATCTAATCATCCTAAGCATGCTTGACCTCTAATACACACACAAAAGACGCTCCTCCCACCCACACACTTTGCTTGGGCAAAGTGGGTGGAAGGCACAGACCAACACAAACTAAAATTTATAAAAACAGACGCTCTACCCCCCATACCCACACACTTTGCCTTTGGCAAAGTGAGTGAAATAAAGGTAGATCCCAAACTCAGACTCTAAACAAAAACTTTAAAAATATTTAAACTTAAAAAAATTACGAAAAAATGTAAAACAAAAAACAAAACCTAAACTACTAAAAATTGGGAGGACAAAATCATTGGTCAGGGTTAGATCCTGACCTGGTTGGGTCAATCTTCAAGGCACTCATGATCTCAGCAAGGGCTTACTTGTTCTCCAGTCCAATTTGCTCCAGTCTGGCATTGCTTTCCTCCAGCTTGGTCAACCGCTCCATCATCCTCGCAACATCTTGGGCAGGCAACACCGGAGTACTGGGCACTCCACCTCCAACTGACTGAGGAGGAGAGTTAGCAACTTGAGCAGGCTCGTCTGGTGGAATTACAATACCAATGTTCCTTCATCATCCCTTTCACATACGCCCATGGCAGTTAAGCAAGCGAGGTCCACGTGCTCCTCTTGCATTGGTTGTAGTTGTGTAGTGGCTTCGTCAAATCCGTGCATCTCTATGGCATAGTGAGTCACCAGGTGGGCAAGGGAAAACCTCTGATTGCGAGAGTTTACGATATCCTTGAATTGGTGCATAGCATAAGCCCTAAAGTTGAGCTTCTGCTTGTGCACCATGCTTGACAGTGTAAAGATCTCTTGGCGAGTGACTGAGTTGTTGCTATCCTTCTTCCCGAAAAAAGTTATAGGCAAGGATTCAGTGACTCACCCTCAAAGCATCATCCTTCATCATATGCCCCTTTGTCGTGCCAGCCTTGAAGAAGGGGTCATCACTGAACTTCGCCCATTTCCTTGTCCACTCATCAGCATCCAGTTGAGGAATGTACCTCAGCACTCTTTTGTACTCCTCGCTCCTTATCGTACGAAAATCCTCAATGCCCAATGCCTGATTCAGATCATTCACCGATAGCTCCTTGCTTGCCCCCATGAACTTAAACTGCATGCACTTCGTGTTGTGATTCCCCACCATAGAACTCCTCACTTGCAAACACTGATAAAATTCATATACCAACTCTAGATACACCCTCTCTTGCCACTCCAAAACTTCTCCCAACCAATCGTTGCAAAATACCCATGCACTTCTTCCCAAACCCCCCAACTCCTCCAATGTGCTCCGATCAACCAATTTGGGGAGAATGATTCCCCTCATTGGCATCTTTCCTATTCCTCAATTAGAGGCTCTACCCGACACTGAGATACGCCACATGGATGGTGCAGAAACCACCTCTTTGCCCTTGGTAATAAACCCTGCTCCTTTAGCCTTTTTGGTTGGGGGTTCCTCCAATTATTCCTTAACTTGTTCATCTTCCGTAGCCTCTAAATCATGCTGCTCCACCAAAATCAGATCTCCTTCTCCATTCCCAGCGGGTACATTTTCCTCCTGCTCTGGTTCCTTGCCAAACGAACCGCCTGTCTCAGATGCAGCGATTTCCTCCTCATTGAGTGACGGAGCAGGCATGTCCGTAAGTAGTCGTGCGACATCCTCTTCTTTTTCCATGTGAGAAGATCCAGACATAGGTGATGGTTTAGTGGAAAGTTTCCGAGTTGCTTTGGTGGGGGTAGAAGTGTTAGAAAGAGGTTTGGGTGACTTAGGGTTTTTGGCCCCTTTTTATCTAAGGCTTTGCTGCTGCGTGTGTTCTTCATTGTGACAGTGGTGAGGGGGTTTTGTTTTTGCAAAAGTAGATAGGGAGAGGGAATCGAAGAGTTCCGGTTTGAATTTAGAAGATGAATGAAAATTGTGAGAGAGAGAGAGAGAGAGAGAGAGAGAGAGAGAGAGAGATGTAGTAGTAGGCTAGAAAGTAGGGTATAGGTGTGCGACTTGGCAGTTACAACAACTGCCAGTGGATGTGACATGCTGACGTCATCCACATTTTCCTGCTTCGCTTGCCTCGCATTCACCGGGCTCAACCTCTCCTTGACCAACACAACTTTTCGCTTGCCTATCCTTTCTGTGTACCTGCCCTACACACATAGACACAAAACACACTTCCAAAACAAAAACTACTATCCTATGATTAGAAAATAAAACTAACATAAAATTACGAAAAGAAAATACGAAAAAGGAAAACTAAAATAAAACTTACTAGGTTGCCTCCTAGTCAGCACCCCAATTCATGTCGTGGGTACGACGTAGTCATGCTTGCCCCTAGACGGGCATCATCACATGGACTTTCTCTTTGTCCACATCCTCATCCTTCTTGACTCCATAGAAAAGCTTTAATCTCTGACCATTGACCCTAAAACACTTGAAAGACTTTGGGCAATAGATCTCCACAGAACCATTAGGACATTGGGTCACCACTTCATATGGTCCAATCCACTTCGATTTTAGCTTGCCCTGCATGAACTTGAACCTTGACTGATATAACAGAACTGCTTGCCCAAGCTCAAATTTCTTTGCCTTTATCAACTGGTCATGAGCCTTCTTCATCATCGTCTTATATAAAGTAGCATTATCATAAGCCTCTATTCGAATCACCTCTAACTCTTGCAATTGCAACTTTCTTTCCTTGTCGATATCACTCCAGTCATAGTTGAACTTCTTCACTGCCTAATATGATTTATGCTCTAACTCCACATGCAAGTGACATGGCTTCCCAAAAACCAATCGGTACGGTGACATGCCCAAAGGTGTCTTGAAAGTTGTACGATAAGCCCAAAGTGCAGCGTCTAAGTGCAAACTGCATTCCTTTCCATTTTGCCCAACTGCCTTCCTCAATATGGTCTTGATAATCCTATTTGTCAGCTCTGCTTGCCCATTGGTTTGCGGATGGTAGGCAGTGGTAACTCGATGATGAACTCCATATTTCTTGAACAGCTTGTCAATGGTAGCATTGCATAAATGCGAACCTTGATCACTTATGATTGCTCTTGGAACTCCGTATCGATTGAAAATATTCCCCTTAAGAAAAGTAGCAACCACATGGGCATCATTCGTTGGTGTAGCCTCGCCTCTGCCTACTTCGACACATAGTCAATTGCTAATATGATATACTGATTTCCTTTTGAGCTAAGCATAGGTCCCATGAAATCCATCCTTCATATGTCAAAGATTTCCACTGGCATGATGGGGGTCATGGGCATCTCATCCCTTCTAGTTACATTCCCTTCTTTTTGACACTTGAAACAATTCTTGCACCATTTATAAGCATCCCTAAAAATCGTAGGCCAAAAGAACCCACAATCGAAAATCTTCTTTGCAGTTCTTTGGTGCCCAAAGTGACCTCCACATTCCCTGTTGTGACAATGTTTCAAAATACTCTTAGTCTCTCAGTCGGGCACGCACCTCCTCAGTCATTGGTCAGCACACTTCTTCCATAAGTAGGGATCATCCCAGACATACTTTTGGCTTTCCTTACGAATTTTCTGCTTTTGATAGTATGAAGATCATTTGGAACCTCTCCCGTACTCTTAAAATTAGCCATGTCAGCATACCAAGGCTCTCCATGAAATTAGGCTTCAGTCATATATAGATGCTCGTCAGGGAAAGTCTCCTTAATGGGAACAGAGTCCTCTTCTCTGACTATCCTACTCAAGTGATCCGCCACCAAATTCTAAGCTCCACTTTTATCTTTAATCTCCACATCAAACTTTTGCAAAAGCAAAATCCAACGTATAAGCCTTGGCTTCGACTTCTTCTTATTCATGAGGTATCTCAGCACTGCATGGTCAGTGTAAACAATTGTCTTGTCCCCGAGTAGATAAGATCTGCATGGTCAGTGTAAACAATTGTCTTGCCCCCGAGTAGATAAGATCTGAACTTTTCAAAGGCAAACACAACCGCCAAAAGCTCTTTCTCCGTGGTGGTATAATTGATTTTTGTAGCATTAAGAGTTTTAGAGGCATAATATATAACATGGCTTTCCTTACCCCTCCTTTGACCAAGCACTGCTCCCACGGCATACCCACTTGCATCACACATCAACTTAAATAGCATACCCCAATCAGAGTGTTGTATCACAGGTGCCGTGACAAGCATTCCTTCAACACGTCAAACGCCTTTTGACAATCTGCATTGAATTCCCACTCTACTTCATTTTGAAGCAATCTCGTCATTGGTTGGCAATCTTAGCAAAATCCTTCACAAATCTCCTATAGAATCCAGCATGTTGCAAGAATCCTCTTAATTGCGGCAATTTGGAGATGACATCAATCTTTGCCTTGTCAACCTGTATCCCTCTTTCTGAAATCACGTGCCCAAGCACGATGCCTTCTCGTACCATAAAATGACACTTTTCATAGTTCAACACCAAGCTCTTTTTCACGCATCTGCTCAAAACCAACTCTAAATGCCCAAGACAAGCCTCAAATGATTTTCTATAGACGGTAAAATCATCCATGAACACCTCGATGCAATTCTCCAATAAATCTGAAAAATATGCTCATCATGCACCGTTGAAACGTGCTCGGGGCATTGCATAGACCAAAAGGCATGAGGCGATACGCAAACGTCCCGAATGGGCAAGTAAACGTTGTCTTGTCCTGGTCTTCTTGGGCAACCCATATTTGCATGTATCCAGAGTATCCATCCAAGAAGCAAAAGTACTTGTTCCCTGCCAACCTTTCCAGCATCTCGTCAATGAACGGTAAAGGAAAGTGATCCTTCCTCGTTGCCTTGTTAAGCTTCCTATAGTCAATACACATCCGCCATCCCGTTTGGAGTCTTATAGGCACATGCTCGTTCTTCTCATTCTTGACCACTTGTATCCCTGACTTTTTGGGCACCATGTGTACCGGACTTACCCACTTATTATCTGGAACTGAGTAGATAATGCCCAAGTCCAACAGCTTGAGTAACTCCTTCATAACAACTTCCTTCATGGTTGTCACACCCCGACTCTCGAGGTGCGACTTACGAACAACAACATAACCTAATCAACTAACCATCAACTCAACTACGGGGAACATGCTCGGGGAAAACATTAATGATGCAACAGCACTCGAATAAGACTATCAAAAACACAATGAAGCAATAACCGAGCATTTCAAAATCACATTTTAACAAGGGTACGATAAGTATTTCAAGTCAACGAGATTAAGAATTCAACGAACATTTAAAACATCGAGCACATCGCTCGGAATCAAAAACATGTATCAAAGTATATATCAACAGACATTCATTTCGAAAGAGTTGCAGCGGAAACTTGACTCAAAATCCAACATTTACACGTATGGAGACGTGTAAGTGCCAGTCCGACATCCGACTCGACTCAACCAAAAACACCACACCACCAAGTATCCATGCCATCACCATCCTGTCAACCTGCACGTTTAGAAATACACGCAGGGCTGAGTACTTTGTACTCAGTGAACACGTGCCAAAAATATTTGGAAAAAGATGCTCTTAAAAGCTATATCAATTGAACTTGCCTTGCCGAAACATCACAAGTACTTAAGCAACTTAAAATGGTTTTACTTGTGCATGCTAAAACATTTTCTTTCAAATAGACTACGCAGTCAAAACATAACATATATCAATCGTATGCATCATCTGTCACAAATAATCTCACTGTGCCGAGAAGTAGGCCTCCTTCTCGAACACTGTGACCGGCCCAATCGAAGTAAGGCTCACAGTCACCTCAACATTTAACATACCACACGTGGGTTTCCTGCCTTTCACAGGATGATAATATCTCAAATAAACAGATGATAACACAAACCAAACTCAATAAAAACGACAAGTCAATCGCATTTACAAATCACATAATAATACTCAACAGCATAAACTTTCATTGATAGTTTTGGTTCAGAAAAGCCCATCTGTCTTCCGAAGGTTCTAGCTAGGCGGTTTAAGGGCTATTCGTCCTCGCTTATCTTTCCGTCTGGCTTGATCCTTCACAGTTCGACATCGATAAAAAGATAAGATACTACGCAAAGACGGATAAAAGGCGTTGGTCTCGACTGAAGGACTTCTACTTGAGTCGTTTCTCTCAAAGCTATTCTTTTCTAAAAGATCTCGCATTCTCGTCTTCAAGCTATTAACTCTACTCGGTGATCGGTTAATATTACTAACCAATGTCTTAGCACTTCCCGCTTTAATTATGAACAACGTCTATCTAATTTCTATTACTCGAGCTTTCTTTTATAACTTAATCAATTCTCGATTTAATTAACAACTCAATAGCTTAATTATTTTGCATATAAAACAAATCAGTAATTCTTCACGTCATCAAATAATATCATTTACTCAAACATATTAGTTCAATTGCATAATAATTTTAAATAAATCAAACACATTGTTTCAACTTCAATCACATTTCAAGACACATTAATATTTATTCAATTTTTGTTTTAGAACTAAATTCAAATAAGAATTCTTTTTATGAAAAATCAAACAATATAATTTATCTTTCTCGACTTATAAACAACACTTTTCCAAATTCGTTATCTTATGAAGACATATTATAAACTGTTATTCAATTAATAAAAATTCTCTTTAATTTTTATTAAACTCTTATGAAATAGGAATTTCCTTTCTATTTCTTACTCAATTCTCATTTCTTAACTCAACTTATTATTTTTCTAATTATTATCTCGTCAATTCTTTTCGGTTTATTCTGAATCTACATGGTTTGAAAAGCAACTTATTTAATTAACTTTAATTAATTACTTTCAAAATCATTACTCGATATCTTAATCCATTATTTTCTTGATTAAACTATACGAGTATTTATACTTAACTCGTCTAACATCTTCTTCTTGACTCGATTAAATCTTCTTTTCATTTTTTTATTATTTTATTTTCTTTATTTTAACTCGATTTTCCTGAATCTTATTTATTTAATTAATAAATTTCTTTTCTTCTTTATTCTTTAATTAATTTCAATAAAAACTAGTTTATCTTATTAATTTATAAAATTTCTTTTTGATTTAATCTAAACAAAACTTAAATCTTCAAGTCTTATTTCAAGAACACTTAGAACACTTAAAACACTTACTAGATATATCTTTCTATGTATTTTTCAACTCTTAACATTTTTAAAGCTTTTAAAACTTCATTCTTTTATCACAATAAATCCTATTTTCATCTAGGATTCAAATTAACACTTTAACACACATTAACAACATTATAACATCAAAATCATCAAATCTCCTAAATCATCATAAATTATTTTCTGTAAAAACTTCACATGCAATTTGATTTTCTCATACTTAACAACATCAAAGATTAAATTATCATATCACATAATAATTTCATGATCAAAATATCAACTAGATCATCAACAAAATCAACAAAATAATTCTCTCTTTTTCTCATAAAACTCACGGCATTTATACAAGAATTGGGGCAATTTATTTCTCAATTTTTCATGCATATAAACTTATTCAAAACATGCTAAAAAAAAACATATATCAAGTATCAAATTCATCATAGAACATAATAAACGATTTTTCTCCTATTTTATCTAAATTTTTGGTATTCACCAAAATTTAGGGTTTTTAATTTCTTTTTCTTCTCTTAATTCATCGATTAAATCCTAGTGTTTGATTCTCCTATCGATTTCTCCTCACTCGATCTTCACATCGATAAATCAAATGAATTATCATACTTTTGAAAAATAAATTGGATCTTCTCCTCTTGAACCTCTTGAAATAGAAATGGATGGAAGAAAAAGGGCTCAACTTCTAGCTTGGATTCCTCTTGGAAGAACTTGTCTTAAATCCTCAAGAAAAAAAATATAAAACAACAATCAATCATTCATTTTTAGGGCTTAAGAGCCGAAATTATGAAGAATTAAGGATGATTATTGGATTTCAAACTCAAGTACTTGGAGAATTATTACCTTGCAACTTGGGGTTTGGAAGAACTAAGATGATGGTGATGATTTCCTCTTGATTTGCATGAGATTGGAGCTTGAATACAAGGCTTTAATGGCAGAATTTTTCAAGTATGTGTGAGTGTGTATAGTCACGGCAATGGGGGGGAGAGAGGGAGAGTTTTTCTTCTTTGTTCTTCTTGAGAGAATTTTCGAAAGAGAGAGAGATGACTTGAATGAAGGAATTCTTCTCTTTTGAATAGAGAGAGATAGGTAGGATGCATGTATTTGATTTCCAACATAGAGAATAAAGAATGATGATGTTTGTATTGGAACTTGGTGTGATTAAGAGATTGATGTGATGGCATTTGCATGCAATCTTTTGTTAAGATTTTGCTAAGAATAATCATGATAAAGCTACATAGTAGGCTTGGAGAGAGATTAGGGAGAGAGATAGAGAGAGGTGGCAGTGGAGAGGGGAGAGAGATGAGTGACACTTGTCTCGTTATTTTATTACAGGTATTATTTACCCGGTCGTAAAAAGTTTTCCGGATAAAACGTCCGTATTATTCCATTTATGCTAAAAACGAGTCTAATCTCTCTTCGTCTCGTTTCCGATACTAAAACATCTCAAACCTAATTCACATCTCATTAAAAAGATTAACGATTCCGATCATCTAGTTTTTAGGTCTTCATTTCATATAACGAAGAAAACTTAAGAATTAGTCGGCTTATTAATCCATTAAAGATTAAATCCTCGTAACTCTTCTCAAATTATCTCGGATAAGCTTCTATCTTATCTCAATGACCTTAGAAGAAATTCTAGGTTCAAAGATTTTAATTCACATCTATTCTAAGTTCATCGGCGCATAGAAATTTCTCGGTTTTGAACATTATTCACTTCCAATAAAAAAAATTCGGAGTTTTTCTGAAAATCATACTCGTACTCATTCTCATATAAACAAACTCAATAAATACATCACATTATCATTTCAAAAAATAGAACAGATAATCTCACGCAAAAACACATAAGGGTATTCCAATCGTTTACTCATTTTTATTTGTTTAGAAAAGAAAATTTTTATTCCTCAAATCTCGCCATTTAAACTTACTCGGTTAATTTATACGCTCTCTAATGTTATAGAAGCTCGGGGTATTACAATGGTTGGGTTTAACTTCCTTTGTGGATCTCCAGTCGATTTTGCATCATCTTCCATCAAGATATGGTGAGTGCAAAGAGATGGACTAATGCCTTTGATGTCGGCAAGGGTCCAACCAATTGCATCTTTACTCCGAACTTATAATCACTGAAAATGTATCATTCTCTCCTAAAAATATGCACTTCAGATGAATGGGAAGAGATTTAAGTTCCAACTTAGGTGCTCGAACAAGTGACGGCACCAATCTATCTTCATCTCTAATCTTGGGCAAGGTATATGGGGACAGACGGGGTCCGTCCACTTTCTCTGCTCCTAAGTATTTCAAAGCTCGACTAACCTGGAAAGAATTATCCGGGCTTTCTTCAACTCCTCCTTGAATGACTGCATCCAATGGATCTTGACTTCCAAGAAGAAGGACTGGCTCTTCTACTACTTGATCAACGTGGTCAATGTACTCGACCATCTCCGTATCTTGGGGGTACTCCATCGCCTTATATAACTTGAAAGTAACTGACTCCCCATCAAATTCACATGTTAGTTGCCCTGAGTTGCAATCAATTCTAGTCTTGGCAGTCTTCATGAATGGCCTTTCCAATAGCATGAGCGATGCTTTAGCTCCTGTCTTGCCCATGTCAAGGACATAAAATCAGCTGGGAAAATTAAGTCCTCTACCTTGACTAGCACATCTTCCAGTATGCCCTCAGGGTACACATTTGACATGTCCGCCAATTGGATAACCACCCTTGTAGGCTTGAGTTGTCCTATAATATCTTCATCGTACATGGACAACAACATCACATTGATTGACGCACCTAGGTCTAGCATGGCACGTTCAATCTTCATATCACCAATTATGCAGGGAATGGCAAACATCCCTGGATCTCCACACTTCTTGGGCAAGTCTTGCTTCAAGACTGCTTAAACACTCTCTCCTAAGAGGACCTTAGACTCGTCTTCGGTTTTCACCTTCTTTGAGCAAAGCTCCTTCAGAAATCTTGCACACTTGGGCATGTTGCATAGTGCTACGAGGAGGGGCAGGTTGATCTCTACTTTTTGAAAGATCTTGAACATCTCGGACAACTCTTCATCCTTCTTATTTCTTCTTAATCTAGTAGGAAAAGGAGCACGAACCACATGGTTAGGTTTGACATAAACAAATTTGGGGATTTCTTCCTCGTCATCCTTCTCCTCATCTACTTCGTTCTCCTTGCCCTCATCTACTTCCTTATCCTTGCCCTCTACCTCTTTCTCTTTTTCCTTAGGCAAAACAGTGTCAGAATTCAGCATCTGCACTCTGTCGAACAACGTCTTTCCTTCTCTCAGTGTGACTGCATTAACATAGGCCTTAGGGGGCACTTCAGGTTGGGCAGGCGGTTCACCTTGCCTTTTCTCAAAATCTGGACATAGCATTGACCAAGTTAGTCGGTTGGTCATGCTCTGAATGGCTCTCCTTGTCTTCGTCCTAAACTTCTCAAGCTTCTGCTGCACTCTGATACTATCCTTGGCCAAGGAAGTCACTTGGTCTATAAGGCTTGGCCTATTCTGATCTCTAGGAGGTTATTGTTGTTGTTGTTGTGGTTGAACTTGCTACTGTTGCCCAAACCCTTGGTAGTTATTGTTTCCATACCTCAAGTTCTCATGATTTCTCCATCCTGGGTTATAAAATTGCGAGTTCGGATCATACGGCCTCCCTTGGTTGTTATTGTTGAACCCAATTGCATTGAACTTCTCTTCCAAGCTTGGACATTGATCCGTAGCATGCGTAATCACCATGCAAATTCCCCAAGCTCTCACCGCCTTCTTATTGTTGCCTGATAAAACGGTTACCAGGGTATCCATCTTGTTAAAGATCTGGTCAAGCTTATCCTCCATACCAGTTGAAGTCGGTGGGGCTTTGGCTGCAGTTACTGTTAGCTTGGGGAATTATCCCCTATCGTCCCTCAGCTCCTCCGCCATCTCAGCAATCATCTTGAACACGACACTTGGCTGCTTTCTCATAACTGACCCTCCACAAGCTGCATTGATCAATGCCCTGTCACTCGTTCTTAATCCAGCTACAAAACATTGGATCAAGTCATGTTCCGCAATTTGATGAAGTGGGTATTTTGCTAGCATCTACTTGAATCTTTGGAAGTACGAGTAAAAATCCTCTCCAATGCCCATCTTAATGCTTGTAATCATCTTCCTCATCTTCTGAATGCGGGCGGCTGGAAAGTATTTTTCCAAGAATTTCTGCTGCAGCTCTTGCCAATTGGTAACACATCCTATGGGCAATGAATAAAGCCACTCCCTTGCGTTGTCTTGCAAAGAGAATGGGAAGGAAATGAACCTTACATATTCGCTCAGATTTCCATCAGTATGGATGGTTACACAAGCCATCTCGAAATCTTGCAAGTGTCTTTGAGGATCTTCGCTTGGGTGATCGCTAAACTTGGGCAAGATCTGAATAAAGTGGGACTTCAGCTCCCATCCTCGCGTGGGTGTAGGCAAAGATATGCCTGAAGGCCTCAGGTTCATGGTGTTGGGAAACGCCATCTCCCTTAAGGTTTTCTTCTCCACCACCACTGGGTTCTACATTAACGTTTTGCTTTGATTGTCTTCTTCTGCTTCTCTTGACAAGGAAAGTTCTTCCTCGTCAAAGGTCTCCTCTAGAATTGCTTCGAATCTTTTTTAAGGTCAGGTTGATGTTTTCGTCATACCGCGTTTCTCCTTTCTTTCCTATAAGGTCAGTTTCTTACATAAAATAAGAACGAAGAAATTAGCACTGCAGAAATTACCACTGTAATCAACTCCCTGGCAACGGCACCAATTTTGACGCAGCTGTCGTTTTAAGCTACGATAAAATATAATTTGTATTTCACTCCTATGCCTATCCCTAGGAACAGCTAGTTGGCAAGTACTGGGTTGATCCCACAGGGAGTTGCTCGCGATAATCTCTGGTTGGGGTACAAAAAGGTTGTGTTGAGTATCTCTCTACTATAGCCTTGGGCAACTGTCACTATCACCTTTGGCAAACTGCTGAAAGTAAATAACTGAAACTAGACAAGCAAAAAGATCAGTAATAAAGACAATCCAGATTTAGGTTTTGAATCAATGAGTATAACATTAACTTGATCATTGGTTCAAAGATATTTGTTGCGTAAGTGTGTTAGTGGTTATAGGCTAAAACTATGCAGGGTCCCCATTGTCACGTCGTCGCGTACGCTACATAGCCCGCCCAGCTCCATCCTTATGTTTAAATCTTGACAGGGACACCCTAGCCAATCCTCTTGCTTGCCCAAAAGTCCCGGGTATAACACCTTATCGAGCGCATGTTGGTCAAGCAGCTTTTGGTTCTAGATGGGCCAACTCTGGCATAATGAGATAACAAAGAACTCTCTCTGACATTCACCAACATTCCGGACGAATTTTGGACTGTGATGTCCTGACTTTTTCTCGGATTTTTGAAAAACGAATTAGGTTTTCCGAGTACGTAAATTATTTCCAATCTAACGGATGAATTAGATTTTGTCAAATCCGTAACTATCTAGGAAAGTATTTCTCGACTTTTAAATCGACGTTTAAGAGCCGGAAACGAGATATTTCGTCTAATAATCCCTCGCCAAACGCAACCTTAACGAGTCACTATGCTTTAGTTGGATATTTCCTTTGCTTTATGACTCACCATAGTGAGTCATCCATCTCCCTCACACCTCCCTCAATACCGCCACCCCTCCCCATCAAGCTCTCTCTCATTTCTTCTTTCCACCATTGAAGGAGTTCAAGCTTTTGCATAAGGAAATTTCATAAGTCACTCAATCATCCATCAATTTCCATTCTTCCTTCATTAAAATTCAAGGTAAACATCTCCTCCATTGATCTATCCAATTGGATTTCTTTTTCTTTTCATTTTTCTTGAGGACAGATTTTTATGATGATGATGTAGGAGTTGTTTTAAGTTTTAATATGCAATTAGATGTATAAGGGAGTGATTCTATGGATGAATTAGAGAAAGAAATCCAAGAACTCTAATTCTAGGTTATTACCGATTTTGGGGAAAAAAATTGGGGCTTTGATCAAGCTCGATTTCTTTGTCGATTGAATGATAGATTACTGTTCCTCATGATGTTAATTGACTCTACGAATTATTTTAGATTTTTCTAAAAATAAAATGTGAAACCTAAGAGACGAAGAAGGCTCGATTTAGGATAGTAAATGTGTTGATATGCTCGATTGTTTAATGGAAATGAGATGTACGATGCATGAGGATGATTATATATTTAATTGAGATTTTTCTAAAAATAAAACGAAAAATGTAAGAGACGAAGATGTGACGATAAGTTAGAGCTCGATAATGTTTTCATATTATGATTTGCATGTTAGTAATGCTCGTTAGATGATAAGCGTTGTCGTAAAATTTGAACGAAAACGAAGAACGTAAAATTTATCGTAAGAGACGAACGACGGACGATAAGTCGAGATTAGGTAATGGTTTGAGGTTATGATTTACGTATTTATGATTCTTGATAGATGATGAATAAGATTGTAGAATTTGATTGAATTCTAATAACGTTTGAAATTTGGTAAAAGACGAAGCGACGGAATTAAGTAACGAAAGAAAAGTCGAGTGAGAAAAGTAATTAGATATTAATGATTATTATTGATTAACGAACGAGTTTGTAGTTATAAACGAGAAATAGAGTCGAGAAGTTGAACTTGATTTGGTATAGTAATTGCTTAGTCGGAAATGACGATGTTTTAAACGTCGTGTTTATAAACGAGAAATGAAAAGGGGTCTATCACGTATAATGATACGAGTAGACTGTATTGAGTCAGTAAATTCGTGAGAATTTAGGTTCGATAGCATAAAATGAACCTAGAAAACCGTGCGTCGATTTTATCGAGCATTAGGGTTTCACTCGGCAGTTTTGGCGACCCTTCACGGAAACTGCCATATCTTTTAGCTCGTTTATCAGAATTAAGATACGCGAATTGGGGAGTAAACTAGACACCCGTACCTTTCTTTTGGTATAAGATTTGTCCCTTGTTTCGAAATCCCCTGTTCTGGGTGGACTTACTGACCTCGTACAGTGAATGTTCAAAACGTAGTTTCTTAAGTTGAATTCTTCTCAACTTGAACTCTTTCGATCTTTTAAGCCGTTTGAAGACATCAACTACCTTCTTTCTACCGACCTAAAGTGTCGAGTACAGAACCGAGTGAGTGTCAAACGAGATGCGTTCGTATCTCGTTTCTTTTTAACTAAAAGAGTTTAGTTTAGCGTGCAAATGCCTAAAACGTCTAAAGAACAAAAAAACTTAACTCGACTTTTCGTATTCGTTTATCATTTGCGACCGAGCTTTAAAGTATGATTTTTACGATGAAGGAGGAAGTCGATACCAAGGATAGGACGCAGACCAGAAGACGGAAGCACGTGTCTTAAGTTCTGTATTTAATCAAGGTGGGCTTTTATATATGAAACAAAACGAGCAATGCTCGAAAATCTTTTCTTTATCACTTTGATAATCGTGTTTTCAAAGTGATAATCATGGCATGAACTGTTTTGTGTTTTATGTGAGTTCTCTTGTACCTTATGAGTTAATCAAAAGGGGTTAACTAACGATCGGCTTTGAGTTAGCTATTATGCTTTCCAAAGTTAGTGCACTTTGTAGCCTGTGGTGTATATGGTATCCTGTTGAGGGGTAGCCAGCCACGGTGAATTATGACTGGTCAAGATTTGAACGTAACATCTATGAAAAATGCTTGCGCAAGCTAATTTATGAAAATGAGAAAGAAAATGTTTAGTAGACACGGGAATTTGTTGAAAAACCCCGATGTGCTACAAAAATGAAATACCTGATTATCAATACTTATGATTATGTTTTCGGCAACGTGCTCACTAAGTACTATTGTACTTAGCCCTGCATATGTTTTCTAAATGTGCAGGTTGAAGTGACGGAAGCGGCGACGGTTGAGTTAGAGTTGAATAGAGTTAAGGAAGACTCTTGTATATAGTTTACAAATCCGCTGCTAGACTATAAACTCTTTTTGATGTTGTGTAATAATCACTGTAGTCTAAGTTCTGTAATATAACTTAGAAGCTTTTAAAGTGCTTGTCGAGTAAACTTTCGAGATTAACTCTTTCCTTTTGTCAATAAAGTCTTGTTCATAGAAGATAATTTGTTATGTATGTATGTCTATTCATTCATCCCCTTTCTTCCCCGCTTCTTTAATCCAATCACAGTCGCACCCCGGCTTCTGCCGTTTCTCGAGATTTGGGGCTGTGATAGAGTGGTATCAGAGCAATCGTTTCTGCTCTGTATACAAGTTTCTTTCAAAGTAGTCAGATAGAGTATTCGTTCATACTCTATACCTGAGTCTTCTTTCAAGTAAAGTTAAGTCGTAACACTAAGTTTGAGAGTGTAGTCGACAACTCAACCTCCCGCTACATCGACTCAACGAAGGAAAGAGAGAAAGAAAGAATGAAAGAAAGAAAAGAAAGAATTTCAGAAATGTGTTTTCTTTTAAGAAAATTTTTGAATACGTATTCCAAAAAGTTAAGAATGACAATGGTGCCAAAAATGAAATTTTGAAAGTATGAGAATCATACTTGTTTTCTGCTATGTGAATTACGTGAAAATTTTTGCGCAATGATTTCTTTTATTTGAAAAGTATGATGGCACGAGAATCTAGAATGATTCTAGGGATTTTTCCCAGTTCGCTAAGAACATAGACTTGAAACCTAAGATCTTTCCAATTCCTCGAGAACTTAGACGTTTTAAGAACTTTAGTTCAAATGATTTCGAAAGGAGATCGTGAAACGGGAAGAACTTCTGTAAACGAATGTCACGTGCGTATAGTGACATGAACAAAAACTCGGCAGAGTCAACTTTTTTTTTTATAAAAAAAAAATCGATAAGAAATTCCTTCGAGGAAATAAGATAAATAATGATAAGGTACGTTAATTCTGTACCAAGTAAATGAAAGAAACGAATGTTACTTCCGTGAAAGTGACATGAACGAAGGCATTTTCAGTTGGAGTTCGCCTCGCTCGAACTTCAAGAAGAAATTGGTTATAATTACCACGAATCAAGTACGAATCTTAGTAAGTTTCCAACGATCGCTCGATCCGACGATGACTAGAACTTTGGTTCTAAAGTCATTTTCTCAGTTATATTTCCTTTTCTTGGGAATTTATTTTATTTTCATAATTCATAATCGAACGAAGAATACGACAAGTAAGTGAGATTCGAGTGTCGAGAAAGGACAAAATCTTTTGTAAACGGATGTTACTTTTGAATAAGTAACATGAACAAAGTGGACGTACAATGTTTTAATAAGTGAAAATCGTTAAGAAATTTTCCTTAAGAAAGAAATAATGAAAGAAAGTAATAAAGAATAAAGAAAGAAAGTTTATAAGGAAATAAAGTAAGAAAATAAATAAATAATAAGATAAAGATGGAAATAAAATCTTGAAATTTTATTTCTATATATTATTTGAGTGCAATTTCTTGAATTGCTAGATGTTATGATAAGTGGTTGTTTAAGTGGTGATATTACAATTGAATAAGGAATATTCATTTTGTAATTTAAGTATTTCATTAAGATAAGTTATTTCCCTACCTATTACTGATCCGTGTTTCTTTAAAACTTTTGTAGGATGGTTAGGAGACGCGTTACAGCTCGGAAGAGCACACCTTTACCACAGCGTACCCTAGCAGATATGATACAGGATGATTACCACGGTTATGAGGCAGATTATGGTGTGGAGGATGTAGGATAGATAGTGAGTAACTTCTCGTCAGTTTACTACGTAGCACAGCACTTTATCCCGGAGAGTCAGGCGATATCCGACCTGATTGTACGACTGCCGGACGAGTGGCGCGATTGGGCGCACCGCGTGGCATGGTTTTTCCTAGGAGTGTTCGGCGACGACACCGAGCCGACGGGCAACTACACGGGATTCGCTCTATTTATACACGAGCGTTTCTTTGACAGCAGGCTCATGGTTCCAGTCCCTTTCGAGCCACATCTTTCCTACCGTCACTTCCCAGCGGTTACCGAGCCAGAGCCTTTAGACTTGGACCCGGAGTTGGCCGCACTGTTGGAGATACCACCAGACTTTGTACCTAGTGAGGAGTCTGACTCGGAGGCAGAATAGTTAGAGGAGGACGAGGATCCGGAGGAGGACCCGGATGAGGATCCGGGGGAGGACCCGGAGGAGGACTCTTAGGGTTTTACAGGCCGTAGAGGGCAGTTCGGACTCGACTGCAGTCTGTTGAGTAGAGCGTCGTAGACGCATGTTAGTAGTAGTAGTAGTTCTTTTGTCCTGTACATAGTCGGATCAGTAACTAGTTTTTGTAGTACTCTAGCGGATACGAAATTTTATGAATCGTTTTCGTTTTAGTACTCCCAGTAGATACGGAGATGCAGCTTGTTAGTGCACCCAGTTCATAGAGAGGTAGTCAGCCTAGTTTAGACTAGTAGTAGTCTAACTTTTTGTATAAGTCCTCGTTGGAGGCAGAATTAATATTCTTTTTGTGATACCCCGAGTTTTTATACCTTTAGAGAGCGTCTAATTAACCGAGTAAGTTCAAAGATGAGAATTTAGGAGTAAAATTTTTCTTTTCTAATCAATGAGAATTGAATAAAACGTTTAAATTGCCTTGTGAATCTTTTGTGAATTTATTTGTTCTATTTATCTGAGATGATAATGATGTGATATGCTTGTTGAGTCGTTTATATGAAAATGAGTATGAGATTAAATTCCGGAAAAATCTCGAGAAGTTTGTTTAATTGAGAAAACATATCGTTAATCGCCGAGAAATATATTTACGCCGACGAGACTAGAATAGAATTGAATTAGAACCTTCGAACCTAGAATTTCTTTTAAGATCACTGAGATAGGGTAAGAACTTATCCGAGAATTGAGAAGAGAAATGAGGCATTAGTCTTGACAAGGATTAATAAACGGATTAATAAGCCGATTAAATTCTTTTAAGAATTAAAGGACTAAAATGATCGAAACCTTTAATCTTTTAATTTGAGACGTGAAATAGGATTGGGATGAGTTAGTGTCAAAAGTGAAACGAGAAGAGGTTAGATTCGTTAAGAAAACAAAACGGAATTAACACGAATCGTTTTAACCGGAAAACCTTTACGACCGGATAATTAATACCCGTAACGACACGACGACGACACGTGTCATCCACCTCTCTCCCTCTCTCGCCACCTCACACCTCCTCTCCCATCATCCCTCAATTTCCAAGACTAAAACATCATGATCATGTCTTATGCATGGATTATCTAAAGTATGCATACAAGTTAAGATCACATCACCTATCAAGTCTTGTCTTTTACAACTTCCAACAAGTATACCTTTTCCCTTTGTTGGATTTGAATTTTATTCATCTAAGATAAGTAGGAAGACAACAATTCATTCATCACACTCCATCTCTCTCTCTCCATTTCGATCTCTCTCTCTTTCTAGCAAGAAAGAAAACCATCTCTCAAACTCTCCCAAGCTCTCTCTCCCTCTCGGCAATATCTCTCTCTCCCTCATACTTGATTTTTCTTCACATGCAACCATGGATTCAAGATCTCCATCCATGAAAATGAAGTAGAAGTTATCAATCTCCATCCATTTCATCCATATTTTCAAAGAAAGGTAAAAATCTTCCAAGTTCTTGAAGTTGAATTCAAGAATTATCCAACACTTTTCTTTATTTTGATTCTTAAAACCTATGGATGATTAATCCCATATTATTTCTTTTTCTTTGAGGATTCAAGAAGACATCCTTTTTCTTTTCAAGATTCAAGCTTTGAAGATACCATTTCCATCCATTTCAATTCCAAAGAGCCAAGAGAAGAATTCCCATTTAATTAAGTATGAAATTCATTTGATTAGTTGTAAAAATGTATGTCTATAAGTCCTAAAGGAAAGATCTATGCATGCATGTTATTTAATTTATGTTTAGGCAAACTTAGGATATACATGTGCTAATCGAGTGAGAAGAATTCGTTAGGAGAATCGAGCATTAGATATTAATCGGTGAAATAAGAGAAGAAAAAGAAATTAAAACCCTAAAACTAAGATGAATACCGAAAATTATAAGAAAAATAGGAAAAATGTGAATCTTTGAGTTATTGTTATTTTGATGCTTGATTTGTTATTTTTATCATGTTAGTAATGAGATTATTTGCATGAAAAATTGAGAAATAAAATGCACAAAATGTGTATGTGTGTGCCGTGACTTTTGAGGAAAAATAGAGGTTTTATTTTGTTAATTTTGTTGATGAATTGAGTGTTGTTTTGATCAATGGAAGGATTGTATGTTATGTTAATATGATTATACATGTGTTTAAGTTAAGAAAATAAGTTGGCATGTTGAAGTTTTGAAAGAAATTAAGTGTAGAAATAATAAAAAAGGATTGGATGTTTAAGTATGTATTAGTGATTAATTTGAATATGGAATAGAGATAGAAGTATTGATAAAAAGACTTAAAATTGAGAAGCTTTTAATTAAATAAAAGATGAAAAGATGTATGAAAAGATTTATTAATTAAATGTCTTACATTAAAATTTAAAGACTTGAAATTTTACTAAAAATACAACAAAAAGATCTTTTATAATGTGATTAATAAAGTGAGTTAATTCATAAAAATATGTATCAAAAGATAAAGAAATTATTTAGTAAGAAATAGCTTAAGTTAAAGACAAATAAAGAAGAAATTATTAAAGAAATAAACAAAATAGAGAAAACCGAGTTTAAGAAGAATTAATCGATAAGAAGTAAAAAGAAAATTAAATCGAGTAAAGAAAAAGATGCTAGACGAGTTAAGATAGATACTCGTATAAGTTAATCAAGAAAATGAGAATGAAATAAGATGTCGAGAATTAAATGGAAAAGAAGATTAATTAAATAATTAATTGAGTACATTGTTTCTAACCAGACGAATAAAAAAGTAAAACCGAGATAATAATTAGATGAACAATAGTCGAGATAAGAAATGAGGATTGAATTAAAGAAAAATAAGAAAATCCTAATTTTATAAGAGTTAATAATAATTAAGGAGAAATTTTGTTAATTGAATAAAAGTTATAAAATACCTTATAAGATAACGAATGTAAAACAAAGCATTGTCTATATAAGTAAGAAAAATAGAATGAATAGTTTGAGCCTTCATAAAAAGAAATGCATAATCGAGTTAGATTTTAAGGTCCAAATTGAATGAATGTTAATGTGTCTTGAAGTATGTTTGATTTATTTGAATTCATTATATGTTTGAATAAGTGTTTAAATGCATGATAATATTATAATGTGAAAGATGATTGAACTTGTATGCAAGATGATTGATTGTTAAATTGAGAATGAACTAAAGTCCTTGAAAGAAAGCTCAAATAATAGAGTGGTAACAATGAAATTATTAATTAAAACGAGAAAAGTATACGAGGTTGAGTAGTAAAGTTAACCAATTCGAATAGAGTTAATAATTTAAAGACGAGAACGCGAGATCTTTTAGAAAAGTTAGAGCGAAGAGAGAGACGACTCAAATAGAAGTCCGTCAGTTAAGTCCAACGCCTTTGTGTCCGTCTTTCATATATCTTATCTTCCTATCGATGTTGAACTGTGAAGGATCGAGCCGGACGGATCGTTAAGCGAGGACAAGTAGCCCTAAACCACCTAGCTAGTTCTTCGGAAGTCAGGTGGGCTTTTCTGAACCAAAACTATCGATGAAAAGTAGTTATGCTATTGAATATTATATTATGATTTTCAAATGTGATTGACTTGCCATTTTATTGAAGTTAGTATGTGTTATCATCTATTTATATGAAGATGTGATTATCCTGTGAAAGCAGGAACCCACGTGTGGTATGTGTTGAGGTGACTGTGAGCCTTGCTTCGGTTAGGCCGGTCACAGTGTTTGAGAAGGAGGCCTACTTCTCAGAACAATGAAGTTATTTGTGATAGATGATACATGCTGTTACATTATGTTATTTGACTGCGCAGTCTGTTTTAAAGAAAAATGTTTTGACATGCACAAGTAAAACCGTTTTTAAAACTGCTTATATACTTGTGATGTTTGGCAAGGCAAGTTCAATTAATATAGCTTTAAGAAGCATCCTTATTCAAATGTTTTGGCTTGTGTTCACTGAGTACGAAGTACTCAGCCCTGCGTGTGTTTCTAAATATGCAGGTTGACTGGATGGCGATGGCGTGGATACTTGGTGGTGTGGTTTGGTTTTGTTGGTTAAGTTTAGTAGAATTTCGGACTGGCATTTGTACGTCTTCATACGTGCAAGTGTTGGGAGTTGATGCTAATTTCCGCTGCAATCCTTTTGATCTAATGTCTGTTGATGCCAGTACTTTAATATTCATGTTTTTTATTCTGAGCGATGTGCTCGAAGACTTTGAATGCTTGTTGAATTCGTAAACCCTTTAACTTGTAACCCCGAGCGATGGGCTCGTAACTTGATTTGTTGTTGAACATGATCCCTTATCTTGATGTATATATATTCGTATATTTTCCCCTTTTATTGGAATTCCTTTCCCATCAGCATGAATTACTTGTTTGAATTCCTATTTAAAGTGAAGTTGAGATGCTCGGTTATTAATTCATTATGCTTTTGAAAACCAAATTCGATTGCCTTATGTTTCATCTTTGTGTTCCCCGAGCATGTTCCCTTTATTTGAGTTAGTTGTTAGTTGTTTAGGTTTGTTATTATTCGTAAGTCGCACCTCGAGAGTCGGGGCGTGACACTTTTTGATGTATATATATATACATGACCCGTGAAAGGGTTTTTATCACAAGAAAATTTCCTTATAAAGCATGTAGTAAACCAGAATGTCAAATGAACTCGTGTAACGAGAAGTTTAGTTTAACTTGAAAAGTTAAAAGATTAAAGAACTAATATCGAAGTTATGTTAGATTTTTCTTTTCCGTGAACTTGAATAAGTTGGAAAGAGAGCGAGTAAGTAAAAGAATGTTTAAAAGAAAAGGCTAATGAGAATTCCTGTTTCCTATAGTTAAAGACAAATGCCGCCAAGAAATGTTAACAATAGAAGGGGACCTGGTAGGCCCCGAGGACGTGGACGACGTCAGCCAGAAAATGAAAGGGAACAAGAACAAGAACACCATGATACCCCTCCACCACCACCCCGTAGGGACATTGAGGATCTTTTCCTCAAACGAAACCCACCCGTATTTAATGGAACGGGCAACCCTAGCGATGCTGAGCTATGGGTGTGATCAATCGAGAGAATTTTCAAGCTCCTCAGATGTACTGATGAGGAGCGACTGTCGTGCATAGCATTCCAGCTCTCCGGACCAGCTGACTACTGGTGGGAGGCAAGACAGAAAGTGATACCTGCAGAGCATCTGGCTCAACTTACATGGGACCAGTTTAAGGAGGCGTTGTACGACAAGTACGTGCCGAAGACGTATGGAGCTCAGAAGGAGGCTGAGTTTTACAATCTGAAACAGGGTAAGATGACGGTGACAGAATACGATGCTAAGTTCTGTGAGCTATCCAGGTATGCGCCTACTCAGGTCGATACCGAAGAAAAGATTTCGAAGAAGTTCCGTGGGGGGCTTAGGCATGAATTGGGAATAGCATTAGCCAGTCATGGGGGACTGAGCTATACTGATGTTTTAGGGCGAGCCCTAGAGATGGAGGCCGTTGTGCCAGATGAGAAGAAAACAATAACAACCACACCAACTCCAACCCAAAACCAAAACCGAGGCTATTATAACAACAATAATAACAATTTTCAAGGAAAGAGAAAGTGGGAAGGAGGAAGTAGCGGTGGCTACAATCAGAACTATAACAATTAGGGAAATCAGAGAAGTGGCAATCAGCAGGGCTACCAGCAGCCGAATCAGAACAATAACTATGGGAAGAAACAGTGGCAGGAAAATAACCAGTCTGGGTTGTTTTTGCAGGGGAACAACCAAGCCGGACCCTGGAAGGGGAATAATCAGCAGAACCAGCCTCAGGGGCAACAGAGGAACTTCAATCAGGGAGGAAATAACCCAGGGAGGGTTACCATGCCTGTATGCCCCAAGTGCAACAAAACACATGCCGGTGTTTGTCAAGCAGGCACTCCCAACTGTTTTAACTACGGACAGAAGGGACACATAAAGAAGGATTGCCCTAAACCACTGCAAGCAGTACCTCTAAGGGCCATACAAGCGCAACCACAGCAGCAAATGAATCAGCGGCAGTTTCAGCAGCACGCGCAACAACAGCAGAATGCAAGGGCATGCGCGAATAGGCAAACTGGGTAGGATAAGGGAAAGGGAAAAGGAAACCTTGCAGGTATGGGAAAACTTCACAACATCCCTATTAAGATATTGTTCGATACAGGTGCATCGCATTCTTTTATTGCTGGTTGTTGTGCGGATAACTTAGACATCAGACCCGTAAGAGCTGAATACCCTATGAGAGTAGCTACACCTTCAGGAGAGATCACTACTTCCACGCATGTTTGCTCTAACCTAGAACTAGAAATCGGAACTCTTAAGGTTAAAGCGAACAATTTGAATGTTATGATAATGTGGGACGTAGACATAATCCTAGGGATGGACTGGTTGTCAGAGAATTATGCCACGATTCTCTGCAACGAGAGAAAAATCTCTTTTCAACCACCGGGTAGAGAGCCGACCGAATTTCATGGGATTGCAATGGGCAAGAGAGTACTGGTAATATCCACCTTACAAGCCAAGAAGTTGATAAAGAAGAAGGGTTGCACAGCCTATCTTGTGTACCTAGTTGGAGAGCCAGGAGCCGAGAAGACCATTAAGACGTGAAAGTTGTCAACGAGTACGAAGACGTCTTTCCAGAAATTTTACCTGGTTTACCACCCGACCATCACATAGATTTCTCGATTGACTTAGAACCAGGATCGGCCCCCAAATCTAAAGCCCCATATAGGATGGCACCGAAGGAATTAGAAGAACTCAAAATCCAATTGCAAGAATTGCTAGACCTTGAATTTTCATCAGACCAAGTGTCTCACCTTGGGGAGCACCAGAGTTATTTGTCAGAAAGAAGGATGGGTCAATGAGGATGTGTATAGATTATCGAGAGCTGAACAAGATCACCCTCAAGAACAAATATCCTTTGCCAAGGACAGAGGATCTTTTCGATCAGCTCAAAGGTGCAGGAGTGTTTTCAAAGATAGATTTAAGATCAGGGTATCACCAGCTGAAGATTAAACCCGAGGACGTACCTAAGACTGCTTTTCGAACCAGATATGGCCACTACGAATTCTTGGTTATGCCATTTGGATTGACCAACGCCCCTGCAGTATTCATGGACCTCATGAATAGAGTTTTCCACCCATACTTAGACAAATTTGTCTTAGTTTTCATAGACAATATCCTTATTTACTCTAGGAATGAGAAAGAACACTAAGAACATCTACAGATAGTGTTGGAAACACTTAGAACTGAGAAACTATACGCCAAGTTCAGTAAGTGCGAATTTTGGTTGAAGGAAGTAATGTTTCTCGGACACATAGTTTCAGCGGAAGGAATCAAGATAGATCCTGCCAAGGTAGAGGCAGTGCATAATTGGAAGTCACCAACAAGTCCGAACTAGTCAAGGATTACGACTGTGGAATCAACTACCACCCAGGAAAGGCAAATGTAGTAGCAGATGCGCTGAGTCGCAAGGCTCCAACCAAGTTAGGATGTCTGTTTGTCGAGGAAGAAACTCTAGTACGAGAATTTGAAAAGAAAGAAATAGAAGTGCTCGACACACCAGCAACGATCACAAGTCAACTAGCGGCACTAGAAGCTACGTTGGACTTAAGAGAGAGAATCATAAGTGCCCAGAGGAAAGACGAATCAATGGAGAAACTCCGACTAAAGATAAGAACAGATAAACCAGACGGATATTCCGAAACACCAGACAATGCGATATTATTTGAAGACAGACTTTGTATTCCTGACAGTGACGAAGAATTAAAGAACGATATCATGAGTGAGGCTCACGATACGCCGTATACAGCACACCCAGGGAGTACGAAGATGTATCAGTATTTAAGAAAGAATTTCTGGTGGAATGGATTGAAACGAGACGTTGCCTCGTTTGTAGAAAGATGTTTGGCATGCCAGCAAGTGAAATCCTTACATAGACGACCGTATGGATTGTTGCAGCCATTAGATATCCCAGAATGGAAATGGGAAGAAATAGCCATGGATTTTGTGACAGGATTGCCTAAGTCAAGAAGAGGAAATACTGCCATTTGGGTGATTATCGATAGGCTCACGAAGTCAGCTCACTTTTTACCGATTAAGACTACCTACGGATCAGAGAAGTTAGCTCAGTTGTACGTTCGTGAAATTGTACGTCTGCACGGAGTGCCGAAGTCCATAATATCAGACAGAGATGCCAAGTTCACTTCGAGATTTTGGATCACGATGCAGAAAGAATTAAGAACCGAACTTAATTTCAGTACAGCTTTTCACCCTCAGACGGATGGACAATCCGAAAGGACGATTCAGATTCTAGTTGATAGGCTAAGGATAGTGGTTTTGGATCGAAGCGCAAATTGGGAGGATATCTTACACTTGGTCGAATTCCCGTATAACAACAGCTATCAGGCGATGATAGGAATGGCGCCTTATGAGGCATTGTATGGAAGAAAATGCAAGTCACCACTTTATTGGGATGAAGTGGGTGAAAGAAAGAACTTAGGACCCGAATCGATTAATGAAATGATCGAGATCGTTCGATAGATTCGCGATAGGATGAAAGAAGCCCAGAGCCGACAGAAGTCTTACGCCGATGATCGTCGAACCAATCTTAGTTTTGAAGTTGGTGATAAGGTTTTCCTTAAGATTTCACCATCGAAAGGAATCATTAGATTCGGTGTTAAGGGTAAACTTAGACCAAGGTTCATAGGACCTTACGAAATTCTTGAGAAGATAGGAACTGTTGCTTATAGATTGGCCTTACCGCCAAGTCTAGGAAGTGTCCATAACGTGTTTCACGTTTCCCAATTAAGAAAGTATGTCTATGACCTTAAGCACGTTATAAGTCAGCAAGACGTCGTTCTTGAATCTGACCTAAGTTATGAAGAGAAACCTATATCGATTTTAAATAGAAAAGTTCAAGAATTAAGAACCAAGTCGATACCAATAGTAAAAGTATTATGGAATCACCACGGGCAAGAAGAAGCCACATGGGAGCTCGGGGAAAAGATGAAGGAGAGATATCCTCATCTTTTTGAAGAAGGTATGCAAATTTCGGGACGAAATTTTTCGTAAGGGGGGTAGGATGTAATACTCCAGACTTTTTCTACAGTCTTTAAAAATGAAAGTTAATAATAATTATGGATTTGCACACCTAAGATCATGAAATTAAATTCTAAGATTTACGGTGAAATCCGTTTCCAAAAAATAATTTCCAGAAATCGGACGAATGACTACATTATTAGGGTTTTCGCGTCCGGTAAGTTTTTTCGCCCGAAAACTCAGAATCAAATTCCGTCAGAATTTACATTCACTTTTTCTTCGAGACAAGTTCACCGGAGAAAGTTAGTTTTTATGATTTTCCAGACGAATTTTGGACTGTGATGTCCCAACTTTTTCTCGGATTTTTGAAAAACGAATTAGGTTTTCCGAGTACGTAAATTATTTCCAATCTAACGGATGAATTAGATTTCGTCAAATCCGTAACTATTTAGGAAAGTATTTCTCGACTTTTAAATCGACGTTTAAGAGCCGGAAACGAGATATTTCGTCTAATAATCCCTTGCCAAACGCAACCTTAACGAGTCACTATGCTTTAGTTGGATATTTCCTTTGCTTTATGACTCACCATAGTGAGTCATCCATCTCCCTCACACCTCCCTCAATACCGCCACCCCTCCCCATCAAGCTCTCTCTCATTTCTTCTTTCCACCATTGAAGGAGTTCAAGCTTTTGCATAAGGAAATTTCATAAGTCACTCAATCATCCATCAATTTCCATTCTTCCTTCATTAAAATTCAAGGTAAACATCTCCTCCATTGATCTATCCAATTGGAATTCTTTTTCTTTTCATTTTTCTTGAGGACCGATTTTTATGATGATGATGTAGGAGTTATTTTAAGTTTTAATATGCAATTAGATGTATAAGGGAGTGATTCTATGGATGAATTAGAGAAAGAAATCCAAGAACCCTAATTCTAGGTTATTACCGATTTTGGGGAAAAAAATTGGGGCTTTGATCGTGCTCGATTTCTTTGTCGATTGAATGATAGATTACTGTTCCTCATGATGTTAATTGACTCTACGAATTATTTTAGATTTTTCTAAAAATAAAATGTGAAACCTAAGAGACGAAGAAGGCTCGATTTAGGATAGTAAATGTGTTGATATGCTCGATTATTTAATGGAAATGAGATGTACGATGCATGAGGATGATTATATATTTAATTGAGATTTTTCTAAAAATAAAACAAAAAATGTAAGAGACGAAGATGTGACGATAAGTTAGAGCTCGATAATGTTTTGATATTATGATTTGCATGTTAGTAATGCTCGTTAGATGATAATCGTTGTCGTAAAATTTGAACGAAAACGGAGAACGTAAAATTTATCGTAAGAGACGAACGACGGACGATAAGTCGAGATTAGATAATAGTTTGAGGTTATGATTTACATATTTATGATTCTTGATAGATGATGAATAAGATTGTAGAATTTGATTGAATTCTAATAACGTTTGAAATTTGGTAAGAGACGAAGCGACGGAATTAAGTAACGAAAGAAAAGTCGAGTAAGAAAAGTAATTAGATATTAATGATTATTATTGATTAATGAAAGAGTTTATAGTTGAAGACATGTTCGTCTTGAAAAGATGAGTTGTAGTTATAAACGAGAAATAGAGTCGAGAAGTTGAACTTGATTTGGTATAGTAATTGCTTAGTCGGAAATGACGATGTTTTAAACGTCGTGTTTATAAACGAGAAATGAAAAGGGGTCTATCACGTATAATGATACGAGTAGACTGTAATGAGTCAGTAAATTCGTGAGAATTTAGGTTCGATAGCATAAAACGAACCTAGAAAACCGTGCGTCGATTTTATCGAGCATTAGGGTTTCACTCGGCAGTTTTGGCGACCCTTCACGGAAACTGCCATATCTTTTAGCTCGTTTATCGGAATTAAGATCCGCGAATTGGGGAGTAAACTAGACACCCGTACCTTTCTTTTGGTATAAGATTCGTCCCCTGTTTCGAAATCCAATGTTCTGGGTTGACTTACTGACCTCGTACAGTGAATGTTCAAAACGTAGTTTCTTAAGTTGAATTCTTCTCAACTTGAACTCTTTCGATCTTTTAAGTCGTTTCAAGACATCAACTACCTTCTTTATACCGACCTAAAGTGTCGAGTACAGAACCGAGTGAGTGTCAAACGAGATGCGTTCGTATCTCGTTTCTTTTTAACTAAAAGAGTTTAGTTTAGCGTGCAAATGCCTAAAACGTCTAAAGAACAAAAAAACTTAACTCAACTTTTCGTATTCGTCTATTGTTTGAGACCGAGCTTTAAAGTATGATTTTTACGATGAAGGAGGAAGTCGACACCAAGGATAGGACGCAGACCAGAAGACGGAAGCACGTGTCTTAAGTTCTGTATTTAATCAAGGTGGGCTTTTATATATGAAACAAAACGAGCAATGCTCGAAAACCTTTTTTTTATCGCTTTGATAATCGTGTTTTCAAAGTGATAATCATGGCATGAACTGTTTTGTGTTTTATGTAAGTTCTCTTGTACCTTTTGAGTTAATCAAAAGGGGTTAACTAACGATCGGCTTTGAGTTAGCTATTATGCTTTCCAAAGTTAGCGCACTTTGTAGCCTGTGGTGTATGTGGTATCCTGATGAGGGGTAGCCAGCCACAGTGAATTATGACTGGTCAAGATTTGAACGTAACATCTATGAAAAATGCTTGCGCAAGCTAATTTATGAAAATGAGAAAGAAAATGTTTAGTAGACATGGGAATTTGTTGAAAAACCCCGATGTGCCATAGAAATGAAATGCCTGATTATCAATACTTATGATTATGTTTTCGGCAACGTGCCCACTAAGTACTATTGTACTTAGCCCTGCATATGTTTTCTAAATGTGCGGGTTGAAGCGACGGAAGCGGCGACGGTTGAGTTAGAGTTGAATAGAGTTAAAGAAGACTCTTGTATATAGTTCACAAATCCGCTGCTAGACTCTAAACTCTTTTTGATGTTGTGTAATAATCACTGTAGTCTAAGTTCTGTAATATAACTTAGAAGCTTTTGAAGTGCTTGTCGAGTAATCTTTCGAGATTAACTCTTTCCTTTCGTCAATAAAGTCTTGTTCATAGAAGATAAGTTGTTATGTATGTATTTCTATTCATTCATCCCCTTTCTTCCCCGCTTCTTTAATCCAATCCCAGTCGCACCCCGGCTTCTGCCGTCCCTCGGGATTTGGGGCTGTGACAAAAATAATTGTATGATGATTTAGTGATTTTGATGATCTTAATGTCATAATGTTATTGAGTATATTTGAGCGTTAATTTGAATCTTAGATGATGATAGGATTTAATGAGCTAAAAAGAAGGAGATTTTAAGCTTAAAAAGAGAGAAAAAACGAAAAATATAGAAAGAAAAATCTAGTAGGTGTTCTAGGTGTTCTTAGTGAGAAAATGAAGATTTGAATTTCAATAAAATTAATTCAAAAAGAAATTAGTTATTAAAATAATAAAATATTCTAGATATTTGTTTAAATAAAATAGAAAATGAAAAAAGAAAAATTATAAATTGAATAATGAGTCATAAATTAAAAAATATTAAATGAAAAGTAATTTCCTTAGTTAAATAATTAGAGTCGAGAAAAGAGTTAATCAAGTTAAGTAAATCGAGATTGGAGAATTTGGTAATTGAGAAATAGATAAATAAAATTATTAGAAGTTATAATAATCGAAATATAGAAGTTGAAATAAAACTCGAGAAATAGAGTTACAAAAACGAGTATAAGATTTTAATCGAATTAAGTTTGATTGCTCATAGAGTTTAATCGAGAAGTTTTGCTATAACAAAATAAATAAAATAATAAGTGTTTGAGTAATTATTATGAATGAGATGTCGAGTAATGATTGATTGTTAATGTTTGATTAAACTAACCAAGTATGCTTTTCAAATCATTTGGATTAGAAATAAATCGAGAAGAGTTGTCAAGATAATAAACTAAAATTTAGTCTTGAGACGAGAATAAGAGTCGAGTCAAAAATAGAAGACGAATTTCTATTTCTTAAGAGCTTAATTGAATATAAGGAGAATTAGTAATAATAATTGAGTAAGATAAATAATGCGTATGTGAATACGTATATGTGTAGTTGAGAAAGATGACGTGTTTCGAAATAAGTGTTGTATATCGAGTCGAGAAGTATAAATTTATTATTTAAGTTTTAATTAAGAAGAATTCTTAATATTTGAATTTATTTGAAAGAAGAAAGAATTTAAATTCAAGAATTTAAGTAAGTATCTTTCTAAAATAAACGTCGAGTAATTGTTAATGTGTCTTGAAGTGTGAAATCGAATATGTGACAACATGTTTGATCTATTTTAAGATACTATGTGATTGAATCAATATGCTTGAGAGAAACGTTATGATTCGATAATGACATGAACAATTGTTGAGTAAGCCTTTATATGCAAATTTATTGAGTTAATGTGTCTGTCACAGGCCCAAATCCCGAGGGACGGCAGAAGTCGGGGTGCGACTGGGATTGGATTGAAGAAGCGGGGAAAAAAGGGGATGAATGAATAAACATACATTAAATGACAGAATACTTCTATGAACCTGACTTCATTAGATAAAGAAAGAGTTGATCTCGAAGGATCACTCAACATAGTTCTCCAAAAGCAAACTAAGTTATAGTACAGAACTTAGACTGTAGAGTTATATACAAGATAATACAAAAAGGTTTAGAATTTGGCAGCGGAATAAACGTAGAAAGTGACTCTGTTCTTCTTTCCTATCACTATCCTACTCAACCATCACCGCTTCCGTCGCTCAACCTGCACATTTAGAAAGCATATGCAGGGCTAAGTACATAAAGCACTTAGTGGGCACTTTGCCGAAAACATATAATAAGTATTGATAAAATCAGGCATTCTTATCTCTGTAGCACATCGGGGTTTTCTTTTAAAATGCCCGTGTCTACTAAAACATTTTCTTATCATTTTTACAATTTAGCTTGGCCAAGCATTTTTCTGACAGATGTTACGTTCAATCTTGCCCAATAAGAATCACCGTGGCTGGTTACCCCTCAACAGGATACCACATACACCACAGGCTACTGTGTACACTAACTTTGGAAAGCAAGTCGGCTAACTCAAAGTCCAATCGTTTTAGTTAACAAGTCGGTTAACTAATAAATTCTGGATAGCAGGTCGGCTAACTTAGAAGGGTACAAGAGAACTCACATAAAAATAAATCATTTCATGCTCTGATTATCACGTTTGAATACACAATTATCAAAGCTTGTAAACATCACTTTCGATTTGTGGAAAACCCCACATTTTGTTTGATGTATATAAAAGCCCACCTTAAAGATTACAGAACTTCTAATCGAGCTTTCGTTCTTCAATCTTCCATCCTATCCTTGTGTTGACTTCCTCCTTCATCGTACATAATCATATTTTGATAAGTCGTCGATAAGATAAATGAAAATGGAAATCGAAAACGAAATCGAATTAGTCTTTTTAATCTTTTTAAGCATTTGCACGCTAAACTAGATTCTTTTAGTTAAACAGGAACGAGACTCGAACGCATCTTGTTTAGAACTCATTTGGTTCCTTACTCGACACTTATGTCGGCAAAACTGAAGTCGATTGCTTACAACGACTTAAGAGATCAAAAGAAAACTAAGTTGAAAAGAATTCAACTTAAGAAACTAAGTTTTGAAAATTCACTGCGCAGATCAGTAAGTTTTCACAGAACAGGGGATTCCGAAACAGGGGATTCCAAAACAGGGGATTCCAAAAGAAAGCCATGGATGTCTAGTTTACTCTCCAATTTACGGATCTCGATTTCGTTAAGCGAGCTAGGAGATATGACAGTTTCCGTGAAAGGTCGCAAAACTGTCCGCGGCTAACCCTAATGTTCTTTAACTCGATGTACGACTTCCTAGACTCGATTTATGTTATTCCACCTTATTTTCTACGAAATTACTGACCCAAGGCAGTCAACACGTATCCTCGTACGTGATGAGCTCCTTTTCATTTCTCGATCACAAACACGACGATTAATTCTTCGTCTTTCAAATTACACAATTACTAAACCAAAATAACTTAACATTTCAAATCCTAACTTCTCGATTTCAACTATATTTATCATTTCATAACTCGGATGAACACGTCGTCAACTAAAAACTTGTTCTCTTATCGATAACATTCATTAATATCTAATTACTTTCCTTACTCGTCTTTTCTATCAACACTTATATTCATTCATTCGTCTCTTACGAAATATCACACGTCATTGGAATTCAATCCAATTCTACAATATTATTAATCGTCTATTAAGAATCATTAGTACGTGAATCATAACCTCAATTCATTATCTAATCTTGACTTATTTATGAATCTTCGTCTCTTACACTTTTCATATTATTTTTAAAAAAATCTAAATAAACTCATGTCATCATCTAACATTATATAGAACCTTAATTTATCAACCAATCCTCAATATAATCAAACTATACCAAACCCATAATTCCTTATTAATTTTCGGTTTTGACATTAAATGAGGAGAGGTGATTTTCTTCATTAATTCAATCCATTAATCCATTTCTAAACCTACTACATTAAGTATTATCCAATTAATTAAAGATTAAGCATCCTACTACTATAATCCCTAAATTTCGGTCATACCCTAGATATAGGGGTTTTAAAAATTTTCTTCAATTCAACCCTAGAAATCTATTCTTATCCATCTCAATACAAGAATTAAAGCTTGAATCATTCCAATTCTTCTCCCACCAAAATCGGTCCTTAACAAAAATTGAAGAAAAAGAATTCCAATTGGATAGATGTGTAGCTCATGAATTTACCTTGAATATTTATGAGATTAGAAATGGAGATTGATGGAAGATGAACACTTGATGAAGAAATCCTTGCTAAGCTTGAGCTTTAATTGTGGAATTGGAGAACAAAAATTGAGAGAGAAATGAAGGGGATGGTGGTGGTGGAAATGAGGAAGTGAGAAGGAAAAAGATGACTAATTAGTTGATGAAATATCTAATAACAACAATAGGTGTAAAGGTGTGGAAAGAAAATAGTACATGAGGTGTAAAGTAGAAATAATATAAAAATGAAATATCCTAAGGTTGTGTGTGTGTATGTCGGCTAGGAAGGGAATTTTTACCCCATTTATCGCATTTTTTCCCGGCTCGTTACGACGTTATAAAAATCGAGAAATAAAAACGTATTCGGGTACGTTTTTGTCGAAATCTGATTCGACCATTAAATCCTATATATTTTTCATACTCGTAAAGTATATTTTAAACTTTAAAAACTAATAAAAATTCGGGACATCACAGTCCAAATTTCGTCCGAAAAATAATATAAACTAACTTTCTCCGGTGAACTCGTATTGAAGAAAAAGTGAATGTAAAGTTCGACGGTTTTTCGAACTGAGTTCTAGAACTCAAAAGTTTTTCGGACGCAAAAACCCTAATACAGTAGTTATCTAACTGACTTTCGTAATTTATTTTCGGAAACGGATTTCACCGTTGGTCTTAGGATTTAATTTCATGAACTTAGGCGTGCAAAGCCATAATTATTATTAACTTTTATTTTTAAAGACAGTAGAAATTATCGGGGTATTACAGTGTCGATGATCGAACCAAGAATTTATTGAGAATGCAAGAAAGAATTTGAGTAATAGAGTTTAGGTAGATGACGTTTCATAAAGTAAAGAGAAATGCGGAAGCGATGATGAGTAACATTAATGTTTGATGCGAGAATACGAGATAAATTATTTAGTAATCGAGAGTCGAGAACGAGAACCGAGAAATGAGACTTATTAGAAGAGATTACTATAGAGAGAGACGAATCAAGTAGAAGTCCTTCAGTCGAGACAAACGTCTATTTTCCGTCTTGTGTCGTATCTTATTTTTCTTAATCGATGTCAAATTGTGAAGGATCAAGCGGGACGAAAAAGTAGCGAGGTCAAATAGCAAGTAAGCCGCCTAGCAAATCGTCGGAGGGCAGGTGGGCTTTTCTAAAACCAAAACTATCGATGAATGCTATTATGATTATTGAGTATTATTATGTGAGTTTTGAAGTTCAATTGACTTGCCATTTTACTTGAGTTTTAGTATGTATTATCATCTGTTTGCTTGAGATATTATCGTCCTGTGAAAGGTAGGAAACCCACGTGTGGTATATTAATTGTTTGAGGTGACTGTATGCCTTGCCTCGGTTGGGCCGGTCACAGTGTTCGAGAAGGAGGCTTACTTCTCGGCACAGAAAGTGAGATTATGGCAGATGATGCATACTGTTGAGTATATATATATTATGTTTTGACTACGCAGTCTATTCAAAAGAAAATGTTTTTGCATTCACAAGTAAAACCGTTTAAAAATTGCACTAATACTTGTGATGCTTCGGCAAGGCAAGTTCAATTGTTATAGCTCTGAGAGCAAATTTTCAAATGTTTTTGGCATGTGTTCACTGAGTACAAAGTACTCAACCCTGCATGTATTTCTAAATGTGCAGGTTAGCAGGATGGTGATGGCAAGGACGGCTTGGTGGTGTGGTGTTTTTGTTAAGTCGAGTTGAATGTCGGACTGGCAATTGCATGTCTTCATACATGTGATTGTTGGGATTGAGTCGAGATTTCCGCCACGTTAATATGCTTTGTTATTTGAAGTCTTTTGGATAATATACTCTGATGCTTGTTCTAATTCCGAGCGATGTGCTCGATGTCTTTTACTGCTTTGATGAATCTCATTCTCGTTGACTTGAAATACTTATCCTATTCGAATTGATATGTAAATTATACATGCTCGATTGTTGTTTTGTTATATCTCTAAAAGCTTATTTTGAATGTTACTGCTTCCCGTTGATATTACCTTGCGTTTCTCGAGCATGTTTCCCCATATTTGAGTTGATTGATAGATGGTTGAGTAGTGTTAGTGTTAGTACGTCGCACCTCGGGAGTCGGGGTGTGACAAGAAGGGATGTGAAGGAAGAAGAAGGTGGAGGAGACAAAGAAATAGAGTAGGTTAGAATGTTAGGACTGTAATTTAGCACGAACTCAGTTGTAACTGTAATTTCTCCCCAATTGATTATCTATAATAACAAGTTGTTGGTTATTAAAGGTCTTCAGTTATTGATCTCACTTGATGACAACCATCTCATTGTCCAAGTTTGAGGTCAATATTTATTTATTATTATTGTGCTAACCCCTTTCCTCTTATAGACTAGAATCAGGTTTTTCTTTTAGTCTTGTTGGTATCAGTTAATGGTATCAGTTAGGAAAGTTAGGTGATGTCAGTTTAGGCTTTTGGCATCATCAAAACGGGGAAAATTGTTGGGGAAATTAGTAAAAGGTTTCGAACGATTCCAAAACCCCAACTGACCCCAACGGAGTAGATGAATGCCTCTAGTTTGATCTTAGCTAGAGCTCACTATTTGAGTGTAGGAATTTTATCTTTACAGGTTTCAAGCAGAAGAAGTCAGCCGGACTGAAGAAGTAAGTTCGTGAAGAACTCAATTGAGGCCCAAACTCAGTTGAGACCCAAACTCAGCTGACCCTCAAACTCAGTTGAAACCTCAACCTCAACTGAAGCATGAACTCTATTGGACAGCAACTCAGTTGACTCCTTAACTGACCCACGCAGCTGAAGGCATACGGTTCCAACATGAAGAGAAGTTGTGTTGAAGTCAGACGTTGCAAAGCGGAGAAGAGAAGACTTTGAAGACGCTCAAGACGGAAGAGTTGCAGTCCAGATTCAAATCTACTCTGAAGCACAAGTCAGCTGGAGAACTTACCATAAATGGGCTGACAACAACGATGTTCAAAAAGCAACGCTCGCAGTTTCCATTTTAGAAAAGTTTCCAAAAAGCAGGTGGAGTGCCAAGTTTTTTAGCAGAGGTCAAACAACTCTTTCCAACGGCTAGTTAGATCTCCCTCTATAAATAGAGGTCTCCATATTCAAGCTCAGTAACATAAATTGAAGATATACACATAAGAATAAGAGTTGAGAGAAAACAAAAAGGTGAAGTAGCGGCAACAACAGACCACCTCTCCTCAGCAAGAAGACTTCAGCCGGAGTCCAGTCGAAGTAGAGTATTCATACCTCCTTCTGTTCTTCCTGAGAGCCTCTCAGAAAGCCCCTTCTTTGATCGAGTCTAGATATTATGTTCTAGCTAAATCTGTGTCCCAACAGACTCTCTCCCAAAAGATCGAGTCTGTAGCCTTAGGAAGAAGCCTCTACTTCCCTCATTGTTAAAGGCTTTATAGTTGGAAAAATCCCCAACCCTCAATCCTTAGGTCCGAATTTGAACCCAGAATCAAAGTCACTAGGTCCCTTGGAACACGCAATCCAAGACCTGGTCCCTTGGAACCCGAAATTCAAGACTAGGTCCCTTAGAACCCGGAATCTAAGATCAGGCTGTGCACTTGCCCAAAAAAGTGTTATAAGTTCTTGTTTGAACCCATAATCGAACTGGTAAGGTTTGCTTGGAACCCGTAATCCAAGTGGAGCATTTGGTAAACACGCTTAAGCTTATCTAGTGGATTACTTTCCCGAAAAGGAAGCCGTGGACATAGGAGGTCACTCTCTGAACCACGTTAAAATATTGTGTACTTTACATTCAGTATTTTACATTCAGTTTACCTAACCAACTGACCCAATATATTGCATACAAATTGCATACTTACAAACTACACTAATTCGGTAACTTGACCTTCCCCGTTTTCACAAAGGTTTTAGTTTTTGTAACGAGTCTAAACTCCACCATCTTCCACAACGCAAAACTATTTAAAACCTCAGTTGGTTCATACAGCCGACCTTCAGGCATAGGAGCCAGCTGTGCTGCCAACTGTGTGATCAGCTCTAACTGAGCAACTCAGTTGTAGAGCCGCTCCACTGACTTTCCAGTTATCGGGCCAACTGACCTGAGCAATATAAATCAGTGAAAAGACTTTGAGCAAAACGAAAATTGCTACTGGTGTATTCCCCCCTCCCCCCCCCCCTCATACACCAGATACTCGTTATCGGGACCATCATTATACATGATATATACATGGATTTATTTTAGTATATTCTACTCCGTCCCTCCCGTTATTATTGGCCTGTATTCCTTTTTGGGTTGTCCCGTTATTCTTGTCCTATTTCCTTTTTTGGAAATAATTAGGAGATAATTAATTAGTTAAACAATCTACTTTACACCTTTCATTATACTTTTACACCTCATTTTCTGTGTCATTTACTATTCTCATTCTCTCTCTACTAACTTTATTCCACTTTATTCCACTTTATTTTACTTTTAAAACTCCACTAAACATATTTTCTACTCTTAATTATTTTCTCCTTAAATCATGTGCCCAAAAGAAACAGGTCAAGTCGATCATAAAAGATAAATATGAATACAGAACGTGGATGCCATGTCGTGCGAGCGTAAATTTTGTTATTATATGTACTATTGACTATTGATGATTAATTGATGATTGATGATTGATATTATAGTAATATATTTCCATAATTAAATGTGGAATGAGAATACATAAAAAATATAAGAATCTTTTCAATAAGTAAATATATAAAGCTAAGCATAATTATTATTACGTTGAGTACACTAAAGCAAGAGATCTCAAAATTTTAATTTATGACGAGATGATCATAGGCAAACAACACAATTAACATCGTATATGATGATCTTTGATAAATTGTGATATAACTACAAAGCTAATTTTCATATTTTAAATTATGTTTGGTTTTTATAAAAAAAAGAAATTAGTTTGATTTCCATTTATTTTTGCAGCTACAGAAAGTGGAACAAAATCAAAGAAATACTTTTTTTTATAATTGTTGAAATACCATCTCTTCAAAATAATATTAATTATTTTTAATGTACACGCTTATTAATTGCAAAATAATTGATATAGTAAAAATATTTGTTAAATGTGGTACATAAAATTGAATGAACTATTTCATTGATGTATTTTATTTTAATATATCACATTTGAAAGACTTCTTATAGTAAATTGTTTAAAAAATATTATTCATAATGTAGTTAATGATGATAATGCTTCAACTTAACTTTTTGGAGTGAATGTTGATGATGTTATTGTAACACTTGCAGTGAAAGGAGAAGCTAACAACAAGATCTTAGAAATTATAGGAAATGTACACAAAATAGTAATTCCGTAAAAATTATTGTTGTTTTAAAGTTGAGCTTACTAAAATTTTACATTTTATTGGTTTTTGCTTTTTTACAAATAAACGAAGCTTAATAAAATCAAAGGAACAATCTTATTGATTTTGTTATAATTTCATCGCTTTTGTAAGACTTTTGAGAGTGAATTGTTGAAATAATATTACTCTCATATACATAATATTACATTATTATTACGGTTATATACTAATAAATTATAGCATAATGTTGTTTCCCATCGAAAACAACAATTGTGGATTCGAGCCCTCTTATTAATTTTAAGTCTACATTATGTAAGATAATTTTTCCATCCCATATCGCTTTTCAATTGAAGCCCACTTTTCGAAAATGTTTATAAATAATTAAGATCAATGTATGTATTCTCATCCCATAATTATTTTTGTACAACCAATATAATTTGACCAATTCAGTAGTTGGTCAAATAAATAGTTTTATTTTCATCCCACATCCTTTTTCAAAAATCCACTCTTTGAGAATCTATATAAATATTTATGATCAATAGTAATTTCTCATCCAACAATTATATTGTACAATTATAATTTAACTAATGAGAGAAAGAGAGAGTACATATCTTTGAATTCTTTAGATTATACTATTGTGTTGCACCATTAATAATTTTATTGAATTTTTTATTAATTTGGCCAAATTATTATTTAGGTTAATTAACATTTAGAATATTATTTTTTAATTGATCAATATCTATATAGAAATATAATTACATTTTATGGAAGGACGAGAAAAGTCCTGTAGCTTCATCAGATCCCACCAGCAAATTAATATTTGTTTCTCTAAATATGTAGATTATTTATTCAGTTTAAAAATAATTATTTGTCTTATGGTTTCCGCCGCACACGTGGATAAAGTCAAACACAAACAGAGTTGTTAGTATTACTATATGCAATGAAAAAGAGTAGGAAAATATTTACTTTTTAATTGGACTTAAAGATTATGATTATATATTCTGAACATATTTGGGTGGATAAACCTGAGCCTCATTGATGGTCCCGGTAATGAGTAACTAGTGAATAGGGGGGTACACAAGTAGGTATTTTTAAAACAATCAAAAATCAAGTTAATGATTCTTCTAAAACTAAGCAATTCAATTGACTCAACAACTGTAAAGGACAATTGGAGGATTCACGCAGTTGGGTGCACAACTGACTTCTTTGATTGAGGGTCAGTTGTGTAATACCAACTGAGATTTTATCAGAATTGTTAGTTTGCGGAATTTGGTGAATTAACTCGTTACTAAACTGAAAACCTTTTTCAGGGAAGGTCAAGTTCCCTAAAACCGTTTTAGTGTAAATTAAATATTTGTATGCAAGTCAGTTGGTTAGATAATTGAAAGTAAAATACTAAAAGTAAATGACACAGTATTTTAACGTGGTTCAGAGATCGACCTCCTACATGTACGACATCCTTTTCGGGGAAACAATCCATTAGATAAGGTTAGGCGTGCTTATCAAACATTCTAATTGGTTTGTGGGTACCAAGCAACCTAACCAGTTCGATTATGGGTTCGAACCAAACCTTACAAACTTTTGCGGACAAGTGCACTGCCTAAAGTTCTTTTTTGGGCAAGAACAACGCCTACAACACTTTTACGGGCAAGTGTAAAATCTATCCTTAGATTACGGGTTCTAAGGGACCTAGCTCTTTGATTACGGGTTCAAAAAAATCTAAGGGTGGGTTGGGAGTTTTTCTAACTAAGTTGCCTCTACACTGAGCACAGTGGAGGCAACAATCTAAGGCTTAGAGACTCGATCTATTACAGAGAATCTTCTTAGAGAAGCAAGAACTATCTATTCTAGACTCAATCAAGAAAAGGCTTTTTCGAGAGGCTAGACTACGGAACTGGTGAAGGGATGAACACTCTACTTCTACGGTTCCTTCTTCTGGTTCTTGCTTGAGCGAGAGGGATATGCTTTGAATCTGCTTGATAGCTCTTTTGCGTGTGTGTGCTCTCTCTCTTTTTCACAAATGGGGAGACCTCTATTTATAGAGGAGGTAAACTAGCCGTTGGAAGTAGCCGTTTGACACACACCCATCGTATGGTAAGATCAAAATACTTGTGTATGCCCTAGACGGACAGTACACGCTCCTATGCTCACAACCGGACTGGTTAGTCTTAGCGGTAAGCTAGGGTCGATCCTACGGAGAGTGAGGAACTATTTTACTCTTTGGTGCACAAGTTTGGTTGTCACGATCCAATCCTGTTATCTGCACAAATAAATGTAAAGGCAATCAAATATAAAAGGGGTAGGATTTGGAATAGGTCATGATTATTATTAATACGTGTATTCGGTCATAGGCATACTAAAGATCCATCCATACTTTGTATAAACTCAAGGTGTGGCCCTAAGACATTGGGGCATTTCAAGAGGTTATACTCCACACTTGGGACAGTTGAGTCCCTTGTGGTCACTTGGTCCGAAGGTCACGCTTCACCCCGATCAAAAGGCCGTGCTCCACTCCTCTATAGATAGTAGTCGTACCCGATCTCTCTAAGTATTACCCTCACCAACTTTCTTTTCCAAGTTCTCCGGCTACGCACCTACAGAGTAGACAGAACTCGTGGGATATCCATTTCCGGTAACACATCCAACCAATCATCGATATATCTACGATGCGTGAGGTGAGTCGCTTGCTCAATAACCATGGCTTTATGCCTCATCACAGTTGATGGATAGTCATTAAAGAAGCCCAAGACCGAGGAAGGATGCAGTATCCCCCTTGCCCGTTCCTTGCCTTCCAGATCTACAACACCGTTGAAGGCGCTACTCAACTACTTGGTCATAGGCATACTGAACATTTCTGTCTGTCATGCCCTGACCTTTGCTTGGCATGTTACAGCCCTTACCGAGCGGAGATCACCTGTTTAGTTTGGACTGCTCATGAATTCTGTTCAGATCTCTCCGGAACCACTGGACTCAACCGAATGCACACATTGCCTCATGAATATTTCACATATCAACAATTAATCATTTCCCTCACCCAAATCTCACCAGGAGAATTACTCACACATATTGAAAAGCATATTAACAAATGTAAATAAACTCATCAATAACAGAAAACACAAAATACTTGAATTGAAAAGGTACCTAAGGCAAACCGCCTTGGATTTGTTCAACGACAAGATTGAAAATACTAAAAGCAGTAAATTGTTTTTATGGAAATGTAAAGACTGGAAATATAAATTATATCTTGAGCGGAAAAGTATCGAATGTTAGGGGTAACCAAAGTTTTGTCAGCCACACTTGTTGGTCTTTTATAATTGATGTTGTGGTAGTCAATCCCATTCCTCCGGCAGACCGTATCGGCATGATTGATTGCTTTCCATATTTAGCTCGATCTTGATGAATGCTTGACTGATCTGATTGATGATTGACAATCACCGATTGATTGATAGGGTTGACTCCATCTCATTCCAAATCCTTCTGTTGCTGTGAATAGTCGGAATCTTCTGAAAATCTCCTTCATGCGTGTTTCCTTATTTGGCTTCGGGGCTGGACTACTGCTGTTGGCTTGGGTCATACTGGCTACATACTTCGGTTAGTCTCACACCAGGGTACTTCTTTATGGATCGCCACGCTCAAAAGATGTTATGAGCGGTCTTCTGTTGCATTATCTTCTCCTGGGGGAATCAACTTCATGCAGTGGGCTGGAATTGCTTTGGTAATTCCCATTATGACCATCTTTCTCCTGTTTGCCCTGGACTGAGCTTGTTTCCTACGAATGCCTGTTTTCTTCCCTATACAGACATTACAGACACAAAAGACTAGAAAAATAGGGCCAAATGGCCCAAAAGTCGAGACGCATCACCGTTTGACCTCTGCCAAAAGTATGGTACTCCACCGACTTTTCTGCAATATTTCCTAAAATGGTAACTTTGACCCTTGCTTTATGTAAGTCCTCTTCGTCGGTCTATTTATGGAAACTTTCCAGCCTGTCTTCGTACTGCTCAGTAGATTTGAATTTCAAATTCTAACTCCACTTCTTTCTCCGTCTTCAAGGTCTTCTCTTCTTGACTTTGCAACGTCTGACTTCAATATACGATGTCGACATGCCCGAACTGCACGGACACTCAACTGTGAAGTCAACTTATGTAGAGTTGAGCTTGGCCAAAACTCTTTCTGGGTTGGACTCGCCATCTTCGCCTTCTCAGTCTAACTGATGTCTTCTGCTTGAAACTTGTAAAGATAAAATCCTACGCTCAAACAGTGAGCTCTATCTAAGTTTAGACTGATGGCTTCATCTACTCGGTTGGCATCAGTTGACTTTTGATATAAATCAAAACCTTTACTAATTTTCCCAACAATTTCCCCCTTTTTAATGATGCCAAAACCCTAAACTAACATAACCTATCTTATAAACTATAATAACCCAATTTTTCTAAGCATGATTAAATGTCCTAAATTTGATTATATGTGCTTAAGTGCTTCTTAAATGTTATTATATGTGATTATGCATAATTCTATGTGATAAAAATTTCCGAGAATTAATTTTCTCGTAAAATTTACCAAGATGCGCCTGAAAGGCAAAATTGTATTTTTTCTCATTTTAACAACTCGAAACGAAGATGCGAAGAGTTATATGAGTTTAAGAATGTGAGATTTAGCATGAGTTTGAATTTCGGATAATTCTGATTTAGTTGACTTTTATATGAATAGTAACTTTGACCGAAAAAGTCAACCATCGGTCAACGAACTCCGTATTTAGTATAATTAGTGTCATTAGAATCTAAAATTTATTTTAAGACCAATAATACAAGTTTGAGAATTTTCTGAGATCATTTGAGTCGAGTTTGAATTTATTTTTGAAGAACCTACTTGAGTGAATAGTAACTTTTTACATTTTCTTCGTTATTCAGAATTTGCCCCTGAAACTTGGGTGTTTTCGAATCTAAAAATTATTCTAAGACTAATGATGCAAGTTAGAGTGAAATCCGACGTCGAGAAAGTGTTGAAAGGAGAGGTTTAAGTTGTGAGAATTTAATATTTTTAAGAGGGATATATTGTACAAAATAAAATCTTTTTGTCGGGTATTTTTATCTAGTAAAAACCAGATTCATCCCCTCCTTATCACCGCCTTATCCCTCCTCTCCATCTATTAATTCCCCCATTCTCACCCTAGCAAGTGAGCATCACTCTCCTTTCTCGCTCTTAATACACGCCACTTCTCTCTCTCACTACTATCTCTTTCTCAAACTCTCTCTCTCGGTCACCTTCTCTCTCCCAACTCCTCCATGGCAGCTGCTGCAACAAGCTTCAAAGCTTCCATTTTTCTTCAACCAAGAGCTCAAGGAAAGAGCTACAAGTTGCAAAGATCCAATATTCAACTTCTATATCTTCATAACTCCAAGTAAGAGCAATATCTTCCTTCTTCCTTCTACCATGGCTGCTGAAGCTATCCTACCTCCATAATCTCCATTTTCCTCCATCAAACTTAAGGAAAAGAGAGCTATAGTGCAAGAGATCATAACTAGAACATCAACCTTGCAAAACAAGTAAGAAATTCCAAGATCTTCCTCTTATTTTCACTCCTTTACAGCTGGTCCTTAACCTTCCATAAACCTACAAATTTTCTTAGTTAAGAAAGGGGAAAGGAAGCTAGAGTTGCGAGGAAAGAAGAGAAGAGAGTCGATCGAAAGGAATAAATAAGATTTCTTCTTTGTTGAAGCTTAAGAACTCTACTTCAAATCTACCATATTGTTCGAAAAATATGAGCATGGATTTGTGATTTGATTCTTATGATCTTGATGTGTTAAACCATGTCTATGCATGCTTTTTCATGCAAAGAAACTAAGAAATGAAAAACTATGGAATATATATATATATATGTGTGTGTGTGTGTGTGTGTGTGTGTGTGTTTTGTAGGTTTAGCACTTAAAATGGGAATTTTTGTGGAATATGTATATATATATATGCCGTAGGTTTAGAGATTAAAATGAGAATTTTTGTGCTTTGATCTCTATGATGGTTTTGATGGTTTATAAATGATCTATGAATTATTTTAAGAGTATTAGAATGATTAAATAGAGAAATATAAAACTTATGCATGAAAATTGGATATAGCCGTATGAAATGAATGAAAATGGAAATTTTGTATTTTGGATTCTTAGCTTGAGTTGATGGATGATATGTGTTCTATGAATTTTTCTAAGCATGCTAGAGTGATTAAATGATGAAAATAAACTATATATGTGAATTTTGGAAATAAATTGATGGTAATGATAAATTGGGATTTTTGCTTATTGTGATCTCTTTGGTTAAATTGATGGTATATATGAGCTTTGTGAATTTTTCTAAGTATGATTGAATGAAGAAATGGAAGAAATAAGTGATAAAAATGAAAAAGTGATGTTGGAGAAGATGATGAATAGTGAAAATGGATTTTCGAGATATAAGTCATATAATTAAATTGGAGGTATAAATATTCAATTAAAGTTATAAGAAACATGAATATATAGTTGAAATAAAAGAAATAAATCATATGCTTAAAATTTAATTAAAACCGAAATAATAGTATAAAAATAGGAATCTTTATTTTCATGTTTTAAATAACAAATTGGTGATATAGAAATGAAATTAACGAAGAATTAAGTATAAAAATACCATCAATTGAAAGAAATAGACTCATATGTTCAATAAATAAAAATTTGGAAATAAGTAAATAAAAGAAATTGAGTTTTTAAATTATAATGATGTTATGGATGAATTGATAGTTCAAATATCAAATCTAAGAAGAGTTATGCATGAAAATACCATTAATTGAAAGAAATAAGTTTATATGCCCATGAAATTGAAAATTTCAAAGTATATGTGTAACAAAAATTGGGGATTTGAACTCTTGAGATAATATTGATGATTTGATGCTTTGAAAGTGAAATTGAAAATTATTCAAGTATATTACAAGAAGGAAATTGAAGAAATAAATTCATATGTATTAAGAAGGAGAAAATTCGAACCTACATAATATAAGAAAATTTTAAATTTTGACTTCTTAAGTCCAAGTTGATAATATAGATGAGAAATAATGCAATTTAAATTTTTAGAAGTGAGATTAAGTGATTAATTGAAGAATATAAGCATCTAAGGGGAAAACCCCAAATAAGTTGAAGGGTTAATGGCTAAAAAGAGGAATTGTAGTATTTTAGAGCTTAATAAGATAAATTGAAATAAGAATGATGAAATTAGAATTATTTGGAGTATAATGAATCATTAAAATGCAAGAAATGAAGTTGTATAAAGAAAACCCCAAATTAAGTCAATGGAATAGTAAAATGAAGTATGACTTTTGATTTTGAGTTTATATAGATCAACTGATGTTATAAGTTATCAATTAGAGTAATTTTAAGCATAATAGGACTTGAAATTATTGAAAAAGAGCAAGTATAAGAGAATTGGATTAATGCAGAAAATTAAAAAAGGAATTGATGGGAATTGATGGGTAAAAGTTGTAATTGATATTATTAACATGAAATTGAGATTAAAAAAAACAAGTACATTAGCCACTTGAATCATTAAATTTGGATAACATATGAGAGAGTTATGAAAAAGTCAACAATTTCTTAATTTAAAGGTGACTTGTAAGAATTTTAGTATAAAAGAATAAAGTAAAGAAGTATAAGAGCTAAAATAAATAAATGAAGTGCAATAGAACTTGAATCGGGAAAAAACGAATCTTAAAGAAAGAAATACGAAGAATGCCGAAAATTTGAAGGAAATGAAAGGGTTTTTCTTGATTCTAAAGTTTAAAATCGAAGTTGAATGAAAAATCGTTCAATAAAAATTAATTTAAGTGAAATATGAGAATTATAAGAATTTATAAACAAGTTAAAGTATTTTCTAGAGAAACGTGCCAAAAGTAGCTCGAGAAATTTTATACGAGAAGTCGAAATTCAAAACGGAATTTAAATTTGAATTCCTTGAATTTTTCTAAGAAAAATGAAGTTAAGTTTGATGAAAGCCGAGAAATATAATTTTAATTTAAAGACGAACAGTGTTATATATATCTGCGATAATTAACTGTGAATATTTAATATGACTGTGAAATTATGTAGTTATGACTGAAGTGTGATTTGTGTGAACGAGAACAAATCTCGTAATTATTTGAAATTGCTTGAACTAAGAAAATCGAGAAACTCGAAATTAAGAGAATAATAAATTCTTAATATCTAATAATTGAATAAATGTTTGAATGCTCGATTATATTTATTAGTGGAAAATATTTATGCCGAAAAGTTTGTTGGTATAGTACTTGGGTAGAAAATAAGAACCGAACGTTCGAAAAATCGAACCCAAGAATTAGAAACCCGAGTTAAGTAGAAGTCCGATAAAGAGGCTAACTATACGTTGTTTCTTCAAAAATTAGAACTCATTCTTATAAACATTATTTTGAAGGTACGAGTGAAGACAAGAGGTAGAAGCAGCGACATAAAAGAGATAAATTGAATTACGCCACTTCCAGGTGGGCTTTCTGAACAAAAACTAAATGAGGAATGCGCTTATTATTTATTACGTGCGCTTTTTAATAAATTGATTGACTTGCCTGAGTTTTTGAATGTTTTGCCACATCCCCAAATCCCGAGGGACGGCAGAAGTCAGGGTGCGACTGGGATTGGATTAAAGAAGCGGGGAAGAAAGGGGATGAATGAATAAACATACATTAAATGACAGAACACTTCTATGAACCTGACTTCATTAGATAAAGAAAGAGTTGATCTCGAAGGATCACTCGACATAGTTCTCCAAAAGCAAACTAAGTTATAGTACAGAACTTAGACTACAGAGTTATATACAAGATAATACAAAAAGGTTTAGAGTTTGGCAGCGGAATAAACGTAGAATGTGACTCTGTTCTTCTTTCCTATCACTATCCTACTCAACCATCACCACTTCCGTCGCTCAACCTGCACATTTATAAAACATATGCAGGGCTAAGTACATAAAGCACTTAGTGGGCACTTTGCCGAAAACATATAATAAGTATTGATAAAATCAGGCATTCTTATCTCTGTAGCACATCGGGGTTTTCTTTTAAAATGCCCGTGTCTACTAAATCATTTTCTTTCTCATTTTCACAATTTAGCTTGGCCAAGCATTTTTCTGATAGATGTTACGTTCAATCTTGCCCAATAAGAATCACTGTGGCTGGTTACCCCTCAATAGAATACCACATACACCACAGGCTACTGTGTACACTAACTTTGGAAAGCAAGTCGGCTAACTCAAAGTCCGATCGTTTTAGTTAACAAGTCGCTTAACTAATAAATTCTGGATAACAGGTCGGCTAACTCAGAAGGGTACAAGAGAACTCACATAAAACATAAAACAGTTTATGCCTGATAATCACTTTTGATAAACACAGTTATCAAAGCTATAAATATCACTTTCGATTTGTGGAAAAACCCGCATTTTGTTTGATATATATAAAAGTCCACCTTAAAGATTACAGAACTTCTAATCGAGCTTCCGTTCTTCAATCTTCCATCCTATCCTTGTGCTGACTTCCTCCTTCATCGTACATAATCATACTTTGATAAGTCTTCGATACGATAAATGAAAATGGAAATCGAAAACGAAATCGAATTAGTCTTTTAAGCTTTTTAGGCATTTGTACGCTAAACTAGATTCTTTTAGTTAAACGGGAACGAGACTCGAATGCATCTCATTTAGAACTCATTTGGTTCCTTAATCGACACTTATGTCGGTAAAAATGAAAGTCGTAGCTTACAACGACTTAGAAGATCAAAAGGAATTAAGTTGAAAAGAATTCAACTTAAGAAACTAAGTTTTGGAAATTACTATTCAGATCAGTAAGTTCACCCAGAACAGGGGATTTTGAAATAGGGGACTAATCTTATACCAAAAGAAAGGTACGGGTGTATAGTTTACTCTCCAATTTACGGATCTCAATTCCGATAAACGAGCTAAAAGATATGACAGTTTCCATGAAAGGTCGCAATACTGTCCGCGGCTAACCCTAATGTTCTTTAACTCGATGTACGACTTCCTAAGCTCGACTTACGTTATTCCACCTTATTTTCTACGAAATTACTGACCCAAGGCAGTCAACATGTATCCTCATACGTGATGAGCTCCTTTTCATTTCTCGATCACAAACACGGCGATTAATTCTTCGTCTTTCAAACTACACAAGTACTATACCAAAACAATTTCTAATTTCTCGTTTCTACTTCTCGTTCACAATTATAACTTATCATTTCATAACTCGGATGAACATATCGTCAACTACAAACTTGTTCATTTAACAATAACGATCATTAATATCCAAATACTTCCCTTATTCGTCTTTTCTAACTATACTTAGGTTCGATTCTTCGCCTCTTGTGAAATTTCCGACGTTATTAGAATTCGTTCTAACTTTCCGATTATGATCATTTACTATCAAGATTATCAAAGGTTCAAAACACAATCCTAATTCATTATTCATGCTCGACTTATCGTCGATGGTTCGTCTCTTACCAAAAATCTTACGTTCTCCGTTTTCGTTCAAATTTTACAACAACGGTCATCATCTAACGAGCATCACTAATATGCAAACCATATTATCAAAACATTATCGAGCTTCAACTTAACGATGCGTTTTCGTCTCTTACGTTTTTCGTTTTATTTTTGGAAAAATCCCAATTAAATATATAATCATCCTCATACATCGTATATCTCATTTCTATTAATCAATCGAGCATATCATAACATTTACTATACTAAATCGACCAATCTTCATCTCTTATCCTTCAACTTTTATTTTTAGAAAAATCTAAATTAATTCCTATAGTCAATTAACAACATGTAGATCACTAATCTATCGATCAAACATCAAAGAAATCGAACTACGATCAAACCCCCAAAATTATAAAAATTTTCGGTAATAACCCTAAAGAAATGGGGAGTGATTTTCTTCATGATTCGATCCGTAGAACTCGATTCTAAACATCCTAGAACATGAATCGATTAAAGGACAACATGCTATCACATCTCCTACATTTCGCAAAAAAAGAAAATGATGGAAAAGGAATTGTGTCCGGTTCATATTGGAGACGAAGTTCTCACCTTGCGGAATACGAACTCGGAAATGGAATTGATCAATAGATGGAAGACTAGTGTTCTTGAGAAGAGCTTGGATGAAGAGTTTTAATGGAGGAATTTGAGAGAGAATGAGGGAGAGAGAGAGAGAGAGAGAGAGAGAGAGAGAAAAAAAAATTGGTTATGAGGGAGAGAGGGAGAGAGAAGGTGATGACAAGGTGATTTTCTATAGCATAAAGTAGAAAATATCTCACTTAGGGTGGTGACTCGCTTAAGGGCCTTTTGTTTGCGAAATTTTGACGGAAATATCTCGTTTTCGGACTTTAAATGACGTTACAAAAGTCGAGAAAAGATTTCTTAGTTGGTTACGAATTCGACGAAATCTAATTCGTCCGTTAGATTGGAAATAATTTACGTACTCGGGAAACCTAATTCGTTTTTCAAAATCCGAGAAAAAGTCAGGATTCGACAGTCTAAATTTCGTCCAGAAAATCATAAAAACTAACTTTCTCCGGTGAACTCGTATCGAAGAAAAAGTGAATGTAAAGTTCGACGGTTTTTCAATCTGAGTTCTAGAACTAAAAAGTTTTCATACGCGAAAACCCTAATACAGTAGTCATCTGACTGACTTCCGTAATTTATTTTCGGAAACGAATTTCACCGTTAGTCTTAGAATTTAATTTCATGATCTTAGGCGTGCAAAGCCATAATTATTATTAACTTTAAATTTTTAAGGCAGTAGAAATTATCCGGGGTATTACATATTTTTGGTATGCAATCATTTACTTGATATTAAGTGAATGAGTCTTGTGGACGCACAGGATAAGGTCCTTGATGCTTCTTCGACTTTTGGGTCTTTTTGGCCCCATTTTTCTTTTCTTTTGTGTTTGTATGAGTCGTATAGGGGAGAAAACAGATATTTTGGAGGTGGAAGCTCGGAAATGAGCATATGGACGAAATATGAGCGAAATGGGCATTACTGAGACAAATCAGCCCAAGTTGCATCTGAGCAGCGATGATTTCCAAAGTGTACCACCTGGTGCAAGGCTAACCGAAGGATGCAGTCAATATGACCATGCTGGACAGCAGCAGTCAGCAGCAAGAGCCAAATATGGAAAGACGCGTGAAGGAGATATTAAGGAGATTCTGGCGAGTCCTAACAATGGAAGGATCTGGAAAAACGTGGAGTCAACTTAATCAATCAATAATTGATGGCCAATCACCAATCAGATCAATCAAGGTTCAAGCTAAATATGGAAGGTGATCACTCATGTTAGTAAGGCCATGACAGACTGTCCCAATCAGCACATATGGGCTATTTATGGAAAAACGTGTGAAGGGCCAAGGATGGAAGGTTTCAGCGAATCTAGGATATCAACAGCAAGAGAAAGATAAAGTCAACTCAATCAATTAAGCCAATCATCCCCAACAATCAAATCAATCACGATCATCTATTTATGGAAAGTCAGTCACAGGGATACTGTCAGACAGATGGGTTAGGGTTAGACTGACGTCTGTCAACTATATAAAGCCAGCAAGTGTGGCTGACAAAGGTGGCGACTCCCCATCGTGTTCTACTTCATTTTCAGTCCCAAGATACACTTTAGTTCAGTATTTTCTTTTACATTTTCGTACCAAACAATTTACTTGCTTTTATTTCAATTCTGTTGTGAAGAACAAGCTCAAGGCGGTTTGCCTTTGGTATTTATTCAAGTATTTCGTATTTTCTACTATTCATGTGTTCATTTTATTTTGTGTTTATGTATTTAATTATGTGTGAGTAATTCCCCTGGTGAGATTTGGGTGGGGAAAATGATTAAGTGTTGATATGTGAAATGTTCGCGAGGCATTTGTGCCATCGGTTGGATCCAGTGGTTCCAGAGAGATCTGAGCAGAATCCATGGGCAGTTCTGATCCAGCGGGTGATCTCCGCTCGGTTAGAGCTGTACCATGACAAGCAAAGGCCAGGGCATGACAGACGGCAACGTTCAGTATGCCTATGACCTAGTAGCTGAGCAGCGCCTTCAATGGTGTTGTAGATCTGGATGGTGAGGAAAGGGCAAGGGGATACTGCATCCTTCCTCAGTCTTGGGCTTCTCTAACAATCACCCATCAGCTGTGACGAGGCATTAAGCCATGGTTATCGATCAAAGGACTCATCTCGTGTATCGTAGGCATACCAATGACCGGTTGGACGTGGTCCCGGAAATGAGTATCCCGCAAGTTATGTCTACTCTGTAGGTGCGGACATGGAAAGTTTGGAAGAGAAGGTTGGTGAGGGTCATACTTGGAGAGATCGGGTATGACTACTATCTAAAGAGGAGTGAAGCACGGCCTTGTGACCGGGGTGAAGCGTGACCTTCGGACCAGGACGACAACAAGGGACTCAACCATCCCAAGTGTGGAGTATGAACTCTTGAAACGCCCCAATGTCTTTGGGCCACGCCTTGAGTTTGTATGAAGCATGGACGGATCTTCAGTATGCCCATGACCGAATAAACATATCAACAATGATCATGACCTACCCCAAATCTTACCCCCTTTTTTATATTTGATTTCCGTTTAGTTTATTGTGCAGATATATAGGTTGAGACCGTGACAACTCAATTTGTGCACCGAAGAGTAAAGTAGTTCCTCACTCTCCGTGGGATTGACCCTAGCTTGCCACTAAGACTAGCCAGTCCGATAGTGGGCTCAGGAGCGTGTATTGTCCGTCTGGGGCATACACAGGTATTTTGATCGTACCACACGACGGGTGCGTGTCAGTCCTGCAAAAGACGGGACAAAGCATGCATTATGTTAGGTGACTATAAGCCTTGTTATAGCTTAGTCGGTCAATAATTAACTGTGAGCCTTGCTCCGGTTGGGTCGGTTATGTAAAAGTTGTGAGCTCTGCTTTGATTGGATCAGTCATGGTGCTCGAGGAGGAGGCCTACTTCTCGACACCACAAAAGACAAGACGCGTAGATGGATTCATACCCGAATAAATGGCTAGCCGATTTCAGAAAATAAATGAAAATGTTTTCAAGCTGCCACAAGTCGTAAATTTTTTTAAATAATTATATATCTAACACTTGTGATGCAACAGTAAAGGCAAGTCCAATTATATAGCTCTATCGAGCAAGTTTTCAAATTATTTTTGGCATGTGCCCACTTAGTACGAAGTACTCAGCCCTGCATGTTATTTCTAAAATGTGCAGGTTAGCTCGGATGAGGAAGATGCGGTGTGCTTGGGCGGCTCGTTTGTTAATATGTTCCTATTTTGAAGTTTAAGCTTGAGGTTATGTGTTTTCATACATATAGCCTTGGGACTTAATGTTATTGTCTATAATTTGTTGCAACACCATTACTTTTGATATATCCTCGCCTTGCATGCTCGGTCCTTGATATGATGAGCCCATGTGCTCAAACAACATTTTAAATCCTTTCTGAATTCCTTCCAAAACTTGTTTGGATTAACTAAAGATTCCTCGTATTCCTTTCACCACCACTTGATAGTTGAAATCTTAAAATGAATGGCCCACTTTAGAATGCAACATTTATTAATAACCAAACCTCATCCCTTGATTGGCTTGTTATCTAAAATCTTAACAAATGTTCATTTTTTGGAAAATATTGATTGATAACTCACATTATTGCGAGCATGATTTGATTGTTGATGTTATTCCTTAAATATCGAGCATGCTTCTTGAGTTAAAGTTAGTTGTTCCACCTCACTGCCCCTTGTATTCTAGTCGTTTCAATTCACTAGAAGTCGGGTTGTGACACAAACGAACTGAGTTCTAGTCTATAAGAAATAGAGGGTTAGCACTATATATCAAAATTAACTCCAAACTTGGACAACGAGATAATGGTCATCAAGTGAAGTTAATAAATCAAGACCCTTTAAAAACCACAACTTATTATTTGAAAATAACAAGTTCGGGAGATTACATTATAACTAATCTCAGAAAGCAATATAAACAACAGTTGCAAAATGTTCTCTTTATGTCTTCATTCGATCTGTTCTTCTTGGACTTTCAATGCATACTTCCCATATATGTGTTTTCTGGTTTTCTAAAAACTCATGGGATCTCGGATTGTATCGATCTTCAATTTCACAGCCAATTTTTTTGCTTATTTGTCGACCAGTCTGATGGCAATTCTATTGGTTCCAGGAATTTTGAGAGGGGGGAAGGTTTTCTTCGTAGGGGCAATTGGAGGGAAGTGAACTGAGTTCTCCAGACCTGTCAAGAGGTGTGGGTATATTGCAAAGGTCGTGCAACAACCAAGCCTCATTGGCTGGTGTTGATCCATATGAGTAGTTATAGTAGAATTCATGGATGAATTCCTCTTTCAAGTCTTCCCAATGATCGTTCAGAGCTTCTGGAATCCACTTGTCATTATGCAGATACACTGCTTGATTACCCTGACACCTTCTGACTTGTTTTCTTTTCTCTAACAGTGCTTGCCAAGATCGTCTTCTTTCCTTAGCTAGGTGTAATCTTTGCTGGTATGTGATCTTCTTTGGTCCATCAGGAATACTGGCTTCCAGATTCTTTTGCATCTTCTCCTTGAAATTTTGAATTCTGGCAATCTGGATTCGTCAAATTCTTTGAGCCACATCTTGTCCTCCACTTGCTTCTTTGAAGCTTTGGCAATTTTAGCCAAAAGAATGATATCATCTAAGATAGAAGGTACATTTTGTTCAGCCTCTTTGTCTAGTTCTTCAATATCAGCAACAAGTTCTTGAGTAAAGAGAGCAGCTTCTACAGCATCAAGTTGTTCTTCACCAAATTTTGCAGCATCAACTTCAGCCTCCTTTTCTGGTTCTTTTTCAACTTGTGTCTGTGTCAGTTAATCAGCTTTCCGAACTTCAGTGGTGGCTGATTCCGAGATATCCTTTTCTGGTTCTATAAAATCTTTCTCTGGGTGTGACAGTTTCTCATCTTCCCCCTTTTTGGCATCATTAAAAAGAGAGGCAATTGTGGCCTTCAGGTCTGAGAGTTCAGAAACCAGTTGTGAGTGAGCTGAGGAGATTTTTTGGATGTGATGACTCGCGTTATGTTAGAAGAGAGGAATTATGGGCCTTGAGTTCCTATAACTCATTCTTCAGTTCAGCTATTTGTTTAGTAATGAGCTGTATTTTGGATTCGTGGTCTTCGACTGATTCTCTAAGGGCTTGGATAATGTCTGTCATTCCATGAAAATCTTTCTTGGTCAAAAACCTATCACTGATGGAGTCGAACTCAATTTTGAAGAAAGCCCTTTGAGTCGTTTGTTTCTCATCTATCTCAACAACCAGGTTGTTATATGTCTTCTCCAAATCCGCAGACGTCTTCTCTATATGTGTTTTGAGTTGAGTACTGACCTGGTCGACCAAATCAGTTGTCGTTTTGAGAGACTCAAACTTCTCTTTGACCTCTTGGTGAACTCGGTTTGAGGAGGATCCAAATTCTTCGTTTAGTGCGACATACTGCATACTCAATTGCTTTACAGACTCTTTGATTTGAGAAAACTCCTCAGTTGGATCAAGAATTGATGCAGAACAATTTACAATGTCCTCAGAGGACCCAATCACCAGAGCTCGGCTGAGAGAGTCTTCTTCTAGAACTTTGGTCTGAGAAGTCTGATGGTCAACTATTTTGAGTGAATTGGTGGCAATTCTCTCAGTGGGTTGATTTAGTGGAGGTGTCCATCCACACATTGCAATCTTGTGTTAGTGATGCTCTGCATGCACGGGATCGACGTCTTCACACTGTGGGACTGTTTTTCTTAGGATAGCGCGATGCTCAATAAATGCTTTGATGAGATTGTCCTGATTCTGAATTAGTTCTAGCTTGGTATCGAACTTGAAAGCATCCTTCAGTAATCCTTCGGTAATTTGAAGCTTTGTAATATCACAAATTTTCAGGAAGTCACCCAGAATATAGTAGTAACCTAGACTTACCGACACATATATGAAAAGCTCGACCAAAAGATCTAGAGAATTGAGATGATGTCTCAGTTCTGGATACAATGTCAAAGCTTTCTTGTAGGCCTTTAAATAGACTCTTTCAAAGCTTTTGAATACAGCCTGGAACTTAATCTGTTCATCAGTGAGTGATGGACCTCTTGCTTCATGATTGTTCAACAACAGTGAGTCTGGTCCTTCAGTGTGCTCTGCATCCTGGAGGTGCATCACCAAATCTTCTTCTATCTGGGTAGAAGGTTCTTTCTCCGGCACTAGATCAGTTACTGGATTTGCTGCTTCAGAGGGTGTTGGTTCTGGATCCTTCTAAACCTCCAAGTTGCCCCAAGATGTCTTCAGTGATTGGAGATCTGTGTTCACCTTCGTCGGTTCAAAGGGTGTTGGTTCTGGATCCTTCTAAACCTCCAAGTTGCCCCAAGATGTCTTCAGTGATTGGAGATCTGTGTTCACCTTCGTCGGTTGGAGGAATTTCTTCATTCCTTGGAGGAGACTGAGTTGAGATGGGTTAGTCTTCTAGAGACACAAGGTGGGACTCATGAGCTTTATCAGTGAACTCCACTTGCTTATCTTCATCTCTGGACTGAGGTGATATCAGGTGAGGCGAAGTGAGATAGACTCTTCTTTGAAGAGAGAGCTGGGCTCAACCTCTTAGTCTTTCTTTTCTTCTTCCAAGGGAGGAGATTGAGTCATTTCAGAGTTAGAATCACTCTGAGAAACAACTTCTCCTTTTCTTCTAGTGAGTTAATCCTTCTTGGACTTAGTACCTCGACCCTTTTTTTTATTGGGAGGCACCTTGATAAGTCATGGTGAGAACTGTGTTGATCCTATCTTCCATGCACAACAATCTCTCTTTATCGGTCATCTGTTCCTTGTCAGTTTGATTCCCGTCTACCTTCAATTTTTGATCCTCAATTACAAACAGAATGATCGAGCTCACTTTAGTTCCATATAGCAGCTTTCCATTGCACACGTATGGAGTCTTGTTATGATCAATCTTGGCTGCCTCAGCGAAGAGAAGGCTTGTTATGGTAGACATCCAGTCTATTTCACGTCGATTGTAGATGGCCATTATTGGTCTCATTTTTGGTTTGCTTACATCAACCTTGGAACCACACAGCAGATGATATCATAGCCCGAATTCTAGTGTATAAGAATGACTAAAATCCATTGGACAGTGAAAGTGAAACAACGGAAAATAAACGAAGGAACATACTCGGATACAAAGGATTATTTATTGAAAGCAAAAACAATTGATTAACTTGCTTTCAATTACCAATCTCAAAAGCTCAATTGAATAAAGTTGTTATGTAAGAGTCGAGAGGAAATCTAATGAGGTGTCGAGCATGAATCTTATCAAATAAATATCAGAGTTGGAAAGATTTAATTCACGAATAAATATCGGTATTGCAGCGGAATGTTACATCAAATCCCAAAGTTATATGCATGAAGACATATAACCCAAGCTTAAACAAATCTTGACAGCAAAACAACGAACGATGTCCGAGCGAACCTGCATGTTTTAGAAATAACATGCAGGGCTGAGTACTTCGTACTCAGTGAATACATGCCAAAATAAATTGAAAGCTTGCTCAATAGAGCTATATAATTGAACTTGTCTTTCTTGCTGCATCACAAGTGTTAGGGTTGTAAAACAGTTAACTTGTGCATGCAATAAAATCATTTCACTTTTGAAAATGCTTGCGCAAGCAGTAATATATATCAGGTATGAATCAATCTACCACATAATCTCTTGTGTCGAGAAGTAGCCCTCCTTCTCAAACACTGTGACTGGCCTAACCGAAGCAAGGCTCACAGTCACTTCAAACAATTAACAAAATGTGTGTTCTTGTCTCACACAGGATAATAATAACTCAAGTAGATGATTAAACATACCAAAAATTCAGATACAATGGCAAGTCAATTAATTTAAAAACTCACATAATATGATAATAGTAATCACATTCTTCGATTTGTTTCGGTTAGAAAGCCCACCTAACATCCAGTGGTTTTGCTCGGAATACCTCGTTTCGTCTCGCTTCTTACTTCTGGACTTCACTCGCTTCTTACTATCGAACTTCACTCATTCCTTCAAGGTTAACATTCTTATAAGGACGAGTTCTATTTCTCGAAAATGAAAAACGAGTTCTAACGCTCGGCTGAAGGACTTCTACATGACTCAGGTTTCTTAACTTATCTCGACTTATCTAACTCGAACTTTTTCAGTTTCTCAGCTCTACCCAAGTACTAAACCAACAAACTCTGAGACTCAAGTACTTGACTGAAAAATATCTAACTATTTTATTAATAAAATAATCCACATAAGATCGAAAAATCACTATTCACATCACATGTCTCGTTTTTCTTGATTTCTCGAGTTAAACGAACTCGGAAAATTACAAAATTAATTCTCGGGTTCTAACATCGTAAATCATTCACAAACAAACTTTCAGATCGAGAATCGAACATTCACAAACAGATAAACGATCGACTTCGATAAATAGATGGAAAAAGAAAAATTTTCCAAATATATAATAAAATATTCTAGAAAATTCTAGAAAATTATATTAATTATTTAATCATAATTATAAACTCGGTTAGTTATTCAAGACTCGGTTATTGATTTATGCTGACTCGACTCTGCTCGGTTTTAACTTTTAGAAATTAAAAGTTATTAATTTAAATGAAATCAGTCTCATTTTTCTTATAATAATTTAAAGGTTTTAATTATAAAATCGGAAATAAAATCCAAAACTTTTATTAAAATTTTACGGAATAAAGTTTTCGTTTTTCTCGTAAAACATGTCATTACTCGGAAAATTCATCAAACTAGATAAAAAGATTCTAATTATTTATTAACTCGATTAATCTCACTTATTTCGATTTTAACTTTACTAATTTGCTCGATTATCATTTTTAACTCGATTTTCATCAACAAATCTCATTGCTCGATAACTTCTTCGTACTAACTCGGATTCAAGAATTTTGAAAAGTAACTCTAGTTATTTTAACTTCATCTTTATCATCAAGTCATCATATAAATCAAAACTAACATGCAACATTAAGAATCATCAACTTCAATCTCCATTTTGGTTCGAATTTTTCAAGAAAATTACTCAAAATTTTATTCTTCTTGTTTTTCTTATTCCCTCATCTTCAAAATCATCGAATCACACATAAAGAATCACACATATCGGTATTTATATAAAAAAATAAATAACAAATAATTTCTTTCTTCCATTTCTTCATTTCTTATTAACTTTTATCTCATTTTCCATCATCAAATCTAACTAAGAACGTCAACCAACAAATCCTTAAATTTTCACCAAAATTTTCGGTACTCACACACATATATATATATCATCATTTTTCTCATTCAATCACATACATCAAAACTCTTAAATCATATTCTAAAACACAAATCTGTCATAAGAATCATGCTTGAATCATCAACATGAAAAATCCCTATTTTGACTCACAATTTTCAGTACATACATATATGTATTCATCTCAATTTTTCTCATTCAATTTTCATATACATAAACACACAACAATCAAGATGGAAACTATGATCAAATATCATCAAGATCATCAACACCAAAAACATGCTATAATTTTTGGTATAGAGGGGAAAAGATGATCAAGGATTTTGGCTCCTATTTTTGTGTATCAAAGACTCTCAAGAACTCAAAAATCAATACTATAACAAGAGGCTTCGATTTCCTTCATGGGAGGATCATTTTGATCGAACCAAAAGAGGATAGAAAGGAGGGATTTCCTTGAACTCTAACCACTAGAATCAACAAGAATCAAGAGACTTACGTAGATTTGAAAGCTTGATCGATCAAAAGGCTTCAATCCTCGCAACTCTAAGCTTTAAACAAGCCAAAAATCGGGCTCCTTCTTTGGGCACAAGGCTGCTGATTTTCAACAAGAAAAGAAATGGATGAATCCTAGTCTTAAATTGATCATCACGATGAGAGGATCTCAAATACCTTATTAGATTAGTTGATGGATGATCGGGGACTAAGTTCTTGAAATTTTTAGAGCTTGAAGGTTGTTCTTCAATGGTGAATTAGTGTGTGTGTGTGTGTGTGTGTGTATGTATCCGAGAGAGATGAGAGGGAGAGAGAGAGGTTGGTGGGTGAAAGAGTGTAGAGAGAAAATTGGAGAGAGATGATTAAGAGAGAGAGTGTGTTGCGTGAGAGAGTGAGTTGAGAGTGAGAGTAGGATATATTTAATTAAGTTTTAATTGCACTAGGTGGTCAAAAATGCGATATAATTTTCTCCGGAAGAAAAAGTTATCCGGTACAATTAAACCCTACTTTTTCATTAAACTCTCAAACGATTTATAACTCATCACAACTCTTTCTCGACATCAGAATTCTCTCTACTTCGTCTCTAACTTCACCAAATAAATCAAGGAATCCAGAAATTCAGTTTTCAGAATAAAATTTCGAGTAACGAAGAAAAAGTCGAAATTCACTTTTCATATTAGGATTTTCTGAACCTTCAACTGAATTTTCTCTCAGACGATTTTAGACGACTCTCAAACATATCTCAAAGCTTCTAGAATCATTTTTAGACTCAAAAGACACTAATTAGATGACATTCGGAAAAATTCGTCGAAAAATGAAAACTCTGGAAAAGTTACTATTCATCCAAAACGAAACTTCTCAGAAATTTTCAAAATTCGAACTCAAACTCAAACTCACATAATCGTGCTTAATCAATTCATCACACATTCAATTCGGATAACCGAAACAATAAAATTTACGTAAAGACACTCAAGGGCATTTTGGTAATTTCGTAAGAATTTTCTTTTCTTGGAAATTTTTATCACACAAGGGCACACAATTAAGCACATAAACTCAATTAAGACGAACTTAAAGACTTATGAAAGATCGGGGTATTACAGATGAATACAGTTAGCAACAATATCATACAACAGTCGTGGCTCAGGTTCCAATTTCGACCACATCATTCCTCCTTTGAATGGCTCCTTTCCAATCGTGATACTCTGGAAAATTTGGCTACTGCGTCTTCTGAACGAGATTATAAATTATATCCTCTACGAGGAAGTCGAAACACTTGCTCCATACAATGAGTGACATTGATTGATAATTTCTTCTTTCTGAAACAACCATCCAGTCCAGAGCTAATTGGGAGATAAATGAAGGATGACAAATTTCCATCCTCATCCTTGCGCAGATTTACGAAGAATTCTACTACGCCAGAGGGTAGAAGGAACATGGGTTCAAGACATACCCAATTCTTCAGGCCAGCTGCATGAATGATGTTGACAAATTTCTCCAAAAAGTGTGATTGATGAGAGAGAGACACACCACAGGCTCAAAAACTATCCATGATCTCACATTCTCGAGTGGTGCTTCAATCACCATGGCAGTTTGGGCAAGATTCTTGGAAGGGCGAGAAGACATGGTTTGAAAAAGTTTGATTAATGGGAAAATTTGAATCAAACAGAAATCCAAGAATTTTTCACTGAAGAGAGGAGGAATTTGGAGCAAGAGAATTCTTTGCAATGGTTTCAATGAGTCGGATTCTGAAAACTGACTAGGGATTTCAAGAATTCCTTAAACACAAAGAGGATGTATCAGAACAATGGTGGATGATGATTCCCGCCTAATCTTGATTAACGGATAGGATGAAGTAACTTTTTGTATAACCACTGACGTGGAAACATGGGAGAGATAATGGGATTTGCGGTGAGGTGCACACACACGTGAGGAGTGTTGAATTGACACTGTTAGCCCACTCTCGGTCTTAAAAGTATAGCCTATTGATTAGAACTATCTTTGCATTAAATACAACTGCATGCAATTTTAATTTGTCATCATTACATTAGAAAATGTTTGAATTTAATTCAAAACTCATGCCTTAATTGTTAAGGGACGTAAGAGATCTCTAGATCTTCACAATTGGTTTAAAACCCAACTGGATCAGCATACACTCAACCAACTCGAGTTTGTCTATTCAGTTGAGGTTTGAACTTGATGTCTCCCATCGAACTGCATCCATGTTGACTATTAAGTCTCAGTTCCCCCTCAAGTTGAGATTATCCCTCAACTTGTGATCTCCATCTTCTTTTGCTCTTTGAGTTAGTATGAATTTTTCCAACAATGCAGAATCTTTTCTTCATGATATTCATACCAATCTTGCAGGATCTTTTCTTTAGTTGTTCACTCTGTTCCTGCAAAAATATAGAATGAACTTTTGGTATCCAACCTTAGTTGGATCTAGGGAGGTTAGCGAGAGGAGTTTCTTTAAAGACTCAAACTGTGTCATCAGTTCGAATTACCTTCCCTACATTATCCACATAGACAGCGACTGAGTTGGCATAGGTGCACGGGCTGTCCAATTCTTTGGTGGATATCCTTCTCTTTGAGAAGCTTGGTGTTGACCTGGCCGATATGATCGATTTCTTCTTGGTGAGGACTGTCTGGGAGGGAATCCAAACTGTCTAGATCCTTGAGCATATCTGTATTGTGGATAATTTGGACCAGGATATTGGTCTCCGAAGTTTCCATGTCCTTGATATGCTTGCTGGTAGTGATACGACACTGGGAACGTCTGATGCAAGAAGTGAAGATTATCCCAGGTTGGATGGCTTTGACGTTGATGCTGAGCTATGTGGTTGTGTGGCCTGCATCTGGGCTAATTCCGCCTTGACTGCAAAGGTCCATCTCGTATGTTCCCTCTCGCTTTGTGACGCCGGGATCTAGACTTCTTTAAGGATTTCTCAGCATCTCTTGATGTACTAATTTCATGCTCCTTAGGTTCTTCAAGTTGAACCTTCTTTCCTTTATTCTTCACAGGAGTCTCAACAGTCTGAGGAAAATCTGGAGTCTCTTGAACTGTGAGTTCAACTGAGTCTGGATGAACTTGAGGTGTCTCAGTCAGTGGTTGGCTTGCCTTGATAAACTGACCTGGTTTAGATCCAGTGTCCATCTCCGGGTTGTAGCTAAGACCTTCTATGCAGTTGGGAGGTCTCTGATTGGTTATCATGCTCTCTAGAGCGGCGCTCGAGGCATGAAGAGACACTATCTTCTCATGTGCATGTTTGATTTCAAACTGCAATTGAGAGATATACTCAGCATGTGTCCTCTTCATATTGGTCAAGTTGATGACCTGGCTATTTGTTAAGTGAGCAACTTCTTCATGAAGTCTTCAGTTTTCCTCCATAAGCTTTTCTATGTTATGATCCTTTGTGATCAGCTCGTTGCTCATATTGTCAAACTCTGCTTGGAGATCTTTGCACTGTTTAACTTGAGCAGTACATAATCTGCTCAGTTGTTCGACCTCATCCTAGGACGGTTGAATATCTTTGTCCAGTTCATCTGCACGAAGGTTAGCATTAGGGAAAATATGAGACAGATGGAAAGAAGAGTGTACCTCATCATTTGACTCTTCTAGCAGTGCCATTAGACACACATCCTTTCCACCGGAACTTGATAGAGAGTCCACTTATTCTCCTTCGATGTCGGTGTAGACATCGGTGTCTTCAACTTTGTCATCAATGATCATGGCCTTGGAATTTTCCTTAGCCTTTCCTTGGAGGTCACCTCGATTCTTTCTGAAGAGGTCAGGACAGTGAGCTTCATCGCCTTGAGATTTGGAGGGAGATTCTGAAGAGCTCCGCCTGCTCTTGTTGTTCCTCATGTATATGTCTAGCTTCGCATTCATGTCATCAAGCTACTTTGACATTTTCTCGATCTTCTTCTGTAGACCGGAGTCAATCTTTGGTTGATGAGTCAGCTGACCTGGATGGCCTGGCGAACTTGGATCGACCCGATTCAGCTCGAAGCGCCACTGGCTTGGTCGTTGAGCCTTGCTCCATTGAGTCAGCTTTCTAATGCTTGACCTGCTTCAGTCAGAAGATGTCATACTCATTCGCCTTGAGCATGGAAAATAACTTTTCAGTCTTAATCGAACTATGGTCGCTCCGATTTTGGTGGATAGCTCAGTAGACAGCCCAATCTTCACCGAGTGTAGAGAGAATTTTCAAGTTCATCTCTCATTGAGTGTACTTCCCCTTCCCTTTCCTTATACTCTCAATGTCCATGATGATCTCTGTGAATCTCAGCTCCATCTTGTCGATGGACTCGTTGACAAGCTGAGCGAAGTTCTCATACTTCTGACACGCCAGGGTGAACTTGTTCTCCTTGATCTCGTCAGAACTTTCACAGAGAAAAGCAAGAGCTTCCCACATCTCCTTGGCGATCTCGCAAGAGATGATCTTCGGGGGGTAGGCTTTTCCAATGGTAGATGAGATGATACATTTGGCAATATCATCCAGTTGAGAAATATCTCTTTCCTCCTTAGAATAATGCTCTAGATCCTTGATTTCGAGCTTGGTGGTCAAAGTCCTATCTCCTGGAGCAGTGGAGGGAACTGTGACTGACTGAGTCACTCGGATGGGTCCTTACGTAATAGTTTTCCACATCCGATGATGTCTGGCGGTCAGCGTCATCTTCAGTCTGAACTTCTATGTGGAGTAATCATCCACATTGAACTTTGGTAAGCTTCCAAGCAATGTCAGGTTCATCGTTCCTACACACGCACAAGAAGAAAACACGCAAGTATGCAACAAAATGCACTAAGAGGTTTTCAAAGATCTAGTCAGCTGACCACTGAAAAATATCGACTCACACCTCGTAAACCAGAGTCAGCAGTCTTTTGAACCATTGCTCTGATAACACTTGATGGTTCCGGTAATGAGTAACTGGTGTATTGGGGGGGTACACCAGTAGGGATTTTTAAAACAATCAAAAATCAAGTTAATGATCCTTCAAGAACTAAGCAGTTCAATTAACTCAACAACTGTAAAGGACAGTTGGAGGATTCACACAGTTGGGTGCACAACTGACTTCTTTAACTGAGGATCAGCTGTGTAACACCAACTGAGGTTTTATCAGAGTTGTTTGTTTGGGGAATTTGGTAGGTTAACTCGTTGCAAAATTGAAAATCTTTTTGAGGGAAGGTCAAGTTCCCTAAAACCATTTTGGTGTAAATTAAACGTTTGTATGCAAGTCAGTTGGTCAGAATACTGAAAGTAAATGACATTGTATTTTAACGTAGTTCAGAGATCGACCTTCTACGTCCACGACTTTCTTTTTGGAAAATTAATCCACTAAATAAGCTTAGGTGTGCTTATCAAACGTCTCACTTGGTTTGTGGATACCAAGCAACCTAACCAGTTCGATTACGAGTTCAAACCAAATCTTACAACACATTTGCGGGCAAGTGCGCAGCCTACAGTTCTTTTCTGGGCAAGAACAATGCCTACAACACTTTTATGGGCAAGTGTAAAGCTTATCCTCAGATTACGGGTTCTAAGGGACCTAGCTCTTTGATTACGGGTTCAAAGAAACCTAAGGATGGGTTGGGGGTTTTTCCAACTAAGCTGCCTTCTACACTGAGCACAGTGGAGGCAACAATCTAAGGCTTAGAGACTCGATCTATTGCAGAGAATCTTCTTAGAGAAGCAAGAACTATCTATTCTAGACTCAATCAAGAAAAGGCTTTTTCAAGAGGCTAGACTACGGAACTAGAGAAGGGATGGACACTCTACTTCTACAGTTCCTTTCTCTGGTTCTTGCTTGAGCCAGAGAGATGTGCTCTGAATCTGCTTGATAACTTTTTTATGTGTGTGTGCTCTCTCTCATTTTCACAAATGGGGAGACAGAGGTAAACTAGCCGTTGGAAGTAGTCGTTTGACCTCTGCCAAAAGCATGGCATTCCACCTGCTTTTCTGCAACATTTCCTAAAATGGTAACTTCAACCCTTGCTTTATGCAAGTCCTCTTGGTTGGTCCATTTATGAAAAGTTTCCAGCATGTCTTCCTGCTGGTGAGTAGATTTGAATTTCAAATTCTAACTCCACTTGTTTTTCCGTCTTCAAGGTCTTCTCTTCTTGATTTTGTGATGTCTGTCTTTAACACACGATCTCGACATGCCCGAACTTCACGGACACTCAACTATGGAGTCAACTTGTGTAGAGTTGAACTTGGCCAAAACTCTTCCTGGGTTGGACTAGTGATCTTCGCCTTCTTAGTCTAACTGATGTCTTCTTCTTGAAACCTGTAAAGATAAAATTTCTACGCTCAAACAGTGAGCTCTATCTAAGTTTAGACTGATGACTTTGTCTACTTGGTTGGGATCAGTTGGGTTTTGGTATAAATCAAAACCTTTACTAATTTTTCCAACACTCGTTATCATCGTCCTCCCTCTGTTGTGGTCAACGACTCAGGATGATTGAAAGTTAGCCTCATTAATATTCTTTTGGTTACAATACAAAAGAAACTAATGATCCTCTATTTTTTGCACCACCAATAATTTTATATTTATTATTTTTTTTAATTTGGTCAAATTATTATTTGACCTAATTATATTGTTCTGAATATTTTCTTAAATTGATCAATATCTATATAGACATAAGATTCCATTTAATAGAAGGGACGAGAAAATTCAGCAAACATAAGGGACGAGATTATTCCTCTTGCTTCATCAGATCTCACCACCAAATTAATATTTCTTTTTAGGAACTAATAATTTTAAAAATAACTGAATAGTTCCTTTTAGAATTCAACAAACATAAGGGATGGGAACTATCCCTTTTGCTTAATCGAATTCCATAAGGGACGAGACATATTTATAAGGGTTTTTGAGACTATTCAGAATTGCAGCGGTTGATTACAAAATGAACTAATAATTTTAAAAAAAATCACCTATAAATAAAAACCCAAAAAAGATATTGTAACAACCAAACATATTATGTTTAATAGTTTTAATAATATTAATAATTAATTACCGTCGATTTTCGACTAGTTGTACACTAGTTTAAGACAAAAAGTAAGCGACATATTCTTATAGAAACACGTGTATATATACTTATTTCTTTTCTTTACAAAATATTTTTACTTCCTAGAAGTGGGAAAATATAGTAATTATATCCTAAATTGGTCATGTTTGGGTTTGAGGAGGACATTTGATCTCTTTTAGTTGGTAAAAAGAAAAATTAAGGGATGAACTTTTCTCACTTTGGTTGAAAAAATGAATTAGGAAGAAATGATGCTAATTTACCTATAAAGTACTCCATATTTTTTTCCTAATTTCATTGCAAAATGTAATTTTACATTATGAACTTTAGTATTTTTGTATCATATATACTAGTTATTATACTAGTTAGCATTCTCTTTGTCCTAGCCATCTTGGAGCTCTTTTCATATTTGGACGTTCTATCCATCTTGACACATTTTTTATAAAGATTTTATAATTAACTTTTTAATATACACACGTTCTATCTTTTTACCTTTTTCTTAATGTATGTTTTGAACAGTTTATACTCAAGATAGGCAGGACGGAAAGAGCATATATTTATCCGATAACTTTTAAACTTCATTGAAGTATAAGTTCTTACTTTATTTCACCACACTATTATATCATATTAGTTCATTTTTAGCCTCATTAAATATAAAACTATAAAAAATACTGGTCGTGAGAGACCTACCTATTTTTCCGTTCAGAAAAATGTTATTCATCGTTAATTTAATAGAAGAAGTGAAACAATGGTTCACGATATGTTGACGAACTTAGGATTGATGAGGAGTTGGCTAAATGTCTAAAACTACGGTAGTTAAAGTCGATCTCCAAAATCAGGCAGTTGGCAATTTAGCATTTAACACGTTGGAAAAATCTTCTCCAGTAGAGTGGTGAATCATGAAACCCTATGGACCAAGTCACTAGTGATTTTTATAAGACCGAAGGAAGATTGATGTTGAAATTAAATAGACGGTTCCGCTCCACTATCCAGCATAAGCATAATTCGAATTTCCTACTCTCAATTTGTGTTTCATTTTCTATTTCTTTGATACTCACCAACTAGAAATGACATTACTCTTCCCAATCTCTCTTATTTAAGACAAAAGGTAGCGACATATTCTTATAGAAACACGTGTATATATATAATTATTTATTTTGTTTTTACAAATATTTTTATTTCTTAGGAGTGGGAAAATATAGTAATGATATCCTAAATCAATAGTAGTGTTTGGGTTTGGGGAGAACATTTGATCAGTTTTAGTTGGTAAAAAGAAAATTTAAGGGATGAACTTTTCTCATTTTTGCTAAAACAGATTAGAAAGTAATTCATGATAATAACACCTATGAAGTATAATCTTTTCCTAACTTTATTGCAAAATGTAAATTTACATTATGAACTTAGGTGGTGATTAGTATGATGGAATGGAGGGTGGAATGGAATGGTCATTCCTATTTCCAGTCCATTCTTTTGTTTGGTATGTTTTACGATCACGAATCATCATTCCATCTGAAATGATCACTCCATTCTCCAAGGGATTAGTTCATTCCTTACTCAAACCATGGTAGATCATTCCTAATGCTTGTATTTTTATATTTTGACTATTTTATTCTCATATATTTTACAATTTGTCAATTTTACCCTAAAAAATCAAGGAATTATTTCCATCAATTCTAACTTATATACACACTGCACACACACACACATATACACCATATACACACACTATACACACACACATCACGCACACACATATACACACACATAAATATGCATACACTACACACTCTCTCTCTCTCTCTCTCTCACACACACACACACACACACACACACACACACACACTACACATACATACACACACACACACACACACACACTGCACACACACACATATATATACTGTTGGGAAAATTAGTAAATGTTTTGATTTATGCCGAAACTCATTTGATCCCAATTGAGTAAATGAGTCATCTGATCTTTGCTAGAGCTTACTGTTTGAGCGTAAGGACTTTATCTTTACAGGTTCAAACTGAAGAAGTCATCCAGACTAAAGAAGGTAGTTCAAGTTCAAGATGGTCAGTCGGACCAGAACTCAACTGACTCCGGGACTAAACCATGCAGTTCATGCATGTCGAGCAGTTTTGTCGATGTCATACGTCCAAAAGTCAAAGAAAGAAGACTTGGAAAACAAAGGAATAAAAAGAGTTTGAATTTAAAATTCAAATCTACTTTAAGTACAAGACGGCCTGGAAATTTCCTTAAATGGACCGACCACAAAGACATGCCAAAAGCAAGGCTCGCAGGTGCCATTTCAGAAAAGTTTGCAAAAGAGTAGGTGAAGTGCCATACTTTTTGGCAGAGGTCAAACAACACTTTTCAACAACTTTATGACCTCTCTCTCTATAAATAGAGGTCTTCACCATTGCGAGAAGATGATTGAAATACCTCACGTGAGCAACCATTGAAAAAATTCAAGCAATCTCTCTCGCGAAGCAAGAACAAGTTTCAGTCGAAGAACAAGTAGCAGTAGAGTGTCCATACCTCCTCTTGTTCTTCTTTCTAGACTCTCAGAATCCCATTTCTTAATTGAGTCTAGAATCTTAGCTTCTTGCATAATATCTAAGTAGATTCTCTGTAATAGATTGAGACTCTAAGCCTCAGAAGGAAACCTTCACTTTTCTAAGAGTGTAAGGCTTCATAGTTGAAAAAACCCCAACCCCGCTTTCTAGGTCTTCTTTGAACCCGTAACCAAAGAATCTAGGTCCCTTAGAACCCGCAATACAAGATAAGCTTTACTCTTGCACGAAAAAGAGTTTTAAGGTTTTGTCCGAACCCGTAATCGAACTGGTTAGGCTGTTTGGTGCCCGCAAACCAAACTCAACATTTGATAAGTAAGCGTAAACTTATCTAGTAGATTACTACCCTAAAAGGTAGATGTGGACATAGGAGTTCATCTCTGAACCATGTAAAAATATTATGCCTTTTACTTTCAATATTTACATTTTAGTTTCCTAACCAACTGACCAAGCATAAAATTGTCTCTATTTCAGAGCAATGGTTCAAAAGACTGTTGACTTTGTTTCACTAGGTGTGAGGCGAGATTTTTCAATGGTCAACTAATAAATCTTTTGAAAACCTCCTTAGTGCATTCTGCTGCATATTTATTTGTTTCTCTCTTTTGTTATGCATGAATCATGAACCTGACACTACTTGGAAGTTTACTGGAGTTCACCGTGGATGACTACTCCACCTGAAAATTCAGACTGAAGATAGCGCTGACAGCCACACATCACCGGATTTGGGAGACCATCACAAATGGTCCCATCCGAGTGGCTCAGTCCGTCACAGCTTCCTCTACTACTCCAGAAGATGGAACACTAACTACGAAGATTGAGCTAAAGGATTCCCTAAAGGAGAGAGAGACATAGCTCAGCTAGATGACATCGCAAAGAGTGTCATCCCATCCACTATAGGGAATGCCTACTGTAAACATAAATATGTTGTATTTATTCAATAAACATAAAATTGTATACAAATATAATAATTTTAAATATATGCGGGTTCAATCTCTATTTGATCCTCTGATTCTTCTCTTCACTTTGACCCTCTAATGGTCTTCAAGCAACCCTTGAGATTTGTTGTAGAAGTATGCCTCCTATATCTCCTTGGACTTGATCTTCAGGCTTTATAACATTGATTTGGATGACTTTCACCTTGCTTTCGAAGTAAACGTTAAGCTTTGATCTTTGAGCTTGATGACGTTAACTTGAGCTTTGAAGTTGATGGCGTTGACTTGAGCTTTGGGGTTGATGGCGTTGATGTGGAGAACGTTCGCCTTGTTTCCAAAGTAACGTTGAGCATCGAGCTTTATAACATTGACTTGGAGGACTTCCGCCTTGTTTTCGGATCAAATGCCACTTGAGATATTTCCGCGGAATAACGCATTGCTTCCTACGAAGAACGTCTTGAACCACGCCGGTACACCTTGAATATTGAGAGAGAAATCTTGGAGAATTTCTCTCTTCAATTCTTGAGCTCTTGAATATGATTTATAGGTGTGATTTGAAGTTCCTAGAGACCCCTATTCATAGTTGTAGGAAGAGAGAAATTGAGTGGGCTTTGGACTCCACATGGGCTTGAGGGATGAGATGGCGCGATCTCATTGGCTCTTGAAGATTTATGCATATCCTTTACTTGTTGCCAAATAAATGGATATTTATCACCATATAAATACATATTTATCAATTAAATAACTTACTTTAATATGGATATGATAAGATTCCATAATAAAATAAGATATTAAAATTAATAAATATTTTCTTAAAATTTCGATCTCTACAAATGCCCCCTCGAGACTTGTTCGTGGACGATTTGTTGTGAAAATGAATGAGTCTCGATAAATTTGAATTTGGTAGATAGTTTATACTCATATCAAGGAGTTCTTTAACTTCAACTTGTGAATAATTTATACTCATAATCAAGAGTTCTTGAATTTGCTAGAAAGTTTAAACTCGTTTCAAGGAGTTCTTTTAATTTGAAAGAAAGTTTATACTTGTTTCAAGGAGTTTTTGAATATGTTAGAAAGTTTAAACTCGTTTCAAGGAGTCTTGAATTTGATAGAAAGTTTAAACTCATTTCAAGGAGTCTTGAATTTGGACTTGATTTTAGATAGTTTATGCTCGTATCAAGGAGCATCCATTTGATTTCAAACGTAGACCTTTTATACTCGTGTCAATGAGTCTTCACTTGATTTGAATTTGTAAACATTTTATACTCGTGTTAAGGAGTCTTTGACTTGGACGATTCTTCAAAGAATTTGATCATAGTTTTAAAGAGGGGTGCTGTACATAGTTTATACTCATGCGGGCCAGGAGTAACATGCAGTTTAGGCTCATGCGTCATGGAGCGTTGTAGACAGTTTATGCTCTTATCAAGGAACACTTGAAGTTATTTGATCGAAAAGTTTAGATGGTTTTTGCTCGCATCTAGGAGCTATGTAGATAGTTTAGGCTCTTATCAAGGAGCGTTGTAGACACTTTAAGCTCTTATCAAGGAGCACTTGAAGTTATTTGTTTGAAAAGTTTAGATGGTTTTTGCTCACATCTAGGAGTTATGTAGATAGTTTAGACTCTTATCAAGGAGCATTGACTCATGGATTCTACCAAGTATCAGAAGATTGATTTGTAGCATCTTCTTCGTCTTCACTTGTAGCTTCTCCATCACTTGAACTTTCTTTAGGATATTTACCCCCATGGGTTGCTTCTTGATTTTCTTCAAAGTTGTGATCATTTCAATTGAAAGATCTTCAACTCCATTTGCGATTATGCTCAACTCCATGTCATGAGCTCTTGTAGCCAATTCTTCGAAGGTCTTTGGCTGAATTCCTTTTAAGATGTATCGAAGACTCCAATGCATGCCTTGAGTGCACATCTCAATTGCAGAAGTTTCAGACAAGCGATCTTTGCAATTTAAGCTTAAGTCCCTCCAACGATTGATGTAGTCGATGACGAGTTCGTCTTTACATTGACTTGACTTTGTAAGCTCCACCATGCTCACCGTCCTTCGAGTGCTATAGAAGCGATTGGAGAATTCTTGCTCCAATTGCCCCCAACTATCAATTGAATTTGGCTGCAAGTCAGCATACCAATCAAAAACATTGTCCTTCAAAGAACGCACGAACTGCTTCACCATGTGATCTCCACAAGTTCCAGCATCGTTGCAAGTCTCCACGAAGTGAGCTATATGTTTCTTTGGATTTCCTTTACCATCAAATTGTTGAAACTTTGGTGGTTGATATCCAACTGGCATCTTCAAGCTTTCAATCCTTGAAGTATATGGCTTGCAATAAGTCCATGAGGATTTAGAGGTCCCTTCGAACTTGTCCTTGATTGTCTTCTTGATGAATGCTTTGAGTTGATTGGCATGCATCGATCCATCGGAAGAAACTTCAAGCTCCTTAGTCGGAGATTTGTCACCAGCTTTTGACTTCATAAAAAGCTCGGCTTCTTGATTGTCCTTTGCTTGTTGACTTCTTATATCCAATGTATTTGCCTATTCCAGCTTTGCGAGTCGAACTTCTCGTTCTTCTAAACGTTTGGCAAGTCCTTCAACAAGCTTTGTCAACTTTGTGATTTGGTCCTCAAGAGTTGTAGACATCTTCTTTTGATTTAGCGAAGAGAAAAGATGAGAGGTAGAGATTGTCCCACTAGGCGTGCCAAAATTTGTAAACACAAATATGTTGTATTTATTCAATAAACAAAAGATTGTATACAAATATAATAATTTTAAATATATGCGGGTTCAATCTCTATTTGATCCTCTGATTCTTCTCTTCACTTTGACCCTCGAACGGTCTTCAAGCAGCCCTTGAGATTTGTTGTAGAAGTATGCCTCCTATATCTCCTTGCACTTGATCTTCAGGCTTTATAACGTTGACGTGGATGACTTTCACCTTGCTTTCGAAGTAAACGTTGAGCTTTGATCTTTGAGCTTGATGACGTTAACTTGAGCTTTGAAGTTGATGGCGTTGACTTGAGCTTTGGGGTTGATGGCGTTGATGTGGAGGACGTTGGCCTTGTTTCCAAAGTAACGTTAAGCGTCGAGCTTTATAACGTTGACTTGGAGGAGTTCCGCCTTATTTTCGGATCAAACGCCACTTGAGATATTTCCGCCGAAAACGCGTTGCTTCCTACGAAGAATGTCTTGAACCTCGCCGGTACACCTTGAATATTGACAGAGAAATCTTGGAGAATTTCTCTCTTCAATTCTTAAGCTCTTGAATATGATTTATAAGTGTGATTTAAAGTTATAGTTGTAGGAAGAGAGAAATTGAGTGGGCTTTGGACTCCATCATGGGCTTGAGGGATGAGATGGCACGATCTCATTGGCTCTTGAAGATTTATGCATATCTTTTACTTGTTGCCAAAGAAATGGATATTTATCACCATATAAATACATATTTATCAATTAAATAACTTACTTAATATGGATATGATAAGATTCCATTATAAAATAAGATATTAAAATTAATAAAATATTTCCTTAAAATTTCGATCTCTACACCTACCTGCCAAAGATCATCTCCTGTAAGACTACCAAGGAGATGCAGGATGCCTTAGCATCTCTCTGTGAAGGATCTGATGAGATCAAGGAGAACAAGTTCACTCTGGCTTGCTAGAAGTACTAGAACTTCGCTCAGATCGTAAACGAGTCCATCGACAAAATGGAGCTGAGATTCACAGAGATAATCATGGATATTGAGAGTATCAGGAAAAGGAAATACTCTCAACGCGAGATGAACTTTCATGACTTGGAGAAGACTGAGCAGTCCCCAGAATCTTCCATCAGAACAGGAGTGATCTCAATTCGATGAAGACTGAGAAGTTGTTCTCCATGCTCAAGGCAAGTGAGTATGACATCCTGAGACTGAAGCAAGCCAAGCTTTAGAAGCCAGACCTATTGGAGCAAAGCTCAGCGACCAAGTTTGTGCCGCTTCGAGCTTACTTTGGCAGATCCAAATTTGCCATACCCTCATGGTGGGATCGACTGAGCAGAGCCAAACTTCATAAAAGGATCGATGAAATAACAAAGCAACTTAAAGATATAAACTCCAAGCTCAAGAGATAGAGAAGGAGAAACAAGAGTAGGCATAGCTCTACTGAAACCCCCTCAAAGACTCAAGGCGGATGATGCTTTGAGTGCGGGAAACCAGGAAACTTCAAATTACATTGTCCTAACCTCTTCATGAAGGATAGATGTCATAGCCCCAAATCCCGAGGGACGGCAAAGCCGGGGTGCGACTGGGATTGGATTAAAGAAGCGGGGATGAAAGGGGATGAAAGAATAAACATACATAAAAGACAGAATAATTTCTATGAACAAGACTTCATTAACAAAAGAAAGAGTTGATCTCCAAGGATCACTCGAACAAGATCTCAAAAGATTCTAAGTTATAAGTACAGAACTTAAACCAAAAGTGATATTCATATTTACATAAGTGAGTCTAGAGTTTGGCAGCGGAATTGTAAACTACATACTAAAGTCTTTCTTATCGACAACTCTTAACTCAACCCTCGCCGCTTCCGTCGCTTCAACCTGCACATTTAGAAAACATATGCAGGGTTAAGTACAAAAGTACTTAGTGGGCACGTTGCCGAAAACATAATCATAAGTATAGATAATCAGGCATTTCATTTCTGTAGTACATCGGGGTTTTCCATTAAATTCCCGTGTCTACTAAACATTTTCTTTCTCATTTTCATAACTTAGCTTGTACAAGCATTTTTCATAGATATTACGTTCAATCTTGACCATTCATAATTCACTGTGGCTGGTTACCCCTCAACAGGATACCACATACACCACAGGCTACAGTGTACACTAAACTTTGGAAAGTCCCTTTTGACTAACTCAAAGCCGATCGTTTAGTTATCCCCTTTTGGCTAACTCATAAGGTACAAGAGAACTCACATAAAACAAATAGTTCATGCCATGATTATCACTTTGAAAACACGATTATCAAAGCGATAAAGAAAGGGTTTTCAAGCATTGCTCATTTTGTTTCATATATAAAAGCCCACCTCGATAGAATACAGAACTAAGACACGTGCTTCCGTCTTCTGATCTTCCGTCCTATCTTTGGTGCTGACTTCCTCCTTCATTGTAAATAATCATACTTTGATAAGTCGTCGAGACGATAAATGAAAACGGAAATCGAAAACGATTTAGTCTTTTACGTTTTTAAGCTTTTAAGGCATTTGCACGCTAAACTAAACTCTTTTAATTAAACAAGAAACGAGATACGAAAACATCTCGTTTGACATTCATTCAGTTCTGTACTTGACACTTAGGTCAGTAGAAAGAAAGTAGTCGATAACTTGAAACGACTTAAAAGATCGAAAGGATTCAAGTTGAGAAGAATTCACCTTAAGAAACTAAGTTCTTGACATTACTGCACAGATCAGTAAGTTTGTACAGAACAGGGGATTTCGAAACAGGGAACGTGCCCTGTACCAAAAGAAAGCCTCGGATGTCTAGTTTATTCTCCAATTTACGGATCTCAATTCCGATAAACGAGCTAGGAGATATGGCAGTTTCCGTGAAGGGTTGCAAAATTGCCGAGTGAAACCCTAAAGCTCGATAAAATCGACGCACGGTTTTCTAGGTTCGTTTTATGTTATCGTACTTAAATTCTCACGAAATTTACACATCAAGGCAGTCAACATGCACTAACATACGTGAAGAACTCCTTTCCATTCCTCGTCTATAAGCACGACGATTAATTCTTCGTCTTTCAAACTACACAATTACTATACCAACCAACTTCACATTCTAATTCAAGCTTCTCATTTCAACTATAACTTATCATTTCATAACTCGGATGAACATGTTGTCAACTACAAACTTGATCACTTATCATTATCAATCATTAATATCCAATCACTTTCCTTATTCGTCTTTTCTATCGTTATTTAGATTCACTTATTCGTCTCTTATGTATAATCCAACGTTATTAGAGTCTGTTCTAACTTTCCGATTATGATCATCTACTAACGAGATTAACTTATAATCACATCATAGACCTATGTCATTATCTAATCTCGACTTATTGTCGATCGTTCGTCTCTTACTATAAATTTTACGTTCTCCGTTTTCGTTCAAATTTTACAACAACGATTATCATCTAACGAGCATCACTAAAATGCAAATCATATTATCATAACGTTAACGAGCTCTAACTTATCGACACGTCTTCGTCTCTTACGTTTTTCATTTTATTTTTAGAAAAATCCCAATTAAATATATAATCATCCTCATACATTGCATATCTCATTTCTATTAATCAATCGAGCATATCATAACATTACTATATCAAATCATGCATTCTTCGTCTCTTAGGTTTCAAATTTTATTTTTAGAAAAATCTAAATTAATTCATAGAGTCAATTAGCAACATGTAGAACACTAATCTATCGATCAAACATCAAAGAAAACGAGCTACGATCAAACTCCAAAAATCGGTCATGACCTAGAATGAAGGAGAGTGATTTTTCTTCATGATTCAATCCGTAGAATCTATTCCTAAGCGTACTAGAACATGAATCGATCAAGGATCAACCTCCTATTTCATCCCTTAAGTTTTCGAAAAAAAATAAAAAAGGGAAACAAGCTTTTGTTCGGTTCATATTGGAGACGAAGTTCTTACCTTGCGTAATATGAAATCGAATATGGAATTGATCGGTAGATGAAGATCTTAAGAGCTTGTGAAGAGCTTGGAGTTGGAGCTTTAATGGAGGATGAATGAAGAAAAATGAGAGAGATGGAGTGTGTGTTGGGTGGCGGCAATGAAGGGAAAGGAGAGAGAGATGGTGAGTCATTGATATATACATAAAGTGTGAAAAAAATCTAACAAAAGTATAGTGACTCGCTAAGGTGTGTTTGGTGAGGATTTGTTAGACGGAAATGTCTCGTTTCCGGCTCTCAAACGGCGATATAAAAGTCGAGAAATACTTTCTTAGATAGTTTCGAATTCGACGAAATCTAATTCGTCCGTTAGATTCGAAATAATTTACGTACTCGGAAAACCTAATTCGTTTTTCAAAATCCGAGGAAAAGTCGGGATTAGACAGTCTAAAAATTCGCCCGGAAAATCATAAAAACTAACTTTCTCCGGTAAACTCGTATCGAAGAAAAAGTTAATGTAAATTCTGATGGATTTTAATTCTGAGTTTTCGGACGAAAATTTTACCGGACGCGAAAACCCTAAATACAGTAGTCGTTCGTCCGAATTCTGGAAATTATTTTCTGAAACGGATTTCACCGTAAATCTTAGAATTTAATTTCATGATCTTAGGCGTGCAAAGCCATAATTATTATAAACTTTCATTTTTAAAGAGTGTAGAAAAAAAAATCGGGGTATTACATCCTACCCCCCTTACGAAAAATTTCGTCCCGAAATTTGCATACCTTCTTCAAAAAGATAAGGATATCTCTCCTTCATCTTTTCCTCGAGCTCCCACGTGGCTTCTTCTTGCCCGTGGTGATTCCATAATACTTTTACTACTGGTATCGACTTGGTTCTTAATTCTTCAACTTTTCTATCCAAAATCGATATCGGTTTTTCTTCATAACTTAGGTCAGATTCAAGAACAACGTCTTGCTGACTGATAACGTGCTTAGGGTCATAGACATACTTTCTTAATTGGGAAACGTGAAACACATTATGGACACTTCCTAGATTGGCAGTAAGGCCAATCTATAAGCAACAGGTCCTATCTTCTCAAGAATTTCGTAAGGTCCTATGAACCTTGGACTAAGTTTACCCTTAACACCAAATCTAATGATTCCTTTCGATGGTGAAATCTTAAGGAAAACCTTATCACCAACTTCGAAGCTAAGATTGGTTCGACGATCATCGGGGTAAGACTCCTGTCGGCTCTGGGCTTCTTTCATTCTATCTCGAATCTGCCGAACAATCTTGATCATTTCATTAATTGAGTCGGGTCCTAAGTTCTTCCTTTCACCCACTTCATCCCAATAAAGTGGTGACTTGCATTTTCTTCCATACAATGCCTCATAAGGCGTCATTCCTATCGTCGCTTGATAGCTGTTGTTATATGCGAATTCAACCAAGTGCAAGATATCTTCCCAATTTACGCTTCGATCCAATACCACTGTCCTTAGCATATCAACTAGAATCTGAATCGTCCTCTCGGATTGTCCGTCCGTCCGAGGGTGAAAAGCTGTACTGAAGTTAAGTTCAGTACCCAACTCTTTCTGCATGGTGATCCAAAATCTTGAAGTGAACTTGGCATCTCTGTCTGATATTATGGACTTCGGTACTCCGTGCAGGCGTACAATCTCACGGATGTACAACTGAGCTAACTTCTCTGACCCATAGGTAGTCTTAATCGATATAAAGTGAGCTGATTTCGTGAGTGTATCGATAACCACCTAAATGGCAGTGTTTCCTCTTCTTGACTTAGGCAAGCCTGTCACAAAATCCATAGCTATTCCTTCCCATTTCCATTCTGGAATATCTAATGGCTGCAACAATCCATACGGTCGTCTATGTAAGGCTTTCACTTGCTGACACGCCAAACATCTTTCTACAAACGAGGCAAAGTCTCGTTTCAATCCATTCCACCAGAAATTCTTTCTTAAGTCCTGATACATCTTCGTACTCCCTAGGTGTGCTGTATATGGCATATCATGAGCCTCACTCATGATATCATTCTTTAATTCTTCGTCACTGTCAGGAATACAAAGTCTGCCTTCAAATAATATCGCATTGTCTGGTGCTTCGAATATCCGTCTGGTTTATCTGTTCTTATCTTTAGGCGAAGCTTCTCCATCGACTCGTCCTTCCTCTGGGCACTTATAATTCTTTCTCGTAAATCAGGTGTAGCTACTAGTGCCGCTAGTTGACTTGTGATCGTTGCTGGTGTATCGAGCACTTCTATTTCCATCTTTTCAAATTCTCGTACTAGAGTCTCTTCCTCGACAAACAGACATCCTAACTTGGTTGGAGCCTTGCGACTCAATGCATCTACTACTACATTTGCCTTTCATGGATGGTAGTTGATTCCGCAGTCGTAATCTTTGACCAATTCGAGCCACCTCCTTTGTCTCATATTCAGTTCTTTCTGCTCGAATAAGTACTTCAGACTCTTGTGATCTGTGAAGATCTCAACTCTTACACCATAAAGATGGTGTCTCCAAATCTTTAATACATGCACAACGGCTGCGAGTTCTAAATCGTAGGTTGGATACTCAACTTCGTGAGGTCGAAGTTGTCGTGAGGCATAAGCTATCACCTTTCCGTCTTGCATTAGAACACAACCTAACCCGTTCTTTGAAGCATCTGTATACACCACATATTCCTTGTTTGCGTCTGGAAGAGCTAATACTGGTGCTGTAGTTAACTTTTCTTTGAGCGTTTGGAAACTCTTTTCACACTCGTCCGTCCATTTAAACTTATTCTCTTTTCGAAGTAGCTGTGTCATAGGTCTAGCAATCGTGGAGAATCCTTCGATGAATTTTCTGTAGTAGCCCGCTAAACCTAAGAAACTTCTGATCTCATTTGGATTCGTTGGTGACTTCCAGTTGCGCACTGCCTCTACCTTAGCAGGATCTACCTTGATTCCTTCAACTGAAACTATGTGTCCGAGAAACATTATTTCCTTCAACCAAAATTCGCACTTACTGAACTTGGCATAAAGTTTCTCAGTTCTAAGTGTTTCCAACACTATCCGCAGATGTTCTTCGTGTTCTTTCTCATTCTTAGAGTAAATGAGAATATCGTCGATGAAAACTAAGACGAATTTGTCTAAGTATGGGTGGAAAACTCTATTCATGAGGTCCATGAATACTGCAGGGGCGTTGGTCAAACCAAATGGCATAACCAAGAATTCGTAGTGGCCATATCTGGTTCAAAAAGCAGTCTTAGGTACGTCTTCGGGTTTAATCTTCAGCTGATGATACCCTGATCTTAAATCTATCTTTGAAAACACTCCTGCACCCTTGAGCTGATCAAAAAGATCCTCTATCCTTGGCAAAGGATATTTGTTCTTGAGGGTGATCTTGTTCAGCTCTCGATAATCTATACACATCCTCATTGAACCATCCTTCTTTCTGACAAACAACACTGGTGCTCCCTAAGGTGAGACACTTGGTCTGATGAAACCAAGGTCTAGCAATTCTTGCAATTGAATTTTGAGTTCTTCTAACTCCTTCGGTGCCATCCTATATGGGGCTTTAGATTTTGGGGCTAATCCTGGTTCTAGGTCAATCGAGAAATCTATATGACGGTCGGGTGGTAAACCAGGTAAAATTTATGGAAAGACGTCTTCGTATTCGTTGACAAATTTCACGTCGTGAATGGTCTTCTCGGCTCCTGGTTCTCCAACTAGGTACACAAGATAGGTTGTGCAACCCTGCTTTTTTATCAACTTCTTGGCTTGTAAGACGGATATTACCGGTACTCTCTTGCCCATTGCAATCTCATGGAATTCTGTTGGCTCTCTACCCGGGGGTTGAAAAGAGATCTTTCTCTCGTTGCAGAGAATTGTGGCATAATTCTATGACAACCAGTCCATCCCTAGGATTATGTCTACGTCCCACATTATCATAACGTTCAAATTGTTCGCTTTAACCTTAAGAGTTCCAATTTCTAGTTCTAGGTTAGAGCAGACATATGTGGAAGTAGTGATCTCTCCTGAAGGTGTAGCTACTCTCATAGCGTGTTCAGCTCTTACAGGTTTGATATCTAAGTTATCCGCACACGAACCAGCAATAAAAGAATGCGATGCGCCTGTATCAAACAGTATCTTAATAGGAATGTTGTGAAGTTTTCCCATACCTGCAAGGTTTCCTTTTCCCTTTCCCTTATTCTGCCCAGTCTGCCTATTCGCGCATGCCCTTGCATTCTGTTGTTGTTGCGCGTGTTGCTGAAACTGCTGCTGATTCATTTGTTGCTGTGGCTGCACTTGTATGGCCCTCAGAGGTACTGCTTGCAGTGGTTTAGGGCAATCCTTCTTCATATGCCCCTTCTGTCCGCAGTTAAAACAGTTGGTGGTGCCTCCTTGACAGACACCGGGATGTGTTTTGTTGCACTTAGGGCATACAGGAATGGTAACCCTCCCTGGGTTATTTCCTCCCTGATTGAAATTCCTCTGCTGCCCTTGCGGCTGGTTTTGCTGGTTATTGCCTCTCCATGGTCCGGTTTGTCCATTTCCCTGTAAATACAACCCCGACTGGTTGTTTCCTTGCCATGGCCTCTTGTTGTTATTCTGACTAGGCTGCTGATAGCCTTGCTGATTACTGTTTCTTTGATTCCCCTGGTTGTTGAGATTCTGATTGTAGCCACCGCTACTTCCTCCTTCCCACTTTCTTTTCCCTTAAAAATTGCTATTATTGTTGTTATAATAGCTTCGGTTTTGGTTTTGGGTTGGAGCTGGTGTGGTTGTTACAGTTTTCTTCTCATCAGGCACAACGGCCTTCATCTCTAGGGCTCGCCCTAGAACATCGCTCAGTCCCCTATGACTGGCTAAAGCAATCCCCAATTCGTGTCTTAGTCCCCCACGGAACTTCTTCGAAATCTTTTCTTCGGTATCGACCTGAGTAGGCGCATACCTTGATAGCTCACAAAACTTAGCATCGTACTCTATTACAGTCATCTTACCCTATTTCAAATTGTAGAACTCAGCCTCCTTCTGAGCCCTATACGTCTTCGGCACGTACTTGTCGTACAGTGCTTCCTTAAATTCGTCCCACATAAGTCGAGCCAGATGCTCCGCAAGTATCACCTTTTGTCTTGTTTCCCACCAGTAATCCGCTGGTCCAGAGAGTTGAAACGCAACGCATAACAGTCGCTCCTTATCAGTACATCTGAGGAGCTTGAAAATTCTTTCGATGGATCGCACCCATAGCTCAGCATCGCTAGGGCTGCCCGATCCAGTGAACACAGGCGGGTTTCGTTTGAGGAAAAGATCCTCAATGTCCCTACGGGGTGGTGGTGATGGTGATGGTGGAGGGGTATCATTACGTTCTTGTTCTTGTTCCCTTTCGTTTTCTGGCTGACGTTGTCCACGTCCTCTGGGCCTACCAGGGCCTCTTCAATTGTTAACATTTCTTGGCGGCATTTTTTCTTTAACTATAGGGGACAGAAATTCTCATTAGCCCTTTCTTTTAAACATTCTTTTACTTACTCACCCTCTTTCCAACTTAATCAAGTTCACGGAAAATAAAAATCGAACATAACTTCGATACTAGCTCTTTAATCTTTTAACTTTCTAAGTTAAACTAAACTCTCGTTACACGAGTTCATTTGACATTCTGGTTTACTACATGATTTATAAGAAACTTCCTTGTGATCAAAACCCTCTCACGGGTCATGTATATATATATACATCAAAAAGAATATTGATTCTGCCTCCAACGAGGACTTATACAAAAAGTTAGACTACTACTAGTCTAAACTAGGCTGACTGCCTATCACTGTACAAGATGCACTGACAAGCTGCATTACTGTACCTACTGGAAGTACTAGAACGGAAATGATTCATAAAATTTCGTATCCGCTAGAGTACTACAAAAACTAGTTACTGATCCGACTATGTACAGGACAAAAGAAACTACTACTACTACTAATACGCATCTATGACGCTCTGCTCAACAAACTGCAGTCGAGTCCGCACCGCCCTCTACGGCCTGTAAACCCTCAGAGTCCTCCTCCGGGTCCTCCTCCGGGTCCTCCTCCGGGTCCTCCTCCGGGCCCTCCTCCGGATCCTCCTCCTCTGACTCTGAACCAAAGACGAGCTGGAGTGCCTCGTCCTCCCTTAGAGTAGAGCCGTCAGAAAGTGTAAGTGGGGGTGGTGATGGTGCCTCCGAAACTGTCTCCTCTGAGTCTGAAACAAGAAAATCATCACTAGTCTTTATTGCACGCTTCTTCAGGGGAAGAAGGTGCCCTGGAACGGAACCGGTCTCGTACTCCTCTCTAGAACGGACTCTGGATGGTCCTGCCTCTAACTGTCCTCTGACTACCTCCCACTTTGCACAAATCTCCTCAAGCGGTGTCAGTGGAGGTGGTAGCTCTAGCATGGCGGCAAGCTCCGCGTCTATCTCCCGGTACCCTGACCCTGTCTCTAATAGTCCTGTCTCAAAAGGTCCTCGAACTCTCACACTAGGCTCGGGTATAAAAGGAGTAGATAACCCTAACAGGGCAGCTGTCTCTGCGTCAATCTCTATGAGTCCTGGTCCTGGAATCAACTCCTCAAGTGGTCTAAGTGGAAGTGGTAACTCTGGTATAGCTGCGGGCTCCTCGTCCACCTCTAAATGCTCTGACTACGAGTCCGACTCCTCACTAGGTACAAAATCTGGCGGTATCTCCAACAACACGGCCATCTCCAGGTCCAAGTGTAAAGGCTCTGGCTCGGTAACTAATGGGAAGTGACGGTAAGGAATATGTGACTCAAAAGAGACTGGTACCATGAACCTGCTGCCAAAGAAACGTTCATGTACAGTTAGAGCGAATCCCGAGTAGTTGCCCATCGGCTCTGTGTCGTCGCCAAAAACCCCAAGGAAATACCATGCCACGCGGTGTGCCCAACCGCGCCACTCGTCCGGTAGATGCACAATCAGATCGGATATAGCCTGACTCTCTGAGATAAAGTGTCGTGCTGCATAGTATACCGCTGAAAAATTACTCACAATCTGCCCTATGTCCTCCACACCATAATTTGCCTCATAACCGTGATAATCATCATGTAAAGTATCTGCTAGGGTACGCTGTGGCAAAGGTGTGCTCTTCCGAGCTGTAACGCGTGTCCTAGCCATCCTACAAAAGTTTTAAAGAAACACGGATCAGTAACAGGTAGGGAAATAACTTATTTTAAGAAATATTTAAATTACAAAATGAATATTCCTTATTCAATTGTAATATCACCACTTATCTTAAACATCTAGCAATTCAAGAAATTGCACTCAAACAATATATAGAAATAAAATTTCAAGATTTTAATTCCATCATTTATCTTATTATTCATTCACTTTCTTACTTTATTTCCTTATAGACTTCTTTCTTTATTCTTTATTACTTTCTTTCATTATTTCTTCCTTAAGGAAAATTTCTTAACGATTCTTACTTTATTAAAACAAAGTACGTCTACTTTGTTCATGTTACTTATTCAAAAGTAACATCCGTTTACAAAAGATTTTGTCCTTCTCGACACTTGAATCTCTTACTCGTCGTATTCTTCGTTCAGCTACGAAGTATGAAAAATAAATTCCAAAGAAAAGGAATTATAACTGGAAAGTGACTTTAGAACACAAGTTCTAGTCGTCGTCAGGATCGAGCGATCGTTAGAAATTTACTAAGATTCGTACTCGATTCCTGGTAATTATAACAAATCCCTTCTTGAAGTTCGAGCAAGGCGAACTCCAACTGAAAATTACTTCGTTCATGTTACTTTTACGGAAGTAACATTCGTTTCTTTCATTCACTTGGTACAGAATTAATGTACCTTATCATTATTTATCTTATTTTCTCGAAGGAAATTCTTATCGATTTTTTTTTCTTTTATTACAAAAAAAAACAAAAATTGACTCTGCCGAGTCTTTGTTCATGTCACTATACGCACGTGACATTCGTCTACAAAAGTTCTTCCATTTCACGATCTCCTTTCGAAATCATCTGAACTAACGTTCTTAAAACGTCTAAGTTCTCGAGGAATCGGAAAGACCTTAGGCTTCAAGTCTATGTTCTTAGCGAATCGGGAAAAATCCCTAGAATCAATCTAGATTCTCGTGCCATCAAACTTTTCAAATAAAAGAAATTATTGCGCAAATAATTTCACATAATTCATATAACAGAAAACAAGTATGATTCTTATACTTTCAAAATTTCATTCTTGGCACCATTGTCATTCTTAACTCTTTGGAATACTTATTCAAAAAATTTCTTAAAAGAAAACACATTTCTGAAATTTTTTCCTTTCTTTCTTTCTTTCTTTCTTTCTTTCTTTCCTTCGTTGAGTCGACGTAGCGGGAGGTTGAGTTGTCGTCTACACTCTTAATCTTAGTGTTATGATCTAACTTTACTTGAAAGAAGACTCGGCATAGAGTATATGCAAATACTCTATCTTACTACTCGAAGGAAGGTTCGTATACAGAGCAGAAAAAATTGCTCTGATACCACTCTGTCACAGCCGCAAATCCCGAGGGACGGCAAAGCCGGGGTGCGACTGGGATTGGATTAAAGAAGCGGGGAAGAAAGGGGATGAAAGAATAAACATACATAAAAGACAGAATAATTTCTATGAACAAGACTTCATTAACAAAAGAAAGAGTTGATCTCCAAGGATCACTCGAACAAGATCTCAAAAGATTCTAAGTTATAAGTACAGAACTTAAACCAAAAGTGATATTCATATTTACATAAGTGAGTCTAGAGTTTGGCAGCGGAATTGTAAACTACATACTAAAGTCTTTCTTATCGACAACTCTTAACTCAACCCTCGCCGCTTCCGTCGCTTCAACCTGCACATTTAGAAAACATATGCAGGGTTAAGTACAAAAGTACTTAGTGGGCACGTTGCCGAAAACATAATCATAAGTATAGATAATCAGGCATTTCATTTCTGTAGCACATCGGGGTTTTTCAATAATTCCCGTGTCTACTAAACATTTTCTTTCTCATTTTCATAACTTAGCTTGTACAAGCATTTTTCATAGATATTACGTTCAATCTTGACCATTCATAATTCATCGTAGCTGGTTACCCCTCAACAGGATACCACATACACCACAGGCTACAGTGTACACTAAACTTTGGAAAGTCCCTTTTGACTAACTCAAAGTCGATCGTTTAGTTATCCCCTTTTGGCTAACTCATAAGGTACAAGAGAACTCGCATAAAACAAATAGTTCATGCCATGATTATCACTTTGAAAACATGATTATCAAAGCGATAAAGAAAAGGTTTTCGAGCATTGCTCATTTTGTTTCATATATAAAAGCCCACCTCGATAGAATACAGAACTAAGACACGTGATTTCGTCTTCTGATCTTCCGTCCTATCTTTGGTGCTGACTTCCTCCTTCATTGTAAATAATCATACTTTGATAAGTCGTCGAGACGATAAATGAAAACGGAAATCGAAAACGATTTAGTCTTTTACGTTTTTAAGCTTTTAAGGCCTTTGCACGCTAAACTAAACTCTTTTAATTAAACAAGAAACGAGATACGAACACATCTCGTTTGACACTCATTCGGTTCTGTACTTGACACTTAGGTCAGTAGAAAGAAAGTAGTCGATAACTTGAAACGACTTAAAAGATCGAAAGGATTCAAGTTGAGAAGAATTCAATTTAAGAAACTAAGTTCTTGACATTACTGCACAGATCAGTAAGTTTGTACAGAACAGGCGATTTTGAAACAGGGGACTTTCCCTATACCAAAAGAAAGCCTCGGATTTCTAGTTTATTCTTCAATTTACGGATCTCAATTCCGATAAACGAGCTAGGCGATATGGCAGTTTCCGTGAAGGGTCCCAAAACTGCCGAGTGAAACCCTAAAGCTCGATAAAATCGACGCACGGTTTTCTAGGTTCAATTTATGTTATCATACTTAAATTCTCACGAAAATTGCACATCAAGGCAGTCAACACGCACTAACATACGTGAAGAACTCCTTTCCATTCCTCGTCTATAAGCACGACGATTAATTCTTCGTCTTTCAAACTACACAATTACTATACCAACCAACTTCACATTCTAGTTCAAGCTTCTCGTTTCAACTATAACTTATCATTTCATAACTCGGATGAACATGTCTTCTACTACAAACTTGATCACTTATCATTATCAATCATTAATATCCAATCACTTTCCTTATTCGTCTTTTCTATCGTTATTTAGATTCACTTATTCGTCTCTTATGTATAATCCAACGTTATTAGAATTCGTTCTAACTTTCCAATTATGATCATCTACTAACGAGATTAACTTATAATCACATCATAGACCTATGTCATTATCTAATCTCGACTTATTGTCGATCGTTCGTCTCTTACTATAAATTTTACGTTCTCCGTTTTCGTTCAAATTTTACAACAACGATTATCATCTAACGAGCATCACTAAAATGCAAATCATATTATCATAACGTTAACGATCTCTAACTTATCGACACGTCTTCGTCTCTTACGTTTTTCGTTTTATTTTTAGAAAAATTCCAATTAAATATATAATCATCCTCATACATTGCATATCTCATTTCTATTAATCAATCGAGCATATCATAACATTTACAATATCGAATCATGCATTCTTCGTCTCTTAGGTTTCAAATTTTATTTAGAAAAATCTAAATTAATTCATAGAGTCAATTAGCAACATGTAGAACACTAATCTATCGATCAAACATCAAAGAAAACGAGCTACGATCAAACCCCCAAAATTCCCTAAAAATCGGTCATGACCTAGAATGAAGGAGAGTGATTTCTCTTCATGATTCAATCCGTAGAATCTATTTCTAAGCATACTAGAACATGAATCGATCAAGGATCAACCTCCTATTTCATCCCTTAAGTTTTCGAAAAAAAATAAAAAGAGGGAAACAAGCTTTTGTTCGGTTCATATTGGAGACGAAGTTCTTACCTTGCGTAATATGGACTCGGATATGGAATTGATCGGTAGATGAAGATCTTAAGAGCTTGTGAAGAGCTTGGAGTTGGAGCTTTAATGGAGGATGAATGAAGAAAAATGAGAGAGATGGAGTGTGTGTTGGGTGGCGGCAATGAAGGGAAAGGAGAGAGAGATGGTGAGTCATTGATATATACATAAAGTGTGAAAAAAAATCTAACAAAAGTATAGTGACTCGCTAAGGTGTGTTTGGCGAGGATTTGTTAGACAGAAATATCTCGTTTCCGGCTCTCAAACGGCGATATAAAAGTCGAGAAATACTTTCTTAGATAGTTTCGAATTCGACGAAATCTAATTCGTCCATTAGATTGGAAATAATTTACGTACTCGGAAAACCTAATTCGTTTTTCAAAATCCGAGAAAAAGTCGGGATTAGACAGTCTAAAAATTCGCCCGGAAAATCATAAAAACTAACTTTCTCCGGTGAACTCGTATCGAAGAAAAAGTGAATGTAAATTCTGACGGATTTTAATTCTGAGTTTTCGGACGAAAAATTTACCGGACGCGAAAACCCTAAATACAGTAGTCGTTCGTCCGACTTCTGGAAATTATTTTCTGAACAGATTTCACCGTAAATCTTAGAATTTAATTTCATGATCTTAGGCGTGCAAAGCCATTATTATTATAAACTTTCATTTTTAAAGACTGTAGAAAAAAAATCGGGGTATTACAATAGAGATGCTCTCCGTGCAAAGGCCAAGGAGAAATCCTAGGCCATGATCGTTGAGGAAGAAGTCGATGACACCGAATTGTATACTGACTCCGAAAGAGATAAAGCTGACTCTCCATCAAGCTCTGAAGGCAAAGACAAGTGTCTCATGGCACTACCTAAAGAGTTTACATGCAACGTAAACTCTTCTCTCCATCCATCTCATATTATTCATGTTGTTAACCAATGTACAGGAGAATTAGACAAAGATATAAATCCATCATACGATGAGATAGAACAACTGAGCAGAATTGTGTGATGCTCAAGCAACTTAGTGCAAAGCACTTCAAACAGAATTTGATGTGATGAGCAACGTACTGATCATAAATGAACAAGAGATAGAAAGAATTATGGAGATCAACCGGAAGCTCCATGAAGAAGTTGTTCAGTCCACGAATAGGCAGGTCATCAATCTGACAAATATAACAAGGACACAGTTGACTACATGTCTCAGTTGCAAATGGAGCTCAAACATGCAAACGAGAAGATAGTGTCCATTCATGCCTCGAGCGCAGCTCTAGAGAGCATGATCAACAACTAAAGACCTCCCAACTACGTAGAAGGTCTTGGATATAACCCAGAGACGAACACTAGATCGCAGCCAGGATAGTTTGTCAAGGCAAGTCAGCCCCCGACTGAGACACCCCAAGTCCAACCAGACTCAGTCGAGATCACAGTTCAAGAGCCTACAGTCGTCCCTTAGACTGTTGAGACTCCTGTAAATGACAAAGAAAAGAAGGTTCAAGGAGATGAACCAAAGAAATATGAAGCTCGTACCTCCAAGGATGCTAAGAAGTTCACAAGGAAGTCCAGACCTCAAGGTCACAGATCGAGGGGGAAGACTCAACAAGGACCTACGCAGCAAAGGAAGAATTAGCCCAGGCGCAGACCCAACAACAAAGTTTAGCATCAGCCTCAAAGGCATCTGAACTGGAACATTCCCAACTTCTACCATTAGACATATCCAATTCAACATCAATACCAGCAAACATATCATGGAAATGGAAAACTATGAAGATCAGTATCATGGTCCGGGTTATCCACAGTACGGGTATGCATAAGGAGCTAGAAAGTTTGGGTCCCCTCCCAAACAGTTCTCATCAAGAAGACATCGACCAAGTCAATAAGGTCGAACTCAAGCTCATAGAAGACAAAGCTATCCACCGAAGAATTGGATTGCTCGTGCTCCAAAGCCTACTCAGTCAACAGTCTATGTGAATGCAGAAGGGAAAGTGATTCGAACTGACCGCTCAGTTCGAGTCTACAAGGAAACACCAGTCACAAACCAACCAGGACAAAACTGAGTTTGGGTACCTAAAGTTCGTCTTGTGTTTTGCAGGACCATGATGAACTGAGGAAGAAAAGGGTTTCAAAGTCAGTGTGGATCATGGACAGTGGATGTTCCAAGCATATGACCTGCAAAGTCGGTGTAGAAGGAAACATCCACTTTTTTAGGTGTTGAAGGTTTCATAGTTGGAAAAACACCAACCCCGTTTTCTAGGTCTTCTTTGAACCCGTAATCAAAGAATCTAGGTCCTTTAGAACCCGCAATGTAAGATAGGCTTTACTCTTGCCCGAAAAAGAGTTGTAAGGTTTTGTTTGAACCTGTAATCAAACTAGTTAGGTTGTTTGGTGCCCACAAACCAAACCCAACGTTTGATAAGTACGCGTAAACTTATCTAGTGGATTACTGCCCCGAAAAAGTAGTCGTGGATGTAGGAGTTCATCTCTGAACCACGTAAAAATATTTTGTCTTTTACTTTCAGTATTTATATTTCGGTTTCCTAACCAACTGACCAAGCATAAAATTGTCTATACAAAATCTGCACTAAGTGTTTGTGAACTTGTGTTTACAAAATTGTCCTTGTGCATATCAAACATAGGAATCAACTTACTCATTTCATTCCATTCCTAACATCATTCCATTCCATCATATCAATCACCTCCTTACTCTTTTTACATCATTACTAGTAAGTATTCCCTCCCTCACGCTATCTTAAACTTCTTTTCATATTGGAACGTCCTATCCATCTTGACATTTGTTTCAAAAACAAAACAATGAACTCTTCAATCTACCCACTTCCACTCCCTCTAATTTTGAATATAAGATCGTTCAATTTCTTTTATTTGTATTTTTTTATAAGATCTTATCATTTACGAGGAATATTATCTCCCCTCCCAATAGTTTTTTTCAATTTCCAATTCATCATTAATACTGTAATTACTTTTTTTTTCCTTCCAATACCTTTTAATTTATTGGCATGTTTGACTTAGCCTACGTTTGGTTAGACTTTTTTTGGGTTTTAAATTCAATAATCCAAAACCATTATTCCTTGTTTGGTTTGGATATAGTAGATTAGTCATTTTTTTTGTTTGAAAGTTACCTAATTCTCAAAATGTTACCCTCCAAACTAAAGGAGTAACAAAATCTTTTTGTCTCAAGAGAATCCCTTACAAATAATTCATCTCCGTGAACAACACCCAATAAACATATCGACTAATGTTACCATTAATTTTGGTTAAATATAATGAACATTAATTTTTAAATTTGATTAACTTTTACATGTTAATTTATCTAAACATTTATAGTATGTTTTAATATATACACATCATATATATGAATAAATTATACTATATTATAGGCCATCCAATTTTTTCAAGACGATTTCCGATCAGTCGAACATGTGATCTAGTCGAGTGATTATATCGGTTCAATGTCCAGCCCAAATTTAAAACATAGCCTATGTTAAACTCATATTCATAAAATTACTTATTATATTCCTACAAAAATGAATATATACCAGCCATAAGATTAAAAATGAGCGTACGAAATTGCCAATCATTCTTGCAAACCTGCCTAATTAGAATTTTATATTGGAGTTATAGGAGCTATTATATAATATCTTATTTAATACGAGGCAATAGAGAGAAATAAAGAAAGTTATATTGTCTTGTTCGTTGTCCACCTATGTTTGGAAAAGTATATGCAGTTGGCTAAAGATTTCTTGCCCCTCTTCAACTTCATTATTGGATCACTTTAATGAGTTTGTGAACTTGGGCAAAAACAAGGTAGACAATGAAATGTTCAACATCATTTAGCAGTGTCTGTTGGGAGTTGTGGAAAGTTAGAAACAAGGGAATCTTTGAAGCGGTGAGTTTGGATTTGCAAAAATTGTGGACATGATTATTATTTGCATTTAGAGATAGGTCAAGACGATTTTCTCTATTCATGACTGATTTTTAGATCCAACTTGTTTTTTCCCTTCTAAAATCTCTTAAGCGTATGGAGGTGCTGCTATTTGCTGTTTGTTTCTCTCTTTGTGGACTCTAATATTTAAGTTTTGATTATTCCTGATTCTCACTTCTTTGGAAAATTTTCTTGACATTCAAAAAATAAAATAAGAAAGTTATTTAAAATCATCGGAAAATCAATGAATAAACCCTAAGCCCAATTAATTTGTATTTGGGCCATATCGCCAATACTTTTCTCACAGCCCAGCCCATTCGAAGCCGACAGCATACAACGGAGGAGCCAGAAATACAAACATACCCCGACCGTTTCTTGGGCGGTTGGAGGCAGAACAGATGGTGGCGCTCCCGAGAACTGCCGGCGCCGCCGTGACTGCACTCTCTCTCATCGGTCTCCTCTCGTACATAATCATTCATAAGAGCAAGTATCTCTTAAAATCCACGAGCAGAAAGATTGCACTCAAAAAGCGCCCAAGTGGTGTCGTCGCCGCCATTGGCAACACTCCTCTCATCAGGATCGACAGCCTCTCCGACGCCACTGGATGCGAGGTGAGGTCATCTTTCTCTTTTACTTCCTCCCCTCTCCCTTTCCTTTAGATTCTTCTTTGCTAACTGACCTCTCTCTCTCTCTTCTCTGGTGGGCAGATTCTGGGGAAAGCAGAGTTCTTGAATCCTGGAGGCAGCGTCAAAGATAGAGTAGCACTGAAAATTATTCAAGAGGTGTTTTACTTTCTTCTCCCTTTGGATTATTATGTAATAATTCTTTAATACCTGTTCTTGATCCCTCAAGGAAAATGATTCTCAAGTCTCTTCTCTTATACCAATCATTTTTGTGTGTGTGTGTGTGTGTGGGGGGGGGGGGGGGGGATTCTATTGTGCACTAATCACACTTGATAAACTAACAGCTGCTTTGTCATTATGAATATTTCAAAATTGAAGTATAAAATTGTTTGTGGGTGTGGTTTTCTTCTTTCAAGAGTGCAATTCGTTATTACCATTTTTGATACTGTTAAGATTGCTGCTTATAAGATGCTTTTGAGCTTATGCTTGTTTCAAAAGTGTTAAAAAGAAAATGATTTTGCTTCCAAAATGGATGTTGGTAGCTCAAAGCAATAGGTTATCACAAGATGCTATATAGTAGTTTTCTGCCTTCTAAGTTCAATTTATAGTTTAATCGTAGTTCTGTAATTTGTTTCAGTTTTGCATTTGCAGGCTCTGGAATGTGGGGCTCTATCTCCCGGTGGAGTTGTTACAGAAGGCAGTGCCGGAAGCACGGCCATCAGTCTTGCAACTGTGGCTCCTGCTTACGGATGCAGGTGCCATGTAGTTATTCCGGATGATGCTGCTATCGAGAAGGTATATTAGTCTACGTTAAATCAGATGTTTCCACTGTCTTCATTAGTCATGCAATGTTTGTCTTGAAAATGCGTATTTGGTTTATTTCTTCCTTAACAAGCTCATATGGTTGTTCTTCTAGCATTGCAGACGAATTAATATCTTTCGTTGTGTTTTTCAGTCTCAAATCTTGGAAGCTCTTGGTGCCACTGTTGAAAGAGTCCGACCCGTTTCAATCACCCACAAAGAACACTTCGTCAATATTGCGAGAAGACGAGCACAGGAGGCAAATGAACTAGCCACAAATGGCAACTATGTCAATCAGCTGAATGGCAGTGATGCAGTATTTGAAACGAAAAGTTCGAAAGGTGGTTTTTTTGCAGATCAATTCGAGAATCTTGCCAATTTCAGGGCTCACTATGAGGGTACTGGACCTGAGATTTGGGAACAAGTTGGCGGTAAATTGGATGTGTTTGTAGCAGCTGCCGGTACAGGTGGCACTGTCGCTGGAGTCTCTCGCTATCTGAAGGTCGTTGACCACCGAATTGTAGAATCTCTAGTTTGACGTTACTGAGATAGAGAGTAACCTTCTTTCACATAATCAGCAGGAGAAAAATTCATCTATCAAGTGCTTTCTAGTTGACCCTCCTGGTTCTGGTCTGTTCAACAAGGTGACGAGAGGAGTGATGTACACAAGAGAGGAAGCTGAAGGACGGAGGTTAAAAAACCCTTTTGATACAATCACTGAAGGAATTGGAATTAACAGACTGACTGAAAATTTCAAAGTTGCAGTACTTGATGGGGCTTTTCGAGGCTCAGATTTGGAAGCTGTTGAGATGTCTAGGTAATCTAGATTTTGTTTGTTTTTTTTTTTTTTTTCATTATCAAATGATGTTTAAAATTTTGATGCATATCAATAACTTCTTTGATGAATGCTAATGCTCGTTTCCCTGTATCTATCTACTATCTACAAGTCTCAAACAAGTTAATTAGAACATCTTTAGGATTTCTCATCATTGTTCATAGTGTGAAAATGCCAATACTCCCTTAGTCCCCGAATAAGTGTCCTGAGCCATCAAAATTTTTGTCCCCAAATAAGTGTTCTACTGTAGTTTTCAGTGCAAATTTTAGGCTAAATTGTCACATTTACCCTTTGACTCCAGGCAAAAGGTCGACTTTTTCATTTTCTGTGCAATAGTTAGGGGCAAAATGACATTTTGCCCACTGTCTTGGTTTATATCTTGGTGGCTCGGGATACTTATTTGGGCACGGAGGTAGTACTTAGGATAATACGGGTATTTTTTCTAGCCTTGCTTTCTGCCGTTTTCTAGTGTTTATTACGGTCCATTGCTAGTCTACATTAATCGAGACCTTCAGAACACTTGAGCGAACCATTTAGGATCTAGCAGCTTATCAACCTCTTCAAGTCCGTTTAGAGCTGGTAGGACTTATCAAGCAGTTAATTCCCCATGAAGAGTAGATTGTGTGGTATACAGTAGGAGAGAGAGGATTACTAAGATATCCCCATTTCTAGTACAATCTCGTCAACTTACGGATGACAGTTTATTTGTCATGATGCAGTTATGAGTATTATATGTTATATCGTTTCCTCTACTGGTTCTATGTAAAAGAGTTATGAGGCGAAAATATTAATCACATCCATCTTTGTGCTACATTACTCGATCACCACTCATTTGGTACTGTGATGTTGATTGAAGTTGTGTTTGTTTTTTTGCCTGTCAGGTATTTGATGAAGAACGACGGGCTGTTTCTTGGTAGTTCTTCAGCAATGAACTGTGTTGGAGCTGTCAGAGTGGCACAGCAAATGGGTCCTGGTCACACCATCGTCACAATATTATGCGACAGTGGTATGAGGCATTTGAGTAAGTTCTACAATGCCGAATTTTTGGCACAGTATGGCTTGACGCCTTCGGCTGCTGGATTAGAGTTCCTTGGTAAGTTGGTATTACTTCTGGTAAGAATTTTCAATTTATTCTCACATATAGGTTACTCAGTAGAAACTCTTGAACCGTATGTTTTTTCTATATGCTTTCTATTTGTTTCGTTTTTTATTAACTTGTAGTAAATGATGGATGGCGGAAATTCCAATTCTACACATCTTTAACGTAGTTATGATCACGACCATTTTTCCTATTAAATATCTATTATTCTTCTCCCCTTCGTTGCCCTCTTGGTGTAGATCTGCATATAGAGAATTGCCACAAAAGAAGCATTTAAATTACGATTAAGATATTGATTGAGCCTAAATCAACTAGAGTGCTAAAAGGAGCTGGTATCTAAGAGAGTCTGATATTTAAATGGTTTTCTCTAATTGATTTGAAAATGCATTATAAATTATAATATTGTTACACGGAATGTAGTAGCTACTTATCTTTTGCACACTCTCCTTTATTAGAATAGATGCAGATCACTGCGCAGATATGAAGGAAGAATGATCAGAAAAGGCGGTGGTTCTTGATGAACCTCGCGAACAAGGGAATATGAAAAAGTCGAGCGAGAATGGGATGTATGGCATGATGGAATGAAGCTTCTGCAACTGGAATGTGATGCAGTTTTCTCTTGTGCTTGGTTTTTGATCTGTTTTTTCTCCGTGTCGGGCTCTAATTTCTGCTGCGAAGATGAATACACCATGAATTTGACATCCAAATGAACACTTATCTCTGATATTTGATGGATGAACTTGTTTAGTAGCTCAAATTATTGGAAAAACTCGTGTATGTCCGAGCATGCTGGTGGTAACGAAGGGTTTAGGGGGGATTAGTGGCAGTTTATGGGTAATTAGTAATTATTATTCGCTCTAAATTCCTTACTATACTTGATCAACCCAGAAACAACACATTCTTATAACTTTTAATATCTGCATTCACATATCTTAGCAGAATCACATCTATATTCTTCTTTGCTTTTGTTTTTTTTCAAATGGATTCCATCTTCTTCTTTTCTTTTTTTTTTTCCTTTAATTCTTTTTCTTCTTGTTTATTTCTTTTGTTTCCTTTCTTCTTTTCTGTTTCTTTCTTTGAAAATATTTTTGTTTCTTCTTTTCCACTTTCTTCTCTTCTTTCTTTTTCGTTTCTTTATTTGAAAACAAACATATACCATGATTGAAAAATACAAATAATTTAAAGTAATAATTATCATGATGAAAAGTAATTATTAACAATGAAGAAAAATATATTTCAAAAATGCTAGTATTTTTAATTATGAAACCTGTTATATATATTCACGATGTATTGTATTTTTATTTATTTGATTAATTTTTACATCGAAAATTAGCGATTGCACAAATAAACATTTGTCGTGGTTAAAAAATATAAATAATTTAAAGTAATAATTGTTGTTAAGAAAAGTAGTGATTGTCGTTAAAAAAATATTAATAATTACTTTTCTAACGACAATGTTTATTTAATTCACGCTAATTTGTACTTTTAGTAGTTCGGTCAAATAATTATTGTCGTAATGAAAAATAATTATTGATATGAAGAAATGTAATGTTTCAAAATCATTACTTTTCTTAACGATAATGTTTATTTTTATTCACGACAACTTGTACTTTTAGTGATTCGGTCAAATAATTATTGTCGTTAAAAAAAGTAATTATTGATATGAAGAAATTTAATCACAACCATTACTTTTTTTAACGATAATGTTTAATTTTATTTACGACAACTTGAACTTTTAATAATTCAATCGAGTAAGTACTGTCGTAAGAAAGTAATTATTGATATGAAAAATATAATATTTCAAAAATATAATTCTAAAAAATTGAAAATAAAAGATAATTGGGGATTAAAAAATATTAATAGAATAAATAATTTATAAACAAAATGTTAAAAAAAAGTAAAAAAAAAATAATAAAACGGACAATAAGACACATAAAACATCCTATCATACAGTTATTAAGATACTTCAAAGTGTCTCAATAGATATAATAATGCAAAAAAATTGAAAATAAAACCTAATTGGGGATTAATAAATATTAATATTATAAATAATATATTAACAAAATATTTGAAAAAAGTGAAAAAATTATAAAACGGACACATTTAGGACACTTCAAAGTGTCTCAATAGATATATTGATGCAAAAAAGGAAAATAAAGAAAAAAGAGATAAAAATGTGCTTTTTAGGACTCAAACCCGGGGCACTACCATTAGGCTAGAGTCTCATACGAATACATTGATCACAGGTATAATCTATAATAAATACTCCCTCCGTTCACCAAAAGAAGTCCTACTTACTCTCTTTTTTTTATTTACCAAAAGAAGTCCTACTTACCTTTTTCCACTCACATCAAGTGAGACCTACAACAATTTTCACTCTCATTTAACTTTTTCCACTCACAATATATGGGACCCTTATTCCACTCATAACAATTTTAACTATATTTTATCTTTTTCACTCACAACAAGTGGGACCCTTATTCCACTCACAACAATTTTAACGTCCAATTCACTTCTTTCACTCTCAATAAGTGGGACCTTAACTCCACTCACAACAATTTTATCAGCTTTCTTAATCTCCGTGCCCAGCACACAACGGAACTTCTTTTCGCGAACGGAGGGAGTACAATAATGCAATAGGCTAGAGTCTCATATGTATACATTTATCACATGTATAATAAATAATGCAAAAGAAGAGAATAAAGGAAAAATGATAAGAATTGCGTCTCCTAGGATTCAAATCCGAGGCGCCCCAATGATAGGCGAGGCACGCTACAACTAGGCTAGCGCCTCGTATGTGTACTTATACTGTAAAATACGTCATTTATTCTCTAATTCGGGTCAATCTGTCACAGCCTCAAATCCCTAAGGACGGCACAACCGAGGGATAACTTGGGGTGGGAAGTAAGAAGCGGGGAAGAAAGGAGTGAGAACTTTCCAATGATGAGATAAATATGGAATTCCATGAATTATATTGCATAATATCGATAAGGAAATTAATTTTGAAGAAATGATTTGGAAATCAAGTGACTTACATATCCTGAATAGTCGAAAAATACTTAAAATGGAATCCAAGTATTTAAATAATAAGTCTTAACAAAATAACTAGACAAAACAGAGTGTTTGCAGCGGAAAGACATGGTTTGATTACATATATGAAGATATATAATCGGGGCTCAACATTGTTTCATAAGACAAAAGCTTCCACTTAACACGCGTCATCACGTCATATGCTCAACCTGCACAGTTTTAAAAGATATGCAGGGCTGAGTACGAGGTACTCAGCGAACACGTGCCAAAATATAAAAACATGCTTTCATATTTATTATCATGCATATAAAGCAGTAACACACAGAGGCTTTAGGAAAAACCTGTGCTTACTAAATCATTTTATCCCATATTACGCAATGTCATCATCATATTAACCATATCCAAATACGACGGGGAAGGTGGCCACCCTCCGCGAACGCTACTCCCCGAGATCGGCCACCCCGAAGAGCCAGCTCACAATCTCGAGTACTGTGTACACTAACCCCGGCTAGCGACCTTTGTCTAGCTCGAGATCAATCGTTTTTCATAAGTTGGCACGCCAACGCAGATAGGTTCATAAGAATCCGCATAAAACATTTATGCATGATAATCATTTAAAACATAGATCATTTTCAAAGCATTTCAAAATAATGAGATTAATTTTCGTTAGAAAGCCCACGTGGTATTGCGAAAGAAAAGCAAAGCGATAACGTCCTTCAACTCCTTCTTAAGCTTCAGTTTCTTGCTCCACCTTACATCATAAACAACTAAGCTTTAGAGGTCGATCGAGCCTAACGAAGTCTAACAAACAACGGATTCGATAAACAAGCTTTGGACTTAAGGGCTTTGCATTCAATCTAAGTCTTTTAAAGAAACTAAGAACTTATCTTGACCACACAAGACATTAAGACATTACTCAAATATTAAACGATAACTATACTTTACTTTTCATGCTCCTTGGTTCGAAAATCAATCATTAAACAATTAGCATTTTTCACAAACAAAATCTGTGCACATTCTCTGTACACGGACGAAATTATGGAATAGTACAGAAGGAATTAAGGGGCATAATTCATAGTACTAGAAAGCTAAGGATGTCCATTTTCCAACTCAACTTGCGGATCTCAAAAATTCTAAACGAGGAAAGAGTTATGGCTGTTTTGGTGGAAAGTGGCAGGGTATTTTCGAAACTCTTCAGCATTTTTTATAAAATCACTCAAACCTCAGCCCACTAATCATATACATAATCAAAGGAATAACCTTCCTTTAATTCCTGAAAGACTTATCTTACCAGTGTACTAATTAAATTAAAACCCCACATTCAGAAAACCATCAACTACAACTCATTACTTTAATTATTTATACATAAGAAGTCATCTCTAAAATCCTTCTCTCAAATCGTAAGTATCTATCATCCTTTTTCTCTGACAATCTTTCTTAATTCAGCCTATATTAAGGATTCAAATCGCTTATTTCTTCTGCATGCAAGTTTATGACTTCATATAAAAACAAAAGTATCATAATTTGAATTAATTTAAGGGTCATCAACTAATATTTTTTTTACAACCGAAACAATTTATGAACTCATTTCTTTCCAGTAATTGAGTTAGACAACACACACACACACACACACACACACAAAAAAAAAAAAAAAAAAAAAACCAACAACTCTCTAAGTTCATCACATGGTATAAAAGTGCCGAAAATTATCTATATCATCAAATGCTCTCTTTTCCCCTTTTTTTTTCTCCTTCATACACAATTTTTTTATGCTTAAACCAGTATTAAACATAGCGTAAATTTACACTAAGATGTCGAGAATTTCAGAAAGTGTGAGAGGGTTTTCAACCTTTTTGGAGAACAAGATAATGGAGTAAGAATGCTTGGATGTTGGAGATGGTTTGCTAGCTTCCTTCTTCTCGTAGAATTTTCTTCTTCTTCTTTTTCTTTTCCTATGGTCGAAACTCTCAAGAATAAGGGTGAAAGATTTTATTTCTTGCTAGACGAAAAGTTTATGAAGATGGTGAAGGTATTTTTCTCTTGCTACTCTCTGATGATGGACGAAATGGAAGGGAAAGGGGGATCTTCTTAATTTGTAATGAAATTCATTCTACTTCTTTTTCTTTCTTTTGAGTGCCAAAAATAAATGAGAGATTGAGAAAGATATTCTTGTCTTTGACTAAGGACTAAGTTGTATGGTGAGGGATGGCTAACTGACGTGGTGAATTATCTTACCACATGGTTAATAAGCTCAAAGACTAAGTGGTAGTAGCTAGGATGACATAATGTGCATGGTAAGAAATTTTCTTTCCTTAATCCATGGGATATGGGACGACTACTTTGAATTCAAAGGCAAGACACAAAATTATTTGATTTAAAACATGGGCGCGCGCGCATATATATATATATATATATATATATATATATATATATATATATATATATATATATATATATATATATCCATTCACCCATCCATAGTCATAATTAATTAAGTTATACCAAGTATACATAAGCATAAGTTAATTAAGCGATTTTCGGAATGAAAATTATTGAGAAAAAGAAAAAAAAAACGACTTGACTAGTAATCAAATTATAAATTCAGAAATTCAACTTCCGAGACTTTCACACGAAAATTAAATTCCACTCATCACTTTAACTCGAATTTAGTTTCTTAAGAATGCAAAAGCCCTATTTACGACCTTAAGTTTTAATTAATTCCAGATTAAAAGTCTAGGACGTTACACAATCTGACCGAGTTTCATTCATAAAGGGGCGTCTCCGTTTCCGATCTTCCATGTCCCTTAGTAGATCACATCCCCACCTCAACTTATTCCCTTTACCACAAAGGGGACATTTAGTCATTCCTCGACAAATGCTAACTAATAAAGACTTTTCTGACTGCCTGGGTAAAGCGAATAGACTCTTTTTTTCTCCGAAAGTTTTCTTTTCTCTATCAATTAGACTTTCCGTCTCTGCAGCTAACTTCACTCAAGGAAGGCATCCACTCATGAATAATAGGTGGAAGAGTCGATCATTTCCAAAGACCTAGACAAGGCAGAAGAAAGACCCATCAATGTCCTAAATCGGAGGTCTCTTATATTCCAGGAGTGAGAAATCAAGCTAGCAAAGAGTAATAGATGAGCACCAACCATGGAATAGCTGGGGTCGTAGCTCCTTCCAGAAAGTGCAGCCGAAGCATCAACATGAGAAGTAACCAACGTAAATGAGCTATCGACGGTCACATCAGGAGGCTGCGTATATAAGAGATTGATAAGGTGTTGTCGCGTATAAGAAGTACGTACGGAAGGGACATGTAATAGTACCGTCTTGGTTTGCTAAGTTGGGGAGCAGCTTTAGTAACTAGGTTCCCCAAGCAAAAAGAACAAGTTCGGTTGTTCTTAATCAAGCAATCGAGGAAGAAATCAGTAGGTTTTCGCCCTTAGCAGACGTCATGAGAGGTTTTATCATATATGTATGAGTCGTACTTTTCAATCAAAGGCGGTACTTATTGGTAATCCATGAGTGAAACCAGAGCAAAAAAGAGATGATACCGATGGGGCGGAAGGAGAGAACCGAGTCCTATTCGATGGTCCACAACAACTAGCTCTAACTCACCACTATTATTCTATTCACAAGTGGAAAGACTAAACCGATAGAACGAAGCCTTTATTATTACTTCCAGGATTGGTTCAGCAAAAGTAGACTTGGAAGATTCCCACCTACCGGACTAAGAAAGAGAAATCCTTTCATCAAAAGAAAGTTATTCAGCCACAAATTAAAATGTCAACCATCCACAGGCAAAGTCAAATTCCAGATATCCAGTATGAGCAACCCATCAACGAAATCCTGCCAATAAGTTAAAGTAGCGCGAGTAAGCCGACCCATCCTATGAAAGAGCGTCAAGTAGGAGCCCGAATTCCTAAGAAATAGGGTAGTAAAGGCCCAACCATCAGCAAGAGTCATCCGTAGGTGTCAGCAATCCTTGGTCTTGAGTTCATGAGTAGGACAAATAAGACATAGAAATATATAGGTTTCCCTTGAGGTTCGACCAAATTGGGTGAAACCAATCCTTATGTCATAAGAAGGAAAGCATATCAATATTAATTTTCGTAAGGATAGAAGACATATGAATATGAATATATTATCATGAATTAATATTGCACAAATTACCATAATAAAGGAAAGTCGGAACGAGCAACATGTAGAAGGCACCGCTTATTTTCCTATTATTAATAAGATAAGATTGTTTAGTTGAATTGTACATAATTAATTTCCTTTACACAATTTACTATTAATCAAATCAAATGTTTAATTTTGTGAGATTAAAGTCGGTGATGATGACTTTTCAAATTATGGGCCACCGATTGAATCGATTTGAGCAAATTGATTCAAATTCAATTTGTATAATTCATATTGAGTAGTGTGTATTTGAAATAGCCAAGAACGGCTCTAATTGCCCACTACGCGCGGTGCATTAATCCTCCCCACTGTGAGATGACGTATATATAGGATTCATTTGCATTGTTTCGATACACAACAAATCTGCATTTCAATACCATTCGAAAATAGCATTTTATATAGTGTAAAAGCTTAGTTCTCCTTCTCTTCCAATTCGTCGGAACTCTCCTGTTTGCGGTGCTGCTATTGTAGAGACGTGAAGTCGTTTATCTTTGGGGACGAGCCGCCAATCCGCGAACACTACCGGGGTATTTTCTCGTCTTGCGGGCAGAAGGAATCTTCGGGCGACTTCTAAACTAGTTTTGTTTAGTTTTTTGTTGTTTAGATTATTTCCTTGTATTACTCAGTTCTTGCTAGTTCAGTTTTTACTTCCTTGTAATTTTCACGAGCTTGTACACCGATACTAACAATCGCAAGACGAGAAAATTGCACGTTACTTGCTCGTGTGTTCGTAGAGAAATCTCTGGACTTATAATTTGATATTAAGCATATTGAAACTTATTTTTTGCTTGGAGATGGTGACCATTCCTTCCACCGACTCCAACACCACTGGCTCCAACAGTTCCGACCAGCAAGGTCCGAACAACGACAATAACTCCATGATGGCACCTCTTAAACCGCCAAGGATAATGCCCATCGCCGAGAAGCCTCCAACCTTCTCGGGCTCCAACTTCAAACGTTAGACTCATAAGATGATGTTTTACATCACCACCATGGGGCTTGCTAGTTTCTCGAGTGAAGATAAGCCTCATGTGCCTAGTGAGGACGAGGCGGATGTTCAAGTTTGTATTCGTTATAATATTTGGATTCATCCCGACTACTTGTGTCAGAATATAATGTTAAACGGGCTTGATAACAGTGTGTTTTCTGTCTTCTCGGTCAAGGAGACTGCCAAAGAACTTTGGGAGGCTCTTGATCAAAAGTACCATGTTGATGAGGCCAGCACGAAGAAATTTGTAGTATCCAAGTTCATGGACTACAAAATGGTGGATTCTCAACCCATGATGTAGCAAGTACAAGAATTTCAACAGTTGGTTCATGATATCCATACCAAGGGGATGCCCTTGCCGGATATATTCACCATTGCAGTCATAATTGACAAGTTGCCACCAAGCTGAAAAGAATTCAAGTTGAAGCTCAAGTGAAAGACCAAGAGATGAGAGTCAAGGCTCCAATGGAAGCTAAGGCGAATCTGACCGAGGGAGGAGCTGGACCTTCTAGAAAGCGCCCATACCCAACCTCGAACATAGGCAAGGGGAAGGAGGTAGCTGCTCCACCAAAGTTTGGTGGAACCTGCTACAACTATGGCACACCCTACCACATGGAAAAGCACTGTCGTAAGCCGAAGAAGAATAAAACGAAGAACAACCTCAACAATGTCGAGAAGGACTTCAACAAGTGGGATAAAGAGGACCTCGTGATGATGATCACTGAGGTGAATCAAGTCTCAACCCCTACACCAATGTCTTTGTGGATACGGGTGCTACTGTCGACATCTGTATGAACCGAGACTTGTTTTACACCTACAAGTAGGTGGAGGATAGATTCGTTACCGAGGCGAGTGATCGAACATCCAAAGTTCTTGGAGTTGGTACTGTGATACTTCAACTCACCTCTGCAGTGAAAATCCCCTTGAAGGATGTGTTGCATGCTCCATCTATTCGAAAGAATTTGATCTTTGGGATCAAGTTGACTAGGGAAACTTTTGAAATTGACCTTCGTGGTGAATATGTAATAATACGAAAGTGGGGAAAGACTCTCGGTAGAAGTTATGCCTCCGAGGATCTTTCCAAACTTAGTGTACGAGCTTATAAGCCTCCTAAGGCAGTTGCTAATAAAAATGCTTCTACTTCTGCTTACTTGCTTGAGTGCTCTGATTACCGAAGAGTGGTTCCTCATTAAGGTTAGTTATCATAGCATTTCATGAAACATTTTGAAATTGATCATGTGAAAAAGGAACTATGCTTCATACACTTCACAAACTTGAATTTTTACAAAGTCATTGGTGATGCAGAGAGAAGCGTGAAATATATTCGATAATATAAAAATATACGAACTCCATTGATAACCAATGTATACCGAAATACGTACGATAAGGGTTAATCCGTTGATTCACGCATGAAAGCCGGAAGAACACCACGAGAAGGGAAACAATCTCACACTCTACATTTTAACTCAATTCGACTCCCCTAAAACATAAAACAAAACATCTATTTATAATAAAACCCTACATCTTCTAAAAGAAAACAAATAAGTTATTGACCAAGATAGATAATTAAATAGATATAATATATTCTACGATCTTATCTACATCATTCTCTCCATCCTCGAAATGATTCGTCCTCGTTGATGGTCACCGCAGGGTGGTCAATCATATTGACTGTGTAGGAAGTCAAAGATCTCTCAATTATGTGCTCGTAATTCCTCGAATTGATGAGACAGAAAGTAGACATCGCGGCAGAGATAATCTTGAACATTCTGAACGACTGATTGTCTGGGAGACATCGCGTAGGAGCGTAGCAAGGCTCTGGATACCAAGTGATGCAGGGAGAAGCGTGAAATATATTTAATAAAGATAAAATATACGAACTCCGTTCATAACCAATGTATACCGGAATACGTACGACAAAGGTTAATTCATTGATTCACGCATGAATGCCGGAAGAACACCACGAGAAGGGAAACAATCTCACACTCTACATTTTAACTCAATTCGACTCCCCTAAAACATAAAACAAAGCATCTATTTATAATAAAACCCTAGACATCTTCTAAAAGGAAACAAATAACTTATTGACCAAGATAGATAATTAAATAGATACAATATATATTCTACGATCTTATCTATATCAATTGGTGTGATGGTTTGCAGTAGTTTTTATCCTCATTTGATTAGGTCTCACTAAGGAATCTATATATAATAGTGGAATGGATTCCAAGCACCACAATCATCCTTAATCCTATGTGAAATTATGAGGATTTTTCTTTTTTAATTATCTAAAATCTCAATTTTTTTTTTAAATTTAGAATATCACAATTATTATCGGCAATCATGCATTTAATATAAAACCGTTACAAGTAATAAATACATATTTGTTGGGGTGAATATACAATGCTTAGGATAATGATTTGATTAAGTTTATTGCTTAATTATAAATGAATAGTAGTAATTAATTGATGATAATTAAGCTCTCAATTGTAAATAAAACACGTACAACATTATTTTTCCAAATTGTATACACATATAAAATAAATTATGTTAATTAACAAATAAAATTATCACTCATATCAGGCTCAACCTTATAATAGCATTTTTGCTACATGATTTTTTTAATAAATGATTTTATATCAATTTTTAAAATTTATATTTTGGACTTTATTAGTATGGGTAGTGGAAATTTATTTTTTTAATTCATATGATTATTGCTTGATTTACGTACAGTCAACTTAAGTTTCTTTAAAAAAACTTTCAATTAAGTTTGAGTGATTGGAAAATATTGAAGATCATAGCGGGATATATACATGTTCAAGATGAGAATAAGCTGCAATATTTTTAATCGAAAAAAAAACGGGTACATGTGTATAAACAAACGGGTTTTCAATAAAAACCACATTTACAAATTGTGACGGGATTGAGATCATGGATGATTGTCTATGACTTTCCGTTACCCAAATCCATTTATACACTTAGAAGATAAAAATATATATATTATAGTGTAATTATGGTTATTAGTAATTTCATGGTGCCTTGAATTTTTTTCCATTCCACCTAAAAAGAAAAATTAGGGTTTTTGTTATATATTTATTTTCATATTTAATTCTCATAATGTTTGATGGTGGAAAACATCATAGTAGATTTGGTTTATTACATTTGTTTAAATAATATTTTCATTGATATTTATATTCATTCCTATTTTTGCTATTTATAATTATATTGTAACATTTTATGGTTCATTTTTAACTGATTTTTTTGGATAGGTACGGTTAGGGTAGTGTTCATTTTTTTTCCACATAATTGGGCCTTGACGATTACGAGCAGTAAAATTTCTTTTTTAAAAAGGTTTGGCGAGGAATGACAATAGATTAGTCTAGTTCTTAAATACTATTGTAATCTATTTGAAAACTTTACGAGATATCGACTGTAAATTACTCATGTTAGATATTTCGTTAATAAGTATTTGTTTTTATATTTATTTTATTAAAGTTGTGTATTGATATGTTATCTTAATTATAATTTTTTATTATTTTTACTATTTAATATTAATCTTATAATATTCCAATTTTTAGCGGGTAAATTAACGAGTATTGCCCAACGGAGTGTTAACAGGTTTTTGGAGTAGTTTGGGTAGCGAAGTCAATTTTTAATTGAATTAAAGAAAATCTAAACGGGTTCAGGTTTGAGAAAGGCTTGATGCGTGGGGTACCTAACCCATTAACATTGCCTAGATTTGGGACGGGTAAATATATAAAAATTGTGATTCGAGTTGGGGACATGTACGAATTTGGTGTTTTAGATTGAAAGAATAGGTACTATCACTTGAGTAACATTATCCCTCCTTAACTTATTTTATATAATAATATTAAACTTTCATATAGTCGTTTAACACTCTTCCAATACATTGTTGCAATATTATCACTTTGACATAGAATACTTCTAATTTTATTTTTTTTAAATTTATACTTATAAATTTTTTAATGTTTCAATTCTGAAGCAAGTATACATATGCAAGGAGATGATCATATAGAAATAATTTTTATTTTAGAAATAAGAGCTAATCTCAGTCATACATCTTCCGAGACCTATGAGTATGATTTACTTCTCACAATAATCAATCTAATTGCGGGATGTTCCTAACTCACATATATTAAAAAAATCTCAATTGCCAATTTTCTAAATTCAATACGAGATGATAATTCATGCAACACACATTTGCAATGATGTATGAAATTATAACATTAAAATAAAGTATTGAATTATATATTTCTTAAATTATATTTATAAATAAAAATGTAAAGTGATTTTCTATTAATCAATTCTACCCGAGATGATCATTCATGCAATACTTAATTGTAACAAGATGATCATTCATGTAGCAGTTATTGTCCAACGACATGATCACTTGCAATGATACTTCATATAACACTTATTTTTTCAATTTATATTGCTTTAAATAAAATTTGAAATACTTTTTGAATTTATATTGAAATACAACGTAAAATTATTATACGTCAATAAACTTTACACGAGACATACTTTAATCACATTCATACTTGGCATACTTTATTCTCAATTATACTTGCATACTTTATTCACAAGTTCTTGAATGCTTATTCAAAAATTTCTTCTTAAAAGAAATCATACTTCTAAAATTCTTTCCTTACTTTTCTTCTTTGGTTGAGTCAACGTAGCGGGAGGTTGAGTTGTCGTCTACACTCTTAAACTTAGTGTTACGACCTAACTTTACTTAAAAGAAGACTCAGGTGTAGAGTATATACAAATACTCTATCTTACTACTCGAAAGAAACTTGTATGCAGAGCAGAAACGATTGCTCTGATACCACTCTGTGGTATCACTAAAAAAATAACTTACGACCAGAGCAAAACCGAATGCTCTGATACCATTCTGTCACAGCCCCAAATCCTGAGGGACGGCCAAGCCGGGGTGCGACTAGGGGTTGGATTAAAGAGGCGGGGAAGAAGAGGGAATAACTGAATAAACAGACATTTATAACAGAATAATTACTATGAACTTGACTTTACTTGAAAGAAAGGGAGTCAATCTCGAAGGATCACTCGACATATTTGTTTCAGAGTAGGTTCGGTTCAAAGTATGAAAACTTAGACCGAAAGATTACACAACAAAAAGTGTATTAGTTTGCAGCGGAAAAACGTAGAATGATATCACATATCAAATGTGAAATTGAGGTTCAACTAAACTTTACTTCCTTAAATATAACCTTTACTCAACCTCCTCCGCCTTCGTCACTCAACCTGCACATTTAAAAAAACAAACATGCAGGGCTAAGTACATAAAGCACTTAGTGGGCACATTGCCGAAAACAACTCACAAGAGTATAGATTTAATCATGCATCTTTTCATAAACACTTGTATAACTTATATTGTTATTCATTTAATTCAGGATAACACACTGTGGGTTTTAACTCACATCCGATCGTCTGGAAAGCACTCTGTGGGCTAACTCAGAATCTGTCCCTCTGGATAGCACTCTGTGGGCTATCTCAGAGTCGGATCGTTAGGTTGGAATATCTGGTTAGCACTCTGAGGGCTAACTCAGAATCCAATACTCTGGTTAGCACTCTGGGGGCTAACTCAGAGAAGCATAAGAGAATTCACATAAACAATTTATTTATGCACTGATACATGCTTTAATACACACTTATCAACAATACGTAAACACTTTCGAGCAACGCTCACATAATATTACTTCATAAGTAATGGCATTCATCGGAGTTTTTGGTTTTAGAAAGCCCACCTCGAACAATTACAGAACTATAACACGTGCTTCCGTCTCTGATCTTCCGTCCTGACTTCTAATCTTGACGTCCTCCTTCTTTGAACGCAAATAATCACATTTTAGTATTCGGTCGAGACGTTAAAAGAAACAGGAAATCGGAATCGGTTAATGACTTTTAGGCCTTTGCACTTTAACTAATCTCTTTGTGATTAAAGAAACGAGACTCGAACACTTCTCGTCTAGAACTAACTTGGTTCCTTACTCGATACTTAGGTCGGTTATAACGGAAGTCGATAACTCATAACGACTTAGAAGATCAAAAGGAATCAAGTTGAAAAGAATTCAACTTAAGAAACTAGGTTCTTGAAATTACTGCACAGATCAGTAAGTCCACCCAGAACAGAGTTTTTCGAAACAGGGGATGTATATTATACCAAAAGAAAGCCACGGATGTCTAGTTTACTCTCCAATTTACGGATCTCGATTTAGTTAAGCGAGCTAAAAGTTATGACAGTTTCTGTAAAGGGTCGCAGAACAGTCCGCGTTTTAACCCTAGGTGCTCGTAACTCGACGCACGGCTTCCTAGGTTCGACTAATGCTTTACCACTTATATTTTCACGAAATTTTCATCTTAAGGCAGTCAACACGTACCATCAAACGTGATGAACTCCTTTTCGTTTCTCGATTAAGAACTCGATGTATATTTCCTCGTCATTTTCAACTACCAATTACTAAACCATTTCAATTCTATTTCATTCTTCAACTTCTAAGTTATATTTTACATCTTATATAACCTTATCAACTACTACACTTAGGCAAATCATTATCATCTTCATTTCATTCTTTATTATAACATAACTTCTAATTTAGTCACCAAATCAACAATTCCTAGTTAAATCATAATCTAACACTTCTAATTTCATGAATTAGAACTCTATAATTTTCAAACCCTAACCCCTAATTTCGGTTTTCATCATTAACTTAGGGGAATGATTTCTCTTCGCATCCAATCATCTACTAATCCATTTCTTATGCATAATCATTCAATTAACCAAGCTTAGATCAATATACTACCACCCTTCATTATTTTCGGTCCATATCAAAAGCTAAGGGGGAATGATTTCCTCTTCAATCCAACCATGGAAATCCATTTCTATCCATTATATAACACGAATTAAAACTTAGCACATCCTACTTCATCCATTAAATTTTCGGTCTCAATCAATAATTAAGAGAATCAAAATTCTAAATGGATAAAAATAGAGCTTAGGTGATTAAGTGAATATTAACCATTATTTTCGGTCTCACTCATGTGGGGGATTGTTGGAAATGGTTTAAATATTAACCATTATTGAGGATAAATATTTTTGATTAAATACTTATTATTTAATTAAAATATTTATTGGATGTTAATCTACGCCGTGAGTAGATGAACGTGGTATATTTAATATCTCTAAACCGATTTCTGGTGAGTGAGATATTGTATGCTAAAGGTTGGATGTTGAATTTGTAATTAACATGTTATTAATTATAATAAATGTTAGTTGTCCCACATCGGTTATATGTGGATGAAGTGACTAGTATTTAAGGCTATGTCTGTATGGGCTTAATAACTTGTTAGGTTGGTGTGTATGGGTGCCTACGCGCGCGCGCACACACGCGCGCGCGCGCGCCGACGACGACGACGACGACGACGATGCCGCCGTCCGTCTGGACGGGCGGGCGGGCGGGCTCGGGCCTGGGACTTGGACTTGGATCTTGGATCTTGGTGCTTTGGGCTGGTGTTTGGGCCTTATCTTTTTGGACCAACCCCACAAGCCCAATTCGATTAATTGTTGAGCCCAATCCGGAAGCCCAGTGTGTGAAGCCCATCGGCCGAGAGACTCTTGGCTGTTGTAACCGCCGGAGACTCTTCACATCCGGCAACCCTTGGCGTCTGAAACCGCCGGCCATCATGGCTGAATTGATGGCGACGAGTCCCTTCACTTGATCGAGAGCTGCTATATATAGGAGCATCCTCATTTGCAGAAGACACACATTCCAAGCAATCTGCACTCCTCTATAGCATTTCATAGCATATCATACACCAGTTCAGTCTTCGTTCCAGTTCAGTTCGCCGGAGCCGCCTTACCGTGAGCACTACCGGGGCGTATTCTCGTCTTGCGGGCAGAAGTTTTACTTCGGTCGATCTTTGGTTTATTCTAAACTTAGTTCTTCAGTTTCATTGTAATACTATAAGTTTGTTCATATTCAAGTCAATCAATAAAGAAGTATTATCCATTGTTATCTACACGAGCAAGTACCCGATTCCTAACAAGTCGATAACTCATAATGACTTAGAAGATCAAAAGGAATCAAGTTGAAAAGAATTCAACTTAAGAAACTAGGTTCTTGAAATTACTGCACAGATCAGTAAGTCCACCCAGAGCAGAGTTTTTCGAAACAGGGGATGTATCTTATACCAAAAGAAAGCCACGGATGTCTAGTTTACTCTCCAATTTACGGATCTCAATTTCGTTAAGCGAGCTAAAAGTTATGACAGTTTCCGTAAAGGGTCGCAGAACAGTCCGCGTTTTAACCCTAGGTGCTCGTAACTCGACGCACGGCTTCCTAGGTTCGACTAATGCTTTACCACTTATATTTTCACGAAATTTTCATCTTAAGGCAGTCAACACGTACCATCAAACGTGATGAACTCCTTTTCGTTTCTCGATTAAGAACTCGATGTATATTTCCTCGTCATTTTCAACTACCAATTACTAAACCATTTCAATTCTATTTCATTCTTCAACTTCTAAGTTATATTTTACATCTTATATAACCTTATCAACTACTACACGTAGGCAAATCATTATCATCTTCATTTCATTCTTTATTATAACATAACTTCTAATTTAGTCACCAAATCATCAATTCCTAGTTAAATCATAATCTAACACTTCTAATTTCATGAATTAGAACTCTATAATATTCAAACCCTAACCCCTAATTTCGGTTTTCATCATTAACTTAGGGGAATGATTTCTCTTTGCATCCAATCATCTACTAATCCATTTCTTATGCATAATCATTCAATTAACCAAGCTTAGATCAATATACTACCACCCTTCATTATTTTCGGTCCATATCAAAAGCTAAGGGGGAATGATTTCCTCTTCATTCCAACCATGGAAATCCATTTCTATCCATTATATAACACGAATTAAAACTTAGCACATCCTACTTCATCCATTAAATTTTCGGTCTCAATCAATAATTAAGAGAATCAAAATTCTAAATGGATAAAAATAGAGCTTAGGTGATTACCTTGAATATTAACCATTATTTTCGGTCTCACTCATGTGGGGGATTGTTGGAAATGGTTTAAATATTAACCATTATTGAGGATAAATATTGTTGATTAAATACTTATTATTTAATTAAAATATTTATTGGATGTTAATCTACGCCGTGAGTAGATGAACGTGGTATATTTAATATCTCTAAACCGATTTCTGGTGAGTGAGATATTATATGCTAAAGGTTGGATGTTGAATTTGTAATTAACATGTTATTAATTATAATAAATGTTAGTTGTCCCACATCGGTTATGTGTGGATGATGTGACTAGTATTTAAGGCTATGTCTGTATGGGCTTAATAACTTGTTGGGTTGGTGTGTATAGGTGCCTACGCGCGCGCGCACGCCGACGACGACGATGCCGCCGCCGTCCGTCCGGACGGGCGGGCGGGCGGGCCTGGGCTTGGGACTTGGACTTGGATCTTGGTGCTTTGGGCTGGTGTTTGGGCCTTATCTTTTTGGACCAACCCCACAAGCCCAATTCTATTAATTGTTGAGCCCAATCCGGAAGCCCAGTGTGTGAAGCCCATCGGCCGAGAGACTCTTGGCTGCTGTAACCGTCGGAGACTCTTCACATCCGGCAACCCTTGGCGTCTGAAACCGCCGGCCATCATGGCTGAATTGATGGCGACGAGTCCCTTCACTTGATCGAGAGCTGCTATATATAGGAGCATCCTCATTTGCAGAAGACACACATTCCAAGCAATCTGCACTCCTCTATAGCATTTCATAGCATATCATACACCAGTTCAGTCTTCGTTCCAGTTCAGTTCGCCGGAGCCGCCTTACCGTGAGCACTACCGGGGCGTATTCTCGTCTTGCGGGCAGAAGTTTTACTTCGGACGATCTTTGGTTTATTCTAAACTTAGTTCTTCAGTTTCATTGTAATACTATAAGTTTGTTCGTATTCAAGTCAATCAATAAAGAAGTATTATCCATTGTTATCTACACGAGCAAGTACCCGATTCCTAACAAGTCGATAACTCATAATGACTTAGAAGATCAAAAGGAATCAAGTTGAAAAGAATTCAACTTAAGAAACTAGGTTCTTGAAATTACTGCACAGATCAGTAAGTCCACCCAGAACAGATTTTTTCGAAACAGGGGATGTATCTTATACCAAAAGAAGCCACGGATGTCTAGTTTACTCTCCAATTTACGGATCTCAATTTCGTTAAGCGAGCTAAAAGTTATGACAGTTTCCGTAAAGGGTCGCAGAACAGTCCGCGTTTTAACCCTAGGTGCTCGTAACTCGACGCACGGCTTCCTAGGTTCGACTAATGCTTTACCACTTATATTTTCATGAAATTTTCATCTTAAGGCAGTCAACACGTACCATCAAACGTGATGAACTCCTTTTCATTTCTCGATTAAGAACTCGATGTATATTTCCTCGTCATTTTCAACTACCAATTACTAAACCATTTCAATTCGATTTCAATTCTATTTCATTCTTCAACTTCTAAGTTATATTTTACATCTTATATAACCTTATCAACTACTACACTTAGGCAAATCATTATCATCTTCATTTCATTCTTTATTATACATAACTTCTAATTTAGTCACCAAATCATCAATTCCTAGTTAAATCATAATCTAACACTTCTAATTTCATGAATTAGAACTCTATAATTTTCAAACCCTAACCCCTAATTTCGGTTTTCATCATTAACTTAGGGGAATGATTTCTCTTTGCATCCAATCATCTACTAATCCATTTCTTATGCATAATCATTCAATTAACCAAGCTTAGATCAATATACTACCACCCTTCATTATTTTCGGTCCATATCAAAAGCTAAGGGGGAATGATTTCCTCTTCAATCCAACCATGGAAATCCATTTCTATCCATTATATAACACGAATTAAAACTTAGCACATCCTACTTCATCCATTAAATTTTCGGTCTCAATCAATAATTAAGAGAATCAAAATTCTAAATGGATAAAAATAGAGCTTAGGTGATTACCTTGATAGATATGTGATTAGAATTGAAAGTTGATGGATGGTGTGCAAGATTGGATGGTGAAAACCTTGAAGAATCCTTGAAAGAGCTTCAATGGAGATGGAAAGGTGGGGGGGGGGGGGGGGGGGGGGTTTGGTGGAATTAAAGGAGAAGAAGATGACTAATGGTATAGATATTTAGGCATAAAGGAGGATGACTTACAAGGTGACTCACTAAGGGTCGTTTGGCGCGAAAATATTTGACGGAATATCTCGTTTCCGGGTTTTAAACGACGTTATAAAAATCGAGAATTAAATTCTTAGTCGGTCACATTTCCGGCGAAAACTAATTCGACCATTAGTTCCGAAATAATTTACATAATCGGAAAGTATATTTCGTTTTCCGAAATCCGATAAAAAGTCAGGACATCACAGTCCAAATTTTATCCGGAAAAATAATAAAAATGGATTTTTACTAACTTACTCGTCTCGCAAAAAGAGTGAATGTAAAATCAGACGGTTTCTCGATTTGAGTTTTCGGGCGAAAATTTTATCGGACGCGAAAACCCTAATACAGTAGTCGTTCAACCGACTTTTGGAATTTATTTTCAGAAACGGTTTTCACTGTTAGTCTTAGAATTGAAAATCTTTAACTTAGGCGTGCAAAACCTTTAATTAATTAGAAATTTTTTTTTTCTCGATGGAAGAAAATATCTGGGGTATTACATTGCAACGAGATGATTACTCATGTACTTATTGTCCTACGGGATGATTATTTGCAATGATTTGTCAAATTATATACTTGAAATAGAGTATTGGTTTTTTTTTTTTGGAAAATTATTCTTATAAATCATCGCGTAAAGTGATTTTCCGTCAATACACAAGATGATCCTTTTATATAAAATTATTAAATTATTTAAATTTATATTTGTAAATTACCACGTTAAATAATTCCCATATAAAAAATTTCCTTGTTTTTTGTCGTGATAACCTTCATGTCGCTTCATTCGGTCGTGCTACACGTGCAAACCATGCATGACACGTGAATCACATTTTTCAAATACAATTATGATAGACTCAATCTATAAAAGCATTAGTAAAGTCTGAATTGAGACCTTTCAGTTTAAGCACTCACTATACCTCTTGACTATTCCTATGGAAAAAGAAACCTTGTGTTGATTATGTAGATGGATGTTTATGGAATATAGTTACATAGATGCTCTTTATAGTATTTTTTATGCTTGCAAACTTTTAATTACTATTATATCGTTACGTAATATCTTGCTAGACTTTAGCTTGAGGTTGATTCTGCATATGTAGTAGCCATGTTTACTTCTCGTGTTGTCTTAGTTCCGCGGAGGATGATAAATAGATGGACGAGAGCGTTGAGCTATATTAGAGAGATGAATCGTCGCATATATAGAGAAGGTAAATAAGGCCATGGATTGCATGATTACGACGGCTAGAGATATGACGTAGGGCTATAGACATTTTGCACCCAAGATGTTCTTTCACTTGCTATGCAAGATATATCATTTTTTCCTTTTACTAGAATGATGTAATAAACATTATGTAATTAATTTTATCCATAAAAATTTTACGAGACCCAACTTTGGGTCTACTCTCGATAGTCCAATATTGGATCTATGGATATAATACATCATTTAATTATTTGTACTGATTCTATAATTGTATAATTTATTTAATTATATTTTTAATTTATACTCATAAAAATATAATATAAAATGATACCCATCGAATTTCGACGGGTTGCACACTAGTTATATATAACATAGATATATAAGCTTCATTAATTTTCAGATTAAGTTTCGCAACTACCATTTTAGGAAAATATACAATATTCTCATGAATAAAGACATTTGGACAACAGTTGGTGTAATATTCGTAATTAAATAGTCTTTCAATTTTTTTAATAATTAATATAATTAGTGTTTTGTCTATAATACTCTTTCCCACCTAATTATATATTAATCTTTAAATTTAATTAATATTTTGAATTTTCAAAAATTTATGCATGATATTAATTTATTTTAATTAATATTAGAAATTAGCATACAATTAAGTGGAAAAGGATGTTATAGACAAAACACTAATTATATTAATTATTGAAAAAAATTAAAAAAATATTTAATTACGAATATGTTACCGTCCAAATATCAATACTCTATTCTCATAGCCTACAAATAAATTCCGATTTTCAAAATCTAAGGGAAGTAAAAATATATTATTTGTAAATAAACTGATTTTATTTGGAGTTTAATTATAATTACATTTCTATCAAGGGCAATTGTCTTCAAACTCATTACTCCCTCCTTTTTTTTAATTAGTGTCCTATTTTGATTTTTTTTCTTGTTGCCGAATAAGTGTCTCATTTCATAACTTGATGCAAAACTTTCCATTTTACCTCAATCATAAATGCTAATTATTTACTTTTTAAGTTTTTTAGGCAATAATTATTAATAAAAATAGTAATTTATCAATTTTCTCGTTACGTGTATTTTGACGGAGGGGGAACTTATATAAAAACTGAGGGAGTATGTCATTCTCTCATCCATTACATGGGACGTTATAAGTTCTCACAGAACAGATCTTAATCACGCCATGATACTCGCTGCAGTACGGTTTTCGATCGGAGTTATGAAGGCACGCATGTTTTCAGAAAAAATGGAAGTGTAGCTGCAAATAAAAAGAAATGAAATAGTGAGCTATTTTTTGTAATATTCCATAAATTAAGTGTAGAAAGTTGTGTAAAAAGTTGTTATTTCAAAGCTCACAAAGTGCTTCACTATATATTAATACTCAACAACTTGCAGAAAGCTCAAAGGTGCTTCACTGTAATAATACTCAACAACTTGTGATAGTGCTACGAATTAGAAGAAGAAAAGAAAACTATAAATTAAAAAGAAAAAGAAAAATTGAACTACAAATACTTAAAACATACTGCAAAATAAGAAAATTGAATTAGAAAGTGTTAAGGACTTCGTAATAGAAAATTACAGAAAGCTCACAAGTGCTTCACTGTAATAATACTCTTAACTTGTAACAAAGCTAGGAATTAGAAGGAAAGAAAACTATAAACTAAAAACAAAAGAAAAACTGAACTACGGATACTTGAAATATACAGTAAAATAAGAAAACTGAACTTGAAAGTAAGAGGACTTTGTAATCAGATGAAGGGTTTATATAGAACTCGAGAAGAGCCGTGAAATTTAAATTTGAATTTTGGCTTTAGAGCCCAAAGTATTGTTTGTGCACAATTAATAAGTGATTTAAGACTATCTTGTAGTGGGGCGTTTCTGAGGGGTGTTTCTATGGGGTGTGATGGAGATACAGACATTAAGCTGCAGTGAGACTGTCTATGGGGTGTTTCTATCTAAATTCTGAATATGTATTTCCCATTAATTTTAATTAGAAAATTCGATAATTTCATTAATTTAAATAAAATAAAATAAAAACTCTAGAAATAAAAAAAATACTCCCTCAGTACTTGAAAAAATGCCCCATTTACTGTTCGTCACGAGATTTAAAAAAGTTGGTAAAGTTGTATAAAGTGGTGTAAAAAGACTTGAGGGATAGTGTTAATCTTGACTTTTTAATTGAAATTAACACTTGGTGCTTTAAATCCACACACCCCCAAATTAAGTCTCACCTATGTATAAAATTTGCACGTCATTTTTATAATTCAAAATTCAATTAAACAAGTTTATTTGTTGATAATTAAAAAATCTGCAGGTTTATTAAGCAGGTTTAATTAAAAAACACAAAATAAAATAAACTTAAGCAGGTTTTATTTAGAAGGTTCAATAACAAATTTAATTTGATAATTAGACAACACAAAATACGATTGGGTCATTACAATTGGGCTAGGATTAATTAATTTGGGCTGATATAATGGGTTGGTAAAAGTAATAGTATAAGGTGTAAATAAATACGTTTTGAAAGATATATAAGTCCATAAAGTGAAACACGGGCATTTGATGGTGTATAGTTGAAATGTTGTAAGTAAGACATTTTTTCAACTACGGAGGGAGTACATTAGTAGAAATAAATAAAAAACAATACATTGTTAGGGGAAAAAAAAATTAAGCCCATCCTCGACGTTGTTTGACCTCGTCAACCATCATCATGTGTAGTTGGTATTGCTCCGGCGTTATGTGCGACGTATCGGTGGAGATGATCTTGTTGTCGGTGGCATCTTTCTTCGTCCGAGCACGCGCCATCATTGCCTCGGCCAGACTGTGCATTGCGTCGGCGATGCTTCTTAGTCGGGCATTCATCGAGTCGACCAATGACCCGAACTCCGTATCCTCGCTCGCCTTTTTCTTCCCCTTTCCTTTGGCCGTCCTCGCCTCCGTCTTCGCTGCGTCTCGTCCTGAGGAGGGGGGCATGCTTTTTCCCTTCGATCGCCTCCTCAAGCCGTGGGTTGTAGGCAGCGTTCCGGATGAGGTGTATGCGCCTTCCTCCGTATTCTTCGTCCACTTCATAGAGTGAACGTCGGGAAATTCTTGGTGGAGGAATTTGGGATAGTTCTGCAAGTTTTTCCAAGCACCAAAATGCTTGAAACGATGGTTACCTTGATGGGCCGCGTATATCAGTTGGGCAGACTCGATCACTATGTCGTCGGAGGCGCCGCTAGGCCTTTTCTTCATCGCCTTGCCATAAGTGATCATCCATTCCTTTACCCTAGCTGGAGACGCGCCCAAAAATGATCTTCACTGTCTTCGGGTTGAGGTCGTCGTTGAACATGGCGTTGAACCTCGCCACCACTTTTCCCCAATATTTCTCGGAGTGTTGATCTTTGCCGAGAATGGAATTGCACGTCTCCTCTATCCAGATCTAGGTGACGGCGGTTGACTGTTCAACAATGTAATTATGCTGCTTCATCGTTGGTTTGGGGGCGACGTCAGCCGGCTGGGGGGTAATGGCAGCGAGGGTGAGATCGGCTCGTACCTTGCCTTTTCCTTTGGCCACCCTCTTGCGACTCGCGGTGGTCGGTACCGGCTCGGACGAGGGACTCCTCTCGTCACCCATGACATTTTGGAAGGACTCACCAACAGACGAGTTGATGTTGATGAAATAAGTCCCGTCGGCCTATATGCGTTGTATGCTTCGTCTGCCATTTTGGGGGGACACCGCGCTGATGACCACCTATTATTTGGATCCATTTTTTATGAAGTATGAGAGGTGATTGAAGGAAAATTTGTGAAAAAATAGAAGTGATTATGTGAGAAATAGTGTGAACTAAGGAAGTATTTATAAGTAGAAAATGAATTAAAAAAAAAGGAAAAAAAAGAAAAATCGGCCATAGCTGTTGGATTTAAAAATTCGATTCGACCGTTGCCGCATAATTTTTTTTCGGTCAGCACCGGAATTAAAAAAAAAAATTCGGCACGTGCAGACGGTCTCGAAGGAGGGAGATAGGCTCAAGACGGGAGAGGCTGCAGTGGAGTGTCTCGTGGGCGTGGGTGTCTCGAGCCACTCCAACGAGACACCCCGTAGTCTAAATATCCTAAATTTTAATTACCTGAAACATTTTAGCTAATAACGGGTTAAAAAATTGATGCATTTTAGAACACTCAATACACGAATAGAAAATTCATTGTTTGAGGGAGAACAATCAACAATCATCTTGACCAAAAAAGCATCTAAAATGAGCTGGAATAAATTTGATTCAAACTAAATGATGAATATAGAGCTCTGCAAAATATAAAAGTCAACTGTATACACAAAATGTATACGGCCAAGATATAACTAATAATGCATGCTTATCAGTCAATAAATTGGATATAACAGTAAAATAACAGCAGAGGTAATTTGAGCTACAACTCTATTTTTTAGAATAGCATAGATATAGATGTTATGAGTAGAGAGCTGCAAAACAAAAAAAAAATATACTATCAACTTTATTTTATGAGAAGACAAGACAAAAAAATGTGACTGTTCGTTCAATCATATAAAAAAATTGAAAATCTTATGTTAGTCCATCAATTTTGAGGGAGCCTCTTTGACTGCTAGATCGAAGCCTCAAATAGTGGTAAAAAACTCTAAAAAAATTTCCTTCGACTCATGCATATTCTTCTACTCAAAGTTTGAGCATTTATTAATAATTGGGGAAACTACATTTTATTGTGATTTTCGTACCATTTTGCAATTTTAACTAAAACTTTGTAATTTTCATATTAAATTCCGAACTTTTAATATTTTTTCGAGCTCATTTTGTGTTTCACCAACCGAAAAAGCTGAAGTGTATGGATTTACTAACAATTTGATATATGAAATCCATCATTATCTTTTTTTTGAAAAGTCAAAGACATAATATTAAATATAGATTAGTATAAGGGGTACTCAACTCGTACATAAATTAGTCAAAAAGAGTTTTTTTTTTCTTTTTTTTTTTTTGAAAAGTTAAGATGATATTCTCATTCACGAGTACCAGAAGTACTCAAAACGACAAAGAGTCTTACATTTGATGCCAAAACACAAGAAGGGAAAAAGAAAAAGATAAGCTACAAATTTGCAGGCATACAAATGAGGGGATGTGAACTCCAATCAAGGAGGGAGACACAAAAAGATGATGGGTAGTGAGACTTCAACCATTTCCACGAGCAAAATTTGATACTCTCCACAATTTCCTCGACTGACGGCAATGAGTTTTTGAAGATCTTTTCATTCCTCGCCTTCCAAATCCTCCACAAGGTAGTTTGTCAAATAAGACTAAAGATTTTCATCTTCACTTTGCCAAGACCACAACACACAAAGTCCTTGAAATGATCCTTCAAATCAGCTGCATAGATTAAGCAAAGATCAAGCCATTCACATACCTTAGCCCAAACAAGAAGTGCCTCGGAACAGGTATATAGTAGGTGACGCGAAGATTCGACTTGAGCATGACACATAGCACAATCAGTTTCTCCTGAGCGTAACATTCCTCTTCTAATCAAGTTATCCTTTGTTGGTAATCTCCCTTGCAATGCTTTCCATACAAGTCTCAGTCGAATGCACCAATCAATTAATGAACAACTTAAAGAACTAGAAAAATGTGCACAAAGTCACTTCCAAGATCTAATCTTCACACCACACATTCTTTAGTGATAATCAGATCAATTCCATTAAAAATAAAATGGTTACACATCTTCCAAATCCTCCAAATAATAATACATTGCCAAATTAAATTTTAACATTTATTTTTCCTTGTTTTTCTTGGCATTCAGAAATAAAGTATCCATAATGATTACACAAATTTGGTGGTATTTAGAACACAATTCAATCATAATCAAACTCACCACGGACCAAACTTGAGTTGTAAAGTGACACTCAATCATCAAATGAAAAGTTGATTCGGAGTTCTCTAAACAGAATACACATGATAAGGAATCATTAAAAAGTAAAATGTTGCTATTGCTTAAGTTTTATTTTGTTGGGATCCTATCTTGGAGCAATTTCCAAGTAAAAAGCCAACACCTTCAATAGAATTGATCTCCACCACACATTTGATAAGAGAAGGCTAGAATAGTCGGACAACACAGGTCACAGAATCATACATTGAACGAGTTGAAAAGAGCCCAGTAGAAATCTTTCCACCGAGAAGAATAGTCCTTGTAAGTCGAGATTTAAACACACAAACACATGCAATTCCAAAGATCCAAGAACTCACGAAATTCACAAGCAAGAAACACCACCTCCATCTAAAAGACCACGATCAATAATCACCACAAACAACACCTATATCTTTAATTAACCAAGTTTTTTTTAGAAGATAACAAATAGAGGGAAGAAATTTGTTATTGAGATAAAACTCTCATTAAACCACGAATCCTCCCAAAACCTAGCATAACGACTACTTACTAGCATAAAACTTAAGTTATTCAAAAAAATATCACCCTCAAACGCAATGACTAAATCAAGCATATCATGCCACCGTATTGACATTTTACTTCTAACTTGGAAAGGGACTATTAAAAAAAGAAGTGTACCCAGACTTAATAATTCTCAGCCAAGGAGAATCTTCATCTCCACCCATTTAAACAAAAGAGCATAATTATAAGACTTTATATTTCTCACTCAAGACCCCCAAACATTTACTTCGACAGACCACCTCTCATTTAACCCATGAAATTTTTCATTGTATTAAACGACATTGTTCTATTCTAGTTGTATAGAAAGATGAAATAGCGTTGTTTTACATTATTTGTCTAAAATTTTCGACCAGTGAAACACAGTACTCGCTCCCATTCGAATTGTGTCGTTTTGTATGTTTTCATTATTTCTAAATTGTAGTTTTCGCTTTAGAGTTTAATACCAAAGTTATCCTTATTTTACTCACCTCTTTCATTTATTTTAATAAGTTTTCGAGAGTTTTCCTTCACTTTACTGTGTGTAAATCATCATTTATTGAGGTCAATTTTGGAAATAACTTTTTTCATTAATAAAAAATACTTACATTTAGGATGGGAGGGAGTATGAGTTTAACATGAACATTTATTAATAATTTAGTCTAAAAAATAATTGGTTGTCTCCCTTCCGCCAATTTAACAGTCTACCTTGATCGGGATTAATTTTTTTGTCAAATAAAGTCAGTTATAACTGATTTGCTGGAGATTCTGTGCCAATTACTTATTAAGGAAATTTATAATCCAGTATTAGATTCCTGTAACAGGAGAAAGATTTCTCATTCCTTAGTCGAAAAGATATGCCACTATGAAAGAGGAATTATGTGAAACAAGATTGACATATGATATGACATATTAAATGAATTAGTTCTTTTATAAGCGCTTCAACTACTCTCTCTATCTTTTTATAAATATCTCCGGCCATCAAAACATAAGTACTAAAGAAATAAATATATTATTATTTTTATCTATACTCATTGCTTAGAGTATAACTTTATTGTTTATCTATACTTTATTTTAATCTCAATTAGTACGGGGCAGGCCTAGGCCTGTATAACTTTGGCCCATTTAAGGCCCAATAAATGAAGAAATAGCTGTTACTGCGGTCAACCGAATCTGGATCAGCACAACAAAAGCACATTCAAAAGAATATGAAATTTTATCCGTCGATTCCTAAGAGATACTGATCTCAGCCGTCAAACACATGCCCAGTTTCAGAATCCCGCCGAGTGTATGGCTCCACGATCCGACATGGCATTAAACTGGATTTAAAATCCGAATTTGGTGTCCGCGATATAAATGGCCAGCCCCCTAATGGTGAACTCACCACGCTGAGGGAAGGTGGGTGGGTACGTTCCAAACAGAAATTTTAGAGAGAGAGGGGGGAATAACCTGTAAAATCTTTTCAGTGTGACAGTTAGCTTCCGAAGAAGCTCCACTATCTTCAAATTCAGCCTTTTAAGCTCTGTAAGTTTTAACTTAATTCCGCTCACTATCGATTACTCTCTGAGTTTCGGGAAAACTGCAGTATGCTTTTCTGCTCTTTTAGTGAATTTATGGTTGAATTTTGCAACTTCCGCACTTAGGGTTTATATATAGTGCTTGCAGAATTTTAATCCTGAGATTATGTTTTGCTCGCTTTTCATGTTTAAATGTACTTTTTTTTTTATTCCTGTCAATTTTCATAGGTAGTTACAATTTTAGTGATCCTGTAAATCTTGTTAGGGCATGCTAATTTCTTGGTTTGAAAGATACCTTTATGTACCACGATACGCACTCTGTTTCGGGGTAAATGTGTGTAATTCAAGGGCTCTTTCTCATTCCAATTGTCCATGTCTTTTCATTTTGGGGATCAATTACCATGTGTATCTTGCTTTTGGTGTATCTGATGCCATACTTATTCTTTCAATGATTGATTACTTGACATCATTTTGATGTCTTCATGAGAATGTTCTATCATGATGGTATGACAAAAATGCATTTTTAATTAATATGCAGTGTGCTTCGGGGAAAGAGGGCTTCTTTGAACTCTCAAGCTTGAGTTTTAGCAGTTATGGGAGACGGAGATGTGGTGTCTGAGAAACTGGAGTCTGTTGCAAATGGGAATGCTGAGGTGGAGGGCGAAGCTGAGACAGTCATGGATAAGAAAGGGGAGCATCAAGATGGGATAAAAGAAATGGAAGTAGATAAACAAGATGACGTAAAAAGTGAGGCTCAAAGTATGGATGTGGACAAAGATGAAATCAGCAATAGCAAGGAAATTGATGAAAAGGCTGCAACTGAGGGAAATGAAGAAACTGCAGCGGACGACGAACAGCAAGAAACTGAAGTGGGCAGTGAAAAGAATGAAATTAAAGCAGACACAGAAAAGCAAGAAACTGGAGCGGATGGAGAAAAGCAAGAAACTGAAGTGGATAGTGAAAAGCAAGAAACTGATGTGGACAGTGAAAAGAAAGAAACTGAAGCAGATACAGAAAAGCAAGAAACTGGAGCGGATGGAGAAAAGCAAGAAACTGGAGGGGATGGAGAAAAGCAAAGAACTGAAGTGGACCGTGAAAAGAAAGAAACTGAAGCTGACAGAGAAAAGGAAGACAAAATGCAAGAAACTGAAGAGGATAGAGAAAAGCAAGAAACCAAGGAGAACACAGAAAAACAAGAAACTGAAGCTGACAGAGAAAAGCAAGAAGCAGCAGTAGAAGTGGAAAGTGAGGAAAATAGTAATGAGGAAAGGACAGAGAGTGCTGAAGAGGAAACTAAGAATAAAGAGGAGGCTAATGGAGTAAAAGAGGATGATGAGAATCAAGAGGAGCCAAACAAAGAGAGAGGATCTAAAAAACGTTCAAGAACAAAGAGTAGTGCTGGACAAAAAAATAATAATAAAAAGATTTCTAAAGAAAAGGAGGAGAAAGAACCAAAAACCCCCAATGAGAAAAAGACAAAAGAACCTAAGCCCTCATCAGGTAAGGAGGAGACGAGAGCCTCTGTTGATAGAAAGGGCAAAGACCCCAAAACTCCTGCAGCTTTTACAATTGACCGTCCTGTCCGTGAGCGGAAAATCGTGGAAAGATTGGTTGCCACAATCGAGAAGGACTCAGCTAAGGATTTATATATTGCCAAGGTGCCACTTTTATTTTAAAATTTGGTGTCATCTCCCTTTTTCTAAAAAGTTCTACTGGATGCATGTTCCAGAACTAAAATTCTTTTGGAGATTAAAGTTTGACAAAGTAGCTTTGCTTTCAGGGTCGTGGAACCGTGCTGAAAGATATCCCAAAAGGTATATTCGGTTACAGTTCTGTTTCATGCATGGCTGCTCATAATATTTTTTTGTAACCAATCTATGTTAATCTTATGCATTTCTTTGCTGAACTTTCTTGTACATATTTATTTTATTTGGGCTGTACGGTTAGCTAAATTAAGTTGGGGCATCATCTCTCAGAGGAAATATAAGTACGGGATGTGAGGGTCTATTTTATTCTACACAGACCAAAAAAATGCATAAATTCACTTCAATTACTAAATCTTGTACTTACATTTCATGAAGATAGGACTTTTTATTTTCTTACTGTAGGGAGTTGTTGTAATTTGTTTTGGTGCTCAGTGCTCTGATGTCCACCCCTCTCTTTGTATAATTTGGTCATTCTATTTTGAGCCATAGTTATCTTCTGCTACATCCTGTTCTTAACAATCCTCTTAAGAAATTGTGGAATTTACAGATCAAAGATCCCCAAGTAATTTTCTTTTGGCAATATTTTGACCTGTAAAAACATGCTCCAAAGAATTTGAAGGCAATAGTTGATATAAGGACTGGCCTCTGATGAGTAATGGGATTTTACTTTTGCTTAACTTTTGTGTTTTTATTGTGACATAGGAACTTTCTTTCGGTTTATCTTGCTGTTATTAACTAGAATTGAAGATAAAAGAACTTTCTTTTGGCTTAACTAGAATTTTTCCATTGATAGCTTAATGTTTATCCATCACAGAGGTGGTCATGATAAGATTTGAAACTGCAGTTGAAATTGATAAAGATAGGTTGAAATATCTGGGATTGTTTTAAATTAATTGCAATCCTGTGAGCGTATGTTAAGAATAACGGAATTACCCCTTTTTAAATTTCAACACTATGCTTCTGCATTCATGCTGAGTCATGACTAATGTGTTAACTTTCTACTCTGTTTTTGGCGTTCTGTGTCTACATGAGAAAGGAAAAAAGCGTTCATGTGTCTGAGTGTTAAATCTTGCTATTCTTATTCATTATTGAAGGACCACTAAATGCTTTGCTTTCTGTATTCCACAATCCACGTACAAGCTCTCATCAATTTAATTAGACATTTTCATTAGTGTGGTTAAAATTATCCTGTTTATTGTATATATAAAACTGATGACCAGCTATCCTCATCTAACATTGGATTGGTGTCATGTCTGAGCTACAGTGGCCTACAGGTTATCAAGAAAGAAGACCGATGATTCTCTCAAGTTGCTGCATACAATTCTTTTTGGTGGAAAGAGAGCAAAGGTAATGCTTTTAGTGTTATGTCGTAGCTTATCTTGGGTTTAAGCTTCAAAATACTAATGTTTTTTCTCCTTACCAATTCAATTAATATTCCTAAAAGTTCTATTTGAGAAATTTAGGTTGCTGTACTCTACTTGTGAACTGCATTTCGGGGCTCATTTACTTTGGACTTTTAAAGCATATCGATTCTGTTACAATTTATTCTACTTTCCTAATTTCAAGTGGCATTTCATTGTCAAGGGTTGATTTTTAAGAATTTGTATCAAACTCTATGAGAATCTGCAGTAGCCATACATTTCATCACTTGTAAATTCATACTTGAGGGTGTCTTTTTCATGTTTTTATTTCCTGCTTCTGCAAAAATTAGTTTTATTTGTTCTTGTTGGTCTTGAAACTCAGTTCAAAATGGTCACCGATCTTTCTCCCATCCTGTTAGTTTACTCAATAATAGTAAGTGGACTTGATTCTTGCACTTGATAAGTATAAATATCTGTTTGGCAAGCATAAAAATGTCGGCCTGCAGTGGTTGACTCACTGTCCGACTGTTAAACAAAGTAAAGATTACTACTTTGTTTTTACCTTTTGGGTTTTTTTGCAGGCTGCTCAAGTCAAGACCAACATATTGAGATTTTCTGGATTTGTTTGGAATGATAATGAGGTGAAATTAAAATTCATTAGTAGGTAATATTTTTCTCTGAGATGTTGAGCTTTATGTGCTCCATGTGAACATGATATCAGGAAAAGCAAATGATTAAGGTAAAAGAGAAACTCGACAAGTGTGTCAAGGAGAAACTGGTGGAGTTTTGTGATGTCTTTGATATACCCATCACCAAGGCTAATACGAGGAAGGTTTGTTTATATTGCATTATTGCTTAAGATGAAGTAGTAAAGGACCAAAATTTATTAGTTCAGTTAAACTATTTTGGGTCACATTTCTTGGTCCAGAAATGCTGGTTTGAAGATTTGTTACTACGGACTTTTCCTGTTTATCATTATCAGAGCCTTGGCAAACCATGCATCTATATAAGTATATAGCACCTTTACCACGTTGACTGAATTGCTGAATTTCTGCTATTCTGTTTTCAGGAAGATATGGTTGTTAGGTTGATAGAATTTTTGGCAGAACCTCGTGCAACTACCTCTGAATCACTTGCTGATGAAGAGCAGGTTCTAACTGAGTTTAATTTTTAATTTCCTTTTCATTTGTTGTCTCTCCATGTATTTCTTCCAACTGCTTTTTATGTGTATTTCATTTTATAATAGCAGTCAAGTAAGGGCAAAAAGAGAAAGAGGGTAAGCAAATCGTCTGGGGGTAGTGCATCATCAAAAGGCTCAGCTAAGGTATCTTTTTCTGGGTTCTGGCTATTTAATTGTTTGCTCCCTTAACTTATCATTGATTTTGAATTCTATTAGTTATATTTTCCGACTGTCTTTTTGCAAGATATTAGTGTTGTACAATATCTTTAGCTTTGTTTGAGCTGCAGCATGAGAGGGAGCTGAACATTAACTTACAGTCTGTAGTGTGGAACATAAAAAGATGCGTACTGCAGCATATGTTCACTCATGTCTACATGCACACAAAGCAACCCATTCTTAATTTTTTCTGAGGATTGTTTAGCTTTGACATGTCTGCTACTTGTGCATTTAACCCGTGGTTTTGGATACAAGTAAGTTTGCTTTTGCATTGATCCTTAAAAGTAAATAAAAATGAGAGAAAGGCATAATTGGTTCTGAAACAATCTGTTTTCAATAAATACAATCAAAATTGAAAGTGCAAATGAGGCCAACATCACCCAAGCCTTTGCTTTCCCTTCCTTTTGTCCTTTTGGCTCTCTGCACTACAGCTGATTTCACATTCAGATGCTTTAGATGGTTAATTTATATAGAGTTCGCTTGAGGGTTATGTCTGGTAGGCACATTCTCAATCCACCTGACTAAAGTTGAAGAAGGTTTAGGGGGAGAAAGTTCAAATTAGATTAACGGACTGAGCCAAAGAATATAAGCAAGAAGAAAGGTGATATAACAGTTCAGATATGTGCTAATTTGCAACTAAATGTGGACTTAGATTGACAAAAAGAATTTAAGTTGATTGTGTTTTTTTTTTTTTTTTATGTTCTTGGAGGTTCTGAATATATGCATTATTTAGCTGATATTGTGTCTGTTATATTCAGAGTCTAAAGAAAGCTAGCAGTGCATCTAAAAAGGGTGGTGAGACAAAAGACATGCCTCCCGAGTCAGAAGATGAATCAGGAGAAGAGAAAGATGAAGGTGTAAATGGTATTCCAGAAAGATCAGAGGATGAGATGTCTGATCAAGCTGTGAGTGAGGAGAAAGAAAGTGAATCTGAGAAGGAATCTGATGATGACAAGGGAAAGCAGAAGAAAGGATCAGCAAAGTCTCCTGCAAAGAAAGGATCCGTTAATAAAGCCAAAACCCAGAAAAAAACAATTTCTAAGAAGGCCAGCCCCCCACCGGAAAAAATAACTCCGAAATCAAAAACTAGCAGTAACACTAGTGATAAGAAATCTTCTAATAAGAAGAAAGATGAATCAGACAAGAAGTTGTCAGCTCCAAAGAAGTCCGCACTTAAGGAGAGCCCCGGTGAGAATTTTGGTTTCTCCCATTTATCAATTGTATACCGAAGCTCAAAAACTCTTTGCTTTCATCAAAATATTTGACCCCTTTCTATTGCCTTCTGTCCTTTAATTGACATGCTGTTCTTGAAAGTGGTTTTATTTTGGTTCAAATGCAGGGAAGAAGGTTCTGAAAGTCAAAGACAAACTGAAGGAGGAGAAAGTAAAGCCAAGCGATGATAAAGTCAGAGATGCAATTTGTGAAATCCTTAAAGAGGTTGATTTCAATACGGTCAGTTTCTGAACTCTTCCATGCTTTATAATAATAGGCACTCTTATCTTAGAATGATATGTAGTTGGGTCAGGTGGTCTTAAAAGACTAGAAACCTTTGGTATAGCGAAACTTCTATTCCTGCATATGCGGTTTGATTTTGATACAGGTTTTTCTTTTTGCCCAACCATGTGTAAAGTATAAACTTGACGATGTGCATCTGATCAATGAGAATTCTGGGAAATGTATTTGAAACCCCCAATTTAGGTATTTCCACTTATAGCTTGATCATGCATGAATCATGATCTTTCCATTGCTTGAAGTGTGAAAGTATTGAAGTATGATCAACTTTTTTCTTTTACTGTAATTGGGTTCTGTCAGTATCTGTGTTTTTTTGTTGTGATTTTAACACTCACTATACTTATATCTTGCAGGCTACCTTCACTGACATTCTGAAGGAACTTGGTAAGTTTTCCTTCATTTGTTCTTTTAATTTCTTTTTCACTTTACCTGCACTGCACCTTCACTGTTCCCTTCTAAATAAAAATGCCAAGTCTTCCCTCATTTGAATTTTTAATTTCTAGTGTGCCTGCTTGTGTGTTTTGGGGTTGATCTAGTTCACATGATTTTTGAAGAATGTTAATTATGAGCGTCGTCCTAGTTCTGCAGGACTTATTTACTTATGCTCTCGGTCAACCAACCAGGACAAGTGTGTCCAAATTATTTTATTTAGTTTCGTCTTTTACTTTCCTACATTTCTGTGGTAGGGGGAAAGAGAGTGTTTAAAATGCTTGTGAGCCCTTGTATACAATTAGGCTTGTCTACCTGTATTATCTGATATATTAAACATTTTACTTGTCCCATTATGTTGGAAAATGAAACTCATCTGCTTCATACCATTCCAGCCAAGCGATTCGATACGGACCTGACACCAAGAAAATCATCAGTAAAGCTCATGATTCAGGAGGAGCTCACAAAACTAGCTGATGCTGATGAGGAAGATGGGGAAGAGGACGAGGGCGATGGTGACAAGGCAAAGAAGTCTTCCACCAAAGGTGTAAAGGCCTAGCAACCTGCTAGAGGAGGCTGTCTAAGCTTGTATACTATACCCCTACCATGATAAGCTTCATCATTTTCGGCCCCGTAATTTATTTTTCTCCGGCCACTGTTGGGCATAATCGTCTCTGGCTTAGTTAAGGCAGCTGCAATTTAGGTGTTAGTAGTTATTACTAGCCAACTCTTGCTCCCTAGTTATTCATAGAGGTAACAGCTGCAGCTTGTCATGTCATGTACACAACGAAAATTTGTAAATTTTCGTTTTATTTCACCCAACTTTGAAATCTCTCTTCTCAGGTACCATAGCTGACTGAACGATTCATTTACACCTATCTATTTCGGATTTTAGTATCATAAGTAGTAGAGTAAGTGTTTATATTTTATGTTATAGAGTTATGTTACTTGAATCATTGTGTTGAAGCTAATAGACTTTGGGTCTGTTCATACTCTTTGATTTCACATGTATTTGAGGCTGTCTGGAAATGGATTTTACATTGATTCACTTCTTACTATTTTTATACATATTGACTTCCACGTGTGTCTAATGCCCTCCACCACATCAGTTGGGTATTTTTTGTAGGTAGTACAAAGAATGGGGTAAAAAGTACTCACTTCGTCCACCAAAAACATGCATTTTCGTTCTAGACATTACTCGCAAACATGTCGGATCCTTCATCTACTCACCTTACACTCAATCAAAAATGTTAAAACCCATGCTAATAATATTGATGCATGTATATATTACTGAAAAATAAGCAATGGTCACAGGTATAAATTTTTTGCTGCTAGTCATTTTTGTAGCAAATGATTCGGTAGGCGAGGGTATTAGTATTTACTATGGGAAACTGAATTGATCATTCTTGAATTCATGCAAGCTTAATTTAAAGAAAGCTCGAGTTTGATTTACTAATTTCGAACTCAATTCCAAGACGCACGCACCTCAAATGTTTGAGCTAAATACGATTTTATAAATATTTATAGGTTCATACTAAAGTTAGCAAAACTTGGTTTAGAGTCAATCTCAATGCCTCTGACTAAACCCATTTCAATTAATTTACTTGCCCACCTACATTCTCCTTTCTAAAATACTCCTTCCGGTCCCCTAAAATGTGCTTTTCTTTTTCCGTCCGTCTCCAAAAATATTCACTTTCCATTTTTAGGCAATACCTTATTACCCTCCATCTTTCAGTTTATTTACCACAACTTAAGGTTCTATAATTAGTTTTTTTTTTTTTTGAACAAAAGGTTCTATCATTAGTTAATCTGTATATATTATATATATTAAAACGAAAGTTAAGAGAGAGAATCAATTCTAAATCAATTTTCCCGGTTAAATTATTATTCAATTCCACAAATCTCAATCTAAATTTAAATTTCAAAAGCCATTAAGTAGGAACAGTTACTTAGCACATAGTGGAAGTCATTTGACGTTGAATCTTCTTATGCAACTCATTCTCTCCAAGAAAAATTGATCCAACCCATTCTCTCCAAAATTCCATTCTATATTCAATGCATTCTCTCAATTAAATTAAGTTTCTATAATCAGTTCTCTAAATCTCTTAATTCTAAAATCACCAAAATCCATATTTTTTTCAGTTTCTGTCACTGATAATATTGCCAGTCCCATCTCGCTTCCAATAAGTGAAAATGATTGTATTTTCGCGGATAAAGTCGATTCATTGATAAATTATAAGTTGCAGAATGTGATCCGTGTTTAATTTGCATGTTTTAAAAATCAAAACTGTACTTTTGCATTTTGTGAATTAATGTACAATTTCGTAACTGTTTATTCAAAATAAATAGAAGAATTGTTTGATAATTGATGCCTTAGTTATAAATTTTGTCATAATAATATATTTTTAGTTTATTTATGGAATTATTAAATATTAATATAAATTATAAACACAACATTTTATTGGCATTCCCCAACATTTTTAACTCTTGAGTCGAAAGTTCTGATACTATTGACTATGTCAAGGCCAAGATTCAATTTAATGAAAGAATTTATTTAAGTGCCTTGCCATTTATTTCTCACAACTAATACAGTATTTGTCTTGATTCATATTTGCTTTCGAGCATGTAATTTGTAGTGACAATATGTAGTGAAAAAATATGAGAGGAACAATTCTTCTACAAGCATGGGTAGGTCATATTTTTATCAAATTTTGTTGATTCAAGATTGTTAAATTTTGAATTTTATATCTTAATTTTTTTTTTTTGTATTTCAAATTTTAGTAGGGAATGCAATTGCTGAGGAAAGATGGTTATACAAGAAATTCATTTACATGAAAGTAAACACTCTCCATTTGGGTTTTAATTAGTGGCTCGGTTGGTTGTGATATTAAATTAGAAATGATAAAGTGAAATGGATTTGCAGGCATAACTCTGATTAAATGATAAATCTCTCTTTTTCTGATTGGTGTGAAGAAAAATTTAGAGTAGAAGAAAATGGCCAAACTTTGAAGCTTTTTAAATGATATAGAATGTTTTATTTCTGAAGGAGGAAAATTGAATTTGCAAGAAGAACAAAAAAAAAGTCACGTCTATCTTGTGCTTGATTTTCTTTAGAGTCTGAAGGAGGAAGATTGAATTTGCAAGAAGAACAAAACAAAAACCCATATCTATCTTGTGCTTGATTTTCTTAAAGAGATAATGAAAATAAGTTGGAAAATACTAGTATATTCAAGTAAATGTGAATTTTTTTTGTCACTCACAATACCTATTACTAAAATTTCTTAAAACATGCTTTATGGTTAATTGAAATAACTAAGAATATGCAGTCACTTATCATTACTAAGAATCCAAAGCGCATGCATAACAAATTACAACCACTAGAAGATGTGACGTGCAACAAGTTAGGTCAACACATCATGTTTAGTACTTAAAATTAATTAATAGTGTCAAAACAAATTAAGTGGAGCGCCCATCTCGCCGGCTCCTTTTCTTTATTTATTTTAATATCTAAATTGCAATCAGAAATTTGCTCCAAAGAAGTATCGACGTGTGTTTGTAAAATCTTGTTTAGTGGAGCTCGACAGACCACTAATTGTTGATTACCGAAATTAAAATATTATTATGTTCCAAAATTAATTATTGTTATCTTATTATTTTGGAACCGACTGATACTGATAGTGCCAATTTTTGAATAAATGACATAAAATCCATTACGAAATTATAACGTTTTATGTTACCTCGCTTGTGTTTTCCAAAAACTCTTTACAAATTCATTTATCACATTTTTGCCCTAAATATACTCGACTCATTTTTGGCGCCCAAGTTGCAAGCATTACCATTCTTTAAAACGAGGATAATCATGTCCTCTCCTCTTCTTCTTCTTTTTTTTTTTTTTTTTGATATGGGAACCCGCATCCGCTAATTTCGGTGCGTATTGGGTAAATTCCCGTCCCTTGTGTATAATCATGTCTTTTTGTTGTTGCAAAGGGAGGCTATGCAGGATTTATGAAAACATGTCTTCTATATAATGAATTTAAGGGTTTATTGAATTTTACGTTCAAAGTTTGTCCCAATTTTAGAAATATTATAAACCTTCGACTTTGAATATTAGTACCCAATAAATATATTTATGTTTACATATCAAATCAATTTCTTTTAGTACTAATAACACGGATTTATCAAACTAAGGATTATTTCTCATGTTATAAAAATTCTACTTGAAATTTTGACTGCCAACACGACTATTGCGTGTACAGTTGTAGATTTACAAATGAAATTCATTTAGGGTTTATTATCAAGAAAGAGGTTATGCGAGTGATGATGGAGATGGAGGAGGGTCAACGGAGCCACAAATATTTGTCTGGGGCTCCAATTTATAATAATAAAATAAATTAAAAAATTATGTAATATAAAGAAATTATTTTATAAACTAATCATTTCATTGAATTAAATAGTCAAATTCGGCGAAAATGATGTTGATGAACCAAGATGAAATATCCGACATCAAAATCATTACCCCATGATGATCAATTGCATAATTTGTTAAACTATTAGTTGTTCAATTAGTATATGAGAGAAATAAATCACGCCTCACTACGTGTCACAAGGTTTTCACGCACAAGAATTTTTCACCTTGTGATGGCGCCGAATCACCGCAACCCGACCATCCCTCTCCTTCACCGACACTCTTTGACACACAAGCGTATGAGGCTCATGAATTTGTGCACGAATCAAAGTTTACACGCAGCAGAATCAAACAACATGAACAACGAAAGCAAACACACACATTTACGGGCAACTCACCCAACCTTTATTAATTTACCACAAATCTATACAAGGATCTGCTCTCAAGCTCACACACATTCGTCTCTATGGCTAATTGCCTTCGAATACAGATTTAAGGCGTGAAGGACATCCCCCTTCACTAGGAAAAACCGTCCACTAAGGCTGCAAGTAACCGCCGGGAAGTTTTGCGCACCACTAACTTGATCAACCAATCAACACGTGGGCAGTTGGCTCCCAGCAACTGCCCCACGCCACCCTCTCAAATCATCCAAGCATCGAATCCCCGTAGCCACATTTTAATTGCCTTCGTTTTCTTGCATCCTTTGGACTTGGCCCAAGCGCGCATCGCCCGTGCAACATGTGTCGGCCCCCGGCACCGGGGCCTGCCCACAATCCCTAGTGTCTTGATCCGACTCGTGCCACCGACCTTCGTCTTTGCAACATCAACCAACTCCATGGCATCCTTGCATGCATCCGAGCTAGAATTCCCCAACACTAGAATTCTACTCTTCTTGCATCAAGTCTTCACGCACGCCCTCAAGCCACGACTTGCTTCAGCCCTTGTCCGACCCGCACATCGATCTCCCGACACATCGAACACGCATAACTTGTGCCCGATTATGATTCGCCATCTTTCGCTCGTGCTAGCATAGCACCAAGCCCACAAGCCTTGCCCATGCATCTAAACCTCGACCCCATCCAGCCACACCATCTTTCACATGCCCCCTTATATATGTTAACAGAGCAAAACTCCTGGTGGCAACACTAAATACTGAAAGGGCTATGGAACAACAACTTTTCTCTGGGCACCATGATCCGACCCAGACTAGCTCAAATGAGTTCTCCCCGTGCCAAATGCCCCATCTTTGAGATTTTCCCGAGCCATCTTTTGCCACCAAGTAAACATCATAGAATAGCATCATTTCCAAGCCTCAGCTCACAACACGTTCCGAACTCTCCCGACACACGACGTCGGCTGAACCCGCTTCGACACTGGTCCGAGCCAAACTCAAGCCACCCAAATTCCACTCGAGCTAAAGTGTTTCTCATACCCACTTGGTCGAGCAAACCTCACTCATCCAGCTCATCCGAACATGCCATCATCCAAAACTCGCATTGAGTCATCGCGACCCAACGCTGCCCGTGCCATGGTGATGTGATGGCTCGCACCATGACACGGAGCCGTCTAAGGGGCTAACAAGCCTCCCCCACCCAATCTTGACAACGCCATCGTTGTCACTGGGGTAAAGCCTCTCACCACGAGATCCTCATCAGAAAAACTACCGAACCGAATTATGGACGGAACTCGCATATCGCACTTACCTCCATCTCTTCCTTCGGCCTTGTCAACTCGCATTGCGAACACCAACTACAACGGACTCATCCTCACAGACTCGTCGGCCTCGCTCCCTCGATCATCCTCCGAAACGAGTGCATTCAACTTTTGCGGGCAATCCCTAATCCGATGTCCTATGTCATTGCAAATGAAACACCCACGTTTCTTCTTCTCTTTCCCTACCTCATTGGCCAATTTCCCGCGAGTCTGCTTCTCTTTCTCCTTCCCTTTTCTCGAATCTTTCTTCCTCTTCTCGGACTCGTTGGGACCAACCAGCCTAAAATCCACCAATCCCTCGACAGCAGCAACAACAGCTTGCAGATCCTTAACTCTTTGCCGTCTCAACTCGGTTTGAGCCCAAGACTGCAACCCCACCATGAAATTAAACAACTTGTCCGACTCGGACATATCCTTCACGTCGAGCATCAACGAACTAAACTCTTTCACATACGTACGAACGAATTCAGTATGCCTCAACTTTCTCAATGCATCCCTCGCCAGCCACGAGGAATTTCCCGAAAGGAATTGATCCTTCAACTCTTGCTTCAACGCCTCCCACGTCAAAGACTTAACCGGATTCCCACCAGCATCCACACTCGGCCTCGAACGCCACCAAAGCTTCGCATCGCCCAACAAGTACATGCTAGTGATCGACACCTTCTCATTTTCGGGCACATGAGACGCCTTGAAATAAGTCTCCATGTCCCACAAGAAATTTTCCAACTCCTTCGAACTACGGGCACCTCGAATGGCCTAGGTTCCGAAACATGAACCTTTGACACCGATCGGCCTTGCTCAACAGATTTGAGCGCTTGCTTCATGAGACGCAAATCATCCAACAACTCCTCGATCTTTACATCAACCGCCATCATCAAGGCCTGCACTTTCTCCTTGCATGACACAATCCGACTCTCCACAAACAAGGGAGTGTCTTCCACAGACTTACAAACGCCTCGAACCGATGCCTTGATCGCACCGATGCAATCAAAGACAGGCTCAACACCCGACGATGTTGAGACCTCCGGGGTTGTCCCAAGCAAACCTTCCAATTTCAGCACCCTCTCTTCGAGAGTAGAGAATTCTCTCGCACCAACCATCTTCGCAGCAACGATGACAACAATTCGGAACCACTCCGACTCAAATCCCACGAACTAGATCCACCAAACTCCAAACGCAGCAGCAAAACTCACGCACCAGAGCCCAACCTGGCTTTGATACCAAATTGTCACAAGGTTTTCACGTACCGGAATTTTTCGCCTTGTGATGGTGCCGAATCACCGCAACCCGACCAACTATCTCCCTCACTGACACTCTTTGATACACAAGTGTATGAGGCTCACGAATTTGTGCACGAATCAAAGTTCACATGCAGCGGAATCAAACAACATGAACAACGAAAGCAAAAACACACATTTATGGGCAACTCACCCAACCTTTATTAATTTACCACAAATCAATACAAGGATCTGCTCTCAAGCTCACACACATTCGTCTCTATGGCTCATTGCCTTCGAATACAGATTTAAAGCATGAATGACATCCCCCTTCACTAGGAAAAACTGTCCACTAAGACTGCAAGTAATCGTCGAGCAGTTTTTGCCCACCACTAACTCGATCAGCCAATCAACACGTGGGCAGTTGGCTCCTAGCAACTGCCCCACGCCACCCTCTCAAATCAGCCAAGCATCGAATCCCCGTAGCCACATTTTAATTACCTTCGTTTTCTTGCATCCTTTGGACTTGGCCCAAGTGCGCATCGCCCGTGCCAACATGTGTCGGCCCCTGGAACCGGGGCCTGCCCACAATCCCTCGTGTCTTGATCCGACTCGTGCCACCGACCTTCGTCTTTGCAACATCGACCAACTCTGTGCCATCCTTGCATGCATCCGAGCTAGAATTCCCCAACACTAGAATTATACTCGTCTTGCATCAAGTCTTCGCGCATGTCCCCGAGCCACGGCTTACCTCGGCCCTTGTCCGATCCACACATCGATCTCCCCACACATCGAACGCACATAACTCATGCCGCGACTTGGATTGACCATCTTTCACTCGTGCTAACATAGCACCAAGCCCACAAGCCTTGCCCACGCATCTAGCCCTCGACCCCATCCGGCCACACCATCTTTCACATGCCCCCTTATATATGTTAACAGAGCAAAAACTGTGGTGGCAGCACTAAATACTGAAAGGGCTGTGGAACAACAACTTTTCTCTGGGCACCATGACTCGACCCAGACTAGCTCAAATGAGTTCTCCCCTTGCCAAATGCCTCATCTTTGAGATTTTCCCGAGCCATCTTTTGCCACCAAGCAAACCTCACAGAATAGCATCATTTCCAAGCCTCAGCTCACAACAGGTTTCGAACTCCCCCGACTCCCGACATCGGCTAAACCCTCTTCGACACTCGTACGAGCCAAGCTCAAGCCACCCAAATTCCACTCAAGCCAAAATGTTTCTCATACCCACTTGGTCGAGCAAACCTCACTCATCCAGCTCATCCGGACATGCCATCATCCAAAACTCGCATCGAGTTATTGCGACCCAACGCTGCCCATGCCATGGTGTTGTGATGGCTCGCACCATGACACAGAGTCATCTAAGGGGCTAACACTAAGCTATCGGTATCGCCTAAAACTATTTATCATATAAAGGCATGCAAAGTCTAGTTCATTTTTAGCTACACATGTATTTTTAAGTTTCAACACTTAACAATTAGTAACATCTATCCTCTAAAGGACTTAATACCATAAGTATTCATAATAAAAGATACAAGTTAAAGTTTATAACTACAGTGAACTCTAAATTTAAATTCAACCATAGTAAAAATATAAATAATATTTTAATTCAAAGAGTAATGATATTCGGACACACTGTGGTCAGCTACACGCGTGAAAAAAAAAGAAAGTTGACTATAAAAATGAAAATAATCACATTTCCCCATTAGGATTTATGCTTCACAATTAGGGTATATTTCCATTTTCAAAACCTATATTACCATTTTTAGCGCGTGTGGCTGGCCACAGTGTGTCCGAATATCATTATTCTAATTCAAAATAGAGTAGTCACAAGAGCTAGATTTGAATTTGAGAAAAAGAAAGAAAAACGAAGTACTCGTAATTTAACAGAAAAGTGGTGAAATTTGGGACATTAAAATGTTATCTATTGTTTGAAAAACTATGTATAAAGGAAAGAAGACTGCACATTTATAAATAACAATATATCTAATTGTAATTATGAAAGGTTAAAAAAACTAATATACATATGTACATATAATTTTTTCTTTTTCAAAATATGTGGGGGTTCCATGGCCCCATGACCCCCATTCCCTCCGCTACAGAGAAGGGTGGTGGTGGTCGTGTGTGGTGATGGTTGTGGTGGTGGTGGAGGAATAGTACGGAAAGAAAGATAGTATGAGAAAATTCAAATTATGTGTCGAGTGTGGCAAAATGGAAAACTTTCAAACGGGGGAATCCAAAATTAAAAAAGTGAGGGAATAGAATCAATTAAAAAAAATAACCAAATGCCTACTAAAGAAATTATGATTTTGAATCTCTCTCTCTTTTATTTTCTTTAATTCTTTTTGTTTTCTTTTATACCAACTAAATAGGCCCTCACTATAGGCTACTGATATGTTAAAGTTGAAATTATATTATATTTTTTTAAAATTGAAATATATTTTTATGTAAAAGTACAATTACCTTTAAAATTAAAAATTTAAATCAAACCATAGCTCTACCACATGAATTTGCCGCCCCCACCCACACGCCCACTTCATTCTCTCTCTTTCTCTTGGGGATCAAGAGTTCAAGACTCTCTCTCTTGGAATCTGGCTGGTGGTGGACCATCGCCGCTGCAACTGTCGCCTCTAGGCCCGGCCCTCATGGCAGGCGGGCAGGGGCGATGGCCTGGGCCCCAAAATTTTACCGGGCCAAATTATATGTTTGAGCATATTTTATGTTTGGAATTGGAACTAGTACTATTTTTTTAGTTCACGAAACATATGTATTTAACTCTATTTTCATTCGACACCAAAAATGTGTAGTTTTGTTTATTTATTGCCAATAACCCACAAAGAACCTTAAATTATCAATATCATAAAATCCATATATTTATGCAAAGTACTGTGTCACGTTTTAGGTTAGAGTATATATATTTGATTTATTGTGAAATATAATATTAAAAACTAGTACATATTAATTTGGGATGGAAGGAGTACCACTATTAGAACCCATGCCACTAAATTTGATGCATATTTTTCGTGACATAAGGAATTCCTTAGTTCGGGCGGAAGAAGCAATGGAACTCGATCAATATCAAACGGACTGCAATCATTTTTTGTTCTTGAAAATTCCACCAGAGTGCCTTCTAATTTTTTATTTTGAGAAAATAGTGCCTTCTACTTCTAATAGACCATGAACTAGATCTTAATCATTCTCAGTGAGTCCATAAGAAGTGATACCAGTTTTTTCATCGCTCAACCTTGGACAAATGGTGGCAACTACCAAGCTTGAGTACCGTAGGGGCAGAGGAAATTTCTGGTGGAGCGGTGAAATGCGCATAGATCGGAAAGAACACCAACGAAGAATCACTCTGCTAGGCCAACACTGACACTGAGACACAAAAGCTAGGGTAGCGAGACTTTTAAAGTTCAATATATGTTCTCAAAAAATATTATTAAAAAAATGATATTGCAAGTAAAAGAGTGAACAAATTTCAGTTAGTTTTATTGATAGATTCTTTTGGGCTCTACTTAAATGAGCGTCATATTGCGACTTCCTAAGGTAGATGAAGAGCTCATTTTTGTTATTTCGTCCTCAGCCAAATTTTTGTCAGGACCGCTCCTCGTCGCCTCCACCTCCAATCTCGACAACCATGTTTTTCATCACTCATTGTCGTTGCTACAATGTGCCATCCATCTCTCCCTCTAACCAATCAGCCATCCAAGAACAGTGTTTGTTCAAGAATTACGAGTTCGTTGAGCTCATGTATTCGTGCAATGGTTTCCCCCTTTCGAATTGGTTGCTTTGATTGTCTACCTCTGCTCCTCCAAATCCGCTGCTTCTTGAATGTCCACTCCTCTCATGATCGCATCTCCTTCTTTTTCTTTACACAACTCGTCGTGAGTTTTGTATTCGTGGGTGGAAAGATCATTTGGTAAACTAGGCTTATTTGTTGGCTTGTATTTCATTTTATTTTTTAGGGTACTAGTATTTGACTTCTTTATTCTAAAGTGATTATTTTTGGGCAGACCAAAAAAAGTGTGAAATCAACAGTTTAAACGAAATTGTCAAAATCAAAATAACATCTACATAAGTATTTCCAGAATTTATTTGCCCGACTTTTAGGCCAATAGACATTATAAACCTAATTTCTGGTTACAAAAATCTTTGAATCAACGTGTGAATTTGTATTGCTCCGAAACAACTATCAATTATCAAAAGGCCACGGTTTTTGGCTGGATTTGTTAAATATACAAAGTAAGACCTCATAAAATATTTCCGTGAAATTTTGACGAAGATCTCAGTTTTTTTTTTTTGGACAAGACGAAGACCTCTGTAAACACAATTACATCATATTGTTAAAAGTTGTCGTCAATGAAACAGAAAGAAAAGAAAATACAAACTTTATAAGTGCATCCGCAGCGGCGCCTAAGAGTTGTTGGCGCTCGCTGCAGGCTCTCTCCTTTTCACGGGCGCTACCGCTGCCGTCAATCCGTTGGCGCAGCGGAATGACTCATTTGCACCATTTTGAAGTGGTAGCGAGAATAGGTGTGGACAGAAACACCGAATCTGCCGTATATTGAAGTTACTATACCGAAAATATACCGAAAATATCAATATACCGAAAATATCAATATAACGAAAGTTTCAATATGGTATGATACCGTACCGAATATTTTTGGTACAATAATAATACAACATTTCTTATACCTACTGTATACCGTACCATACCGAAGATTCGGTATATACTGAAATACTGTTAAAATATATCTCATATATATATAAAATACATTATACTCCCTCCGTCCAAGTTTAAATGCCCCATTTGAGGGTGGGCACGGAGTTTAAGGAACGCTGAAAAAGTGTAGTTGGTGGAGGAAAAAAGACTTGAGGGGTAGTGGGATAGTGTGCAATTAGTTTCTTAATTTTTGGATTAACAAAAACAAGAGAGAGAAAGGTAGTTGGTGGTTTTATTTTTTATTTATTGCTCACTTTTGAAATCTTGTTTTTTTTTATTAGTTGCTGGAATTTTTTTTTTACTCACACCTCTGTTTTTTTTATCTGATTTTGTAACCTGTTTTTTTTTTTTTTTTTTTTTTTTTTTTGTAGCTCACATGCAATGAGAGTGAAAAGAAGAAATTTAAACTATTCAAATTGAAAGCCAACTGGACAGTAATGAAATGAGAGGGAAATTGATAACTTTGGAGCCAAAACTACACATTTCATTGAATAAATAATTCTAAAAGTACATTGATGATAAGAGTGATTTGATCCAAAACATGGAGGGAAATTTGAATAGCTAAGAAACCCAAGAAAATTCTCCTATAAATAGAAGAGGAGCAGTCAGCATTCATTTCATTTTCACCAACCCAAAACTACAAAAACTACAAATAAAGAAAAACTGCAGAGATGGTAGATGAAAGGAAAATAGGAGAGTTCAACACTGAGCAGCTCAACACCATTGCGCAGTGGCTTCTCCAATGCAGCAGCCAAGGAAAACTGGAACATGGAGCCAAAAAAGCAGCTGCAGAGAAGTTTCATTGCAATGTCAAGACCGTATGGTCCATCTGGTCCAGGACCAGCGCTCAACTTCAACAGGGGGTTCCTATTAGTCTCCAAAGCAAGAAAATAAGGTCAGTGAAGAAGAAAAGCAAGCCATATGATGCAGAAAAAATAAAAAACCTGTCAGTACTTCACAGGACATCATTCAGGAGTATGGCAGAACATTTAGATGTTAGTAAGAGTCTGTATCATATCTGGTACAAAGACCAAGAGCTGCAGGCTCACACCAATGCAGTAAAGCCATTTCTGACCCTAGAAAACAAGTTATGCAGATTGAATTGGAGCATGAGTCAGCTAGGAAACATCATTCATGGTGGGAAGATAAAGTTTCAGCAGATGCACATAGATGAGAAATGGTTTTATCTCACCAAAGCAAAGGACATATACTACCTTACCAAGGGTGAGAAAAGACCATAGAGGCAGCTTCAATCTAAGTCTCACATCTTAAAGATAATGTTCAGTTATGTCATAGCTAGGCCAATCATAGATAAAGAGGAACTGTCATCTTTGATGGAAAACTGGGAATATTTCCATTTATCCCAGAAGAGCCTGCTCAAAGGAACAACAAGAACAGAATCAAAGGCACAATGGAGCTCAAACCAATGCAGTCAGTTACAAGAGGAGCAGTATGATATTTAGTCAATAGCATCACAGTGGATTGAGCCTCCTAAACTAGGTCATTGCTGACCTAGTGGTTGCATCAATACACATAGTCACATTAAGGCAACAAATACAGTCAGCATAGAATGTATTTTCAACCACCAAAAGCTACAAACACAGAAAAACTGCATAGATGATTTAAGGCATCATTGTCATCAATCAATTAAGGCATCATGTCATCAATCAATTAAGGCATCATATCATCACATTCTTATCAGTTCCATAGGCAGCAAGCATCAACAGGGGCATAACATCGAGCAGATAAGGGCATCACCAGCCTTAACCCAACAATAAAAGGCATCACCAGCCTAAAAACATCAATAAAAGGCATTACCAGCCTAAAAACATCAATAAAAGGCATTACCAGCCATCACCAACCCGAGTATATAAGAAAGAAATAACCTCATTATCCGAATCCGATCCGGACTCAGCATGATCCTTGCCATCACGGCAGTATCGCTGGTATGGATCCAAACCCCCCTAAGAGTCGGGCCCATATGGATCCTTGCCATCCTTGCCATCCAACGCAACGGCAGACTCCTCCGCCTCAACGGGAAGCACAGGTTCCGGCACCGGGGCAACGGCAGGCTCCTCCGCCACCTCAGGGAACACAGATTCCGGCACCACCTCAGACTGATGCATCTCCGAATCTTCGGTGACTGGAGAGGGCTCCCAGCCAGGTGGAATCCACAGATCCTCCGGGAACTCCGGCGAATCAGAAGGGGGAGGTGGTACCCACGGGGGAGGGGGTGGTATCGACGAATCAGAGGGAGGGGTCGATCTCCACCCTCGTGTAGGGTTGAAGTCCTTCATCGACGCTAGGGTTTCAGAGGGGAGGAGTCCGTATTCAGACAAAGGCCGTGGCGGCGGGGAGAGAGGGTGAGAGTAGATCTAGGGTTGCAGAGAAAGAGAATGGAGGGGAAGGGAGCGTCGTCGCGGCGGAGAGGGTGAGAGTAGATATAGGGTTGCAGAGCAAGAGAACGGAGGGGAAGGGAGCGCCGTCGCGGCGGAGAGGGTGAGAGTAGATCTAGGGTTGCAGAGCAAGAGAACGGAGGGGAAGGGAGCGTCGTCGCGGCGGAGAGGGTGAGAGTTGCAGAGAATAGAGAGTGAGAGAGATGGATGCTTCGAGAGAAATGAGAGAGAGTGCGAGTTGCAGAGAATAGGGAGTGAAAGAGCAGGATGCTTCGAGAGAAATGAGAGAGAGAGAGGAAGTCCAGACAGATCGATGAAATGAGAGAGAGTGAGTGTTAGGGTTGTTGGGGTGGGTTAATTAGGGTGGGTAATTAGGTGTGTTTAATTTATTAATTAAGATGGTGATTAGTTAATTGTGGTAAGGGGTCGTAATAAAGCAAAAATAATGAGGGTATGTGGGTCAATTTGTCCAAATGGGGCAATTAAGTTTGGACACTTTTTTGAGTCCAAATGAGGCATTTAAACTTGGACGGAGAGAGTAATTATTATAATTAATAAATAAAACTAAATTAATACGTAAAATTTATAATAATTATTTGATTTTCGATATATTATTTAGTTTTCTGTATATTATTTAATTTTTGGTATATTATTAAATTTTGGTATACCGAAATAGAATACGCTATACCGACAAACAGTATGATAACAGTATGATTTTTTTCATACCGAAATTTTTGGTATGTCAAAAAGCGATATATCGACAGATACGGTATGATAACGATATGATTTTTTTCATACCGAAAGTTTCAATATGGTATACTGTATGACAAAAAAATTTCAATATACTGTATCGGTCCACCCCTAAGCGAGAGAAGCAGGCGGAGGAAGTGTGATGAGGTGGCAGTGTGAGATTGGATGAAGAATTTAGAGTTCAATTGTCCATAGCAATTGTTGAACGGCGGAACCATAAGAACCATTTAAATGTTTCATGCTTTTTTGACTGTATAAATGAACACAGTTGTAAATGCTCTAAGAAATAATAAGTGACAAACTTTATGCTATAAAAAAAGTTACAACTTGCACCAATAATTTTCTTCATTTTATAAGGAAAATATGGCTTTGAAGAACACTTTGTGTGTCCTTTGAATTTATCCCGTCAGGAACCAGAAAAATAAAACAAAAACTCAGCCGCTTTCCAATCCCAAGAAACTACTCCAAATTATTTTAGTCAAACGAAATCATAATGAAGAAAAGATAATAAAGGAAAAGACCAAGAAAATAAAGCAATTAGATGGATGAAGAAAATATCTAATGTCATTCACAAAATCAAACTCAAGTCTCATATACATACAAAACGCATTGCAATAAAATATAAATAATGTAAAGATATTTATAGACTATAGAGTATAACTATAGCACATTTGAATATATCATCTTCTATCTAATTAATCAATTCAAACTACCTCGGCCTTCCTCCGCCGCCACCACCACCGGACCCGGATCCCATATGATAACCCGACCCGACCTTCCCACCGCTCGCCACCTGCCCGTACCCGCCGTAAACACCTCCACCTCCTCCTTGATGACTCATCACATTCATACCATACATTCCCTCGTATCCTCCCCCACCGCCGCCGCCTATACTAACCACCCCGCCATTTCCGCCGCCGCCACCGCTCTCCTTTTCTACTCTCCCAGTCCCAGCCATGGCGGTCTTCTCCCCCTCCATATCCCGGAACCTCTGCAAATACACCTTGAGCGGCTCCACGTAGTCCTCGAACCCTAGCGTGGTCATCGCCCACAGCAGATCGTCGCCGTTGATTGTTTTTCGCTTCTCGCGCTGGCACTTGTCGGAGGCCTCGCCGGTGATGAAACTGATGAACTCCGATACGCATTCCTGAACCGTCTCCTTCGCGTCTTTTGATATTTTGGCGTTCGCCGGCAGCGCCTTCTTCATTATTCGGCTGACGTTCGCGATCGGGAGAAACCTGTCCTGCTCTCGAGGCGACAATTCGTGGTATGAATTATGCTCCCGATGCCCTCCAGACTCATTATCTGAGTCCGCCATTTTTTTCCACCGATGAACTCAAAACTTTTACCACAGCTTCTCGAATTCAAATTTCGAAATAGTAAAAGCTACAGAGGGGAAATCACTACCAATTGCAATTTTGAACTTGAGATTGGACAGAAAATTTGCAGAAGTAAGTGCAAAACGTAATTATTAGTGGTGTATTGGAAGAAATGTTTGAATTTATAACTTTCTGCTCAGCTTTTGTAACTAGGTAAGTCCAACAAAAGAGAGAGAAATAAATAAAATCCTCTCTGAAAGAGAAGAAACACCGGTGTGAAGTTCCATAAATCTCCCAAAAAAATGGAAAAAAATCCGCGATAAAACTCAGGTTTTGAAAGAGAGAATTATCAGAATTCCAAAAAAATGCTCAGACACAAAAAAAGAGAGAGAGAGAGAGAGAGAGAGAGAGAGAGAGAGATGTAAAGGAGGTAACAAACGGATAATACCTCCGACGAATATTCCGGTACCGGAAAATCGGATAGCAGAAGCAGAAGGAAGAATCAGAGAGAGAGAGAGAGAGAGAGAGGGGGAGGGGGTTTTGGCGATGGAAGTGGAGTGTGTGGAGGTCCGTTGGATCAATGGTATAATAACGGGATCGTTAGAAACACGTGGAAGATTGTAGACCGTTCCTTATCGATAACTATGCGATCAATGGGACAAATTCGAAGCCATCCGATTGGTGGTGAGTGGAGGGATCTTATCCGTCCATTTCTCATCACGCACGTATTAGCTTCTGATTGGTTAATTGTAGTCCAACGAGGAATTGTCTAGTGGCTCATGTGGACCCCCTCCCTCCTTTTTTACTTATATTATTGTTTATTTCTTTTCTATCATCATCATCAACCATCAACACACTTTTCTTCTTTCCCCTAAAAACACACACATACACCACTTTACTTCTTTAATTATTAGTGCCATGCCATCTTCTTGTAGTATTTTATAAGATTTTGACCATTCTTTTATTTTCATTTTTAAAAATTAAGAATGTAATCTAATAATTACTAAATGGGCGGCATACCGAGATGCCCTCTTATTATTTTTTAATTAATCTACTAATTTTTAATTAAAATATAATTTAGATATTAATAAATTCTAATTATTAAACTTTTATTAAAATCTAATTTATACTAAGTTAGTCTTTTTCTTTCTAAATTGATTGAGATTAAGAACATCTTAAAATAAAAAATAAAAATAAAATTGATTACTTTAGATGTTATTATTGTTGGTCGAAAATACTTGCGTAGAAAGTTTAGAGAAAAGTGAACAAATTTTGCGTTTATTATTGAGCTATATGTAAGTGCACATTAATAGCATTTCTTCTTTATGTATTTTCTTGTGTATGTAGACGTATAGTTTTAAATTTAAAATAGAAACAATTGATAGCATAATTCTTCTAAAATTTTCTCTTGCACAAAAAAAAAAATAATAAAAAATGCGTTCTCTAGAATTCGTGTTTAGGACAATAAACTTGTTCTTGAATATAAAATTGGTAGCTATCAAATATATATAATGTATCATTTCCTCATCTCAGCTATCTTTATTGTTTCTCAATCCTTCTCAATATCAATAATTTACTTGAATCTAGACATAAGATTACCTGTAGTGGTAGTGTCTCTAAAGGGTGTCTCTAAGAATTTTTTGGAGATAGAGACAGTGAGCTGTAGTGGGGATGTCTTTAAGGGTGTCTCTTTCTAATTTCTGAATTTGTATTTTGCATTAATTTTAATAAGAAAATTTAAATTTCATTAATTTAGATAAAAATAATATATCACTAGAAATGAAAAAATACATTACTAGAAAAAAAAAATACATTACTAGAAATAAAAAATTACATTACTAGAAATTAAAAAAAAAACATTACTAGAAAAAAAAAACATAGTCGTTGATAGGGGAAAAAAATAACTGATGATCTTTGCATCGATGGCGTCTTGCTTCGCCCGAGCACGCTCTCTCAGTGCCTCGGCGAGGTTGTTCTTTGCCTCGATGATGCCGCTTAGCCGCGCATTTGTTGAGTCGACCATCGATCTGAACTCTGCCTCCTCGGTCACCTTCTGTTGGGAAATTTATTAGTATAAATTTTGATGAATTCCAAAACCGACTGACCCCAACCGAGTAGATGTTGCCAGAACCTATTGTTAGAATTTAGGCTCGCTGTTTGAGCGAAGTTAAGATTTTATATTTACAGGTCTCCAGCTGAAGATGGCAACAAGGCGTCACTCAGACAGAACATCAGTTGTGAAGAAAGACAACTGAGAGTTCAGTTGTTCAGATGCGAACAAGGGGAAGTCTTCAGAACATCAGTTGAGAAGGAAACCAACTGAGCGTTCATCAGATGAGAAACAGTTGAAAAGAAAAAAAAAACATCAGATGAAAAGGAAATCATCTGAGGGTTCAAACACAACTGAGTAAATACAAGGAAGACAACTGAGTGTTCAGTTTCAAAACCTCAGTTATAGAATCCGAACAAGGAGTTCAACTGTTTGAAGTTTAAAGTCAGCTGAGAGCTCGACAGATCGGAACATCAGCTGAAGATCCCTCAGATGAAGGCCAAGACTTTCAACCGACAAACCGAAGTTGACTGTCAAAGATTTGAATTTCAAAAGGAAGTCACATGAGGGTTTGACCGTTCAGTCATTACCCCATCTGGCCCAACACAAGGCTGTCTCAGATGGAAAGCAGAAGAGCACAGATGCCATATCGGGAAAGTCTGCAGAGATGAGAGACAAGCCATCGCTAGAGGCATTCTCTCATTCGAGAAAATATAGAAGAGATAGACGACGAAAATTCAAGAGCTTTCACAAGAGAAATCAAAGCAAAAAGCAAATCTGCAAAATCATCATCTAAGAACATCAGAAGCTGAGAGTTCCCTTTTTGAGAGAACATTAGTAGCTGAGGGTTCTTAGAGATCGAAACTGTTTTTGATCTTAGGTTGAGTGTTTATTCGTTCAAACCTTAGATCCAGCTCTCATTCGTGATCGAGCTGTAGTTGGAAATCCTACCCATTCTCACACCCTAAAAAGTGTGCTAGGACCTTACTCTTCCTGTAATTGAGTAGTCAGGTCGTCAAGTACCCGCAAACTTGACTTAGGCTGTTTAGTGCCCGGAAACTAAACTGTAACGGTTGCTCAGCCCGCGTAAGCTGAGTGGAACTGTCCAGAAGAACTTGGACTGAGGTGTGTGGACTCACATCTCCCCGTGGACGTAGGAGTTCTCTCCGAACCACGTAAATCTTGTGTGTCGTGTTTATTTGTGTTCAGTCATTATTTTGCATATCTCAACTGACAAACTAACCGCATACAATCTGCATACTTTCACCTCAACAGTTTTGGTTTTGACCAACCGTGCATAAAAGCGTGAGTTTGTTTATACGAGTCCATTTTCCACCACATTCCGCACAACACCACTCTTCCAGCTGAGGTTGCTTAATCAGCTGTGAGATCCCAACTGAGTCCTTTTACTCAGTTGAAGTTGATTTCAAGTGTTAAGTTTTTAGAAAGTTGAAAAATCCTAACTGGTGTATTCTCCCCCCCCCCCCCATACACCAGTAACTCGTATCGGGACCATCAAGTGGTATCAGAGCAGTGGTTCAAAAGACTGCTGACTCTGTTTCACGAGGTGTGAATTCGAGAATTTTATTTCAGTGGTCAACTGAACAGATCTTTTCACGCTAGTGCATACTTGCTCGTTTTTTTTTGTCCTGTTTTTTGTTTGTGCAGATGGACGTCAAGGACAAGATCGTAGTCATGTTCTCTGTTGTCAACTATACATCATGGAGAACTCGAATGAAGAAGATACTTCTGTCAAAGCATCATAGGATGCAACAAGTTCTCACATCTGGACCAATCGTCATACGAGACAGAATACTTCGCACTCCCACAAATCCCAACGATGGAGATGCAGTGGTGGAGTATGTGGAGAAACAGCCAGAAGACTACACTCCGGAGGAGGCCAAAGTGAGCCAGCTGGATATCTGGACTCAGAGCACAATAATGTCCACGGTTGGACAAGATTATCTGCCCTGGATAGAGGAGTGTGAGACTGCAAAAGAGATGTGGGACATCCTGGCCTCGCTAAGTGAAGGAAGTGACGAGACAAAGGAAAACAAGTTCTCGCATGCATGTCAAGATTTCGACAATTTCAGTCTGCGACCTGATGAGACTATCGATCAGCTAGAGCTCCGGTTTATGGACATCATCAGAAGAATCCAGTCCATCCGGAAAGGAAAATACACTCTAAGAGAAATAAATCTCAAAGTGTTGCAAGCTCTACCGGCCGAGTGGGATACTTTCACAAATATCCACGAGAGCCGAGCTGACCTTGGTGAAATGGGAACTGAAAGATTGTTCTCAATCTTGAAAGGGAATGAGTATAAAGTCAACAGAAGGAGGTCGCAGCCCTCAAGTCAGACAAATAGAATTGAGGATGTCGGCTCAGCATCAAAGTCAGTGGCCCTCCGAGTTGACTACTCAAAGTCGAGATCGTCAAGGCCAACCAGATCGGCTGACACGACTGCAAAGGAGCCGAGCAGAGAGGAACTGCAACAGAACATTGCAGCGTTGTCAAAGAAGTTAGCCGATATGGATACTCGGTTCGGCAAATATAAACGTTTCTATAAATCAAACCGAACTCGAGACAGTTCGAAGCCAGTCACCAATGGTTGCTTCGAATGCGGTAAGGAAGGACACTTCAAAGCTGACTGCCCAGACCTCTCAAAGAAGGAAAGAGAAGCACTAAGGGCCAAGCAAACTGCAAAGAATAAGGCCATGGTAGCTGAAGAGGCAGCTGACGATATGGACATCTTCACAGACACTGAAGATGAGGATGATCTGACCTCTACCAACAAAGTCATCAGTCCGGATCAATGCCTCATGGCACTTGGAACCGACCAAGATGATATTGAGGTACAATCTAATCCTGCTCGCTTAAAATCTTCCAATTCTTCTAACCTGCAGGAATCTCTGAGCGATGAGTTGGAACCCTCATGGAATGATTTTCAAGAACTCAGTGAGGAACTGCATCAGCAGTCGGTTGAGTTTAAGAGTCTTCAAGCCCAGTTCGCCAAGCTTGAAGATTCCTTAACCGAAAAGGACGATCTGATCAAGAGACAAGCTGAAGAAATTGACCAGCTGAAAAGTCAACTGAGTACAGCCAACCAAACTGAGGCTTCAACCGATGAACAGTTGAAGGAACAAATCAAGGCACAGAACGAACAGTTGAACAAGCAAGAGGCTCAGATCGACCAGCTGATGAAGACATCAGATGCCCAGACCGAGCATATAGCCGGTCTTCTCAAGGATCTTCAAACTGAGAAGGACAACCTGACAAAGCTATATCAGTCATCCGAGATCATCGAGAATCTCATCAGATACAGACGTCAAACGGATGATGTGTCTAGACTCGGATACGACGTGGCAAAGGACACTGGAATTCCACCAGCTACCTTCACCAAGGCTGAGGAAGTCATGGTCGCCAAACCTAACACAGTTGAGTCTGCAACTGAACAAACACCCTCACAACCGACAAAGGCAACTGCGGCTGAGAAAGGCAAAGGAGCTGCAGATGGAGCACCAATGAAACAGTCGGTTAAGTCTACAACCGAGGGGGAATGTTCCAAGACTCAACAGAGGAACCGGAGACGTCGGAGTCGCAATCAGAACCAAGCTCAAAATCGACAACATAACCAAGCTCAGAACCGACGTGATAGCCGACCAACAAACCAACCACAGTAGAGATGGAACCAACAGAACCGACCGAGCTTCAACCGACATAATCAACAACGGTTCCATCACCACAACAACCAGAGGTTCCAACAGAGTCAACCTATGTGGAACAGTTACGACAGCTATGGTTACTCATGCCACAACATGAATCAACATCCAGGCATGAACAACTATCGTCAACAGCCAGGGCAATGGAATCAGAATCAGCCAAGAAGATTCCACGATGGCGTCCGACCTCACAAACAAACTCAACAGGATAAGAATCGCCATCAAAACAGAGGGAAAGCCTCACCTCCTAAAGCCCAACATGGGAGAAATCCAACTCCTCCCAAGAAACAGAACATCACTACTAACAACAAGCCTAAGGATAACCGAGGTGTTGTAATAGTTGATGATGAAGGAAAAGTAATTTGGAATGATAAATCCATCCGAGTTTACAGGGAAAAGCGACGCACAGTTCCAGTGGGAACTGGTTCTAACCCTCCAGGACCCAACTGAAATTGGGGACCTAAGCGAGTTTCTCTTTGCAGGTACAGGAGAAACAGCTGAGGAAGAAGAAGGCGTCAACAACAATGTGGGTGATGGATAGTGGATGCTCGAAACACATGACAAATCTGAAGGATTTGCTTGGAAGTTTCGTGGAGAAAGAAGGTCCATCAGTTACTTTTGGTGATAACTCAAAAGGTTATACCAGAGGTTACGGTACCCTTGAAACCAATCATGTTTCAATTTCTGATGTCTCTTATGTTGATGGATTGAAGCATAACCTGCTCTCCATCAGCCAATTCTGTGATAATGGTTTCTCTGTCAAGTTTGATGCACAGGGTTGCAGAGTTAAAGATGTCGGATCAAAGCAGGTGATATTGTTGGGAAATCGATCTCCAATAGGGAATGTATACTACGCTGATTGGAACAGCAGCCTCCCTGACACTTGCCTGTTATCAAAGAGCAGTTCGGATGTGAGCTGGCTGTGGCACAAAAGACTCAACCATCTGAATTTCAAGACGATGAACCGACTCGCCAGACAAGAACATGCAAGAGGCATACCTAACCGGGTGTTTTCAACAACACACATATGCAGTGCATGCCAGCTGGGAAAGCTCGCTAGGTCCTCCTTCCGGTTGAAGACAACTCCTTCAACTGACCGAGTGTTACAGCTGATCCACATGGATCTCTTCGGGCCAGTTACACCAAAAAGCATTAATGGAAACGAATATACTTTGGTTGTAACTGATGACTACTCAAGATATACGTGGACCATCTTCTTGCGCCACAAAAGTGAGACCCGAGATGAGCTGCCCAAACTGATGGATCGGATATCGAACCAACAAGAAATGAAGATCATATCTATCTGATCAGATCGTGGAACGGAGTTTCTAAATGAAACCATCATTGAGTATTGCGAAAAGAATGGCATAACCCATCAGACATCAGCCGCACGTACTCCACAACAGAATGGCGTAGCTGAGCGAAGAAATAGAACTCTGAAGGATGCAGCCACATCCATGTTAGCGAGCTCAGCACTGCCTAAGAGATTTTGGGCTGAAGCGATCAACACAGCATGCTACACACATAATCGATCTCTTCTCACCAAGCGGTTGGGAAAGACGCCCTACGAGCTGTGGAGACACAGAAAGCCAGATATTTCCTATTTTCGTGTTTTTGGATCTAAGTGTTATATTCACAACAATGGGAAGACTCAGTTGAAAACTTTTGATGCCAAAGCTTCGAAGGGCATATTTCTTGGATATGCAGCTCGGATCAAGGCATATAGAGTTTTCAACAACAGCTCTCGTGTTGTGGAAATAACACCTCATGTTAGTTTTGATGAATCTACCTTTGAGTGTAGGGAACAGGTAAAGGAACAACATGCGGATCCAGCTGTTCTACCAGTTCTCACCAGATCACAAGCACTTCGGGAAAAGAATAGAGCTGAACCTCTAATATGGGCAACTGAGGATGAGGATCCATATTCCTCTGAAGATGAATGTGAAGACCTCAGCACATCTCAAGGGGGAACTTCAGCTGATGCCCCTCCAACTACATCAGCATCCGATGCCCAACCAAGCTCAGTTCAATCTATTGTAAATGTTGAGGATCCAGACTCAACAGCTGATCAATCACCAGCTCTGAAGACTCCAACTCAGATTTCTGAACAGCCACAGTTGGAAGAAGAAGGAAGACGCAACCGAAGATGGTATGAAGTTCATTCCACTGATGACATCATTGGAGATCCAACCAAGGGTGTGCGCACACGGAGCAGAGTTGCAAATCTAGAATCAACCGAGGAAGAATCCAACTCTTATGCCCAATATGCTGAGGAATTGGCAGTTCTAGAAGAGTTCGAGCAAGCTGGAGATGTTGCCATGATTTCTTGCTTTGTAGCTGATGTTCCAGAACCGAAGAATGTTGGGGAAGCTCTCAACTGTGTCCACTGGACAACAGCCATGCAAGAAGAATTGAATGAGTTTCTACGCAACTGTGTATGGGAGTTGGTAGAAAGACCAAATGGTGTCAAGGTGATTGGATTAAAGTGGATTTTTAAAAACAAAAGAGACGCCATTGGATTCATTGTGAGGAATAAAGCAAGGTTGGTAGCTCAAGGATACTGACAACAAGAAGGAATTGACTTTGAAGATTCCTTTGCACCAGTTGCAAGGCTGGAAGCCATCCGGATCTTTCTAGCTTATGCCGCACATCACAAGTTCAAAGTATATCAGATTGATGTGAAATGTGCATTCCTCAATGGAGATATCAAAGAAGATGTATATGTTGAACAGCCTCCTGGTTTTGAGACTGAAGATGGAAGAGTGTACAAGCTGAAGAAAGCTATCTATGGTTTAAAGCAAGCGCCAAGAGCATGGTATGACACTCTTTGTGGATTTCTTCTGGACTCGGGGTTCAAACGAGGTTCAGTTGATAAAACTCTGTTCACCATTAAAGTTGGATAAGATATACTTGTCGTGCAAATTTATGTCGATGACATCATTTTCGGGTCCAAGTCGGAGGAGCTGTGCAAGAAATTCTCCGATCTTATGAAGGAAAAGTTCGAGATGTCAATGATGAGCGAGATGAATTATTTCCTTGGATTACAAGTGAAGCAGTTACCTAAAGGGATTTTCATCAACCAGTCCAAATATACAAAGGAGCTCATCACCAAGTTCGGATTGCAGACAAGTAAGACAACGAAGATCCATATGAACACGAACTGGAAGATCGAACCAGGAGCTGAGGGAAAGCTCATTGATGCCAGCCAGTACAGAGGGATCATCGGTTCGCTGCTATACCTGACTGCCAGCCGACCAGACATTTCATACGCAGTTGGAGTGTGTGCTCGTTTTCAAGTCCAACCAAGAGAAGCACACATGTTGGCAGCAAAGAACATCATTAAATATCTGAAGGGAACTGTCAATGTTGGGTTGTGGTACCCAACTGATGACAATATCCAGCTGACTGGATACTCAGATGCCGACCTAGCAGGAGATCGGTTGGACAGGAAGTCTACTTCTGGACACTGTCAGTTCATGGGAAGCAAGCTGGTTTCATGGTTCTCCAAGAAACAAGCGTGTGTTGCTACTTCGACAACCGAGTCAGAGTACATGGCTGCCGGAAGATGTTGCATGCAAGTATTGTGGCTGAAGCAGCAGCTGAGAGATTATGAAGTCTCAACTGGACAGGTTCCCATTCATTGTGATAGCTCGAGTGCCATAGCTATCTCTCTAAACCCTGTTCACCACTCTCGGACTAAGCATATCGATATTCGTCATCATTTCATCCGAGACCATATTGAGAAGAAGGATGTGTCCATGGAGAAGATCCCAACTGAGATTCAGAGAGCTGACATCTTCACCAAACCTCTTCTTGAAGCTCGGTTCAAGATGCTGTGTGATCTTCTAGGACTTTTGGATCCGAGCTAAAAACTCATCCGAGCTAAAGAGTCATCCGAGCAGAAGAGTCATCCGAGCTGATAAGGATTCATCCGAGCTGACGAATCGGATCTCGAATTAAGGGGGAAGCTCAGATGAAGGTGGAATCTCAGATACGAATTGCCAACTGAAGACATCAAACGTCAGCTGAACAGATGAACTTGAGTCAGCTGATGGTATGCTGCAACAATGGAACAGACGTTAGCTGAACAGACGAACTCAAGTCAGCTGATGGTATGCGGCAACTGAGGAGCACAACTGTGGTATACAGCTGATATCAACATCAGCTGACAGGTATCATTTATGACTGAAGGTGTTATGATAATAAATAAGAATGTTTGAAATAAATTCAAACATTCCTGAACATGTCAGCTAGACTAAACAAGCCATCATATCGCATTTAATGTAAAGTCTGGCTGAACATCTATAGCCTTACTTTATAGTGCGACTGGGCTGACACCCTAAACTATTCACCTTCTCACTCGCGCGCGTGGTATATCAGTCAAAATTAACCAACAGTCGCGTAATCTTAGCCGTTAATAGATTTGCGCCATTTAACCCCAGCCGTTGATTTTATCCGAGTCAAAGATTATATAATACGGCAAATCAGGAAGTGATCCTTACCTTCTCTTTTCGTGCATATCTTTACTCTCTATTCATCATCTTCTCAAATCTTGTTTCGCCATTTCCAGTAAAGTCTTTCACTCTTTCTTTGCATATATATCTCATCGAGATGGCGCCCAAGTCAAAAGCTTCTAAAAAGATGGTTTCCTCAGAGCCTGCAACGTTCCAGGAATCGTTCGACATGGTAATGTCGAAGATTCATTTCGAACAGATATTATCCACAGCGGCTTTCTCCTCGCCTGAGCTCGCTCCAATCGCCGCCATCCTCTCTGACCACCATCTGCTTGACTGGGCAACTCTCTCTCCGGCCCTGTTGCTCAGGAAGCAGATCGTACATTTCTACCGAAATCTGCAACGAGTTGCAAATGACGGGCTTGTCACGATCATCCCGTGCAAGCAACGCCACAGAACCTCCCGGACAGTAGAAGACTCCGTTGTGGAGATAAAGGTGTCAAAGGAGCTGGAGAAGCTCATCCCCAGAAACCGTGAAGCCACAGATGTGGTGGGGAACTTTTCTGACAAGGAAGCTGATGCCTTCCTTCAAACCATTTTTCTTGTTCCCGAACCATTGAAGGGGAGCATGCAAAGGACAAAGTTGAAGCCGGAGCACCGACTTCTTTTCGATGTAATTTCCAAATGCATCTTCGCATATGGTGGAGCCTTCGGGGACATAAGCCGTCCTAAGCTCAAGCAGCAGAAGGCCCTGGAAGAGATGCACCAGGTCGACTGATTGGGATTTATAGAGAGCAAGCTGCTGATGGAGAAACAGAAAATCTCCGAGATAACAGCTGAGTCTGGACAACTGTTATTGAGTGTCAAGGGGACACTCAACTTCGGGACAAAGATATCAGCCCTCATCCTCCAAGCGACACAGGGTCTGCCGCTGACATGGGAAGGAAGTGAGGACACTCCAGTCAGCAAGCTGTCGCTGTTCCCCTCAGCCAAGAAGGCCAGGGATGTTGTAGAAGCTGTCTACACCCCCAAGGGTGTCCCCAAGCCAGCTGTGGAGTCAGCAGCTCGCCGTCCTTCGAGGACCAAGTCGGCGAAGCGCCAGCTGGAAGAGGTAGCTGGGGAGGAAGAAGACGAAGAGGAGGAAGAGGCAGAACCTCTGCAGAAGAGGCCAAGGATAAGGATCATCCAGCCAGCGGCTCAACCATCCACAACAAGTCCAGTGGTGGTCAAACCGGCTGAGGCGAAGGAGTCAACCGAATCCAGTCAATTAGTTGACCCAGCTGGGTTTATTCTTCAACCTCGCCAGGAGGACTTGGCTGAGGAGGCAGGTGAAGACGTGGAGGTCCAAGTGGTGGATGCCAGCTCCTCCTCAGATGACTCTTCTTCATCTGAGGAGTCCCACGACAGTCGATCTAGAGCTGATGCCAGCCAGGTTAACCCACCTGTTACTGAAGAAATCCTCCAGCCAGCCAACTCTCCATCCAAAGAGGATCCAGTTCTCTCAACTGGTCCTCAGTCAGATATTCCGAGCCTCTCGCTCGATGCCAACGTTGTGACCACTTCTTCGGCCAACGTTGATGAAACCATCGAACCCATAACCTACGATATTGACCTCCCTCAGATCGATGAAGAAGCCAACCGCCAGGCGATCCTGGCTGAGTATGAAGGAAGACTCAGCTACTGCTTCCGCAAGCTGATTGGTATGTTCCCCGAGGCAACATCGATGCCCATTTTCTCTGTTCTCGGGACGGAACTTTTATACCAGTTCAGTGTCATATTCAGCTACTGGTACGTAAAGGAGGAGACCCTCAGGATTCATGGTTGGGACAGGTTAAAGGTTGAAGAGTCCAACCTGAGGGAGTACTTCGACTACCAGAGCCTGGAGGTGGCTTACAACCAAAAGGTGGCTGTGCTCCGACGACGTCTGGACAAAAGCATCCAAGAAGGGACAGACACCAGGGAGTTGTGCAACAACCCTGAAGCTGTTCACTTTCTTGATGACATGCACGCCAAGAATGCCTCCTGCATGGACGACGTCGACGCAGCTGATGAGGCGGCCAAGAGAGAAGAAGACAAGCTCAAGGCCTACCTCGCCAGCCGATCTGCCATGGTTGTCCCGGAGTCTGCTGCACCGCTTCTGCCCAGACCCTCCGATCAGCTAGCTCTCTCAACCGACACCATCTGCGAGCTGATCTCGGAGAAGGTCAACCAGCTGAGGACGGAGATGCTGTCCAAGATCCAGCTGGGCAAGGAGGAAGAAGCTGACAGGATGCAGCAGCTGATGGTCGACAATTCCAGCTTGAAGAATCAGTTGGAAGTCCTCTCCTCGTCTCTTCAGCAGAAGCTTGATGACCTCTCTACTTCTTCCAGCTCGGAGGTCTCAGCTCTAAGGAAGGCCGTTCAGAGCCTCAGCTCAGATTTCAACGTGTTCAAGACAGTTGCTGAATCTGACCTCGCAAAGTCCCAGTAGACTCAGGACCAGGAGTGGATGGCTCAGTCCGCCTCTTTCCGAGCTGAGTTCGTCTCCCTCCACAAAGAGGTCTCTGCGACCTTTGCAGCTGTGCAGCGAGCTGAGCAGGAGCGCTAAGACTTGGAGTTGGCGAAGAAGGTGGAAGAGAAGGACGCTGTTGATGAGCTGTTCTCCCGCGTTCAACAAGCTGAAGCCAAGTTGACCTCTTTGGATGGCATTGTTGCCACCCTTTTGGATGATGCCAAAAAGGGGGAAGACAAGGAGCCAGCAGTTGGGGAAGACAAGGAGCCAACAGCTGTTGCTGGACGAGGGAAAGCTCTCCAGCAAGCTAAAGGAGCTCAGCAAGGAGAAGGAGTGCCAGCTGAAGCTGAAGCTGAAGGGTCGCAGCCCGAACTGGAAGTCTCCCACGACCTCGTAGCCGAGCTCACGGCCGAGCTCGATGCAGAACTTGACGGGATATCTGTTGAAGACTGCATTGAAGCTGCCAAAGCTATGGGGGAGTCAAAGGAGAAGTACTTGAATCCCTCTTGGATCAAGAAGTTCGCTGCCGATCAGGCCAAAAAGGTGGCCAAGTTCGAGAAAGAACTGGCCAAGGTGAAAAAGAGAGTCGACAGGAATAAAGCCAGCCGGAGTGTGCGAAGAATCAACAAGCACCAGATGAAGGCTGAGGCTAGGAAGTCGACGCACCAACTGCAGAAGGACGCTCTGCTCCCGTCTCGATACCCACATGTTGACAAGTGGATGAATGCGGAGTGGAACGATGACTGGGAACAGTTCAAGCATGAGTTCGTCAATGACTTCTATTACAGGAAAGTCTACTCGATTGAAGACCCAAGGCTAGCCTTCAAGGAAGCCCTGTGGGAACTCAGATCTGGAGACCCTGGAATGTTTAGTCAGTTCAAGCGAGCTATGTTGAATGCTCAGCTTGATCCCAACACTGTTCCAGTTCCGAAGATGTGCAGGTACCGCCCTCCGATGATCAAAGGGACGAGCGCGCCAAATAGAAATGCGATCTTGGCTGAGGCGAAGCAAGTCTGCAAGGAACACGGCGTCAACACTGGGATCGAGTCGGAAGCGAAGAAGGAGATCTTCAACCGTATCTTCAGCAAGTACGGTCAATAGTATTTCTGAGCTGTCAAAGTTTTTGAGCTGATAATGTTTTTGGATGTTGTAGTTTTTGAAGCAACTATTGTATCTTTATCTGTTTTGTGCTTAATCTTGTAACCTTCAGTTGTAACAAAAACTTCAAAGTATATAATACGATTCAGCTTGATGAACAATTCCTCATTGTCCAAGCTCTGAATCACAAAGTCCTTCAATTTCATGTTATAACTGTCCTAACCCTTTGATGTTTTATCTTATAGACTGTCTAGAATTTCAGCTGAGATTTTAGGTCAGTTAGTGAGGTTTAGATCAGTAGTGGTTTCAAGTTGTAAGTGGTTTTGGCATCATCAAAAAAGGGGAAATTGTTGGGAAATTTATTAGTATAAGTTTTGATGAATTCCAAAACCGGCTGACCCCAACTGAGTAGATGTTGCCAGAACCTATTGTTAGAATTTAGGCTAGCTGTTTGAGCAAAGTTAAGATTTTATATTTACAGGTCTCCAGCTGAAGATGGCAACAAGGCGTCACTCAGACAGAACATCAGTTGTGAAGAAAGACAACTGAGCGAACAAGGGGAAGTCTTCAGAATATCAGTTGAGAAGGAAATCAACTGAACGTTCATCAGATGAGAAACAGTTGAAAAGAAAAAAAAAACATCAGATGAAAAGGAAATCATCTGAGGGTTCAAACACAACTGAGTAAATACAAGGAAGACAACTGAGTGTTCAGTTTCAGAACCTCAGTTATAGAATCCGAACAAGGAGTTCAACTGTTTGAAGTTCAAAGTCAGCTGAGAGCTCGACAGATCGGAACATCAGCTGAAGATCCCTCAGATGAAGGCCAAGACTTTCAACCGACAAACCGAAGTTGACTGTCAAAGATTTGAATTTCAAAAGGAAGTCACATGAGGGTTTGACCGTTCAGTCATTACCCCATCTGGCCCAACACAAGGCTGTCTCAGATGGAAAGCAGAAGAGCACAGATGCCATATCGGGAAAGTCTGCAGAGATGAGAGACAAGCCATCACTTTCAACCGATCAGAGATCAACTGCTCCTCCAACGGCTAGTTGATTCTCTCCGCCTATAAATAGAGGCATTCTCTCATTCGAGAAAATATAGAAGAGATAGACGACGAAAATTCAAGAGCTTTCACAAGAGAAATCAAAGCAAAAAGCAAATCTGCAAAATCATCATCTAAGAACATCAGAAGCTGAGAGTTCCCTTTTTGAGAGAACATTAGTAGCTGAGGGTTCCTAGAGATCGAAACTGTTTTTGATCTTAGGTTGAGTGTTTATTCGTTCAAACCTTAGATCCAGCTCTCATTCGTGATCGAGCTGTAGATGGAAATCCTACCCATTCTCACACTCTAAAAAGTGTGCTAGGACCTTACTCTTCCTGTAATTGAGTAGTCAGGTCGTCAAGTACCCGCAAACTTGACTTAGGCTGTTTAGTGCCCGGAAACTAAACTGTAACGGTTGCTCAGCCCGCGTAAGCTGAGTGGAACTGTCCAGAAGAATTTGGACTGAGGTGTGTGGACTCACATCTCCCCGTGGACGTAGGAGTTCTCTCCGAACCACGTAAATCTTGTGTGTCATGTTTATTTGTGTTCAGTCATTATTTTGCATATCTCAACTGACAAGCTAACCGCATACAATCTGCATACTTTCACCTCAACAGTTTTTGTTTTGACCAACAGTTTTGGTTTTGACCAACAGTTTTGACCAACCGTGAGTTTGTTTATACGAGTCCATTTTCCACCACATTCCGCACAGCACCACTCTTCCAGCTGAGGTTGCTTACTCAGCTGTGAGATCCCAACTGAGTCCTTTTACTCAGTTGAAGTTGATTTCAAGTGTTAAGTTTTTAGAAAGTTGAAAAATCCTAACTGGTGTATTCCCCCCCCCCCCCCCCCCTCATACACCAGTAACTCGTATCGGGACCATCAAGTGGTATCAGAGCAGTGGTTCAAAAGACTGCTGACTCTATTTCACGAGGTGTGAATTCGAGAATTTTATTTCAGTGGTCAACTGAACAGATCTTTTCACGCTAGTGCATACTTGCTCGTTTTTTTTGTCCTGTTTTTTGTTTGTGCAGATGGACGTCAAGGATAAGATCGTAGTCATGTTCTCTGTTGTCAACTATACATCATGGAGAACTCGAATGAAGAAGATACTTCTGTCAAAGCATCATAGGACGCAACAAGTTCTCACATCTGGACCAACTCATCAATATTTTTCTTAATCTCCGTACTACTCCCTCCTAGGAAGATATATCAGGGACGGAGGGAGTATTATTTTGTGAAATATGATGCTCGTTCGCACTTTCTTTGATTTTGCAGAAAATTGGAGTTAGTATTATACAAATTAAGTATGATCAGCTGAAAGTACAGTTCGATAGGAGTTCGTTGGTGAAAACGGATCCAAAATCGGAGTTATAACGAAGGAGAACAGGTCAAAACAAAAACGTTGCTCGCTGGCCCGGAATTACACGCGGACAGCATGCAAATTTTCTAGATTTTCCTATTTTTTTATTATTTTCTCCTATTTTTTTTTTATTTCTTACTCCTACTAGGATGCGACCTTGTACTCCCCACACCTATATATATATGTCCTCCAAAACACATCTAGACATCTATCACATCTCACATCTCTCCTTTAATCTCTTGTATTTTTCTTTTATTATTTTAGATTAGGTTAGTTTAGATTTATTTTCTTGGAGGAGTTTTGAAGATTGGAAGAAGAGAAGAAGAGGCATCAAGAACTACGGATTCACCTACGGTTTTTATGTTATTTATTGAATATTGTTTTATGATGTCTATGAATAACTAATTTTCTTTTATCCTAGGAATAGAGAGTAGATGAATACTTGGATTTGAATTTTGGTTTAATTAATTGATTGGGACCTTCTCTTGCTTTCTATATTCTTGATTTGTCATGCATGCTAGTTGATTGATCACTAATTTAACATAATTAGTTGTGTTAATTCAATAGTCGAGAGATGAGGATTAATACATGAACTGGTGTATAGGACACACACAGCGAAATCACCGAGAGGGAAAAGCTTTGTGTGAGGGCTTTAATCTTAGGATCTTTTTAGAGTTACTTGCTTATGATGTTTGTCGGAGACGAAAACCCTAGTGAGTAATCCACGGTTAAGCACTACGAGAGTAGGTTTAAACTAAATTTGTGATTGTCTTAGTAAGAGTCGAGTCTGACAAACCAATTGATTGATTGAATTGAATTTTCGAGTGTTCATTGAAATCGAAGCCTTGGGATAATCTTTCTCTTATTCTAATCCAAATTACTTTCCTTACTTTTTTTTGCTTTTGTTATTTTTATTATTTGCAACATTAGTTTAATTAAATCATTAAAGCTCGGAAGTCTAAATAGAGAAAAAACAATTGAAAGTAGTACTTGCTAGAATTAATACAATCCATGTGGAATACAACCTTGCTTCCATGTGCTCAATTACACTCGTGCACTTGCAGTGTGAAAGAAATTAGCAAACACTTGTTCAACCGTGTAATTGCGCCACTTCATCGGTGGTTTGGAGCCGGCGGCCGGAGGAGGAGGAGGGACGTTTACGAGTGTGAGATTGGCTCGTGCCTTGCCCTTTTCTTTGGCCCGTGCCTTCCCCTTTCCTTTGGCCTGTGCCGCCTCGGACGAGGGTCTGTCTTCATCTCCCATGACAGTGTGGAAGGACTCGCTGAGGTTGGTAGAATCAAGCCCCATCGGCGTATATCCTTCGTATGCACCGTCATCGGCCATTTCGAGTGGACACCACGACGACGACCATGGATTATTTAGATCCATTTATGAAAGATGATTGTGTGAGAAAAATAGAGACAAATAGTGTGAATATGGTGTGAGTTAAGGTGGTATTTATAGGTAAAAAAATGAATAATAAAAATAAAATAAAATAAAATCGTTTAAGTAGTCGTTTTATACCCGTTGGAGGCCAATATATCCATTGCCTATTTTTCTTTTTTTCTTTTTCAGTTAGGAACGTGCAATGCATGCACCGTATTTAAGAAAAAAAAAATTCAGCACGCGCCTGATCGAGACAGTCTCGAGCTGGCGAGACGGGCTTGAGACGGAGGGAGTTGCAGCGGCCGTCTCAGGGGCGGCGGTGTCTCGAGCCGGCGGAACGAGACGACCGCTGCAACCAGTCTAAGCTAGTCCTAGAGTTGGAGAATGGCAGGTTATGATTCATAATACGCTGTACCTATCGCCCTTACAAAGAGGCAGAATACTGTCAAGTTAAAATACATATCTAGAATTTATGAGAGTTCTAATTATAACTTTCATTATATATATCAACATGATACTACATTACAAAATCATTACTCTTTAGAACTTCTTCGTTCGCTTTAAACAAATGACAAATAAATCGAGAAACTTGAGAACATAATACAAAAAACCTAATAAAATTTGAGAGCATAATACACAAAATTTAAAGTTCACAAAGCTACTCATATATTTATTTTATTTCTCGACTTCAAGAGTAGTTTTATTTCATCGGAGAAAAGTATAATCAACTAAATTACATTTGTAGTAAGATTTTCGACTTCATTCTAAAGGATATATATTAGAGAGGAATTTGAAAGTAGCCATTTTCTTTTTGTCATTTTAAATTATAGCCCTTCCCGTTTTTTCTATAAATTTTAGCCATTTGTGACTGTTGGGAAATTTATTAAGTAAAGTTTTGATGAATTCCAAAACCAACTGACCCCAATCGAGTAGATGTTGCCAGTTCCTAATGTTAGCAGTTAGGCTCGCTGTTTGAGCAATGTTAAGATTTTATCTTTACAGATCTCCAGCTGAAGACGGCAACATAACAACACTCGGATACAGCCCAGGATGGAAGATTGGATGAGGAACATCAGTTGAAACCGAGAGTTCAAGTCAAACCGATCAGATGGAACATCAGTTACAAGACTCTGTCTGATGATAGAGTTATGCCAAAAAGGGGAAGACTTTGTGACAACTGAGAGTTCAAGCCAACTGTTCAGTTGGAGCAACAGTTACAGAATGCCATCCGATAAAGAGAATATTTCAAAAAGGACCATCTTACAAAGAAGTCTCAACATGAAGTTCAAAGTCAGCTGAGAGCTCAACAGTTCACTCAGATAGAACATCAGCTGAAGACCACTCAGATGAAGATCAAGATTATCAACTGACTAACCAAGGTTGATTGTCAGAAAGGTTTGAAATTTGAATTTCAAAAAGGAAGTCATGTGAAGGTTTGACCGTTCAGTCATTACCTCATTTGGCCCAACACAAGGTTGTCTCAGATGGAAAACAGAAGAACATAGATGCCATATCGGGAAAGTCTGCAGAGATGAGAGACAAACCATCGCTTTCAAAGCACAGAGATCAACGGCTCCTCCAACGACTAGTTGATTCTCTCCGCCTATAAATAGAGGTAGTTATTCATTCGACAAAAACACGGATTCTACATACGAGTAATAGAAAGAGAAATATTCCGCATTCAAGCAAAATTCGCAATCATCCTCTAAGTGCATCAGCAGCTGAGAGTTCCAGAGTGGTAGAACATTAGTAGCTGAGGATTCATAGAGTTAGAATCTGTCTTAGATCTTAGTTTGAGTGTTCATTCGTTCAAGCCATAGATCCAGCTCACATTCGTGTTCGAGCTGTAGTTGGAAAAACCCACCCACACACACACCCTAAAAAGTGTTTGTTAGGATCCTACTCTTCCTGTAACTGAGTAGATAGGTTGCTGAGTACCCGTAAACTTAGCTCAAGTTGTCAAGTACCCGCAAACTTGACTGTAAAGGTTGATAAGTACCCGTAAACTTATTGCAACGGTTGCACAGCCCGCGTAAGCTGTGTGGAACTGTCCAGAAGAACTTGGACTGAGGTGTGTGGACTCACATCTCCCCGTGGACGTAGGAGTTCTCTCCGAACCACGTAAATCCTGTGTGTCTGTGTTTATTTCTGTTCAGTTACTTATTGCATACTCAACTGACAAAACTAACCGGCATACAAACTGCATCTGAGCATATCTACTGTTTTGGTTTTTGACCAACCTTGCACAAAAACGTGAGTTGTTTTTTACGAGTATAATTTCCACCACATTCCGCACAGCACCACTCTCACAGCTGAGTTCTCTTACTCAGTTGTGATTCCAGCTGAGTCTTTCTTTACTCAGTTGAAGTGATTTTTGGGGGTTAAGTTTTCAAAGTTGAAAAATCCTAACTGTTGTATTCCCCCCCCCCCCCCATACACCAGTAACTCGTATCGGGACCATCAAGTGGTATCAGAGCAGTGGTTCAAAAGACTGCTGACTCTGTTTCACGAGGTGTGAATCGAGGTGTTTTCTTCAGTGGTCAACTGAATAGATCCTTTTTCACGCTAGTGCATATCTGCTTGCATTTGTTGTATGTTGTTGTGTGCAGATGGATATTAAAGATAAGATAGTGGTTATATTCTCGGTTGTGAACTATACAGCCTGGAGGACTCGGATGAAGAAGATGCTACTGTCCAAGCATCACAGAATGCAACAAGTACTCTCATCCGGACCTATCAAGATCACGGAAAAGGTCATCCGTACTCCTACAGATCCAACCTTTGGGGATGCAACTGAGGAGATAGACAAGAAGAACCCAAAAGACTACACTTCTGAGGAAGCTAAAGTGAGTCAGCTGGATATCTGGGCTCAAAGCACTATCATGTCCACAGTTGGACAGGACTATCTTCCGTGGATAGAGGAGTGCAACACTGCTAAGGAGATGTGGGACACTTTAGCATCTTTGAGTGAAGGAAGTGACGAAACCAAGGAGAACAAGTTCTCCCATGCATATCAAGATTTTGACAACTTCACTCTGAAAGTGGACGAAACCATCAATCAGATGGAGCTGCGGTTCATGGAGATCATCAGAAGGATCCAGTCTATCCGAAGAGGAAAGTATACTTTGAGAGAAATCAACCTCAAAGTATTACAAGTACTTCCAGCTGAGTGGGATACCTTCACCAATATCCACGAAAGCCGAGCTGATCTAGGAGAGATGGGAACTGAAAGATTGTTCTCAATTCTGAAAGGAAATGAGTACAAAGTGAACCGACGAAAATCCCAGTCGATGGCTCAGACAAGTCGACATGAGGATGTTGGTTCAGCAATGAAGACAGTTGCCCTTCGAGCTGACTATTACAAGCCGCGAACATCAAGAGCAACAAGATCTGCGGACACAACTGCGAAGGAGCCAAGCAGAGAAGAGCTGCAACAGTGCATTGCCGCCATGTCAAAGAAGCTAGCTGACATGGACACTCGGTTCGGAAAGTACAAGCGATTCTACAAATCCAACCGAACACGAGACAGCTCAAAGCCTGTGAACAACGGATGTTTTGAGTGTGGCAAAGAGGGACATTTCAAGGTTGACTGTCCAGATCTCTCGAAGAAAGAAAGAGATGCGTTAAGGGCCAAGCAAAACGCAAAAGATAAGGCCATGGTTGCAGAGGAAGCAGCTGATGACGTGGACATCTTCACTGACACTGAAGATGAGGACGAGCTGACTCCCACCAACAATGCAAGTGGACAGGATCAATGTCTCATGGCAATTGGAGCTGACCATGATGAAGCTGAGGTAACTTCTATCCCAGCTAATTTAAATTCTTCTAATGTTGCTAACTTGCAGGATACTTTAGAAGATGAGTTGCAACCATCTTGGGATGATTTCCAAGAACTGAGTGAGCAATTGAATCAGCAAACGGTTGAGTTTAAGACTCTTCAAAAACAGTTTGTTAAACTGGAAGAATCCTTAACCGAAAAGGACGATCTGATCAAGAATCAAACTAAAGAGATTGAGAATCTCAAAAGTCAACTGACCGCGGCCAACCAAGCTGAGGCTTCAACCAATGAGCAGTTGAAGGAACATATCAAGGCACAGAATGAGCAGTTGAACAAGCAAGAGGCTCAGATCGACTAGCTGATGAAGACGTCAAATGCCCAGACTGATCATATAGCTGTTCTTCTCAAAGATCTTCAGACTGAAAAGAACAACCTGACAAAGCTATATCATTCATCCGAGATCATCAAGAATCTCATCAGATACAGACGTCAAACGGATGACGTGTCTGGACTCGGATACGATGTGGCGAAGGATACTGGAATTCCACCAGCTACTTTCACCAAGGCTGAGGAGATCATGGTTGCCAAACCTGACACAGTTGAGTCTGCAACTGAACAACCACCCTCACAACCGGCTAAGGCAACTGCAGCTGAGAAAGGCAAAGGTGCTGCAGATGTACAACCGAAGAATCAGTCAGTTGAAACTACAACCGAAGGGGAATGTTCAAAGACTCAGACGAGGAACCGAAGACGTCGAAGATACAACCGACGACAGAATCAATCTCAGAGCCAACCACAAAACCGACCACGGAACCAACCGCAGCAGGGATGGAACCAACAGAACCGACAGAGCTTCAACCGACAGAATCAGCATCGGTTCCATCGCCAGAACAGCCAAAGGTTCCATCAGAGTCAACCGATGTGGAACAGTTACGACAGCTATGGCCACTCATGCCACAACATGAATCAACATCCGGGCATGAACAGCTATCGTCAACAGCCAAGGCAATGGAATCAGAATCAGCCAAGACGATTCCACAATGACGGCCGACCTCATTGGTAGAATCAAAAGGGTCAGAGACGTCAACAAAACAGGGGGAACCCCACTCCTCCTAAAGCCCAACAGAGGAGAAATCCATCTCCTCCCAAGAGACAGAATATCAATAATGACAACAAGCCTAAGGATAACCGAGGTGTTGTTATAGTTGATGAAAATGGGCAGATTATTTGGAATGACAAGGCTATTCGAGTCTACAGGAAAAAGCGACCCACAGTTCCAGGGGGAACTGGTTCTAACCCTCCAGGACCCAACTGAAATTGGGGACCTAAGCGTGTTTCTCCGTGCAGGTACAGGAGGAACATCTGAGGAAGAATAATGCATTACAGACAAAGTGGGTGATGGACTGTGGATGCTCGAAACACATGACAAATCTGAAGGATTTGCTTGGAAGTTTCGTGGAGCTGAACGGTCCAACTGTTACTTTTGGTGACAACTCAAAAGGTTACACCAAAGGCTACGGTATCCTTGAAACCGATCACGTGTCAATTTCTAATGTTTCATATGTTGATGGATTGAAGCATAACCTGCTCTCCATCAGTCAATTATGTGATAATGGTTTTTCTGTCAAGTTTGATGCGCAGGGTTGCAGGGTTAAAGATGTTCAAACTAAGCAGGTCATATTGTTGGGAAATCGATCCCCAACTGGGAATGTCTACTATGCTGACTGGAAGGGCAGTCCACCTGAAACCTGTCTGTTATCAAAACGCAGTTCAGATGTGAGCTGGCTGTGGCACAAACGGCTCAACCATCTGAATTTCAAGACAATGAACCGACTTGCCAGACAGGAACTCGCAAAGGGGATTCCTAATCGTGTGTTCTCAACAACACATATCTGCAGTGCATGTCAGCTAGGAAAGCTCGCTAGATCCTCTTTCCGGTTGAAATCAACTCCCTCAACTGACCGAGTGTTACAGCTGATCCATATGAATCTCTTCGGGCCAGTTACACCAAAGAGCATGAACGGGAACGAGTATACCCTGGTTGTAACTGATGACTACTCAAGATATACGTGGACCATCTTCATGGGCCACAAGAATGAAACCCGAGATGAGCTACCCAAGCTGATGGATCGGATATCGAACCAACAAGAGATGAAAATCATTTCTATCCGATCAGACCGTGGAACCGAGTTCCTCAATGAAACCATCATTGAGTACTGCGAGAAGCACGGAATCACTCATCAAACCTCAGCTGCGCGAACTCCACAACAGAATGGAGTAGCTGAGAGGAGGAACCGAACGCTGAAGGATGCAGCCACATCCATATTGACAAGCTCAGCTCTGCCAAAGAGATTTTGGGCTGAGGCAATCAACACAGCCTGCTATACTCAGAACCGGTCTCTTCTGACCAAGCGGTTGGGAAAGACTCCATATGAACTATGGAGACGCAGGAAGCCTGATATTTCATATTTTCGCGTTTTTGGTTCTAAGTGTTATATTCACAACAATGGGAAGACTCAGTTGAAAACTTTTGATGCCAAGGCTTCGAAAGGCATATTCCTCGGATATGCTGCTCGGACCAAGGCATATAGAGTTTTCAACAACAGCTCTCGTGTTGTGGAGATAACACCTCATGTTAGTTTTGATGAATCTACCTTTGAGTGCAGGGAACATGCTAAAGGACAACAGGCAGATCCAGCTGTTCCAACAGCTCTCACCAGATCGTAGGTTCAAAGGCAGAAGAATTTGGCCGAACCGTTGGTATGGGCAACTGATGATGATGACCCATGTTCTTCCGAAGATGAATGTGAAGATCATCAAGCGGTAACTGAGGACCCCAGCTCAAATCAAGGGGGAACTCCAGCTGATGTCTCTCCAACTGCATCAGCAACCGAAGCCCAACCGAGCCCGGTTTGAAATGTTGTCAATGTTGAGGATCCAGACCCAACAGCTGACAAATCCCCAGTTATGAAGACTCCAACAGTTCAGGATTCTCCATCAGTTGAAATCCCTGAACCGACACAGTTTGAAGAAGAAGGAAGACGCAACCGAAGATGGTATGAAGTTCATTCCACTGACAACATCATCGGAGATCCAACCAAAGGTGTTCGTACAAGAAGCAGAGTTGCGACTCAGGATTCAACCGAGGAAGATTCCAACACTTATGCCCAATATGCTAGGAGTTGGCAGTTCTAGAGGAGTTCGAGCAAGCTAGAGATGTTGCCATGATTTCTTGCTTTGTAGCTGATGTGCCAGAACCGAAAAACGTTGTGGAAGCTCTCAACTGTGTTCACTGGACAACAGCTATGCAAGAGGAGCTAAATGAATTTCTACGCAACTGTGTTTGGGAGTTGGTAGAAAGACCAAGTGGTGTCAAAGTTATTGGACTTAAATGGATTTTCAAAAACAAGAGAGACGCCATTGGTTACATCGTGAGGAACAAGGCAAGGTTGGTAGCTCAAGGTTACTGCCAACAACAAGGAATTGACTTCGAAGATTCCTTTGCACCAGTTGCGAGGCTGGAAGCCATCCGAATATTTCTAGCCTATGCCGCACATCACAAGTTCAAGGTATATCAGATGGATGTGAAGTGTGCCTTCCTCAACGGTGATATAAAGGAAGATGTTTCTGTTGAACAACCACCCGATTTTGAAACTGGAGATGGAAGAGTGTACAAGTTGAAGAAGGCCATCTATGGCTTGAAACAAGCACCAAGGGCTTGGTATGACACTCTTTGTGGTTTTCTTCTGGACTCGGGGTTCAAACGAGGCTCAGTTGATAAAACACTATTCACCATCAAAGTTGGAGAAGATATACTTGTTGTGCAAATCTATGTTGATGACATCATATTCGGTTCCAAGTCGGAGGAACTGTGCAAGAAGTTCTCAGATCTCATGAAGGAGAAGTTCGAGATGTCAATGATGGGCGAGATGAATTACTTTCTTGGACTCCAAGTGAAACAGTCAGAGAAAGGAGCTCATCACAAAGTTCGGGTTGCAAACAAGTAAAACAACCAGGATCCCGATGAATACTAACTGGAAGATTGAACCCGGAGCTGAGAGAAAGCTAGTGGATGCCAGCAAGTATAGAGGGATCATCGGTTCGCTGCTATATCTAACCGCCAGTCGGCCAGACACATCCTACGCGGTTGGAGTGTGTGCTCGGTTTCAAGTCCAACCAAGGGAAGCTCACATGTTGGCAGCAAAGAACATCATCAAGTATCTGAAGGATACTGTCAATGTTGGGTTGTGGTATCCAACTGACGATAATATCCAGCTGACCGGATACTCAGATGTGGATCTAGCCGGAGATCGATTGGACAGGAAGTCCATATCTGGACACTGTCAGTTCATGGGAAGCAAGCTAGTTTCATGGTTCTCCAAGAAACAAGCATGTGTTGCTACTTCTACAACCGAGTCAGAGTATATGGCTGCCGGAAGTTGTTGCATTCAAGTGTTATGGCTCAAGCAACAGCTGAGAGATTATGAAGTTGCAACTGGACAGGTTCCCATTCATTGCGATAGCTCAAGTGCCCTTGCTATCTCTTTGAATCCTGTTCATCACTCTCGGACAAAGCACATTAATATCAGACATCATTTCATCCGAAATCATATCGAAAAGAAGGATGTATCCATGGAGAAGATTCCAACTGAGATTCAGAGAGCCGATATCTTCACCAAACCTCTACCTGAAGCCCGGTTCAAGATGCTATGTGATCTTCTTGGACTGTTGGATCCATCAGATAAGGAGTCAGTCGAGCTGAAGAGATAGATATCCATCTGAGGGGGAAGCTCAGATAAAAGAGGAATCTCAAATACGGAGCGCCAACTGAGGACATCAGACGTCAGCTGAACAGACGAACTCGAGTCAGTTGATGGCATGCTGCAACAATAGATCAGACGTCAGCTGAACAGACGAACTCGAGTCAGCTGATGGTAAGCCGCAACTGATGAACACAGCTGATTCAGACATCAGCTGGCAGGTATCATTTATGGCTGAAGGTGTTATAACATTAAATGAGAATGTTTGAAATAAATTCAAACATTCCTGAACATGTCAGCTAAATTAAATAAGCCATCATGACGCATTTAATGTAAAGTCTGGCTGAACACATATACCCTTACTTTATAGTGCGACTGGGTTGACACACTAATCTCTTCACCTTCTCACTCGAGCGCGTGGAGCGTCAGTCAAAATCGCCCAACCGTCGCGAGATCTCTACTGTTGATGGATAGATGCCATTCAATCCTGGCCATCTATTTCAAATGACGCGGTAACCTATATAAAGCGGAAAATCAGGAAGTGATCCTTACCTTCCCTATTCATGCATATTAATATTAACTGTTCATCATCCCCTCCGAAATTGTCTCACCTTTTTCAGTAACATCTTTAATTCTCATTGTATATATATTCCACTGAATCAATGGCACCCAAATCCAAAACCTCCAAGAAGATGGTGTCTGCTGAACCAGCCACGTTCCAGGAATCCTTCGACTTGATGATGTCGAAGATCCACTTCGAACAGATTCTCTCAAGGGAAGCACTGACCACGCCGGAAATCGCACCTGTCGCCCAACTTCTTTCCAACCACGGCCTGCTCAATTGGGCAACTCTTTCCCCATCCAAGTTGCTCAGGAATCAAGTAGCCCACTTCTACCAAAATCTGCAACGTGATGCTGAACTCGGCCTTGTCACAACCATTCCGTGCAAGCAACGAATCAACACTTCCAGATCGATTGAAGAAACAGCTGTCGAGATTGAAGTGTCTAAAGAACTGGGAAAGATTATCCCCAGAAATCATGAGGTAATAGACATGGTGGGCAACTTCACCGACAAGGAAGCAGATGCATTTCTGCAAACTATCCTCATTGTCCCCGAACCATTGAAGGGGAGTATGTAGAGGACCAAACTGAAGCCGGAGCACCGACTTCTGTTTGATGTGATATCAAAGTGTGCCTTCGCATATGGAGGAGCTTTCGGCGATATCAGCAGACCGAAGTTCAAGCAGCAAAAGGCCTTGGAAGAAAAGCACAAGATAGATTGGCTAAGCTATTTTGAAAGCCAGCTGTGGGCAGAAAAGCTGAAGATCTCCGAGACACTAGCTGAGTCCGGAGAGAAACTGTTGAGTGTTAAGGGAACACTCAACTTCGGCACCAAGATATCAGCCCTGATCCTCCGAGCAACCAAGGGTCAGAAGCTAACTTGGGAAGGCAGTGAGGACCCTCCGTTCAACAAGCTGCTGTTGTTCCCAACAGCCAAGAAGGCTAGGGATGTTTTGGAAGCTGTATACACTCCCAAGGGAGCCATAAAGCCAGCTGTGGAGACGGCCCCAGCAGTCCGCCGCCGATCAAAGTCCAAACCTGCAAAACGCCAGCTGGAGGAAGTGGTTGAAGAAGAGGATGAAGAAGAAGAAGAAGAAGAGGTGGAACCCCTTCTGAAAAGGGCAAGGATCAAACTCAAGCTACCAGCTGCAAAGGCCCCAGCTGAAGGAGCACAAGCTGATAAGGAATCGACTGAATCTAGTCAGTCGGCTGATCCTGCCGCTTACGTCATTGCTCAACGGGATCCAACCGTAAGGGCTGAAGGACAGCTGACGGATCCCGAGCCGAGCTCGTCTTCTCATGCCTCCTCATCATCAGTTGAGTCCCATGACAGTCCAAAAGGGGATGAAGCTGAGTCCGAGCCTGCAACTGCCGATGCCAGCCAGGAAAACCCACCTGTGTCAGAGCAATCTAATAAGCCTCCCGAATCTCCTCCCAAAGAGGATACAGTTACCTTAACTGATCCTCAGTCAAATATCCCGAGCCTCACGCTCGATGCCAACGTTGAGACCATTCCTTTGGCCAACGTTGAGGAAACCATCGAACACATTGCCTTCGATATAGACCCCCCCCCCCCCCCCAAATTGATGAAGAAGCGAACCGCCAGGCAATTCTGGCTGAATATGAAGGCAGGATGGACTACTGCTTTCGAAAACTGATAGGCATGTTCCCAGAGGCAAGCTCGATGCCTATCTTCACCATGTTTGGGACTGAACTACTCTATCAGTTCAGCGTTATCTTTAGCTACTGGTACGTCAAGGAGGAAACCCTGAGGATCCACGGCTGGGACAGGTTGAAAATTGATGAATCCAACCTAAGGGTATACTTCGACTACCAGAACCTCGAGGTTGCCTACAACTAGAAGGTTGCCCTGCTACGTTGCCGCCTGGACTTGAGCATGAAAGAAGGAACCGACTCCAGAGAGCTGTGCGACAATCCTGGAGCTGTACAATTCCTCGATAATATGTTGGCCAAGAATGCCGATCATATGGAGGATGTGGACGCAGCTGAAGAGGCAGCTAAAGCAGAAGAAGAGAGGCTCAAATAATACCTGGAAAATCAAACAGCCATGGTCATTGTGGACCCACCAGCCACAGCTCAACAGCACGCACAGTCTGGACCCTCTGATCAGCCAGCACACTCCACGGATGATATTTGTGAGCTGATCACAGAGAGGGTTACACAGGTGCGAACGGAACTGCTTGCCATCTTCCAGGCCAACCAAGCAGAGCAGCAGCAACTGCTCCAGAATGAGACTGAGAAGCTCCAGCAGCTGATGGAGGAGAATGCATCTTTGATGAATCAGCTGGAACAACTCTCCACCTCCCTACAGCAAAAGCTGGAAGACGTCTCCACTTCTACCAGCTCGGATGTCAAAGAACTGAAGAAAGCGGTACAGGGACTCAGCTCGGACTTTAATGTCTACAAGCCTATTGCTGAATCCAATCTTGCAAAGTCCCAGCAGACACAAGACCAGGAGTGGATGTCTCAATTCGAAAATTATAGAGCTGAGTTCGTCACCCTTCACAAGGATGTCTCTGCAACTCTTGCCGCCATAAAGAAAGCCGAGCAAAAACGTCAAGACCTGGAGCTCGTAAAGAAGGTTGAAGAAAAAGATGCCGTGAAAGAGCTCTTCTCTCGAGTTCAACAAGCCAAAGCAAAGCTGACCTCCCTGGACGGCTCAGTTGCCACCCTTTTGGATGATGCCAAAAAGGGGGAAGGAAAGGAGCCAGCAGCTGTTGCTGGACAGGGGAAAGGTGTTCACCTAAAGCAGGGGGAAGAAAGTGGACTAAGGGAAGGAGTGCCAGCTGGAACTCAGGGGGAAGGAGTTGAAGGATCTCAGCTGAAGGACACAGCTGCAGAAGAAAAAGAGCAGGAACTCGAAGTCTCCCAAGACCTCGTAGCTGAGCTTACAGCTGAGCTGGATGCTGATCTCGATGGAATCTCAGTCGAGGATTGCATTGAAGCTGCGAAGGCTATGGGAGTGTCCAAAAAACATTATCTAGATCCTAACTGGCTCAAGAAGTTCACTGCAGATCAAGCCAAGAAAGTAGCCAAGTTCGAAAAGGAACTGGCTAAAATTGTAAAGAGAGTGGATATGAACAAAGCCAGCCAGAGCGTCAGAAGAATCAACAAACACCAGATGAAGGCTGAGGCTAGGAAGAAGACTCAACAGCTCCAAAGAAATGTCCCGCTCCAGTCACGGTTCCACATATTGACAAGTGGATGAACATTGAGTGGAACGATGACTGGGAGCAATTTAAGCATGAGTTCATCAACGACTTCTACTACAGGAAGGTCTACACAACTGAAGACCCAAGGCAAGCCTTCAAGGAAGCCTTGTGGGAGCTCAAATCTGGGGATCCAGGGATGTACATGCAATTCCAAAGAGCCATGGTGGAAGCTCAGCTCGATCCCAACACTGTTCCGGTTCCGCAGAAGGTCAGATATCGCCCTCAGATGATCAAAGGCACAAGTACTCCTAACAGAAATTTGATCATGGCTGAAATGAGATAAGTGTGCAAGGAACATGGTGTTAACACCGGGACCGAGTCAGCCGCGAAGAAAGAGATCTTTGACCGTATCTTCAGCAAGTACGGCCAAGAGTATTTTTGAGCTGATTTAGTTTTTGAGCAACTGATGTACTTTAACTGTTTTGTACTTATCCTTATAATCATCAGTTGTAATGAAAACTTCAAGTATATATACGATTCAACTTGACGAACAATATCTCATTGTCCAAGCTATGAATCGCAGTCCTTTTAAATACCATGTTATAACTGTGCTAACCCTTTAATGTTTTATCTTATAAACTGTCTAGAATTTCTGCTGAGATTTTCAGTCAGTTAGTAAGGTTTAGATCAGTAGTGGTTTCAAGTTGTATGTGGTTTTGGCATCATCAAAAAGGGGGAAATTGTTGGAAAATTTATTAAGTAAAGTTTTGATGAATTTCAAAACCAACTGACCCCAACCTAGTAGATGTTGCCAGTTCCTAATGTTAGCAGTTAGGCTCGCTGTTTGAGCAATGTTAAGATTTTATCTTTACAGATCTCCAGCTGAAGACAGCAACATAACAACACTCGGATACAGCCCAGGATGGAAGATTGGATGAGGAACATCTGTTGAAATCGAGAGTTCAAGTCAAACCGATCAGATGGAACATCAGTTACAAGACTCTGTCTGATGATAGAGTTATGCCAAAAAGGGGAAGACTTTGTGACAACTGAGAGTTCAAGCCAACTGTTCAGTTGGAGCAACAGTTACAGAATGCCATCCGATAAAGAGAATGTTTCAAAAAGGACCATCTTACAAAGAAGTCTCAACATGAAGTTCAAAGTCAGCTGAGAGCTCAACAGTTCACTAAGATAGAACATCAGCTGAAGACCACTCAGATGAAGATCAAGATTATCAACCGACCAACCAAGGTTGATTGTCAGAAAGGTTTGAAATTTGAATTTCAAAAAGGAAGTCATGTGAAGGTTTGACCGTTCAGTCATTACCTCATTTGGCCCAACACAAGGTTGTCTCAGATGGAAAGCAGAAGAACATAGATGCCATATCGGGAAAGTCTGCAGAGATGAGAGACAAACCATCGCTTTCAAAGCACAGAGATCAACGGCTCTTCCAACGGCTAGTTGATTCTCTCCGCCTATAAATAGAGGTAGTTATTCATTCGACAAAAACACGGATTCTACATACGAGCGATAGAAAGAGAAATATTCTGCATTCAAGCAAAATTCGCAATCATCCTCTAAGAGCATCAGCAGCTGAGAGTTCCAGAGTGGTAGAACATTAGTAGCTGAGGGTTCATAGAGTTAGAATCTGTCTTAGATCTTAGTTTGAGTGTTCATTCGTTCAAGCCATAGATCCAGCTCACATTCGTGTTCGAGCTGTAGTTGGAAAAACCCACCCACACACACACCCTAAAAAGTGTTTGTTAGGATCCTACTCTTCTTGTAACTGAGTAGATAGGTTGCTGAGTACCCGTAAACTTAGCTCAGGTTGTCAAGTACCCGCAAACTTGACTGTAAAGGTTGATAAGTACCCATAAACTTATTGCAACGGTTGCACAGCCCGCGTAAGCTGTGTGGAACTGTCCAGAAGAACTTGGACTGAGGTGTGTGGACTTACATCTCCCCGTGGACGTAAGAGTTCTCTCCGAACCACGTAAATCCTGTGTGTCTGTGTTTATTTCTGTTCAGTTACTTATTGCATACTCAACTGACAAAACTAACCGGCATACAAACTGCATCTGAGCATATCTACTGTTTTGGTTTTTGACCAACCTTGCACAAAAGCGTGAGTTGTTTTTTACGAGTATAATTTCCACCACATTCCGCACAGCACCACTCTCACAGCTGAGTTCTCTTACTCAGTTGTGATTCCAGCTGAGTCTTTCTTTACTCAGTTGAAGTGATTTTTGGGGGTTAAGTTTTCAAAGTTGAAAAATCCTAACTGTTGTATTCCCCCCCCATACACCAGTAACTCGTATCGGGACCATCAAGTGGTATCAGAGTAGTGGTTCAAAAGACTGCTGACTCTGTTTCACGAGGTGTGAATCGAGGTGTTTTCTTCAGTGGTCAACTGAATAGATCCTTTTTCACGCTAGTGCATATCTGCTTGCATTTGTTGTATGTTGTTGTGTGCAGATGGATATTAAAGATAAGATCGTGGTTATATTCTCGGTTGTGAACTATACAGCCTGGAGGACTCGGATGAAGAAGATGCTACTGTCCAAGCATCACAGAATGCAACAAGTACTCTCATCCGGACCTATCAAGATCACGGAAAAGGTCATCCGTACTCCTACAGATCCAACCTTTGGGGATGCAACTGAGGAGATAGACAAGAAGAACCCAAAAGACTACACTTCTGAGGAAGCTAAAGTGAGTCAGCTGGATATCTGGGCTCAAAGCACTATCATGTCCACAGTTGGACAGGACTATCTTCCGTGGATAGAGGAGTGCAACACTGCTAAGGAGATGTGGGACACTTTAGCATCTTTGAGTGAAGGAAGTGACGAAACCAAGGAGAACAAGTTCTCCCATGCATGTCAAGATTTTGACAACTTCACTCTGAAAGTGGACGAAACCATCGATCAGATGGAGCTGCGGTTCATGGAGATCATCAGAAGGATCCAGTCTATCCGAAGAGGAAAGTATACTTTGAGAGAAATCAACCTCAAAGTATTACAAGCACTTCCAGCTGAGTGGGATACCTTCACCAATATCCATGAAAGCCGAGCTGATCTAGGAGAGATGGGAACTGAAAGATTGTTCTCAATTCTGAAAGGAAATGAGTACAAAGTGAACCGACGAAAATCCCAGTCGATGGCTCAGACAAGTCGACATGAGGATGTTGGTTCAACAATAAAGACAATTGCCCTTCGAGCTGACTATTCCAAGCCGCGAACATTAAGAGCAACAAGATCTGCGGACACAACTGCGAAGGAGCCAAGCAGAGAAGAGCTGCAACAGTGCATTGCCGCCATGTCAAAGAAGCTAGCTGACATGGACACTCGGTTCGGAAAGTACAAGCGATTCTACAGATCCAACCGAACACGAGACAACTCAAAGCCTGTGAACAACGGATGTTTTGAGTGTGGCAAAGAGGGACATTTCAAGGTTGACTGTCCAGATCTCTCGAAGAAAGAAAGAGATGCGTTAAGGGCCAAGCAAAACGCAAAAGATAAGGCCATGGTTGCAGAGGAAGCAGCTGATGACGTGGACATCTTCACTGACACTGAAGATGAGGACGAGCTGACTCCCACCAACAATGCAAGTGGACAGGATCAATGTCTCATGACAATTGGAGCTGACCAAGATGAAGCTGAGGTAACTTCTATCCCAGCTAATTTAAATTCTTCAAATATTGCTAACGTGCAGGATACTTTAGAAGATGAGTTGCAACCATCTTGGGATGATTTCCAAGAACTGAGTGAGCAATTGAATCAGCAAACGGTTGAGTTTAAGACTCTTCAAAAACAGTTTGTTAAACTGGAAGAATCTTTAACCGAAAAGGACGATCTGATCAAGAATCAAACTAAAGAGATTGAGAATCTCAAAAGTCAACTGACCGCGGCCAACCAAGCTGAGGCTTCAACCAATGAGCAGTTGAAGGAACAGATCAAGGCACAGAATGAGCAGTTGAACAAGCAAGAGGCTCAGATCGACCAGCTGATGAAGACGTCAAATGCCCAGACTGATCATATAGCTGTTCTTCTCGAAGATCTTCAGATTGAAAAGAACAACCTGACAAAGCTATATCATTCATCCGAGATCATCGAGAATCTCATCAGATACAGATGTCAAACGGATGACGTGTCTGGATTCGGATACGATGTGGCGAAGGATACTGGAATTCCACCAGCTACTTTCACGAAGGCTGAGGAGATCATGGTTGCCAAACCTGACACAGTTGAGTCTGCAACTGAACAACTACCCTCACAACCGGCTAAGGCAACTGCAGCTGAGAAAGGCAAAGGTGCTGCAGATGTACAACCGAAGAATCAGTCAGTTGAAACTACAACCGAAGGGGAATGTTCAAAGACTCAGACGAGGAACCGAAGACGTCGAAGATACAACCGACGACAGAATCAATCTCAGAGCCAACCACAAAACCGACCACGGAACCAACCGCAGCAGGGATGGAACCAACAGAACCGACAGAGCTTCAACCGACAGAATCAGCATCGGTTCCATCGCCAGAACAGCCAAAGGTTCCATCAGAGTCAACCGATGTGGAACAGTTACGACAGCTATGGCCACTCATGCCACAACATGAATCAACATCCGGGCATGAACAGCTATTGTCAACAGCCAAGGCAATGGAATCAGAATCAGCCAAGATGATTCCACAATGACGGCCGACCTCATTGGCAGAATCAAAAGGGTCAGAGACGTCAACAAAACAGGGGGAACCCCACTCCTCCTAAAGCCCAACAGAGGAGAAATCCATCTCCTCCCAAGAGACAGAATATCAATAATGACAACAAGCCTAAGGATAACCGAGGTGTTGTTATAGTTGATGAAAATGAGCAGATTATTTGGAATGACAAGGCTATTCGAGTCTACAGGAAAAAGCGACCCACAGTTCCAGGGGGAACTGGTTCTAACCCTCCAGGACCCAACTGAAATTGGGGACCTAAGCGTGTTTCTCCGTGCAGGTACAGGAGGAACATCTGAGGAAGAATAATGCATCACAGACAAAGTGGGTGATGGACAGTGCATGCTCGAAACACATGACAAATCTGAAGGATTTGCTTGGAAGTTTCGTGGAGCTGAACGGTCCAACTGTTACTTTTGGTGACAACTCAAAAGGTTACACCAAAGGCTACGGTATCCTTGAAACCGATCACGTGTCAATTTCTAATGTTTCATATGTTGATGGATTGAAGCATAACCTGCTCTCCATCAGTCAATTCTGTGATAATGGTTTTTCTGTCAAGTTTGATGCGCAGGGTTGCAGGGTTAAAGATGTTCAAACTAAGCAGGTCATATTGTTGGGAAATCGATCCCCAACTGGGAATGTCTACTATGCTGACTGGAAGAGCAGTCCACCTGAAACCTGTCTGTTATCAAAACGCAGTTCAGATGTGAGCTGGCTGTGGCACAAACGGCTCAACCATCTGAATTTCAAGACAATGAATCGACTTGCCAGACAGGAACTCGCAAAGGGGATTCCTAACCGTGTGTTCTCAACAACACATATCTGCAGTGCATGTCAGCTGGGAAAGCTTGCTAGATCCTCGTTCCGGTTGAAATCAACTCCCTCAACTGACCGAGTGTTACAGCTGATCCATATGAATCTCTTCGGGTCAGTTACACCAAAGAGCATGAACGGGAACGAGTATACCCTGGTTGTAACTGCAGAAGGTTTGGTAAATTTAATGAATAAAGAAGAAGCCTGAGTTGTTCTGTGATAGAATATGTTACTACACAAAATCGTTGTACTGAAGAATTTAGTGAAATAACAAATTAGTGTTGTACCATACATCTTGAAGTAACAAATTAGTTTTGTTGAGTAACAAAATGATGCACATTTATTTGTGAAAGAACAATAATGTCAAAACTTTGGTTGAGTAACAAAAGGATGGTCATATTTTTTTGTGAAGGAACAAAATGGGCATATGTTAGTTACTTCACTTTTTTTTGTGAAGTCACTAAATAAGTGAAGTAACAAATTTAGTTACTTCCCAAAATAATTGAAGTCAATAAATGAGTGAAGTGACCAAATTAGTTACTTCACAAAATAATTGAAGTAACAAAATTTGTTACTTCACAAAATAATAGAAGTAACTAAATAACTGAAGTAACAAAATTAGTGAAGTAACTAAATATTTGAAGAAACTAAATTAGTGAAGTCACTAAATAAGTAAAGTAACAAAATTAGTTACTTCACAAAATTAGTGAAGGACGAAAAGGTTGTCGGAGAATTTTAAGTGAAATTGTCAGATTTATGGATACACCACACGCATTTGTAGCTTTTGTGAAGTAACCAAATTTGAAAACTACGATTCAATCTGAAATGGGAAACATTTGTGAATGCACAGTAAAGTTAAGCATCAATGTTGTTGAGTAACAAAAATGAGAGAATCGTTTTTGTGAAACAACCAAAATTTCATAATTTTGTGTTGAGTAACAAAATGATAACTAATTTTTTTTTTTCTGTGAAAGAACAAAATAGTCATAACTTTAGTTGAGTAACCAAAAGAGTGAACTAACAAAATTAGTTACTTCTCTAAATAATTGAAGTAACAAAAGTAGTTGGCTCACAAAATAATTGTAGTAACTAAATAACTAAATAAGTGTAGTAACAAAAATAGTGAAATAACTAAATAAGTGCAGTTAAAAATTTGGTGAAGTAACTAAATATTTGAAGAAACAAAATTAGTGACTTCACTAAATAAGTGAAGCAACAACATTAGTTACTTCACAAAATAGTTGAAGTCACCAAATAAGTGAATTAACAAAATTAGTGACTTCACAAAATTAGTGAAGTCACTAAATCCGTGATGTAACAAATTTAGTTACTTCACAAAATCAGTGAATTCACTAAATAAGTGAAGTAACAAAATTAGTTACCTCACAAAATAATTGAAGTCACTTAATTAGTTAGTTCACAAAACAGTTGAAGTAACTAAATAACTAAAGTAACAAAATTAATGAAGTAACTAAATATTTGAAGAAAGTAAAGTAGTGAAGTCAATAAATAAATGAACTAAGAAAATTAGTTACTTCACAAAACTAGTGTAGTCACTTAATTAGTGAATTAACTAATATTGATACTTCACTTATTTAGTGTAGTGAGTTCGAAAGTTTGAGAAGATTTCCATATCTTGGTGGTGCTCATTTGTTTGCTAATAAGGTTTTGTTATTTTACTAATTAACACCATTATTTTGTTCTTTCTATAACATTTAAATTTTAACCTTATGCAGTCGGGATGAAAGTATAAAATGCCATCATTACAAGGTGTAAGTTACAAAATTAACCATTATTGTAAAGAGGAGGTGTTAGCAAGCATTAGAACAACTTTGAATCAACATGGGGCAGAGTTGTTTGCTAGATTTGAGAACTGTTGCTTTGGAAAATTTTATGATTTTCCTGGGAAGCTAGGAAAATCAATGAGCACGATCCATGAACTAATGACCTATCAAGTAGAGTATAGAAATGAGCAGTCATACAAAGTTCGAGAGCTAACTTTTTGGGTGAAGGGTAAAATGGTTAAATTCAGAAAAGAAGAATTTTCATTAGTGACAGGATTGAATTTTGGGGCCTCAGATTTTGATCCCCATAAAGATCCATTGGTGATCCCACATGATTCAATGTATGCCAATTGGTACGTTAATGCCAACGTAAGCCATTTTCAGTTGTTTGATGACTTCAAGAATAACAGATTTGACACTGCTGATGAGTACTTGAAAGTTGCGAAGATATTATTTGTGTATAATGTTATTCTAGGAGTACCGAAGACACAACTTTTGGCTGAAGATGAAGAAGCATGGGAATCATTCCCTTGGGGTAGCTTCTCTTTCCAATTCTTGATCCACAATCTTAATGGCATAAAGACAAATCGGAAGGGTGAAACGAAGAATCGATGTTATCATCTTAATGGCTTTGTGACTGCCTTCCTGGTACGTATACTTTCACTACAACCTGTCTTATTTTCATTTCAACCTGTCTTATTTTCATTACAATATATATTTTTTTTTTGGAAGGGATGGATATTTTGTGCCTTCCCTGAAGTAGGAATTGAGTCAGGTTTGAGGAACGAGGGGTGTATGCCACGGATGCTAAGATATGAATACGTGTCAGGGTTTCGAGAACTTATGGATTTGATAGTCTCAGTAAGTTTTTCATTACATAATTGTACTTGTAATATTGTTACTAATAACATTTTATCTCATGTGACAAATAGGTAGAAGAAACATTGAAGCCGTCAGATGACGAGTTGGACGCATTGTATTGGGGGACAGTTGAAGGGGATAATGAACAATTCAAAGTATACTTTCCGAAGTATGTTGTTGTTGTGCCGGAGCTTGGACCATCTGACAATGAAGAACAAGGTAATGGGGTAGAATGAAAGAGTAATTCGAGCTCGAGTGAACGAGGGGCGAGGCGGCCATAGAAGAGAATGTCTATCGCTTGAAGACGCAACTAATTTGATAACATCAGTTCTGATCAGTGATGAAGTGGTGAAGCACTTTGCCAATGCCACAGTGACTTTGCTAATTGATAGAATGGGTGCAGCGCCACTTGCAATGGTAATAATGGTTTGGATAGCATTTTAAATGTTAACACATTTATAAAGTGACATAATATTTTGTCTTCATATATTACAGAAACCAAGAAGCACAAACAGTGCATGGCAAAGAGAAAATAACTACTTTCTGATGTATAAAAATTGGTTTATTTATGTATAAAAATCATTAACATCACTGAAACCACAAATAATAACTTATTATGTAATAAACCATCTTAGTAGTACGTCACGAACAATTTATACTAATTTCTTCTTACAAAACATCAACCAATTTGTTAAGTAACAAGTTTTTAAATGAGAAAGCACAAAATTTTTAATAAACAAAAGCTTGTCATTGATAAAGGACTAAATACAGGAGAAAATATCCCATATCAAAGGACAGAGCATTGAGTACATGATAAATAAAACATTAGCAATTACACTACACTAAGAAAGCAAAAGATGGCCACAACTACAATACTGTCAATTTTTACAAATTCACAAAAAACAGAACTACAAAGCAACAATTATTAGAGTAATTATCAAAGCACCAATACCATAGTCCTTCCACCGCGACTTTTTCTTCAACTCATAAATTTCACCTCTCATCGAAAAATCATTCAAAGTTAGCTGAGTATTTTCTTCGTCAAGCTCAGCGTGTCACGTACGTAGGTTATTACAATCAAACTCAAGAGCACGAACTTTCTCTTGCAGATCATCTCTCTCTTTGCGATATTGGGCAGCTATCGTAGAAGCAATGCTTTCGGATAGAACCATCTTCCTATAAGCATCCTGGAGATGACCTAGCTGATCTTTATACATATCACAATTAGGACGAAGTTGTTTGATGTATTATAGTTGAACGTCAGTGACATTGGGATCAATCCAATCACAGAATTCACACACATCCTTCTGCAAGATTTTAACATAAAATACAACGGATAAATAAATACAATAATAATTTGGACCATAAAATGTACCTCAATATTTGGACAACTAAAATATCTCCTCGCAGGATCATCATCAAAATAAGACGTATTAACAATTGCTTTCAAACCATGTTTGCAAGTCATGCCAGCCATGATTCCTCTCTACTAAATGGGCACAAAAAATGGGAAGAAACCAAAAAACATTGTTATATTAACATATTAAGAGCAGTCACAAAAAAAAAAAATAAGTACAGTCACCAAAAAAAAATGTGCAGTCACAAAATAAATTTAAATTAATGAATTTGCAAAATAATTAATTTCAGTTTAATAAATCGAAAAGGTGTCTAACCAAAAGTTAAGTAACAAAGTCAATGAATTCAAAAATTAGTGAAGTAACAAAATATCTAAAGTAACAAAATCACTCAAATTCCAAAATTGGTGAAGTAACAAAATCAATGAAGTAACACAAAAATGAGAACTAACATAATCACTGAAGTAAGAAAAAGTGTGAAGTAACAAATTCATTGCAGCAATAAAATTAGTGAAGTCACCAAGTCAGTGAAGTAACAAACAGAGATAATATCGATCTGAATTGTCAAAATTGAAGAGCATTCTTCTTCAAAAAAATGAAATCATATAATACTTAACAACAAAAACCAAAAAAAGTCCAAGGGGTTACATTTACCCAGCCTAAAGGTATTATTTTGTGAATTCACAAATAGCCAACATATCTTGAATAAAGAAAATTTTTAACAAAAAAAAGGCCATTCATGAGTTGGAAAAAAAGGGAAAAATCGCATGAACAAAAATCAATCAACACCAACGGAATAATAACAACAAATGAATAAAAACATGTATACAAAAACCAGAACATTAAGCAATTTACAGCAATTTACACAAGAAACAAGTAAAAAGAAAAAGAAGAAGCCCTCACCGGAAAATACGAAAAAATACAAAAAAAAATTGCCTGCAATTAAGGAAAGATCGAGTAAAAAATTGTCGAAGAACGGTTGTTAAGAACGGTGCTTCAACGGAAAATGGACGAAGAGGAAATCAACATAAATTTTGAAGAGAGGAAAGAAGAATAAGTAAGGGAAAATAGAAGCAACAAGAGAGAGAAGACAGGGAGAAAGTGAAAGTCAGTAAAAGAAAAAACGAAAAATAAAGTAATTAAAGAGAAGTGTGGGAATTGGAAAGGGAAGGGTAAAAAAAATCCATAAATTCAAACAAAAAGGCTAGAATTTGAAAAATTAAAGTTAATGGCTAAAATTTAAAAACACAAAGGGAGAATGGCTAGAAATGGGGGTTTTCTCTATATATTATAATTGGGTAGTGCTATTTGGACATACTATGTCCATACATACGATGATAAAAATACAGATTTGATGGAAGTTTTTAACTAATAATTTAATTTCCTAGTTTCAATAGTTTGGTTATTAATAAACATACACTTTTTAAATTTTAATTATTAAGTTTCATCCCAATTTAAATTCACAAGTTTAGAACTTGGGTGTGGATGAGAGTAAAATTTGGGAGCGGGTGTACGTGAGATCGATATTTCGGAAGGGGTCTGAGTAGGAAAGAAATTTTGAAGGCAATCGGATAATGTTTTTCCTATTTCAAGCACGTATGTATGGACATACTATGTCAGAATAGAATTATTGATTATAATTTTATTTTGATATGAAATTGTTAAAACTTGTATAAAATGATGCAAATACGTTGGACATATTACATATACGCTAAGGTTAGATAACGAAACGAAACAGCTACACGAAGCCGAATGAAGAAGCAATATAGAGTTGTGTGGTTTTTTTTTAGTTGGGTAAAATGTTGAAATATCAATTCTTAAGATTAAACTATTAATTATATCACCATTTCATAAAATTAGTAAATAATAGCAATTGTAGACTTTTGAACCCTTTATTTAGTTTTCATAAATATCAACAATTCTTAAAATTACCGTACTCTTCTCTCAACATCTCTCTATCTCTCTCTCACAAAATCCTAGCCTCCACCTTCCACAGCCTCTCCGCCGTCGCTGCCACCTTCCTGTCATTGTCGTTGTTGGGAAATTTATTAGTATGAGTTTTGATGAATTCCAAAACCAACTGACCCCAACCGAGTAGATGTTGCCAGTTCCTTTTTGTTATCTGTTAGGCTCGCTGTTTGAGCAATGTTAAGATTTTATCTTTACAGATCTCCAGCTGAAGACGGCAACAGAGCAACACTCGGATACAACCCCGGATGAAAGATCGGATGAGGAACATCAGTTACAAGACTGCCTGATGAGAGAGCTATGCTTTTTGACAGCTGAGAGTTCAAGCCAACTGTTCAGTTGGAACATCAGCTATAGAATGCCATCCGATAAAGAGAATGTTTCAAGAAGGGGGAAGTTATAAAGAAGTCTCAACATGAAGTTCGAAGTCAGCTGAGAGTTCAACGGTTCAGACAGAACAACAGCTGAAGACCACTCAGATAAAGATCAAGACTTTCAACCGACTAACCGAGGTTGACTGTCAGAAAGGTTTGAATTTGAATTTCAAAAGGAAGTCACATGAGGGTTTGACCGTTCAGTCATTACCCCATTTGGCCCAACATAAGGCTGTCTGAGATGGAAAGCTGAAAAACTCAGATGCCATATCTGGAAAGTCTGCAGAGATGAGAGACAAGCCATCGCTTTCAACAATCAGAGATCAACAGCTCCTCCAACGGCTAGTTGATACTCTCCGCCTATAAATAGAGGCCCTCATTCATTCGAAGAGGATAGAAGACACACACGCAAGAAGAAATCTGAGAGCAAAACGAAAAGAGCAATATTCTTCCCGAGCTGAACTGAACTGAATCTCTTAGAACATCACTTATTGAGGGATCTAGAGTTAGATAGTTTTTTTTGTGTCTTTAGATCGAACCTTGAGAACATCACTTAGTGAGAGTTCGTAGAGAGTTAGATCGCAGCTCACCTTCCGTTCGAGCTTTTAGTTGGAAACATATTTTCTTTTTCACCTGAAAAGGTTTAGGATTCTACTCTTCCTGCAACTGAGTAGCTAGGTCATTTAGTACCCGTAAACTAAACTGTAAGGTTGATAAGTACCCGCAAACTTATCCATAACGGTTGCTCAGCCCACGTAAGCTGAGTGGTTTGTCCAGAAGAACTTGGACAGAGTTGTGTGGACTCACAACTCCCCGTGGACGTAGGAGGGTTATCTCCGAACCACGTTAAATCCTGTGTGTCTGTGTTTATTTTTATTCAGTTACTTATTGCATTTTTAACTGACCAAACTAACCGGCATACAAACTGCATATATGCACATTCTCAACTGTTTTGGTTTTTGACCAACCGAGCATAAAAGTGAGTTGTTTTAACGAGTTTTAATTTTCACCACATTCCGCACAGCTTCACTCTTCCAGCTGAGGTTGCTTACTCAGCTGTGAGATTCCAACTGAGTCCGTTTTACTCGGTTGAAGTAATTTTTAAGGGTTAAGTTTTAAAATCCTAACTGCTGTATTCCCCCCCCCCCCCATACACCAGTAACTCATTTCGGGACCATCAGTCGCTGCCGCCGCCGCTGCAACTCTCTCTCTCAGCCATATCTCTCTCTCTCGGCCATAACTCTCTCTCTCTCTCTTTCTCTAGCAACTTCCCATCGCTGGCTCCTCCTCTCACCCTCCGCCTCATCGTTGCAGCACCATCTTGGCCGTCTAAGACCTTGACTGTCGATGCGCCGCCGGTGAAGAGGGTATGCTCGATTGCTCGTGCTCTTGTTGTTGCTACTGCTGGGGAAGGGAAATAGGAAAAAGAACAACGAGCGCGAGAGAGGGTGGCATCTCCGGCAAGCTCGTCCTCCTCGTCGCCACCGCCGACCACCTCCTCCCCGCCCTAATGTTGTTGAATATACGAAATTGTTGTGTGTTGTTGTGAAGATGAAATGTTACTCTTCTGCCCTATAAGTGTTCGACAAATTGCTCAAAAGAAAACTTCATGTAGATGAATACACATTGAGTATTGTGGTGTTTTCGGGAAAATACGCGAATTAGATACTTAACGTGAATTTCAGGCGAGCTACTTCCGTTTTATTTTCATCTGAAACGTTTTAGTTTTGTAATCTTCTTCTTCTCTATCTCTCTCGTCGGGGTTTGTTTGATGTATACTGCGAATTAGTTTGATGTGTAATGCGAATTCTCATGGGAAAATCTGGGAATTTGACATGGAAAAAGCGAATTCTCATGGAAAACTCTGGGAATTCACATGAAAGAAAATGTGTAATCACATTATAATTTGTGTGATTTCGTATATAATTTGTATTCACATGAAAGATTATGAGAATTCACTGAAAAAATTGGGAATTCACGTAAAAAATAATGTGTAATCACATTATAATTTGTGTGATTTCATATCTAATTCGTATTCACACGAAAAATAATGGGAATTCATATGAAAAAAAAAAACAGGAATTCACATGAGAAAAAAATGTGAATCACATTTAAAATTGTATCGTTTCATGTCGAATTCATTAATTCTGCAAATTCACAAATAATGTGAATTCACAAATTTTAATATGTGAATTCGAATTTTACTAGGTAAATTAAAAAATATATAAATAAGGGTAAAAAAGTCATAAAATGCTAGAATTAATACTTTTAAAATGTTCCTGTTATAATTTGTATTTTTTTCCTTAAATTGCTAAAATTCAACAATAATCCTTTTTTAATCTAATTATAATACTCCCTCTCTTCACAAAGAGCGTGACCATTAGGTTTCAGCACATGTATTAATAAAAGTTTGATATATTTAAAAAGAATGGAGCTAGCGACACTTTTTGAGTGGAAAAAAGAATAAAAAAGTACTCACTTGCTTTGAACACGGTTATTACGAAATAAGAGTAAAATTATAAAAAAATGGTAGGTCCTATATCCTTTGAAGAGTTACTTGTTTTTATTTTTGGAATGAAACTATGCTAATGAGACAAACGGAGAAGAAAAGAAGGAACTTGCTATCGAGATGGAAGGAGTAATATAATAGGTCAGATCGTATCTTAAAGGAGAAAAGGGCACTCTTCATGGACTGTCGGAAAAAGAAAGATAGACACACTATTTATGGATGGAAAAGCCTCTAAAATAAAATAAAATACAAAACATAAAATTCTTACTCTGTAAGAATGCAACCAAAAGCAGTTGAACTGAATGTGATAAGAAAAAGTTTAAATTTGTTGTATGTCCGGTCCCATTATTTCCTTTTCTCAAAAATAATAGAGTAGAATTTTCAGAACTCCATGAGTTATTTCATGTGCAAGTTAGCAGCAACACAATGATAATATGGAAGAATTCAACAATTTTCCATTTCCTCTTTACTTTTCACATTAGATTTCACTGTCATCAGAGAAAATGCTATGCAGCTTATGGTCCAATAAAGCCTATTTACATATATAACCGAATCTTGAAACAGAACACACCGCTAAATCTACATACGGTTTACCTTTTCAATCTACAAAAGATGCAAGGCAAAAAAATGTCAATCACATTCACATAACAATGAATACATACTGCGCAAGAAAATCATTTTCCTCTTTCATATATACAAATCGATTTCTATATACAAACACATTTACATATGTTACCTGACTATAGTTAGTCGATTTCTACATGATATTTGCCCAAAAAATGCGATTAACCAGGTTACACCCGACAAAAACAGGGGGGAAAGGATTACAACAACAAAATCAAAACAAAATATGGGGCAAATGGGAACATCCTAAGTCTTTTAATCTATTACATCACATTCATACAGCAGCAATACATTCTCAAATGATGTCACAGACTTCAGCATTTCAACCCAACATCAACAACATTGATATGTTAAAGACACATTAAAATTTTTAACATAAATGAAATGTCTGATAAGTGATAACTAAATAAAAGGTTCCAACTAGCAAATACTAAGAGGTGTCACCATGCCATCTCATCCTCTCCTAAGTAGAAGCTTTATGCCCCCCGATCTGCTTTTTGCCAGATTCCAGACTTCTGCGGAACAGCTTCCAGCGCAAAATCATAGCCACCCAGCTACCATCAATATAAAGATATTAGATGCAACGACAATATGACATGAGTGACGAGTCAGATATAAAGTATCAGTATCAACCAGTCAACAGTGCCAATATTTAAATCAGAACGCCAATGTCGGTTACAACATAATTAGAACATTCAATTAAGGGCCAAAGTTAAAATTAAAACAAAAAATAAGATACAAGAACAAGGTTTTTTGATAAAAACAAAAAATAAGATACATATTACTAGGCATGCCAGATATCACTGAAAATTTTCTACTAGAAACTACAGACAGGCGACAGATTATTCATCAGTACAACTTTCTCCCATTGTTGAGCCAAAAAATGTTTTATTTACTGTATATTTTGCTTATCAAATTCAATGGTGATAGAAATCCCTTTATAAACATTTTCTTTTAAAAATCTAATAATATAGATTCATAACAATCTGGGATCTTCATTACGGTATTATTCGCCACCATTCTAATTTTGGCATCTTTAGCCTCTATCTGACACAAAAATACAGTGGTCCTTCAAGATTCCAGAAACAACAAATTAAAATCCTCTTTTTTATCACCATTCATCCACATCATAGACTCAACTCTAGATCATTGCCATCTCTCTCCTTTTATGTATCGTATAAAATTGAATTCAATGTCAATGCAACCTCTGTAGTCCTAAATCTAATCACTCTACCTACTGCACCAATGTAAGTCAGAGACTGCCATCATCAAGAATCCAAACACAATTCCAACTTTAATGTCAGAGCCCACTGCTGCTCACCTATGCAGTTAATTTCCAATCCATAACCTAAGTAACTTACTAAGATCTTTCCACCAATACCATCTTAAAACATGTCTTGTGTGTGTTTGAGATGATAGTCAGGATTTCTATATCTTGTTCCCATAGTAATCTTATTTATAATATCTTATTTATTTAGAATCTAGTTAGAACAATAGTTGTAGTTGGATTGCAAAAAGATGGGCCAGGCTGTTATTCTGGAGCCTAGTTTATAGTCCTACTCTAGTCATTTAAGATCTAGGATTGTAGAGGGGAAGGATCAGAAAGTTATCGAGTTGAAACGGCAGATTTTCTGCTTGGCTGATTGGCGCTTAGAACTTGAGGCAGATATGCCTTTTGTTATGTTCTGTGAATACCATAACACTACATAAGCTGTGATTTGATATGCTGAAATGTTAATTATATGCAAATGCAGTTTCGTGTTATGGTCAGTAATCAAGTTGGCACCAACAATGATCCCATATTCCCATCATTATAACACATGTACAAATGTTTGAGGATGGTCCTTATAACTAATATTCTTTTCAAAAGTTTTTCTTTACTCCACCCACGCCCTGGCGGATAAGAAAAGGGCAGTTGCAACAGTTTTTTTTTACATGTTGCTAGCATAAGTCAAGTAAACATAGGATAAATGCAAAGACAAAGCATCCCCTAGATTATTAGACTTAGTAAGAACCGGCCAAACTTGTCAGAAAAGGTTGTTACCATCTTTTAGCTGTATTTTCTATGGTCCACTAAACTAAAACAATTAGCTATTTCAGGTCTACTTACTGTAGCTGAGTTAAAAAATGAAACGAATGCAAAAGAGATGTATGGAAACCCCTTGCTTCTAAGCTCCAACCATCTCACAGTTCTTAAATATCTATTAAATATTCACCTGCAGTCAACTAAGTTTACCGAACACTCCAAGAATCTATTAGATGCATCAACAGATTCAGTTGGTTCTCCATCATAAATATGGAGTACAATTCACAGAGCAGGGAAAATTTGATAGTATTCCATTCATGGCACGAACAAATCATGGAGTCGTATTCATAATCTAGTTCTAACATTATCTATTAGTGAGAATTATACATACCTATGGAGAATACCTATATTTTTGGTCATACTCAAAGCAAGCAGGACAAGTTCAAATGATAAATGTTGCAATAGCAGAAAGGTAATACTCATTGAAATCAGTACACATATCCTCCTATTCAAAGTAAATAATAGAGTGGAACAACTTACTGGCATCCAGCATTTGCGAGAAGCAGTATCTTCAAGTTATCATCAAAACAATGAAGCCATAAAAGTTATCAGAAAGCCATTCCAATGAGTCAGGTTCCCATCAAGCAGCAGCTAGTAATAGACTGAATGATCATGGTTAACACAGTTTATTTGGTGTCTCATCATTTTCTTAGTAAATCCTAGAATTCTCTGCAATTCACAAGAGTTACTCAGAGGTCAGACGTCGCCTCTTCCCATAATCAGCATCCCTTGAACGTGATCTGTGAGTTTCCTCATGGGATACCCTTGACTTGCCATGGGATCTTGATGATTTTCCCCTGTCCCAATCATCATCATATTCTGCCTCACGATTTCTGTGCCTATGATGATCAGCATATCTGTCTCTATCATCCCTATGCCGTTCTCTTTCACGTTCACGGCCACCACGCTCATGGTCTAAGGAACGCTCACGTTCCTTGTCACGCTCTTTTTGCCTGTCTCTCCCGACATCTTTGTCATCACGATGTCTCCTTTCTGACCAATCGTGATCTTGTCCAGCATCTTTCTCTCTAGGTGCATCTCTTTCATAACCAGCTCCTCTATCATCTCTGTACCTTCTTTCGGAAGAGCCAGACCAGTCCCTTTCTGATCCTCTGTCTTTATCCTTAATGGCATTTGGCCATGGTCCCCTCTCTTGACTCCCTTCCCCATACTGATGGTCCGATGCAGCTTCTTCCCCATAACTAGATTCTCCTGCTCTCCCTCCATGTTCATCCCCTGCCCATCCTCCCATATTAGGATCTGACCACATTCCCATATTAGGCCCCTCAACTCCTGGATTGGGAACCATTCCCATGCCACTTAAGGGCATTCCTCTCCCAAAGAACGCTGGATTAACATGTGGAGCTACACCAGGCAAACCGACATTTCCGACAGGCCCAAATTGAGATAAAATGCCTGGAAAGGGTGCTTGAGGAGCACCAGGGAATCCTGGATAACCACTCATTCTCCCCATATGACCTGCAAAAGCAGGATCAAAACCTTGTCCCATCATAGCTTGATGATGCATCATCGGAGGGGCTCCACCAACCCCCGGCCCAAATCCATTACCTGCCATGCCACGACCACCCATTCCACCACCCCTACTCCTCATGGGGCCAACAGGGCCTCTGTTCATCCCTCCCTGAGCATTACCTCTAGGCCAGTTTCCTCTAGCAAAGCCGCCTCCTCTACCATTATTATCACCACCACCATGATGATTCCCACCAGCAGGTATATTGTTACCAACTCCACCAGGTTTAGTGGGTAATTCCCCAGGGCCTCGCCTTGGTTGATTAAGAGCTGTCCCACCTATCTGTTGCTGGTTTCTATTAACCTGGGCCTCGCCCATTCTTTTAACAGTATACGGCGAGGCATAAGCAACAACACACGGCCGCCCATTAAAAACATGGCCATTCATTCCTTCCTTGCAGACAGTGGCAGCTGCAGGATCAAAAAACTCAACCTGGCAGTATCCTTTCGACTTTCCACTTGCTCTCTCATCAAAGAACTTTACCTCCTTTACTAGCCCATACTTGCATAATTCTGCTTCGAGTTCACCATCTGTTGTCCACCAATGCAGGTCCCCAACAAAGAGAATTGTCCCTCCACCCCCACTGCCGCCACCACTTCCACCTCCAACTGCTCCATCGCCCCCACCACCAGGGCCCCCACCCATACCATCAGCTGCATACACATTTCCACCAGTCCCGTTCACCCCCACATTCCTAGCATTCTCATAAGTCCCAATATTAGCAGCATGTGGCTGCTGATGCTGAACCATTTGTTGATTAATTGGAACATTGCTGTTGACTGCCCGCTCTTCCAAATCACCTATCTTATTCAACGGCTGCCCTAACTCAACTCTGAATCCACCACCACCACCACCAGTAACCGGCCCTCCCGCACCACTACCAAGTCCCACGTCACTTGCATTGTTATTCCCTCTAAATCCCATATTCTGATACCCCTCCACTCTACCCGGAACCCTAGATGAAGCTCCCTCATCCGGTAAACCCGCACCTCCAACCTCCACCGGCGGCTGCGACTGCGACTGCGACTGCGGCTGTGGCTGTGGCGGAGGTGGTGGAGGCTGGGCCACGTTCGGCTTGTTGTCCTGCACTTGCTCGTTCCTTTGCCCTAAGTTATCCTCGTTCCTACGAAGCGACTGCAGGAAGTTCTCACCAACATTGACGTCGTTGTAAAGATCCTCATAGTCGTCATCCTCCTCGCCAAGAAAACCATCGTCAGCAACGGCGGAGATCGCCTCGTTTCGGTGGAACTGCTCGCTCGGATCTCCGGCGTAGCAAGAACCTCCACCACCCACTTCGTTTTCATCCATCACTTGACTCACTACTCTAAAGCTAGGGTTACAATCAGGGTCTTAAAAAGAAATTACAAAATAATAAAAATCATAAGAATTGCTCAGACGAAAATTGATGGCATAATTGAGGTTGATGAACGAAAAAATAGGAAAGAGTTAGAAAGATCGTACCAGAACTTTGCCCTAATTTCCGTCCCTATTTTGAAGTGGAGAAACCCTAATCTGGAAACGTGTAGTTTTTGTTACAGCAATGTCTCGATAAAAATTTAGTGTCGATAAATTAAAAGGAAATAGGAAAGAATTGAAGGAACGTTTTAGACAGCTGACGTGTCACTCTTGGTGCGTATGGTGCACTGCACTGCTACCTCAATTTTCAATTTCTCGCCAACGTCCACCAGCCTTTTCCTAATTTGTATTCCATCCTAGCTGGTTGACATGCATGGCATGCTCTTAGGTTTATAAATGAATTATGTTAGATAAAAAATAAAATAATTATATTTGATTAATTTCATTATATTTAGATAGGATGATAATATTTAATCTTATTTTTATTATCGAAAAATAATTAATTTAAGTTCATCATCGGTTGAAAGATTTATCACATTCAAGAAATTGGCCATAGTTAGATTTATAATTTTTAATTGATGAATTTAAATCAATTATTTTACAATGACAGTTGTAAAGTTAGACACTATAATACTATTTAAATTTAATAAACTCAATGACAATTTTTTATTTTATTTTTCATACCAACATAATTAATTTATAACTCATGATAATGCAATGCATGTAATGGAATTTCCCGATTTTTTTGGGTTTAGAAACGGATCACTCAATTCAACTCATCACTTCCTTTTTCATTTGGTTGGTGGGTTAATCATTATTTTTATTTGAAGTTGATTTAAATTCTCAAATTATTACTAGGGGCGGCCCTGACATTTGAGGGTCCTAGGCGGAAAAAAAATTAAAAATTGGCTCATGAGAAACCCATTTCTTCAGACGAGCACGATCTATCTTCTAGATCATCATGCTCAGAACAGAGTGGTCCTGGTGAGCCAAGGAAAGGACTGGCTCAAATACTACCAACGACGGGATGTCGTCGAATGCTGCAGAGATGGAGGTGGCGGAGGTGGAGATACGCTTGGCTAGTTTAGGAGGCATCTTTCCGATTAGGATTTAGAGATCTAAAATACAAAGACAGAACCAAGCACAAGCAGGCAAGAATAATGCAAATTAGGCAGAAAATTTTATTGTAGATAGATTCAGAGGGTAGGAGTATGTGAAAGGGAATAAGGGTTTCGAGAATCCCTTTTATAGATAGACGAAAGCTCAGATCGAGGGTCAGAAATGATTCCCGCCTATTCGGAATCAACGGCTTATATGAGAGACCGTTCGCATAAAAGGAAACGTGTGTGGGACGTGGGTCTGGCGGTGACGGGCAGGTGTGAGTGTGGAGTGTAACATCGTCCATGTCAACCCAGTTGCAGTCTCAAAAGCATAGTCTATGAATAAAGACTAGCTTTGCATCGAATGCAACTGTATGACTCTTTAATGTGTGATCAGCACGTTAGAGGATGTTTGAATTTATTTCAAAACACCCGCCTTAATTGCTTAAGAGACGGGCTAATATAACTTGTACCTCTTAATCGGCGTTGGATTGACTGTTTTCCACAATTCAGCATACATTGTACTGACTTAAGTCGTCTATCTAGTTGAGGTCTGACTCCATCTTTTCTTTGAACTGTCGGGTAGATGCGAACTTGCACAGTTCCCCCTCAAGTTGAGATTCCCCCTCAACTTGATATCTCCATCTTCTTTGCTTCATCTTCAGTTGGGTTGAGCAATCCAAGGAGTTGGCACAATATCTGAATCGCGACTCCATCAAAGGCTTTATGAATATATCATCTCGCTGAATGTCAGTATGAATTTTCTCGACAATGACATCCTTCTTTTCGACATGATGACGTATGAAGTGATGCCTGAAATGTGCTTTGTCCTAGAATGATGAACTGGGTTCAACGTGATTGCAATAGCACTCGAGTTGTCACAGTAGATGGGTACTTGGCCTGTCTCCACTTCATAATCTTTGAGCTGCTGCTTCAGCCAGAGTATTTGCATACAATAGTTGTTTGCTGCCATGTACTTCGATTCTGTTGTTGAAGTAGCGACACGCACTTGCTTCATTGAGAACCAAGATACCAGTTTGCTTCCCATGAACTGACAATATCCAGAGATTGATTTTCTATCAACTCTATCTCTAGCAAGATCCACATCTGAGTAACCTGTCAGTTCGATATTATCATCATTTGGATACCACAGTCCCATGTTGACAATGCCTTTCGGGTACTTGATAATATTCATTGTTGCATGCATGTGAGCTTCTCTTGGATCTACTTGAAATCTTGCACACACTCCAACTGCATAAGAGATGTTTGGGCGACTTGCAGTCAGATAGAACAGTGATCCGATGATTCCTCTATACTTCTTTGCATCGACTGGTTTTCCCTCATGGGAATCCTCTATACAAACAACACCTACAACACTTTTACGGGCAAGTGTAAAGCTTATTCTTAGATTAGTGGGTTCTAAGGGACCTAATTTCTTCTATTGCGGGTTCGAAGGTGACTTAGAGAATGGGGTTGGGGTGTTTTCCAACTAATGAAGCCTACAACACTTTACAATGGAGGCTTCCCTCTAAGAATTACGGACTTGAACTATTAAGGTGAACCTACTTAGAAATTGCAAGGACTGGGAATTCTAGACTCAATCAAGAAAGAGGATTCTAAGAGGCTAGAAGGAAGAACATGAGGAGGTGTGGACACTCGACTACTACTTGTTCTTCGACTGAAACTTTTCCTTGCTTTTGAGAGAGAGAGAAATTGCTTCGAACGCTTGAATGCTTATTCGTGGTTTCAGTAGTCTTCTCGCAATGGTGAAGACCTCTATTTATAGAGATAGAGATCAAAGAGTCGTTTGACCTCTGCCATAATGCATGACATTTCACCTACTCCTTTGTAAACTTTCCCGAAATGGTAACTGCGAGCCTTGCTTTTTTCATGTCTCTGTGGTCGGTCCATTTAAGGAAATTTATAGGTTGTCCTGTACTTTATAGCATATTTGAATTTGAATTCAAGTTCTTCTTCTTCCTTCATCTTCCAAGTCTTCTTTCTTCGACTTCAAGACGTCTGACTTCGACAAAATGGATCGACATGCATGAACTACGTGGTTTAGTCCCGAAGTCAACTGAGTGGTGATGTGACTGACCAACTCGAACTTGAACTGCCTTTCTGTCTTGAGCTGTCTTCCTCAGTTTGGACTTGTAAAGATAAAATTCCTACGCTCAAACAGTGAGCTCTAGCTCTAATCAAACTAATGGCTCATCTACTCAGTTGAGGTTAGTTGAGTTTTGGAATAAATTAAAACCTTTACTAATTTTTCCAACACTTACGCTCAAACAGTAAGCTATAACTAAAAAGACACTAATGTATATCTACTCGGTTGGGGTCAGTTGGGTTTTGGTATAAATTAAAACTTTACTAATTTTCCCAACAACGTTTATATCTGTCTTACCACGATTTGCACAACTCTAGGTACTATTTGCTCGGCATGAAGATATGGGGAGGTACTCCTTCACTTTGTAGCTTCACTCCAAATGTTCTCTATGTTGCCCAAGTTGCAAGCTTTAGCCCTATGCCCATTTGCATTGTATCATTGTCCAATGTCATTTTAGCATATTTCCACCGGATATAGCCCACAATGCCACTTGTCTTGCCCTACACCCACTTTCTCCTACTTGTGTCCTTCTAAACACATAAAAGACTCTAAAGACACACTAGACATAAACAAAAGACACATAAAATGAACACAAATTATGGGTTCATCATTGTCTTCAACTAGTGAATGTCATACTCGTTGGCTTCAGTATGGAGAACAGCTTCTCCGTCTTCAACGGCTTGAGTGACGGAGCGTTGTCGTCACACACTTCGCACAAATAATATTTATAACACCTCTTGCCCAACAAGGTAGTAGTCAGCGGCAAGCGGGATCGTACCCAAGGGACTCGGCGTAATTTGCTCTTCTGATGTTGTTCAACAAAATGGTTTTGGTCACGAACCTGAACTCAACAAGTAAAACTATCAAATAACAAAAAGGGTTTAGATTGGGTTTTGAATCCATGATCATAATTACTCTTCACTCGTTCATTGGTGCAAGGATATTCAATTAACTGATTTTATCACTTGGTTTAAGGAAAAGATTAGTTTATACCCTAAGGTCACGAAGTCACGATATAAACTCACTTAACCTATGTCCAACCAATTTTACAGATCTTGACCAGAAGGCAAGATCTCCTTTCTCGATCAACAACGTCACGAAGACACTTCAGTGACGTTCCTGCCCAAGAAGCATTAAGAATAAATAGACCCAAGACAGCCAAGAGGTATGTCAATACCGACTGCTCTCCAACACCTTTTACCTTTTTAGGCACGAAAGACACTCTCGTGTTACTTCCAATTCCGTTAGTGACTTTATCTCAACATCTAGGTGGTGATCAATCACTTGTCAATTTCGACATAGTCTAATATTAATCCTAAGTGTTTCGGGAACAAAATTAATTAACGAACTCAAACCAATTCGACCTCACGAGTTTAGAACGAGTAAAGTATGATCACTTCATCTACATCCAATCTAAACTTAAGAATTAGCTAGACATAAATATAATTAAGAACGCAAAATAAATAAAGGAAAACATACTTCAATATAAACTGAAAACGGGTTGCTGCCCAAAAACGTAGTCAGCAACTAAAGGGTCTTGGCTTCACGCCAACAACTAAAGCTAAAGTGCAGAAAATATAAACAAACGTAATAAACTGTAAATTGCCCGTAAGACTTGTTCTTACTTATTTTCACTCAAACTAAGATGCAAACTAATCTAAAACTACTGAATCGAAGAGCTCCCTTACATGATAGAGTCGGCCATGTATATAGGCGATGAGATTCTAGGGTTTAGGGAAGTTTCCTTCTTGAATAAAGATTCTTCCCATGCATGTCATAACCTCCGCCTCTCTTTCTTTCCTATGGATGCACGATCATTCTTTCCTTGCGTGGTAGATTTATTCCATGATTTGGCTCGGCTAGGATAAGGAAGGAAACATCCAATCCTTATCCTCTTCCTTGAATGAAAAGAAATCTGCTGCTGCTCGACTCTCATCTGCCCTCTATCGTCTGCATCCTGCTTTGTTTCCGGTGTTGACCACGATCCTGGCTCCTCCGAGTACTCTATCTATTGGCCTTTAAGGATATGGGGAGGTACTTCCTGACTTGTAGAAAGGATATTTCGATGTTGCCCAGCTACAAGCTTCCAGCCCTATGCCCATTTGCATCGGATCGCCATCTCAGCATCTCAATAATAGATTTTCCATCGGATTTTGCCCAACATCCACCTGTTCTTCCCTTGCACACTATCTCTCGACTTGCGTGTCCTCCCAGACACATAATGACTCGATAAAGACTAAAAACACAAGAAAGACACAAGAAAAGATGGACACAAATATGGGTTCATCACACCCACACACTTGAATTACACTTGCCCTCAAGTGTATGGTTGCGACTTTGCCCAAGACTCAAACACAAAAAAGATAAAACAAAAACACAGACTCAAAACAGATCAGCATCTCACATGTCAATCAAAACAAAATATGTAACAGATATTGCCATCAAACAGGTCAAGATAGAGTTATTGGGCAACAAGGACATCCTCACCAGCACTTATCTCTCAAGTTTATAAGGTTAAGTGTTTACGCTATTAACCATCATCGACAAAGTTTTTCCATAGGCTTGCCTGCCCTCTACATCTCTACTTCTTCGAACCAAAATCAAACTACTTATCCTTAGGTCTTTATTGGGTTGTAACGTGGTTTAAGGCAAAAGGTAGGTTAATATGGGAACTGGCTAAGTCAAGAACTAGGTTCTCGAGCAACACATTGCCCTTGATTCCTCACTCCCTTTTATTTAGCACACTTATTCTAGACTTCTATATTTATTTATATTTTTTTTTCTTCTTCTTTTCTTTTTTACTTCTTTTTTTTTTTTCCTTTATTCAACCCAACACCTCTATCTTAGGTGATATTGCCCAGTATGTGCTACCCAACATTTCCTTTCATCCCTCATTCTTCTAAACCTGAGTTCTTGATCGGGACGATTTAAAATTCAGGCTTTTATAAGTGTTTAGAAAGAATTAACATCAAGCTCAAGGGGGCTAATCAAAGGATAAATGTCAAGGTAGGAATTTTTTAGGCTATGGGCTTCTTTGAACAAAAATTGCCTAATTCATCTAAGTAATCCGACTAAGTTACACGAAGCTTTAATTAAGAGATGCAGACAAGTTCTAGATCAACACTTATTAACTGATCATTATCACACAAGAAAGAATAATGCTGCATATGTATATAGCATTTTAAAAGCTCAAATCCTCACAGTTAATGCCCAATATCTCATTATGTCCTGCCTATTTACATACGGCATCTTCTATAAACCTATTCTAACTTTCATGCTAGCATGCTGATCAATAACACAAACATACTTTAAAAACACAAACTGACACCCCAACACCCACATACTTTGCCTTAGGCAAAGTGGGTAAAATGTTGGGCAACAAACAAACATAAAACAAACTGACTCAACAAATACAAGCGAGAAGGAAATAAGGTCTTCACCACACAATTTGCTGGGCAAATTGTGGGTGAAGACAGTAAAATCGCCCTCTCGAATAACAAGACACTAAATAACACAAAATAGGACTTCAACAATAAAACACAAAAACGAAAAATAAAAACTTAAACTAACAAAAAGGGGAAGAACACAAATCAAAGAGAAGATTCAGGTGGATACCTGAATCCTTGGTGTGCAAAGAATGCCAGCTGGGCATCTCTGATCTCGGTCAACAACCTCTCCACATTGGCCAGCCTGGTCTCGATCTCGATGTTGGGCAGCACCGCTGCACTGGTGCTTGCCTCCTCCTTCTTGCCCACTGGTGGTCGCCTGCTAGATGCTGGTTTGGAATGATCAATAAACACATATCTGCCATTCCTGATCTCGATGTCATTCATCTTTCTCAAGGCAGTTTCTCCCAACATGTTGACCGGCATCATCGGCTTCCCCTTCAGATCACCATAGACCCCGACTCCATTCGCGAAGGCTGTCACAAAGTGGCCACAAGTGCATCCCAACGCCTGCTTTGCCAACACGGTCTTGAGCTGCTCACCAAGGAACGCCGCAAAGTTGACCTTGGTCTTGGTGTGCATACACCACAGTAGATATCGCTCCTTGTTGCTCAAGCTGTTGCCGCTGTCATTCTTGCCATACAAGTTGTAGGCAAGGATGCGGTGGCAAAGTATCAGGGCAAGTGTTCTTAGCTTAGTACCCTTGTTGTTGGCTCCATAGTAGGGCGTCCCATTGCTGATCTCCTTCCACTGCTCCTCATAAACCACATCTCCTGAGGATGGCACCTTAGTCCTGGCCTCTATGAACTCTTTCTTGGCCAAATCTCGCAGACTCACCATCCCGAGAATCTGATTGAGGGCACTGACTTGAAACTCATACTTCTCGCCCAACAGCGAGAAGGAGATCATGCTCACCCCGTTCTCAGGGTCACTTGTTATTGCCGCCGTGCTATAGACTTCCTTGACTTGCTCCTCGTAGACCTCCACAGGCCACTCCAAAAACTTACTCCAGCCAATCCCCTTGAACAAGTCCCTTACTTCCTGGGCAACACCCAAGTTCTCGTAGAATTTGAAGTCGAGAACTCGAGGTGCAGTCACCTTCCACTCCTTGGGCTTGCTACACATCATCACCGTGGGCCCCTTCCTCTTCTTCCTGCTCTTGTCACTTGCTGGGGTGGACTGGTCATCATCTTCTTCCTCCTCAACATCGTCGCCTTCTTCTTGCTCGCTGGCGACAGTTCCCTTCGAAATCGACGGCTGAAAAGACCCGGCGTCCGAAGTAGTAGACTTGTGCTTCTTCGCCGGCGTCCCCTCGCCACCGTGAGGGCGTTTCTTAGCCGCCTTGGCTTCTTTCTTCTTCGCCGGACTTTCCTTTGCCTTGGTCTTTGCCTCCACCAATGCCTCCGCTGCCAGCGTCGCCACCACTGCGTCAATGGCTTCATTCACATCATCGTTGTCGCCTTCTCCCTCATCACCTTTTTCTTCTTCTTCATCCTCGCCGTCGTGTTCCTCCTCCTCTGCTTCTTTCTCTAACTCTTCTTGCTCAAAAACCTGCTTCGATTGCGTCTCCTTTTCCTGCTGTTTCTCCGCCTCTTCCATCAGGCTAGGGTTTTCGTCGCTCATCAGAAGCGTGGCGTCGACCGGCGGACTCTTGGGTACGGTAGTTCCAATCGAGATTTCTGGGTGTTGGTCGGCAGAAGGGTTGGCGGGTTCCATGGGTAGTTTCCTCTTGGTGATGATTTTGGATTTAGCGGTGGTGGTTTTGGGTTTAGCGGTGGTGGTAGAAGGGTTGTTGATGGTTAGGTCAATGTTGGTGCCGGATGGGATCTTGTTCAGTTTATTTTTGGGACGGGTAGACACCATTGTAGGGGGTTTGGGGAGTTTTGATGGAGAGAGAGAAGAGAGAAGATGAAAGGTTGCAGACTAGGTTTGAATTTGGGGTAATAGGGATTAGACGTGGGCAGGGTGGTTTTAAAAAGGCACGGAGTTTTAGGGGTACAGTAACCGCCTCAACAGTCGTTGCCCATCATCTTAGTTCATGCCCGACACCGCAGCACAATCCATTCTTTCTTCTAGGTTCCTGACCTTTATCCTGCCTTTTTGCTCAACATCTCCTGTACACTAAAGAAACACACATACACTCCAAAACACAAACTCTCCCTTAATGGTTAGAAAATAAAATGCTTGAAATAAAGTAAATAAGGCATAAACTAACTAAACTACACTAATTTTTTTGGATTTTCATGATTTTATGAATTTTTTTTGGATTTTAATATTTTTACGGAAATAAGATAATTAAATAAAAACACAAAATTAAACTAAAAATAAAATAAATAAAATACTAACCAGGTTGCCTGCTGGACAGTGCCCCATTTAAGGTCTTGGGCACGACACCCCCCTCTTTAGAAGTCAGAGGTCCTCCTCGACAGGAAACCCAGATGGTTCCCCCTCAACAATTGGTTCTTGCCCAAGATAGGCCTTCAAGCGCTGGCCATTAACTTTGAAAATCTTCCCATTCTTGGGATCCGTGATCTCAACAGCTCCATTAGGGAATTGAGCTTGCACTTCATAGGGTCCTGCCCACTTGGTCGAAAGCTTCCCCGATGAAAGCCTAAATCTTGTTTGATAGAGCAACACATGTTGCCCAAAATGGAACTCCTTTTCCTTGATCAAGAGGTCGTGGGTCTTCTTCGTCCGTTCCTTGTATAGACCGGCATTATCATAGGCTTGGAGTCTGATCTCGTCGAGTTCCTGGATCTCGAGCTTCCTTGATTCACCTGCCTCATTCCAGTCGAGGTTAAGTTGGGCAACAGCCCAATGCGCACGATGTTCCAGTTCCACGGGCAAGTGACATCTCTTGCCATAGACCATGCAATAAGGGGGACATGCCAAAAGGTGTTTTGAAAGCAGTCCTATATGCCCACAAGGCATCATCCAAGCGCATACTCCAATCCTTCCTTGTTGTGCCCACAGTCTTCCTCAAGATCGTCTTGATTATTCTATTGGACAACTCCGCTTGTCCATTAGCTTGTGGGTGGTAGGCTATTGATACGCGATGAGTAATTCCATACTTCTTGAACAAAGCGGTCACCGTCGCGTTGCAAAAATGAGAACCTTGATCACTAATGATAGCTCGAGGTACACCAAACCTATTGAAAATTTGAGTTCTCAAAAAATGAGAAACCACCTTTGAATCATCCTTGTATGAAGCACGTGCCTCTATCCACTTCGAGACATAATCCACTGCCAATATGATGTACTTGTTGCCTTTGGAACTTGGCAATGGTCCCATAAAATCCATGCCCCATATATAGAATACTTCCACGGGCAAGATCGGGATCATGAGCATCTCATTCCTTCTCGTGATGTTGCCTTCCCTTTGGCACTTTTCGCACATCCTGACCCACTCATAGCAATCCTACAACAATGTTGGCCGGTAAAACCCACACTCAAAAATCTTTCGTGCGGTACGTTGGTGCCCAAAGTGTTCTCCACACTCCTTGTTGTGACAATGCTCAAGAATGCTTCGTTGCTCTTTATCCTCGACACACCTTCTAATTATTTTATCCGCACATTCCCTCCATAAGTATGGCTCATCCCATAGGTAGAAACGACTCTCGTGTTTCAGCTTGTTTCTTTGATAACGCCCAAGATCGGAGGGAATTTCTCCGGTCACCAAGTAATTCACGATATCAGCATACCATGGTTCATCTTGGGCAAGACTCAGATGCTCGTCGGGAAAGGTCTCCTTGATCGGCACCCCATCGTCTGGCTGGAGGATTCGACTTAGGTGGTCGGCAACTTGATTCTGGGCACCACTCTTGTCCTTGATCTCTATGTCAAATTCCTGCAATAAAAGAATCCATCTAATCAATCTTGGCATGGACTCCTTGCTCAATAAGTACTTCAGCGCCGCGTGGTCCGTGTACACTATGGTCTTGCCTCCAAGCAAACAAGATCTAAACTTCTCAAAGGCAAAGACAATGGCCAACAACTCCTTCTCCGTGGTGGCATAGTTGCATTGGGCTGGGTTCAACGTCTTGGATGCGTAATAGATGACATAGCTCTCCTTTCCGCGCTTTTTCCCAAGAACTGCTCCTACGGCATAACCACTGGCATCACACATTAGCTCAAAAGGAATCCCCCAATCTGGAGGTTGGATGATGGGGGCAGTGATCAAGTTCTCCTTCAATGCATGGAACGCCTTCTTGCAATCTTCGTTAAACTCCCATGGTACTTCATGTTGAAGTAGTCTCGTCATTGATTGGGCGATCTTGGCAAAGTCCTTGACAAATCTCCGGTAGAATCCAGCATGCCCTAGGAATCCTCTTAACTCCTTCACGGATCTTGGGTAAGGCAATTTGGAAATGATGTCGATCTTGGCCTTATCCACCTCAATTCATTTTCCCGATATGACATGCCCCAAAACTATTCCTTCCTTAACCATGAAATGGCATTTCTCGTAGTTTAACACTAGGCTCTTCTCAACGCATCTCTTCAAGACTCGATCCAGGTTGTTGAGGCATGTGTCGAAGGTCTTGCCGTAGACAGTGAAGTCGTCCATGAAGACTTCGATGCACTCTTCAAGAAGGTCTGAAAAAATGTGCATCATACACCTTTGGAATGTCCCTGGAGCGTTGCATAACCCGAACGACATCCTTCTATATGCAAAAGTGCCAAACGGGCACGTAAAGGTGGTCTTGCCTTGATCCTCATCAGCAACCCAGATCTGCATGTAACCAGAATAACCATCAAGAAAGCAATAATAGTTATTACCAGCTAACCTTTCAAGCATCTCATCGATAAAGGGCAAAGGAAAGTGATCCTTCTTCGTCTTTTGGTTGAGCTTTCGGTAATCTATACACACTCGCCATCCGGTTTGTAGTCTCATGGCCACCATCTCGTTCTTGTAGTTCTCGACCACCTAGATTCCTGACTTCTTGGGCACCACGTGCACAGGGATCACCCATCGGCTGTCGGAGACGGGGTAGATGATCCCTAAGTCAAGAAGCTTAAGTATCTCCTTCATAACCACTTCTTTCATGGTTGGATTCAATCTTCGTTGTGGATCTCTTACTGGGGCAGCATCCTCCTCGAGCAAGATATGATGAACACAGTCCAAAGGGTTAATGCCCTTGATGTCGGCCAACGTCTATCCTATTGCCTCCTTGTACTTGCTCAACACCTCACCAACTCTGACCTCCTCCATGCTCGATAACTCTGATGATATGATCACGGGCAAGGTCTTGTTCTTGCCAAGATAGATGTATTTCAGGTGCTTGGGCAAGGGCTTCAGTTCCAATGTAGGTACTTTTTGCAATGATGGCACCAACCTGTCCTCCGGTTTTAGTTCAGGGATATTGAGTGGTTCAAACCCCTGAGGCTGGATGTTGCCCGGAACCCTGGCGTAACTGCATTCCTCTACATCTACTGGTTCTTCGTTCTGGGCAAGATCATCTTCTGTTTGCAAGCTGGCATCCTCCTCAAGAACTGTTTGTTGCCAAAATTCCTCTACTAACTCCTCGGTCTCATCATGGGGTAACTCCTCAAGTTCCTCATCAAACTCATCAAGGGATTTTTGTTCCCCTACATCCTGATCTCCATCATCTCCACGGATGTTTTCAAATATGTAATTCTCCAACTCTTCGTCCGTGGAGTAGTCCTCATCGGTAGAGTCCAAGCTATGTCCATGAACTGACTCTTCCCATAAATCTTTCTCACTCTCACGGTCATCATCTGTCTCGTAGAACCTCATTATGCCAGCATCTCCCTCTTCATCCTCATGTTGATCTATATTAGGTTCATCCTGGAATTCATCCTCATCGTCTTCGAAGAAGCAACTCAAGCTTTTTAAGGTTTCCACGTGCTTCCCACATGCATTGAGGGTGTTGAGGTGTTCTATGGCATCATCCTGATTTTGCCTGTATGCATCGAACTCCACGACTTCTCCCGCTACTTGTACTGTCAATTTCCCCGTGTCGCAATCGATCTTGGTATACGCTGTCCTCAAGAACGGCCTCCCTAACAAGATCACTGGGTTCTTGAGTGCTTTCTTTCCCATGTCAAGAACATAGAAGTCGGCTGGGAACAGGAGATCCCCCACCTTAACCAACACGTCTTCCAAAACTCCATCGGGGTAGACCGTGGATAAATCTGCTAATTGAATGGCAACACGTGTAGGGAAAAGAGGTCCAAAACTCATTTTGTCGAACATGGCTCTTGGCATAACATTTATCAAAGCTCCAAGATCAAGCATCGCCTTGGGTATTGTTGTGGTACCTATCGTGCATGGGATGGCAAACATGTCAGGATCCCTCTTCTTGATCGAGATGTGGGAATTCATAAGTGCTGACACGTTCTCCACATGAAAACGGGCATTATCTGGGTACTTTGTCTTCTTTTGGCACATCTCTCGCAAAAATTTTGCGCATTTAGGCATAGATTGCAATGCCATCAACAACGGTGATCTCCACCTTCTTGAACACCTCCATCATGTCCTCCAACTCCCTCTGATCACGATCTCGGGCAAAACGTCTGGGATATGGGATCTTGGCCTTGGTAGTGCGAGGAGTGGTCCTTTTGGCCAATGCATCTGCTTCTCTTTCAGCCTTCAAGGACTCCAATATCATGTCATCTTTGTCAAGTCCCAACTTCGATCTTTCCATTTTCACGTAATCAAACAAGGCTTCATCTTCCTCATTATCGAAGACGGGATTCTTGTTGGCCTTTATCCCTTCTTCACGCTTTGCCTTCAACTCCTTGTGAATGTCATTAATATCTCCTAAACTTATTTTAGTTTCCTCTACTCGAGCTAGTTCCTTAGGTTGGGTCCTGGGCAACATCTCTGGCAAATTCTTCCCACTGCGCAACGTTACAGCATTGACTTGCTCCTTGTTGACCTCTACCTGAGCAGGAAGTCTGTCTGGCTTGTCTTCTACCAACCTTGACAAGGTTTGGTTGATATGAGTCAATTGGGCTTGAAGGTTGTTTGATTGTCCTCGACTTTCTAGTTGGAAGTTCTCAAAGTCTCTCCTCAGCCTTTGGTTTTCATTGGTGAACCTATCAATGGTCTCCTTCATGAACTTGGTTTTTGTTGGTTCTCGATGTGGAGGCACATAGTTGTTCTGCGGTTGAGTTTGTTGTTGAGGTGGCGGCACATATTGCTGTTGTTGCCCAACAGGCTGCTGCGGTTGTTGGTGGGCAGGAGGTATCTGATAATGGTTGTTGCCATACCTCAGGTTCTCGTGCTGATTATTGCCATAATTATTGTTATTGCCATACTGAAACCTTTGTTGCCCTCCTCCTTGCTGGTTCTGACCTATTGCCTTCACCTCTTCTCCTTCTTCCACAAACCAACTGGGACATTCTGAGGTGACATGTGATGTTGCCTGGAATACTTCACATCTCTTCACAGCTCTTTGAACTTCCTTGCCATTGACCTGCTTCTTCAAATCCTCCATCTGGCCAGACATCTTGGTCATAAAGTCTTTCATGGTGCTGACCAAGTTGTCTTGGTTGCCCTTGCTGCCTTCGTACCCCCCTCTTGGGATATCATCTTCATCTCGTGATTGTTCAGCCATCGCGGCTATTTTCTTGAACACTTCAGATGGTAGTTGATCGACTATGGCTCCTCCACATGCTGCAATTATATACTTTCTCTCTGATGCCATTAATCCCTTCAAGAAATATTCGATCAAATCAATATCTTGAATCCGATGTTGAGGACATCTTGCCAACAACTTCTTGAACCTTTCATAGTATTCATATAATGACTCACTTCCTCCCATCTTGATCGATGAAATGGCATTCCTCCCACTTTGTATCCGGCCAACGGGTATGTATTTGTCAAGAAAGGCCTGTTGTATCTTGTTCCATGTATCAATACTTTCCTCTAGCAAGATGTAAAGCCACTCACGTGCCCCGTCAAGAAGTGAGAACGGGAACATGAGCAACCTTACGTAGTCAGGAAAGGTGTCTTGGGCAGCATCTTGGTTCCTCATAACTTCAGCATCGTTCCTAACAACTTGTCTATCCCCATTGTTCCTTACTGTGCTAATCGCCATTTCAAAATTTTGAAGATGAGTTTGGGGGTCTTCTCCAGGATGGTCACTAAACTTGGGCAGTATGTGTATCAGCGAGTGCTTGAGCTCCCAATTGCCACTGATGGTGGGCAACTGGATACTTGATGGTCTGATTCCCTTGTTGTCAGGGAACATGATCTGACGTATGGTTCTTTCCGGTGTTCCTGCCATGATTGTTGATGTTTTTGCTTCTGAACTGGATGTTGACTTCTCACTGTCTAAACTGACTGTTGAGCAAGATTCAACTTCTTGCTCAGTATCCTGATCGTCTGTCAAGCTCTGCGACTCTGAAGGTTCGTTGACGCCTTCCTCCAGATCTCTCTTCTTCTTGCATTGTTCTGCTCGATTTCTCCTAGCTATCACCTCCGGGCAAGCATCGTGATCTTGTGGATCTCCGTCACTTCGTAGATGTGGCTTGGGCATAAACCGTGCTCAACACAAGCTAGAAGAACAAACTAGCTTAAAACCAAGTCCCCAATAACGGCGCCAATTTGACGGAGCGCTGTCGTCACACACTTCGCACAAATAATATTTATAACACCTCTTGCCCAACAAGGTAGTAGACAGCGGCAAGCGGGATCGTACCCAAGGGACTCGGCGTAATTTGCTCTTCTGATGTTGTTCAACAAAATGGTTTTGGTCACGAACCTGAACTCAACAAGTAAAACTATCAAATAACAAAAAAGGTTTAGATTGGGTTTCGAATCAATGATCATAATTACTCTTCACTCGTTCATTGGTGCAAGGATATTCAATTAACTGATTTTATCACTTGGTTTAAGGAAAAGATTAGTTTATACCCTAAGGTCACGAAGTCACGATATAAACTCACTTAACCTATGTCCAACCAATTTTACAGATCTTGACCAGAAGGCAAGATCTCCTTTCTCGATCAACAACGTCACGAAGACATTTCAGTGACGTTCCTGCCCAAGAAGCATTAAGAATAAATAGACCCAAGACAGCCAAGAGGTATGTCAATACCGACTGCTCTCCAACACCTTTTACCTTTTTAGGCACGAAAGACACTCTCGTGTTACTTCCAATTCCGTTAGTGACTTTATCTCAACATCTAGGTGGTGATCAATCACTTGTCAATTTCGACATAGTCTAATATTAATCCTAAGTGTTTCGGGAACAAAATTAATTAACGAACTCAAACCAATTCGACCTCACGAGTTTAGAACGAGTAAAGTATGATCACTTCATCTACATCCAATCTAAACTTAAGAATTAGCTAGACATAAATATAATTAAGAACGCAAAATAAATAAAGGAAAACATACTTCAATATAAACTGAAAACGGGTTGCTGCCCAAAAACGTAGTCAGCAACTAAAGGGTCTTGGCTTCACGCCAACAACTAAAGCTAAAGTGCAGAAAATATAAACAAACGTAATAAACTGTAAATTGCCCGTAGGACTTGTTCTTCCTTACTTTCACTTAAACTAAGATGCAAACTAATCTAAAACTACTGAATCGAAGAGCTCCCTTACATGATAGAGTCGGCCATATATATAGGCAATGGGATTCTAGGGTTTAGGGAAGTTTCCTTCTTGAATAAAGATTCTTCCCATGCATGTCATAACCTCCGCCTCTCTTTCTTTCCTATGCATGCACGATCATTCTTTCCTTGCGTGGTAGATTTATTCCATGATTTGGCTCGGCTAGGATAAGGAAGGAAACATCCAATCCTTATCCTCTTCCTTGAATGAAAAGAAATCTGCTGCTGCTCGACTCTCATCTGCCCTCTATCGTCTGCATCCTGCTTTGTTTCCGGTGTTGACCACGATCCTGGCTCCTCCGAGTACTCTATCTGTTGGCCTTTAAGGATATGGGGAGGTACTTCCTGACTTGTAGAAAGGATATTTCGATGTTGCCCAGCTACAAGCTTCCAGCCCTATGCCCATTTGCATCGTATCGCCATCTCAGCATCTCAACAACAGATTTTCCATCGGATTTTGCCCAACATCCACCTGTTCTTCCCTTGCACACTATCTCTCGACTTGCGTGTCCTCCTAGACACATAATGACTCGATAAAGACTAAAAACACAAGAAAGACACAAGAAAAGATGGACACAAATATGGGTTCATCATTGAGGTCATTTTGTATCTAATGGAAAACCCTGTGAACGACCCAGTCAGCGCCTAGAGCTGAGAGAACTTTCAAGTTCATCTCACGCTGAGAGTATTTTCCCTTCCTTATACTGTCAATGTCCATCATTATCTCTGTGAATCTCAACTCCATCTTGTCGATGTTTTCATCGGCTAGCTTAGTGAAGTTCTCATACTTCTGACAAGCCAGGGTGAACTTGTTCTCCTTGATCTCGTTAGAACCTTTTTCAGACAGATGCTAAAGCATCCCATATCTCCTTTGCAGTGTTGCATGAGATGATTTTTGGGAGACAGGCTTTTTGCATGAGATGTTACATCCCTCATCACCTTTGACTATGTCGTCCAGCTGAGCGATCATCCTCTCATCAGAGGAGTACTTCTCTGGATCCTTCGGTTCCACCCTAGTCGTTATTTCTCCCAACCCAGCAGTAGTGGATGGAACCATGACGCTCTCTGTAATCTTTATTGGGCCTTGGAAAATTGTTTCCCACATCATCGGATGTTTGGCCGTCAGCTGCATTTTCAGTCTAAATTTCTAGGTAGAGTAGTCATCTACGATGAACTCCGGCAAGCTTCCCACAAGCGTAGGGTTCATCATCCTGAAAAATCAAAGACAGACAACAAAGAAAATATGCAGCAGAATGCACTAAGGATTTTCAAAGATCTGTTCAGTTGACCACTGAAAAATCTCGTTTCACAACTTAGTGAAACAGAACAACAGTCTTTTGAACCAATGCTCTGATATCACTTAATGGTTCCGGTAACAAGTTAACTAGTGTAAGGGGGAAACACCAGTACAAATTTTTGTTTAAAACTTGATTTCTATTTCTCAACAACTGCAAAACTCACTCGATTGGAGTAGTCGCACAGTTGGCTATACAGTTAACTTCTTTGACTAAGGGTCAACTGTATATTAGCGAACTGTGGTTTTAAGTGTGGCGCGGAAAGTTGTGGAAATTGATTAACTCGTTTTAATAGAAAATCCTTTGCGAAGGTCAAGTCCGCTAAACACTTTGATGCAGTTGCTTGTGGGTTAGTATTCAGTTAGTGAGAAAACAATAACTAAAAACACAGTTGTTTTTACATGGTTTGGAGACCAACTCCTATGTCCATGACCAACTGTCTTGCTGGTAATTCACTAAGCTGTTTACGCGTACAACTTGAACGTACCACTTTGATTGAGGGTTTTACGGGCTTAACAAAACCTAACTTATACGGGTTCAGATAAACCTAACCTAACTTATATAGGTTCAGATAAACCTAACTTCTTTGTTTGCGGGTACAAAGAGACCTATAACCTTGTAAACCAGGATATGGTGTGAAACGGTTTGGAGGAGAGGGGGGTTCTAACTAAGAAATTAACACACTGAAGAGTGGTGTTTTCTCTTGTAAGACTAAATTTCTTGAATTCTAAAGAGTGAGTAGGCTTAGGGAACAAGTGGAAATCTTATAAGACTGTATTGAAGAAATGATGTTCTTGGAGAGCTAAGATGAGAGCACAAGGAGAAGGAAAAATTCTTAGACTTGTAAGCTTCAAAAGGAGTTGTAAATTCTCACACTTGTTATTGTAATTGTAATCACATTGGTAGTCTTCGTGTTGTGGATGAGCCTCTATTTTATAAGCGGAGATGTTTAACTAGCAGTTGGAAATAGCCCGTTGACCTTTGTTATGAAAGCGATGGGCTCCTCTTTCACTTCTGCAGACTTCCCAAAAATGGCAACTCTGTAGCTTTACTTTTAGACTGCGCATCTTCCGCGTTAGCCCATATTAGGAAATGACAGTCTGTCTTACTTTCACGTGATCTTGTGCCATTTGAATTTTAACTTTGATCCAAGTCTTTGCTTCAAACTTCTTCTCGCTTATGACTGCCACGGTTCTGAATACAACTGATGATCTAACTGTGTAGCTCAAGTTCCGGAGACAACTATGACTTTTCCCTTTCTTTCTTTAGTTGGAAATCAAAGAACTAGCATGTTAAAAAAATCTTGTAAGAGCCTTGCATCACAATATATCGGATGGACCAATATTTAGATTAAAATTATTAAAATAATAAATTTGCAATTGAAAATGAGGTTAGATAAATTTAGATACATATGAAAGATCTCAACCTTTCAAATTAATTGTTTGGCACAACTTGTATTCACAAAAACTTCGAAAATAAGTGCTAATATATTTCTTCCTCATTTTTCAATAAAAATCTTTCTATTTCCTTCAATATATTTATTGAGATTTATGTTACATTTGAATCCAAAAATATTAAAATAAAATTGTATAAATTAAATATATTATTTAATATCAATCGGTTAGAATAAAAAATTCTAAATGCACCATTTTTTTTTAATTTATAGCCGGTCACAATGTAGCTGCAAATGTTATTTTTAAATATATTATAGTTTCACCTGTGTAGTGGACACCTGCAAACATGTGCAGTAATAATTATATGGGGTAGACCACGAAGAATTTTGTCTAATTTCAAATATAATTTCTTGGAAAAGTTTGACTTTAAAAATGTATATTGTTTGACTAATTTTACATAGATTTGATAAAATTTGACTTTAATTTTGTATTTTGTTCAATAATCTATGTATGTTAAACATATTGCTAATATTTATTTTCAGATTTTCTGATTACTCATTCGACTTAATAAGTTAATTAATAAAAATCAAATACGCTACTTATTTAATTTTGTATTACACTTGAAAATAATTTTAGTTCATTCATTCAGTACCAATGCACAATAAAAAAAGGTATTTACCCAGTACGCACCGAAAGTAGCGGCTGCGGGTTTCCACGACATAAAAAAAAAAATAGAAAACAAGTTTTTTTTTTTTTTTTTTTTTTTTTTTTTTTTTAAATAGAGAACAAGTTCTTTATTTTATTTTGTAAGATTACTACTAGCTAGTTGAATCATTGGAGCTGTCGTCAAAATATCATACAATTGAATCTAGCTACATATATAGTTACTACAACGTGGTTAAAGAAATAATATCTGCAAAGTTAATATGATAGCTCATAATCTTGCTCGTCTAGTTAGCTAGATATTTAGATACCACTAGAGTGGCGGTAGGATAGGTCTTATAACCCCTAGATACCAATATATCTTGGCAATTTTTTTTTTTTTTTTTTTTGAAAGGATATAGTTTGCAAGATAAATTGAGAACGCTCTCCACAACATTCCGGGGCTCGACCCACTCAAGAAAGATTTGAATATCCCTAGTCGACTTAGCTAAATTAGGGATTTTGTTATTAATGATTACAGACTAATGAAAATTATTTAATTTCCTATAAAAAATAATGAATTTAATCTTATGTTTGTTTTCCTCCAAAAATGTAGTACTAAATAAATAAGATAATCTAAATTGATTAAAGAATGAAGAATATGTAAAAATATCCGGTGAAGATAAGATCAACTAATTTAAATAAAGCATGCATGCCATTCACATGAGACAGTGGACTTTGAATCTGCAATGTTGATATATTTGGATGTTGAATATCACGTTAACATAACAGGATTAATTCAAACCAAAATGTTCTTACAAAAACTTGCCTACTTATAAAAATCACAAACAACATCTTCTGAAAATTAAACCATGAAAACTCCTTCCAACTCAACTCTCTCACTCATTGTTCTTCTCATTAATTTCTCATACTTATCCGCTGCTCATGGTCATGATCACCAATATTTTCTTACATGTCTCACCCAACAATTCAATAACTACTCCATTTCGAATGATATTGTTTACTCCACTGCGAACTCATCATCCTACACTTCCGTTCTTCAATTCTCCATCCGAAACCTCCGATTCGCGTCCGAATCTACTCCTAAACCGGAAGCGATCATAATTCCACAACACGAATCCCAAATCCCACTCGTCATAAACTGTGCCAAACAAACTGGTCTGGAAATCAGAACTCGAAGCGGCGGCCATGACTTTGAGGGTCTGTCATATGTATCACAAATCCCGTTCGTGATCATTGATTTGATCAATCTCAGCGAAGTCTCAGTCAACGTCGAGCAAAAAACTGCATGGATCGGAGCCGGTGCAACCACCGGTATCGTATACTACAAGATTGCAGAAAAGAGCCCCACTTTAGGGTTTCCTGGTGCTCTTTGCCTAACTGTCGGCGTCGGCGGCCACTTCAGCGGAGGTGGCTACGGCCCACTTCTCAGAAAATACGGCCTGGCCGGAGATAATGTTATCGATGCAAGAATAGTCGACGTTAACGGCCAAATTCTCGACAGAGAATCAATGGGTGAGGATCTGTTCTGGGCGATCAGAGGCGGCGGAGGTGCCAGCTTCGGCGTGATCACAGCTTGGAAGGTACAATTAGTCGATGTTCCTGCAAAAGTAGCTGTCTTTTCAGTGCTGAGGACTTTGGAGCAGAACGTGACTCAGCTGATTCACCGCTGGCAATACGTGATTCCTCAAGCTGACAAAGATTTGTTCGTCGGAATCTTCCTTTTCAGGACGAACAGCACTGTCCAAGCTAATTTCCTCTCAGCTTTCCAAGGCGGAGCCGACAGATTAGTTGCGTTGATGCAAGGCATCTTCCCGGAGTTAGGTCTAAAGAGAGAAGATTGTACCGAGATGAGCTGGGTCGAATCGACCTTATTTACCGCCCAAATGCCGATAGATCCGCTCGAGAAGTTGCTCGACAGGACTCAGCCTAATGTCAGATACAGCAAAGCAAAGACGGACTATGTCCGGACACCCGTTCCTGTGAGCGCGTTCCAAGAAATCGTGAGAATGTTATACCAAGTAGAAGCGGGGGAGAGTCTTATCTACATGGTCCCATACGGTGGAAGAATGAATGAAATATCAGAATCCGCGACTCCGTTTCCTCATAGGGGAGGTGCATTGTATAAGCTAGCTGGAAATGTTAACTGGGGAGACAGAGAGAATCAAAATGCGGACAGATACATAAGCTGGATTCGGAGGTACTATGATTACATGGCTCCTTACGTTTCCAACTCTCCGAGGGAAGCGTACATCAATTATAGAGATCTCGACATTGGAGTGAATAGCCCTAATGGGAAGAAGACGAGTTATGCACGAGCCAGCGTTTGGGGAAACAAATATTTCAAGAAAAATTTCGATCGCCTTGTTCGAGTGAAAACACTAGTTGATCCAACCAATTTCTTCAAAGATGAACAGAGCATTCCGCCGTTGCAATCAAAGTGGACTAAAAAAGGGATGAATTAAAATATTTTCTTCATGTAGCCGCCAATATCTACTTGTTCCATTTTGTATACTACGACCCTGGTGGTTGTTGAAATGAACCATATATATTTTCAGCCGAATTAGTGGAACATTTCCAAAACACCATGTTGCATGTATTCCAATTTAATTTTGACGGGCAGTGGCTAGGGATGGCAACGGGTCGGGTTTTCGTGGGTATCCGCACTTCCCAAATCCTGATGGGACGGGTTTGAGAAATATTAAATGGTTTTGGGACGGGTTTGGGTCGAAACAAGCAAACCCGTTATGGGTTTGGGTCGGGTTTGGGCAATTACCTTCGGGTACCCGCTACCCAAACCCATTTATATATATAAGATAAAAGATATTATTATATGTATAATTTATTATATAATTATAGATATTAGTATAAATATTAATTAGTAGATTTAGGATTATATCTGATTTTCTTAACCCGTCAAGTCTTTAATGTTTCTCCACTACTTTTATAAATCTACTTATGAAATATGACGACACAACGACAACATCAATAATTCATACTTCTAGTTATGTTTTAAGATTTTGTAAGTTCGTGTACTTTACTTTGAGTTTAATTTTAGTGAAATTTTATGCTGATGTTTATGTTTTAATCATATTTATAATATTTTGGTATTTGATGTTTACTTTTTAGTATTCGAGTTTTTAGCGGGTAATAAACGGGTATTACCCAACGAGTTCGGGTCGGGTATGAGTTTTAAAATTAATTTTTAATTGGGTTTGAGACGGGTTTGGGTGTTAGAAATTTTGTTAGAAAATGAAGGTGATTATATTGTGGTTTGTGTGTGGTGGGTGATTTTGATGAAGTGGTGAAGATGAATATTGTAAGTGTGTAGAATATAGAGATGAATTTGGAATGGAGCTCTTGTCTCCTAGAAGGCTATAGAGAGTATGAATTTTTAAAAAGCTTAACTTGTTTATTAGTTCTTGGCTTTGGCTTATGGCTTACATTACAAATGATACAAAGCTCATATTTATACTTGTGAAGAGAATTCTCTAGATTTCATATGAATCTAGAATTCTCTACTACTTTACTAGATTAATAATTCTCTAGAGTATTCTTGAATATATCTATATAAATGTAATGCCCCAGAAAAATTCTACTGTCGTTAAAAATGAAAGTTAATAATAACTATGGCTTTGCACGCCTAAGATCATGAAATTAAATTCTAAGACTAACGGTGAAATCCGTTTCAGAAAATAAATTCCAGAAGTCGGACGAACGACTACTGTATTAGGGTTTTCGCGTCCGATAGATTTTTCGTCCGAAAACTCAGAATTAAAAACCGTCAGAATTTACATTCACTTTTTCTTCGATACGAGTTCACCGGAGAAAGTTAGTTTTTATGATTTTCCGGGCGAATTTTAGACTGTCTAATCCCGACTTTTTCTCGGATTTTGAAAAACGAATTAGGTTTTCCGAGTACGTGATTTATTTTCAATCTAACGGACGAATTAGATTTCGTCGAATTCGTAACTATCTAAGAAAGTATTTTCTCGACTTTTTAATCGTCGTTTAAAGTCGGAAACGAGATATTTTCCGTCTAATAAATCGCAACCAAACAACCCCTAACGACTCACCACTCCTTTGTTAGATATTTGCCACCTTTATGCATAGTAATAACATGAGTCATCCTCTCTTCTTCTCCTCATATTGCCGCCACCTCCATCACATACTCTCTCTCTCTCATTTTTCTTCTTTCTTCCTCCATTAAAGCTTCAACATCCAAGCTCTTCTCAAGCTCTTAAGTCTTCCATCTACCGATCAATTCCATTTCCGAGTTCGTATTACGCAAGGTAAGAATATCTCCTACGTTTTGAACCGAACAAGTCTTGATTTCCTTCTTTGTCTATTTTTTCGAAACCTAAGGGATTAAGAAGCATGTTGATTCTTGTTCGATACATGTTCTAGTATGTTTAGAATCGAGTTCTACGGATCGAATCATGAAGAAAATCACTCCCCATTTCTTTAGGTTATTACCGAAATTTTTATAATTTTGGGGGTTTGATCGTAGTTCGATTTCTTTGATGTTTGATCGATAGATTAGTGTTCTTCATGTTGTTAATTGACTATATGAATTAATTTAGATTTTTCTAAAAATAAAAGTTGGAACATAAGAGATGAAGAAGGGTCGATTCGATGTAGTAAATGTTATGATATGCTCGATTGATTAATAGAAATGAGATATACGATGTATGAGGATGATTATATATTTAATTGGAATTTTTCTAAAAATAAATTGAAAAATGTAAGAGACGAAAACGTGTCGATAAGTTGAAGCTCTATAATGTTTTGATAATATGATTTGCATATTAGTGATGCTCGTTAGATGATGATCGTTTGTAATACCCCGTAAAATCCTTACGTTCTTAATATTTAAAGTTAATTAAATAAATGACTTTGCACGCCTAAGTTTACAATTTTTTTTTTGAATTTTAAGGCTAACGGTCGAATCCGTTATTAAAAATAAATTACAGAAGTCAACTAGACGACTACTGTATTTAGGGTTAGCGCGTACGAGAAGTTTTTAGTTCGTAAACTAAGAACGGAAAACCGTCTAGTTTTAAAATCACGAGTTTGCGATACGAAGACGCCGAGAAAATTCGTTTTAATGTTTTTCCGGACGAAACTCGGACTGTGTCGTCCCGAGTTTTTGTCAAAATAAGTTTTGTAAATTTATTTTCCAATTAAGTTCATACGTTAGAATTTTTAAGTCAAACCGAATCGCGACGATTTTTGTACCGAACAACGTTTTTCATCGTTCGTTTTTCCGTAACGTCAGATCGCGCCGGAAAAACCCGTAACCCTTTAATCTTTCTCCATGCAGCCGCCACATCACCATATTAGGTGTAATCTTGCATGTTGACTTGCTTAATTGTATGACACCTAAACCTTACCTTTACACAAGTTCAACCATTATCATCATAACAAAAACTAAGACAAAACCAATTTTTTTCTCTCTCTCTCTCACACTCTCTCGGCAGCCCTCTCTTCCCCCCCCAAATCTTCATCTTCTTCATTCCTTTCATCCACCATTGAAGACCCTTCAAGAGCTTGAAGAAATCACATAAGTCACAATCCATCCATTCAACCTCTTAAGTTCTTTCATTAATTCTCAAGGTATGATGATCCTCCACAACTTCATCCAATTAGATTTCTTTTCTTCTCTTTTTCATCTTGATCGAAATTTTGGGAAGTTTGGAATAGATAGTTTGATCTTAGAATAATGAAATTGGATGTGTTAGATATGATAATTAGGGATTGGAATTGATCAAAACCAAGAATCCTAAAACCTATGTAAATGCAGAATTTTTTGGGAAAATGGTAGGATTTTTAATTTTCTTCTTTTGATCATGGATTCATGCTTAGTAGATGATTAATTAGTGTTTAGAATGAAAAAGAATTTAAAGCCCTATGTGTTTGTGAATTTCAAATTAGGGTTTTGGTTTGAATTTAGGAATTTTATGCATGTTAGTTGTTTTTGGAATTGCAATTGATAAATGGTTGTTATAATAGGTTGATTAGTGAATAAATGTAGTTAATTGGAGAAGAAAATCATCCCCTTAACATCTATATAAAACCAGAAATTTATAGAGTAATTAGGGGTTTATACATGTTTAATATAAGTGATGAATTGTTAATGGAATTATGATGTAAATCATGTTAGTTGATAATAGAAATTAAATGAGATTTTTCTAAAAATGTTTAATGAAACATAAGAGGCAAAGATCACCATATAAACTGAGTTATAATGTTGTTAAGATGTGTTTGCATGCATGAAAATGATTCACGTTAGACGTAGTTTAACGTCGTAAAATTTGAACAAAAACCGACAATGTTGAAAAATCGCGTAAGAGACGAATATCTAGTTGTAACTAATAATCGAGAAGTCGGATGAAAATTTTAAGTTGTTATTATTGTTTATAATGAAATTTAGAACAACTTTCTAGTTGACGTCATAAGCTTTCGAATTGATATAATATGAGTTAAAGTTATAATCGAGAACTAGAACGCGTTTGAATTTTCTTTGTTGGTTTAGTACTTGTTAGTTGAAATCCGACGTTAGAACGTCGTGCTTTTGAGCGAGTTGAGAAGGAGTTTGTCACGTACGGAAGCACGTGATGACTGCCTTTAGAGTCCAGTTTCTAAAAAAATTGAATACGAGAGCTTAAGACGAACCTAAAACGTTATACGTCGAACCTATCAAGCAATTAGGGTTTTCACGGCAGTTTTGCGACCCTTTCCGGAAACTGTAATAACTTCCAGCCCGTTTATCGGATTTGTGATCCGTAAATTGGAGCGCGAACTAGACTTCCTAAGCTTTCTAATGGTACAGGGCTCACCCCCTATTTCTAAGTCCTCTGTTCTGGACAGCCTCCAGAGTTACTGGACTGTGCAGTGAAATTTGAGTTTCTTGTTTTCTAAGTTGTTTAGTTCACAACTTAGTTTCTTTCGTTTGTTTAAGCCGTTTTATCTAACGAACATCTCCTTACTGACCCTAGAGTCAAGTACAAGACCTTTAATGATGAAAACCAGTCGAGATCGTATATTTTATCCTTTCATTAAAGAAGTAATAAATGAGAAATTTCATAAGTCGTTCAAAGAACTAAAGTGTAAATCGCCTAAGTTGATTCTTTCCAACTTAGTTTCTTATAATCTTTAAAGTCGTTTTAAGATATCGACTACCTTCTCTACTAACCCGAGAGTCGAGTATGAGATCTTCTGAAATCTAAACGAGATTAGTACGAGTCTCGTTTCCCGTTTAAGTAAAACGAATTAGTGAGCGTGCGAATGCCTAAAAGAATGAAACAACTAAATCTTCTTCGATTCTCTTTAATCGATTATCCTTTTACAACCCGTTTTTAAAGTATGTTCATTTTACGATGAAGGAGAAAGCCAACTGTAAAGATAGGTCGGAAGATCCGAGGCTTGGAAGCTAGTGCTTTTAGTTCTGTATATCGAGGTGGGCTTTTTATCTATAATAATTAAAATGTGGGTTTTTCCACAACTCGAAAGTATTATTTATCGCTTGATAATTGTGTTTTCAAAGTGATAATCTTGGCATAAATTGTTTCAACTTTTTATGTGAGTTCTCTTGTACCTATTTGAGTTAACATTCATGTTTTCCAGATTTCTGAGTTAACCTTCGGGTTTTCCAGACTTTTAGAGTTAATCTAACTAGGTTAACTAACGATCGGCTCTGAGTTAGCTGCTAAGTGCTTTCCAGAGTTAGTGCATTTTGTAACCTGTGGTGTATGTGGTATCTTGTTGAGGGGTAGCCAGCCACGGTGAATTAGCTTTGGTCAAGATTGAACATAACATACTCTAAAAATGCTTGCGCAAGCTGCTTTATACAAATCAGTCAGAAAATGTTTAGTAGGCACGGGCCTTTTTAACAAAACCCCGATGCGCTACGATTATAAAATGCCAGATTATTTATACTTATGATTATGATTTCGGCATCGTGCCCACTAAGTACTTTTGTACTTACCCCTACATTGTTTTCTAAATGTGCAGGTTGAAGCGACGGGAGCGGCAACGGTTGATGTTGAGTTGAAAGATAGGATGCTTTAGTTAGAACTCTTCCGCTGCAGAACTCTAGCATCTTTTGAGAGTATATGTTTTGGACAAAACACTATAGTATAAGTCTGTAATCGTGAACTTAGATACCTCTGTGTACTTTTGTCGAGTAATCACTCGTGATTAACTCTTTCTTTATTATTTCCAGTCTTGTTCTTTGAATGTTTGATGTCGTTTATGTATGTTTAGTCAGTTAGCCCCCTTCTTCCCCGCTTCTTTAATCCAACCTCAGTCGCACCCCGGCTTCTGCCGTCCCTCGGGATTTGGGGCTGTGACATCGTTGTTGTAAAATTTGAACGAAAATGGAAAACGTAGGATTTTTAGTAAGAGACGAATCATCGACGATAAGTCGAGCATGAGTAATGTTTTAGGTTTGTGATTCGAACCTTTGATAATCTTGATAGTTAATGAACGTAACCGTAAAGTTTCAACAAATTCTAAGAAGTTTCAATTTTGAATAAAATGAGCAATGCTCGAAAACCTTTTTTCTTTTATCGCTTTGATAATCGTGTTTTCAAAGTGATAATCATGGCATGAACTACTTGTTTTATGTGAGTTCTCTTGTACCTTATGAGTTAGCCAAAAGGGGTTAACTAAACGATTGGACTTTGAGTTAGTCAACTTGCTTTCAAAAGTTAGTGTACACAGTAGCTGTTGAAGTATGGAACCCTGTTGAGGGGATGACCTGCCGCGGTGATAAAGTAGCCGTTGAAGTATGGAACCCTGTTAAGGGACGACCTGCCGCCGTGATAATTATTTGGTCAAGATTGAACGTAACATCTATCAAAAAAATGCTTTGCAAAGCTATGTTTAGGAAAAGAAAATGTTTAATAGGCACGGGCTTTTGAAAGAAACACCTCGATGCGCTATAAAAGAGATGCTTCATTTATCAATACTTATTGTATGTTTTCGGCAAAGTGCCCACTAAGTGCTTTATGTACTTAGCCCTGCATATGTTTCTAAATGTGCAAGTTGAGCGACGGAAGCGGTGATGGTTGAGTAGGATAGTGATAGGAAAGAAGAATAGAGTCACATTCTACGTTTATTCCGCTGTCAAACTCTAGACGCTCTTATGTTATATTATAAATCACTGTTGGTCTAAGTTTCTGTACAATAACTTAATTTCCTTTTGAGAACTTGTCGAGTGATCCTTCGAGATCAACTCTCTCTTTTATCAATGAAGTCTTATTCATAGAAGTATTTCTGTCCTTAAATGTCTGTGTATTCATTTACCCCTTTCTTCCCCGCTTCTTTAATCCAATCCCTAGTCGCACCCCGGCTTTGCCGTCCCTCGGGATTTGGGACTGTGACAGAGTGGTATCAGAGCAATCGTTTCTGCTCTGTATACAAGTTTCTTTCAAAGTAGTCAGATAGAGTATTCGTTCATACTCTATACCCGAGTCTTCTTTCAAAGTGAAGTTAGGTCGTAACTAGGCCTGCTTATTCGGATCCGGTTATTCGGTTAGTAACCGGAACCGGTGTTAAACGACTCGGGTCGGGTACCTGATAACCGGTTTTATCAGTTTCGGAGGCGGTTCTGGTTACCTCCTCTACATATTTTCGGTTACCGGTTAATAACCGATAACCAGTCGGGTACCCAAAATAACCGATAAAATTTAAAAAAAATATATATTAATATATTATATCTTATAACTGTAAAATCACTCTCTCAAAGTCAGCTACTCAACCGCTCTCGCTCTCGCTCTAGACTCTCACTCTCTCGTCTGACGTCTCTCGCTCTCGCTCTCCGACTCTGCCAGTCTGCTGTCTGCTCTCTTCTCATATGTCTTCCTCTTCGCTTCGCCGCCGGTCAGCTCGTCAGTCATCACCGGCGCTAGGCCGCCGGCGCTCCGCCGCAAGCTCACCACCATTTGACATCTCCGCCCCTCCGCCGGCTGGCGGCTGCACAATTCAATTCTCCATTTCAACTCACAACTCACAAGGTACATATGTATATATATGCACGATTTGGTTACTGGTAGTGGTTAGTGGTGTTCTGTATCGTAATTCACGGCAATGCATACAAGTTTTTACTTTTAATGTTTATACTTTTTTTGTTGGTATCTTTTTCTTTCATAGATAATAGTATGTGGATAGTCTATATACAAATGTTATTGAGGCGCATGTTAGGGTAGTACTGCATGTGCATGATATGTGATCATTAGCTTCTCTTATTTTGTTGTTTATAATTGTATGGATTTGTAGACGATATCCCTATTTATTTACATATATAATTCTTCTTTTTTAATTAGTTATACGTTAATGAGATTTTATAGTCTAGTTTGCCCCACTGCGTAATCCTATCCTCCACCACAGGTCCAAAATCATGAATTAACAAATGTAATTTATGTTGCAGACTTGCAGTAGGAGAATATGCATGGCAGTATTTTGGATTTTTGGTGGAGCAAATTTGCATTGTGAGGGTATATAATAAAAAAAACAGAGGGTATATTTCGATTTTTTTTTTCAAAATCGGTTATTATTTTCGGTTAATCGGGTAATTACCCGAATAATTACCCGAATAACTGATTTTCAAAGAGGTCGGGTATATGTTCGGTTAGTCGGGTACCCGCCTAACCGAACCGGTCGGTTATCGGGTAACCGACTAACCGCTTCGGATCGGTTAGCGGGTACCATTTTCACGATTTTCGGTTCCGGTTAACCGAATTTTTGGTTCGGTTACTGATCGGGTAACCGAATAAGCAGGCCTAGTCGTAACACTAAGATTAAGAGTGTAGACGACAACTCAACTTCCCGCTGCGTCAACTCAACAAAGGAAAGAAAGAAAGAAAGAAAGAAAGAAAGGAAAGAGTTTCAAGAAATGTGTTCTTCTTTTAAGAAAAATTTTGAATAAGTATTTACCAAGTCAAGAATGGAATGAAAGGTGCCAAGTAAAGAATTGTTTGAAAGTATAAGAATTATACCTATTTTATTTTATTATATGAATTATGTGAAATTATTTGCTCAATAATTTCTTTTAATTTGAAAAGTTTGTTGGCACAAGAACCTAGATTGATTCTAGGGATTTTCTCGGTTCATTGAAGAACATAGACTATGATTCTAAGGACTTTCCGATTCCTTGAGAACATAGATGCTTAAAGAAGTATTGTTTCCAAATGATTTTGAAAGGAGATCGTGAAACGGAAAGGACTTCTATAGACGAATGTCACGTGCGTAGTGACATGAACAAAGGACTTATATATATGAAATAAAATGAGCAATGCTCGAAAACCTTTTTTCTTTATCGCTTTGATAATCGTGTTTTCAAAGTGATAATCATGGCATGAACTACTTGTTTTATGTGAGTTCTCTTGTACCTTATGAGTTAGCCAAAAGGGGTTAACTAAACGATCGGACTTTGAGTTAGTCAACTTGCTTTCCAAAGTTAGTGTACACAGTAGCCGTTGAAGTATGGAACCCTGTTGAGGGGATGACCTGCCGCGGTGATAAAGTAGTCGTTGAAGTATGAAACCCTGTTAAGGGACGACCTGCCACGGTGATAATTATTTGGTCAAGATTGAACGTAACATCTATCAGAAAAATGCTTTGCAAAGCTATGTTTATGAAAAGAAAATGTTTAATAGGCACGGGCTTTTGAAAGAAACACCCCGATGCGCTATAAAAGAGATGCCTGATTTATCAATACTTATTGTATGTTTTCGGAAAAGTGCCCACTAAGTGCTTTATGTACTTAGCCCTGCATATGTTTCTAAATGTGCAGGTTAGCGACGGAAGCGGTGATGGTTGAGTAGGATAATGATAGGAAAGAAGAACAGAGTCACATTCTACGTTTATTCCGCTGCCAAACTCTAGATGCTCTTATGTTATATTGTAAATCACTGTTGGTCTAAGTTTCTGTACAATAACTTAAATTCCTTTTGAGAACTTGTCGAGTGATCCTTCGAGATCAACTCTCTCTTTTATCAATGAAGTCTTATTCATAGAAGTATTTCTGTCGTTAAATGTCTGTGTATTCATTTATCCCTTTCTTCTCCGCTTCTTTAATCAAATCCCTAGTCGCACCCCGGCTTTGCCGTCCCTCGGGATTTGGGACTGTGACAATAAATATCTTATTTGAATATTCTAGAATACTTCTTATCTAGAATATTTCAAGATCTACCTAGAGACTTATAGATTTCTCTAGAATATTATTGTTTTATATCTATTTAGATAATTCTAGATAAATGCATCACCTTTCAATACTCCTCCTTGATGCATTTGTCGATAACTCCAAGCATCCTTCGTAGGAACTGGAATCTATCTCTTGGTAGCGCCTTGGTGAAGATATCTGCTAGTTGTTCCTCCGTTGGACAATACTTCATCTCGATGAGCCCTTTTGCTTGGACATCTCTTAAGAAGTGATACTTGATATCGATGTGTTTTGTCCGATTGTGCTGAACTGGATTCTTGGCCATTGCGATAGCTGACTTGTTATCGGAGTAAATCTCAGTTGCCTTGTTTTGTAGTTCTCCCATGTCTTCCAATACTCTTTTAAGCCATATTGCTTGACATGCCGCTCCGGCTGCTGCAACGTACTCAGCTTCTGCAGATGATAGAGCAACTGAGTCTTGCTTCTTCGATCCCCATGAGAAAACTCCTGATCCGAGCTTAAATGCGTAGCCAGAGGTGTTTTTTTTTTTTTTTTTTTTTTTTTGAACAACATTGCAAGGAAATTTTAATACCGCGTGACGGAGGACTCGAACCCGTGACCTTTGGCCCGGGCATTAACCTCACTACCACTAGGCTAACACACACACACTCCAGAGGTGCTTTTCATACCATCTTGTGACCCAGGCCAATCACTGTCACAATATCCAATGAGTTGTGAGTCGGAACTTGACTTATACCAAATACCGTGGTTAAGTGTTCCTTGCAGATATCTGAGGAGTCTTTTTGCTGCTCCGTAGTGCGTCTCCGTAGGATGTTCCATGAATCTGGATAGAAAACTTGTGGCGTACATAATGTCTGGTCTCGTCGCCGTTAAGTAGAGTAGACTCCCGATTAAACTCCGATAAGTGGTAGCATCGGTAGGCCTTGCTCCATCTTCTTTCTTTAGCTTTTCGTTTGGAATTAGAGGGGTGACGACGTGCTTGCAGTCTTGCATCTTGAATTTCTTGAGTATATCCTCGATATATTTCTTCTGCGATAGGAAGATGCCATCTTCTTCTTGGCTTATCTCCATTCCGAGGAAGTAGTGCATCAAACCCAAGTCACTCATCTCAAAGGTATTCATCATGTCTCTCTTGAATTCCTCAATTAGTATGGCATTGTTCCTTGTGACGATTAAGTCATCAACATAAAGAGAGACAATTAGGATGTCCGTACATTGGGTTTTGATGTATAGAGTGGCCTCGTTCTTGCTCCTTCTGAATTCTTGACGAGTGAAATATCCATCTATCTTACTGTACCAAGCACGTGGCGCTTGTTTGAGCCCGTAGAGTGCTTTCTTTAAATGAAGAACTTTGCCTTCTTCCTTTATGAATCCTTCTGGTTGCTCCACATATACTTCTTCTTTCAGATCTCCATTGAGAAAGGCCGACTTGACATCCAGTTGAAAAAGATGCCATTTCTTCAGAGCTGCAAGAGCTATGAGTGCTCGAATTGTGTCCATTCGAGCAACTGGAGCGAATGTCTCTGTGTAGTCGACTCCTGGTATTTGAGCATATCCCTTTGCGACTAGCCTTGCCTTATGCTTTTGGATTGAGCCGTCAGGATTTATCTTCGTCTTGAATACCCATTTGACTTCAATAACTTCCTTGTTACTTGGAAGATCCACTAACTCCCAAGTATCATTCTTTTCAATCATTTGTATCTCCTCTTCCATTGCTTTAATCTAAACTTTTTCCTTTGAAGCTTCTGCATAGTTACTTGCCTCCAAAGAACAAAAGTTGCATATCTCATAAGTATTAGTAGATTCATATAAATCTGATAAAGTTCTTACTCGGTGAGGAGGAGATTCTGGTGAGGAGTCGGCTTCACTTGATGTTTTTGCTTCTGAGGAGGATCTTAGCGTAGATGTGGGGCCTTCTTGAACTTGTTCTTTTTCTGGAATTTCTTCGAGTTGTGTAGTTGTGGTCATCCTTTCGACATCTTCTGTCTCCCAATTCCAAGAAGCTTGCTCGCCAAACTCCACATCTCGACTTGTCACCAGTGTCTTGGTCTCGAGATTGTAGATTCTGTATCCTTTGGACTTGGTGCTGTAGCTGAGGAAGATGCCTTTCTCCGTCTTATTCTCCAATTTATGCCTTTTGATGGAGGGGATATGAATGTAGCAAATACTTCCGAAGACCTTCAAGTGTTTGGCTGAAGGTTTTCGTCCCGACCATGCCTCGATTGGAGTCTTATTTAAAACTGCCTTAGTTGGACACCGATTTAGCAGGTAGACTGATGTATAGACTGCTTCCGCCCAAAACTTTGTTGGCATTCCTTTCTCCACGAGCATGGACCTTGCCATCTCCATGACTGTTCTATTCTTCCTTTCTGATACTCCGTTTTGTTATGGAGTGTAGGCTACCGTTAGTTGATGCTCTACGCCTTCGTCTTCACAAAACTTGTCGAATTCTCTAGAATTATATTCGGTACCTCAATCACTTCTCAGCTTCTTGATTTTGCGACCACTTTGTTTCTCCACAAAGTTCTTGAATCTCTTGAAGATTCTAAAGACTTCTGATTTTTCTTGAAGGAAATATACCCACGTCATTCTAGAATAATCATCAATAAAGAGGATGAAGTACCTGTTTTGATTTATTGAAGGCGTCCTCATTGGCCCACAGACGTCGGTATGGACAAGTTCCAATATTTCCTTCGCTCGCCATGTTTTCTCCTTTGGAAATGGTTGTCTGTGCTGCTTTCCCAACATGCATCCTTCACAGATGTGATCTCTTTTGTTGAGAAGAGGGAGGTCTCTTATCATATTTTTATGATGAAGTAGCCTCAAGGCATTGAGATTAAAATGCCCAAATCTTCGATGCCAGAGACTTGTATCATCGAGTTGAGCCACCATTGCATTTTGTGGATATCGCCAGAAAATGGGAAAATTTCTATTTTTTTTCCATTTTTACTTCTGCAATTTTTTGATTATTTTTTATGTCATAAATTTGACAATAATCTCTTTCAAAGTGAAGGGCATATCCATTTTCCATCATTTGGCCTACACTTAGTAGATTTTGTGCAAGACGTGGTACGAGGAGAACATCTTTAATGAATCGCGTACCTTTTTTAGTTTCTATAGCAATGGTACCTTTTCCTTTTGTCTCCACCAGCGCTCCGTTTTCCATCTTAACCTTCTTTGTGATGGAATCATCGAGCTCACGAAAGATGTTCTCGTTGGATATCATGTGATTGCTGCATCCGCTATCGATGTACCACTCGTCGTCTTTCACTTCTGTTGCAGAGTGACATGCGTAGAATAGATGTTCTTTCTCCTTTTGATCTTCTAAATAATTGGCCTGATGGTTCTTTGTATCTCTGCAATCCTTTTCTGCATGCCCGAACCTCTTGCAGTTTTTACATTGTGGCTTTCCTCGATGATAGCAGTCCTTCTCCATATGATTTGTCTTCTTGCAAATCCCGCATGGTGGAAAGCTGCACTTGCTCTCTTTATTAATGTAGCTTCCTTCCTTCATGCGATTCTTGTAGTTTCCACCATTTCTTTTGACGTTGAGCTTGGATTGGAAGGCGCTTTCAAGTGAGCTTTCATGTCGCCTACTCAATCTTTGCTCGTGAGCTTCAAGTGAACCCATGAGCTCCGCAACAGACATTGTCGACAAATCTTTCGATTCTTCAATGGCCGCTACTATTGGATCATACTTCTCGATGAGGCTGATCAAGACCTTTTGTATGATCCTTTCATCAGAGATCTTTTCTCCGTAAGATCTCATTTGATTGACTATTTCCGTTATTCTTGAGAATAGGTCTTTTGTAGCCTCAGAATCTTTCATTTTTAGATTCTCAAGTTCGCGCCTTAAACTTTGTAGTTTAATGGTTCGAACTTTAGTATTTCCTTGGAACTCCTCCTTAAGGATATTCCAAGCTTCTTTCGCCGTAGTAGCTTGAATAATTCTAGCCATGATGGAATCACTAACGGATTGTTGAAGAAGATAAAAAGCTTTAGCATTTTGTTGCTTTAATTTCTTGCGTACCTCTGACGATGATGCCACTTTGCTTTCTCCTTTAGGCGTGGTTTCTCCTTCTTCAGGCATAGTGATTCCTTCTTCAACGACATCCCATAGATCATGAGATTCAAGGCAAGTCTTCATACGGACACTCCAATAGTCGTAGTTTTGTCCATTGAATATTGGAGTCGATATTGAGAGACTTGATGTTGTCATGACGCCTGCTTATGATCGAAGAGGCTCTGATGCCACTTGTTAGAAAATGAAGGTGATTATATTGTGGTTTGTGTGTGGTGGGTGATTTTGATGAAGTGGTGAAGATGAATATTGTAAGTGTGTAGAGTATAGAGATAAATTTGGAATGGAGCTCTTGTCTCCTAGAAGGCTATAGAGAGTATGAATTTTTAGAAAGCTTAACTTGTTTATTAGTTCTTGGCTTTGGCTTATGGCTTACATTACAAATGATACAAAGCTCATATTTATACTTGTGAAGAGAATTCTCTAGATTTCATATGAATCTAGAATTCTCTACTACTTTACTAGATTAATAATTCTCTAGAGTATTCTTGAATATATCTATATAAATATCTTATTTGAATATTCTAGAATACTTTTTATCTAGAATATTTCAAGATCTACCTAGAGACTTATAGATTTCTCTAGAATATTATTGTTTTATATCTATTTAGATAATTCTAGATAAATGCATCACCTTTCAATAAATTTTCATGGGTTTGGGTTTGGGTTTGGGAAATGCTTAATGGGTGGGTACCCGACCCATTGCCATCCCTAGCAGTGGCGGACGCAGGATATAAATTAAGGGGTGGCAAAATAATAAATAAAATTAAATATACTATACAAATTATCCGTAGAAATTTAATCTATATTTGACTCCGATTGTTCGCCATAGTTTAAAACTTATAAATAATAACATCATTAGAAACACAACTAAATTCATTCTTTCCATTATAGACTATCAAATTATCATTCATCCATTCATCACCCATTCACTTGCACAGTCGATTCTTCATAACAACTTTCTCTGATTTTTTTTCTTTTTTTCTTTCTATCGACTATTCTTCACGAATCACGGTTCTACAGTCTACTAGTTCTTCACCAATTTCTCTCTTGTATATTTATTTTCTCCCCAATTCTTATACCAATCTATAAATTTATTATTACAAATTATTTTAATCATGATTTAATTATTTTAGTTGATTGTTTTCGTGGCCTAACAAAGTTGCAGAAGGCTAATTAAAGTGGGACTAGATTTGGTGGAAAAAAAATGGGAAAATGATAGCATGCCTATTTCTTAAGGATATATGTGAAATAAAATATTAGTTAAAGATAATACAAGTACTTCAAATTACAGTAAGGGGAGGCAAATTGCCTTCCCTGACTCTTAGTAGGTCCGCCCCTGAATAAGGGGATGAATTAAGATATTTTCTTCATCATGTAACCTGTACGTTGACTAATTAATTACTTGTTCCATTTGGAATTGAATAAAGGCCTTCTGATAATTTACATCATTAGTGTTTGGAATATTTGTTATCTAAGGCCTTAATTTACTAATAATTGTTTGACAAAAAAATACCTTGCTAATTAATCTAGCTAATAAATCAGATCACGAAAAATGGTATTTTTTTTTTTGATGTCGTGGGAACCTGCACCTGTTACCTTCGGTGCGCATTCTTTTTACGCATGTTAGTACAACAAGTAGTTTTGAATATAAAATAAAAAAGATTAGGAGGGCGTTTAGCTAAGAATATTTTAACGAGCTTATAAGTTGTTCCAAAATTTATGTTGAGTCTCAAAATATCAACATACAAATTTATAGAGGGGAAAGACACTAAACCTGAAGGAAAATTGAGTTATTGTTCCGATTCTGAGGAATAAAGGAAACTAGTATTCGCTCCCGTGCGATGCACGGACAAGAGAATATGTAATAATGATGAGTAATTTGCACTTAAATAGGCAAATTAGTTGATTTTCACATTTGCATTCTAATATAAATGAACAAACTATCGAATTCTTCACAATTCCAGCCTTAATTTTGTAACAACGAAAGCCCAATATGACACACCGAAAATTGATGTAAATTTTATTGAAGCATAATAAAAATAAATGGCTTCAAAATGAAACGACGTTGTTTTGATGCTAGAAATTTAAAACACATCCAAAATCAACACCACAATAAATAAATAAACAGAAAATATATTCTTCTTATTTTCAATTTTTATTCTCCTTCACAAATGTTAACCAACTCAAACAAACCCCCACATTTTACTACTTTGTTCATCCTCTTACTTAAACGACTCCGCTCCCCTATCCACGGTGGGCACAAGTTAACATGCCCACCATATCACGTAGATTGAAAAGTCAAACATTAATCTACCATATTTAACTCACTTAAATTAAACATAATACATTTCAAATTTATAATATCTTATTTCGAATTAACATTATTAATTTAAAAAGATTTTCTTAACAATTGTAACTTTATAAAATAATGCTACAATTCTTAACAAATAAAGCCTTAGATTTAAATTATGAGGCTAGATATTTTTGTTTAGAGATCTTTAATTCTCCAATGTAATTGTTTGTTGTAGGTATCTTCTCTCTTTTTTTTCTTTTTTTTTTTTGTTGAAAGGTGTTGTAGGTATCTTATGACCATTCAAAAATTAAATCATTAAAATCCAACCATGCATTATTCCAAATAGAATTTCCTTGAAAGAAGATTTGTGCATCATCTGTGGTGATACTCCCGGCCTGCACATGTTCATAGACACTCCACGGTGCTACCTCAAAATTAAAACCCATCTTTGTTTGCACTCTTGAAAGTTTGAAACTTAGACGTTCGTTTGTTCTCATATTTCATTTTCAGGTGAAATAATCTGAAAGATAATTATTTTTAACCAAGAAAAAGTTCACAAATTTATGAAGAACGTTAATTTGGACGAAGAAACTGAACACATAGTTGCATGAAATTTGGGAAGTGGGCGGTACTAATTTTAGAGATTTTACTCCTAAATTTCTCATAATTTGTGACCTTTTTATTGACTTAATTTTTATAATGACCACCTTAATCAATTTGCAAAGTCATATTTAGTTGCTGATTTGTGAAGTGGGCGGCTGATTGAACTTGTGTTTTTTTAATTTACAAAAAAGTTGCTAATAAATTTTGTCTCTGATCCAACAGAAACAACTAAAAAAAAAAACACCATCAACCATTGTTAAGGAAAGCATATCTCTGTATCTTGCAGTTTATCGATCGACCCTAAATAGACTTGCATGAAAATTTGACTTCTTGATAAAACTTTTAAAAGTACGAATTCTCCGTCATTTCTCGACCTATGCCTAGACAGTACTTCCCCATAGCGTTAGCGCGACGCCCCGATTCAAATTCGCCTCCAACGCTGGTGATGTCCACTTCTTTCGCCACCTAGCAACGACACCCAAAACCTCTTATTTGCGCTTAGCATGAAAATGTGCAGGAATAATTATGCTACACGATAGAAGAAAATGGCTGAATTAACTCATATATAAACAAAGTGACGGTGATTAAATGGCGGTGGCTTTTTTTTTTATGTAGTGGGAACCCGCAGCCGCTACCTTCGGTGTGCACTGGGTAAACCGCCGTCCCTTGTGCAATAGCCTGCAAACCACACAGAGTAGGTAAACCACACTTTCCAAGTACAAGTGTGGCAAGCTCGACCTATAGAGGCGTTTCATGAGGTTCGAACCTGAGACCTCTCAGTCTCAGGCGCTCACTTTTTTACCATTAAATCATCCTCATGGGGATACGGTGATTTTTTTCTGAACATATGGAGTAGTGAGTGCCGAGTGGGATAATAAGCAGTTTAACGGTTAATATGAAATTTGTTAGCACTTGTGAAAGTTCAATGTCATGTAGATTTTTGCATAAGTTATGACCTTGGTATTAACTTAATCTATAAAATTGTCATTCAAATTAATTTGCAATTGATTGGTGATTGGAAACTGAATTTTTAATATATAATAGATAGATTCACAATCCAAACATCAAGCTTTATCGCAATTATTTCCTCTCTGTGCATGACTTTATGGTGAACAGGTAGTAAACGCCAACTTGTTCTATTTGGTTTTCAAATTAGACTTTCCCATACTATTTTTTGTTATTTTCTAGCAATGATTAATTATTGTATGGTTATTCAGAGTGGTTAAACGACATTTGAACAGTATGACTTCAATATGTGCAGTGAGATTTAGAATTCAAATCCACCATTCTCCCTTTCTCATATTAAAAAAAAGAAAAATTATCTGAAGTTTTCAAGTCACTTAGTTGGACCATTTTATTTTAATTAAATAAATTATTGTTTAACTCCAGTACTTCAGTGAAAATAAATGAGGAAAACTAGCATATTACCCGTCGAAAATCGACGGGAAATTATATTTCAAAAAATTAATAAAATTATTAGATAGTAATATGTTATAAATTAAAAAAAAATATTACTTATTAATTATTTTTGTGTTATCATTTGATTATGCAATCTACTAAATTCATTTAGAATTTATATATACTTAAATATATCTTAAAATCAATTAAAAAATAATTTTATCACATGTTTACGTATCAAACTCATATAGTAATGTTTGTTAAAAATTCTAATCTAATCTACCCTCATTTCTTTAATAATTTTCAAAACTCTATTCTTCTTCAAGATCGATATGGGCAAAAAATATATTTAACTCTCAAAGAGATTGTTACACATCGACTTTGTATAAAAATTGAGATAGATCCTTTTCATTGCAAATATCCCTTTTTCCACATTGATTTAGAAAAGAAAATAATTTTAAAGATTGTCTCCAAGAATGAAACCGATCATAAATACTCTACATTATGAGTTCAACATAAGATTAACAAAAAATAAAAAAGTTGAACCATTACTTCGCAATCATCCTGTCTACCCCACGGTTCCAACCCGGAACCGGCCCATAAACTACAATATTGATTTTGTTGAAAATAATAGTAAAAGATAAAAATTTTAATTTATAATTTTGAAATTGCATAGTTTATTAAACTCGTTTAGAATTTATATAGACCCAATTTTAATTTAAAAGTGACTGTAATATTCGTTCGCGTCCTTAATTTGTATACAGAATAAGATTCGCAAATTATTTGAACTCGTTTGAATTTATAAAATATGTAAAGATTTAAATATTATGATAAAATTTATCGCAATAAAAAATCAAATACATGTCACACAATATTTAATTAATAAATCTTCATATTATAAATTGAACCGTCCGTTTGGAATCGATTCATCTACCCTCACGATTCCAAGTCGGAATCCTCCCGTTATGCTGAACTGTCGTAATTGACTCGGCCTTCATTATGTTGAACTGTCGTAACTGAATCGGTCTGTTTACCTCCACGGTTCCGATCAAAATCAACTCATTGACCATGATCTTGATTTTTGTGCATAATAGAATAAATGAATAAAAAAATGCACATGTCGAAAAATAAATAGTAGGCTATATAATAGGACTTAATAACATATTAATTTTTTAATAAAAATTAAATTATTTATTAGACCAACCGATTAATTGGGCCCCATTTTTATAAATAATTTTAAAGCTCTCTTATTTCTCAAAATCAATGTGAGACAAAGATATATTTAACTCTCAAAGAAATTGCCCCGCGTCGATTTCATATGAGAATTGTGATGAATCATTTGGACAACAATTATCTTTTTGTCCCGTATTGATTTGGAGAAGAAAAATAATTTTTAGAATTGTTGTGATTCATTTTGACAGCAAATATCTCTTTATCCCGTATTGATTTAGAGAAATAAAAAATGATTTTCGTTTTGTATCTAAAAACTTTACTCCTATAATACAAATTTTAACTATTTAGTTGCCTAATTAATTGATTGGACGAATTAAATTAGTACATGGTGCACACTGCAAAGAATGAAGATTTAAAGATTTAAAAATTTACTCCTATAACAAAAATAATGATTATTTAGTTGCCTAATAAAATTTAAAGATTTTATCTTGTTAATTTGTGGAGATATTAGTATTACATAATATAAACTATGATATGTACTTATTTTGTAATTTAAAATTTTGAGAATTTAGATAAATAGGAATGAAGACATTTGGAGGTGATGCATAGGATTTTTTCGAAGCAAGAATCATCCGGGGGTGCCACATAGGGTTGTATATGAATCGAATAATTTTGGCTCGATTCAGTATTCGATTCGGATAGTGTAAAAAATTTACAAAATTTCGAATCAAATATTCAAATAGTATGTTTGTAACAAACTTAAAAAAACAACAACTGAATATTCGATTCGAATCGAATATTCGCGAAGATCATTATTAATCGAATACGAATAAAAAAAATATTCGAAGTCGATTCGAATATGCAAATAATGTCGCAAATCCGAATTTGGAACCATTTATTCTCTTTATTCTTATTTATATTAAATTTTTCATTTTATGCATTTTTTCATGTATTTTCTATCGAATTGAATATTCCCAATAATCATTATGAACTGAATATAAATCAAAAAAATATTCGAAGTCGATTCGAATACTGATTCGAATATGTGAATAATGTCACAAATCCGAATATAGAACAATTTATTTGGCCAACTAATAAATTGGTTTCCTACAAAAAGTAATTATTTATTGAGTGAAGGAGTGATATAGCAAAATCTCTCCTTAGATTACAATGTTTGACAAGAAACATAATATGGTAAAATTATAGCCAAATTCATTACTTTTGGACAATTATACCCTTATTATAGGGTGGAAGTTTATACACCATTTCATTATTGTCTCCCATCCATTTCATTTCACGTTTTTTTTTCTCTCTCTAAAACTTCTCCCACCCATTTTCTCTCTCACCATTTTCCTCCCCCATTTCACGTCATTCACAGAAAACCCTACCTCCTCCTCCACAATTTTCTCTTACCGCCTCCTCTACCATTTCCTCCCCCACAATTTTCCTCCCCCACTGCCTCCATCATGGCTTCGAACAAATCGAGGAAGAAATCGTAGTGTCTGAAGAAGAAGCCACCCAAACCGGCGGAGAAGAAGAAGCCGCCGTCGTTGATTTGGGCAAGTCTGAAACAGAAGCCAAGGACGGTGAAAATCAGTCTGATTCCGGCGACGAAGCAAGATGAGAGAGGAAGAAAAATAGAAAGCACGATGAAACCGGCGAAGCCCAACCGTCGAAGAAGAAAAAAAGGGAAGAAAAGAGAAAAGGGAAGAGAAAGGAAGGAGAAGAAGAAACTAGAGGTAAAATTTGAATTTCTCATATCCCAGGCTTGATGCGAATTGATAATTTCTTATGATTTGTGTTTAGAACTTATTTGAATGTCCAGATCTGGTTTTTGGTTTCTCAGATCTGCTTAGAACCCTAATTCGTAAGACGTTTTTGGAATTTCGGTTATAACATGTTACGAAATTACACTTTCGTAACGTGTTTGTGGCTATTCGAAGGTTTCGAAACTGGATTTTTGTTTGTATACATGTTACGAATTTCACAATTCGCAACATAATATATGAATTTCGTATATAGTGTTAGGAATTATGAAATTCGTAACTAACTGTGCATTTTCATTCGTTTATTTGACATTACGAAAGTGGAATTTCGTAACATGTTTGTGGCAATTAAAAAATTTCGAAATGAATCACTTTATGTTACGAAATTAACATTCGTATTGAAAATTCTGTAGATAATTCATATTTTCATAACACGTTTTTAGAATTTCGGTTATAACATGTTACGAAATTAGAATTTCGTAACGTGTTTGTGGCTATTTAAACGTTTCAAAACTGAATTTTTAAGTATATGATTCGCAACATCATATACGAATTTCGTATATAGTTTCGTAACTAACTGTGCATTTTGATTCGTTTAATTGACGTTACGAAATTATAATTTCGTAACATATTTGTGACAATTGGAAATTTTTGAAATGAATCAATTTATGTTACGAAATTAGCATTCGTATTGAATAATCTGTTGCTAATTCATTATTTCGTATCACGTTTTTGGAATTTAGGTTATAACATGGTACAAAATTACAATTTCGTAACTTGTTTCTGGCTATTTGAAGGTTTCAAAACTGAAATTGTTTAGTATATGATGTTGCGAATTTTGAAATTCGCAACATTATATATGAATTTCGTATATAATGTTGCGAATTATAAAATTCGTAACTAACTGTGCATTTTCATTCGTTTATTTGACGTTGCAAAAGTGGAATTTCGTAACATGTTTGTGGCAATTGAAACATTCCGAAATGAATCACTTTATGTTACGAAATTAACATTCGTATTGAAAATTCTGTTGCTAATTCATATTTTCATAACACGTTTTTGAAATTTCGTTTATAACATGTTACGAGTGTTTGTGGCTATTTAAACGTTTCGAAACTGAATTTTTAAGTATATGATGTTGCAAATTTCACAATTCGCAACATCATATACGAATTTCATATATAACTAATTTTGTATTTTGATTCGTTTATTTGATGTTACGAAATTATAATTTTGTAACATGTTTGTGATAATTGGAAAATTTCGAAATGAATCATTTTATGTTACGAAATTAGCATTCGTATTGAATAATCTGTTGCTAATTCATATTTTCGTATCACGTTTTTGGAATTTAGATTATAATATGTTACGAAATTACAATTTCGTAACATGTTTGTGGCTATTTGAAGGTTTCGAAACTGAAATTGTTTAGTATATGATGTTGCAAATTTTGAAATTCGCAACACTATATACAAATTTGTATATAGTGTTACGAATTATGAAATTCGTAACTTACTTTGCATTTTCATAAGTTTATTTGAAGTTACGAAATTATAATTTCATAACATGTGTTACATGTTTTGAATTACTGAATTGGTTTAATTGTTTGTTTATTGTAGATTGAATGAAGATTCAAGAGAAAGAATCTTGCAGTTAAGCACCACCGGATCATGTTAACCGGTTGTGAGTGCACAGTGAACGATATTAGGTTTGTATTTGAATCCTTCGGCAACAAATCTATCCGGACATTGAAGCAATCAGCAATGAATTCGTATCACAGTAATAATTCATTGTTACGAATTAACGCTTTCGTATCACATTGTTATGATTACATGTTACGAAGAAAATCACAATTTCGTATCAATCATGTCATAATTCAATGTTACGAATTTATGCTTTCGTATCATTTTGTCATATTTCCATGTTACGAATTTACGATTTCGTATCACTTTGTCGTAATTTAATGTTACGAATTCAACTTTTCATTTCAATCGTGTCATGATCTCATGTTATGAATTTTATATTTCGTATCAATATTTGTAGGAAGTTTAATTTCTTATGTGTTACTCTGTTACGAAATTAATAATTTTTATGTGTTACTCTGTTACGAAATTATAATTTCGCAACACAAACTCTTATTTGAGATATGTTACAAATATTGCGAAATTGTCATTGCGTAATATTTATATGACTTTCCAATTGTCTTACTCCACTACGAAATCAATACTTTGTAACAGACCACAACGAAAATCCATAAAAATACGATGTCGTAAAAAATACCAACAGTCAACATACATAAACCATAAAAACTATCAACCAAATCTATTCGAATCTTCACACGTTAAACGAGTATGCCCCTCAACTAAAGCATCTACATCAAATGCATACATTCTTATAGTCTCGCTTACAGGCGACTCAACTAAAACATCTATATCAAATGTATACATGCTATTGTCTTTTTTCAATCGCACGTCAAGCTTACTCAAAAATTGTTGAATCCGTTGGAGGAATGAGAATATACTCCTTTCTCCTACCTACATATATATTCTCATCCCAATGCCCTCCATGCACAACAATTAAGCACGATGGACTCATCTGCATAAAAGTAGTAAGATTTAAATTTGTTACAGTGTTATGAAATGATCAAATCGTAACACAAAATCAAAATTGTAAAAACTTATTCTATTACGAAATAAGTAAATCGTAACCAAAAAAATCGTAAACATTCGTTTCGTTGCGAAATTAAAGAGTCGTAACACACTAAATTGTACGAAACGTTAAATTTGTAACATATTAATCAAATCTTAACAATTATAAAATCGTAACACCACACTACATGATTCGTAACATAACATGTTACGAAATTCTACTTTCCTAACTTCAAATAAACTTATGAAAATGCAAAGTTAGTTACGAATTTTATAATTCGCAACATTATATACGAAATTCATATAATATTATGTTGCGAATTGTGAAATTCGTAACATGTATACTTAAAAAATTCAGTTTCTAAACCTTCAAATAGCCACAAACATGTTACGAAATTCTACTTTTGTAACTTCAAATAAACTTATGAAAATGCAAAGTTAGTTACGAATTTAATAATTCATAACACTATATACAAAATTCGTATATTATGTTGCGAATTGTGAAATTCGTGACATGTATACTTAAAAAATTCTGTTAAACCTTCAAATAGCCACAAACATGTTACGAAATTCTACTTTCGTAACTTCAAATAAATTTATGAAAATGCACAGTTAATTACGAATTTCATAATTCGCAACATAATATACGAATTACATGCTAAAGCTGTTACGAAAAAAACAAGTCGTAACACCAAAATAAAATCATAACAACAAAGCAAAATAGTAACAAATCCTTTCGTTACGAAATTCACAAATAGTAATAAAACACTTACGAAAACAACAAATCGCAACATAAAAAAACAGAATACCAGCATGCAACCGGAAAAGCTTTGAAAACACATATACAACACTAATCAAATTAAGTTCAATTAAATTCAAAATCGAAACACATAGTCAATCAACACCAATCAAAGAGAAAATAAATTGAAAACACAGATACAACACACAACTAACAACCAAATCAAACAATCAAAATTAATAAGAAACAAAATACAAATTAATACCTAAAAATCTAATAGATTCACAATAGCAACGACGGCAACACGAGGCTACAGCAAATCGACGTCGACAAAAGGGATCAACGGCGGCACCAAAAGAGCAGCTCCAGGGCGGCAACGATGGGAGGGGCGACGGCGGCGACGACAGCAGATCTAGAGAGAGAGAGCGGAGGCGATGGGAATAAGAAAAGAAAAAAAATAAAGAAAAAAAGTAGCAGGAAGAGAAAAAAACACGATGGTAAAAAGAGAGAGAAGAATAAAAGAGAAGAAAGAGAAAGAAGAAAAGAGATAAAGATGAGAGAGAAAAGTGAAAAGAAGGGTATTTTTATCCAAAAAATACATTTTTGGCTACAATTTAACCATATTAAGTTCCTTGACAACTATTGTAGTCAACGTAGTCAAAGTGGCTATATGGATGGATTACCTCTTATTTATTCGGCTAACTAATAAATTGACCAAATTAAATTAAACTAAACTATAAAAATATAGTTATTTATTCGGCCAACTAATAAATAAATGGGCCAAATAAAACTTTTAGTGCAAAAGATGAGAAAATACACATTGATTCTAGGTATTTATAGGCTTTTCAATAGGTGATGTTTCATTGAACAACCAATGTGGGAAATAAGATTTTGGTAGATATTTAAAAATCTTCTATTTTATGTTAAAAAATTCAAAAAATTGAGAATATAAATAAATAGGAATTAAGGATTAAGAGGGGTGCCACGTAGTATCTTTTTAAAGCAAAAATCGTTTTCATAATAATAATGATGATGGTGATGATGATGATGATTTGTATATATTCCAATATTCTATACGTATGGTTACATTCTTCATTAACTAATGTGTTTAATATATTAAAATATGATATATATATATATATTGATTTGAAGATTTGATCTTGTTAAGATTTTGTTTCCATATTATATACTCCTTCCGTCCACGAAATGGTTGCCACATTATGGACGACACAGATTTTAAGAAAATGATAGGTAGTAAGTATTATTATGAGCGGGGTAAGGGTCCAACAATAAATATGAGTGGAGTAGCAAAAGTGGCAATCATTTCATGGACGGAGGGAGTATAATATCAATATAAATATGATAAATATTGATTTTAAATTCAAAAAATCTGATAATTTAGATAAATAAGAACAGAGGAATTTGAGGAGTGTCATATAATTTTTTTTAAGATAGAGTCGTTTTCATTTATATATATATATATATATATATATATATATATATATATATATATTATTCGCGAGTACTATTTAAGCACACTTGAGTATGTTTCCATAAATTATTTCTAAATGAATTCCGTAAATTATAGTTTAATTAATAAATATTATAGGCCTGTAATATTATTTTAAATCTTTCTTTTTTTGAAGGAAAAAAATTCAAAATAATATTACAAGCCTATATTAATTAGGAATCTCACATACATAATTTTTTTAGAAGACTGTAACAGTGAGAGAACATTAAATAAAAGAAATCATTAACCAAATATTCAATTATTACTTGTATTTTTCTCATATGACATGTTCCGCATATATTTTTATGAATTTAAACAGATTTTGGATGGATATTAATTTTCGGATATAATGGTTTGAGAGGATATTAGTTATATTTTTCTCATTTCACCGATTCCGCATATACTGGTTTGAGAGGATAATAATTTTCGGAGAATGATTTTTTTCAAACCAGTATAATAATTCTGTGAGTGAATTTTTTTTAAGTTTATACTTATAAATTACAACTTAAATAATTCTTGTCTGTAAATTCAACAATAGAAAAAGTAATTTATTAACGAACAATATCTATTTTAATGTTTAACATTTTTATTAATTTTATTATAATATTTCTATCAATCCGACAGGTTACACACTAATTTAATAATAACAATGATGATGATGATGCTTGGCTGTGATGGGAAGATTATCTACTATTGAGAATTTGCTGAAAGTGGGTTTAGTGATTGAGTCATTATGTTGTTTGTGTAATTAGGAGAAAGAAACCATAGATAATTTGTTTTTTGCTTGTGCATATTATTCACAGATTTGGCTTGAGTTGACTGCATGAGGAGGTTTTCAGAGGGTTAGCCAAGGATGGTCTAATGAGAAGCAATTTTTGAATCTTTAATATTGTGCTAAGAGGGGAAGACATAAATTATATCGAGTTATTACTAGTATGACAGCGTACCAAATATGAAGAGAACGAAATCTCAGGAAATTCCCAGACAAGTTTCATGATCCTTCAATAGTGATACAAGCATGCAAACTTGAAGTTTTTATATGCTGTAGGAAAAATCCTCAATTAGCCAGTATGTTGGCTAATTAGTTTTGTTGCTTGTGGAGGTTTTGAGTTTGTAAGGTTGTGTTTTTCTCCCTCTCGCAGTGGTAATAAAGCATTAATTTACCAATAATAATAATAATAATAATAATAATAATAATAATAATAATAATAATAATAATAATAATTGATGGTCCCAGTAACGAGTATCTGGTGTATGGGGAGAGGGAATACACCGGTAGCAATTTTTCAATTTGAGGAGTATCTGCTGCATGGTTCAGTTGAGGAGTTAATTAAGTTCTTCACGAACTGACTTCTTCAGTCTGGTTGACTTCTTCCGCTCGAATCCTGTAAAGATAAAAATTCCTACGCTCAAACAGTGAGCACTAGCTAAGTTCAGACTGATGGCTTTCATTTACTCGGTTGGGGTCAGTTGAGTTTCGGGATAAATCAAAACCTTTACTAATTTTCTCAACAATTTCTCCCTTTTTGATAATGCCAAAACTCTAAACTGACACCGCCTAACTTTTCTAACTGATACCATACAACGGATACCATTAAGACCAAAAGATGAACTCAATTCTAGTCTATAAGGGGAAAGGGGTTAGCACAAGATAAATAAATAAGTTAACTTCAAAACTTGGACAACGAGATAGTTGTAATCAAGTGAAGTTAATAACTGAAGACTTTTTAAAAACTAGCAACTTATCATTATAGATAACATGTTGGGGAGTGATTACAGTTACAACTGAGTTCCTATAACTACAGTCCTAACATTCTAACCTACTCTAGTGTCTTCGTCTTCTTTTTGATCTTCATCTTCAGCAAGGCTGGAGGCTGAGGTCATCCCTTCGCTTGAACTTTTATCAGTCTTTCCTTTAGCAGCCTTGCATGTCTTTGATCAAGGCTGGCGGTTGACGTTAGTTGAAGGTATTCATTTTCAGCTCAACTAAATACCTACCTCAAGCAACATGGCAAGGTAACTGATTTCCCATCAACCGTCTCTCCTTCAGCCTTGATCTTCTACAAAGACTCCTTCTTATTCTTTAAGAAGGTCTTTGTCTTCAACTCCTTCAACGCCTTTTCTTCAACAACCTTTCTTGATCTTCATTCCTGCTTCAGTTCCCCTGAGGTGGCATTAACAAAGATGTGTTGACCCAAGCAAAACTTTCAAGGTGACTGACTGAGCTACTTCTCCCTTTTTGGCATCAACAAAAGTAAGATGTAACGCATATTAGTAGGAGGGCATTCCGGCAGTGATTCCTGAGGAGGCAAAAAATCGTGCCCATTTTCATTCCACTTCCAGGGCAAGGAAGAACATTAGCAAGACTTTACAAGCAGCAGCGACTCCTAGTGCTTCTGCTTGTATAGCTATTGTAGCTCTTACGGAAGGAAGCTCGACTGAGATGAGCTTGTGAACAAGGAAAGACCTTGCACAAAGCAGTCTCAAGAGAAAATGCGTAGATCTACCTGGGACTCCTGATGGATAGGTTACTAATGACCTGTGCTGGTGACGTGGGATTGCAGATTTCCATCCCGATATGCAATTGGAATAATATCTCTGGGAGCTGCATTAGCTGGTTGACACCACGAATCATCCCTTTCATCATTCGTCCTTTGATGAGTCTGCGTCTCATGTAGCCATGAACATAGCGTTCTTGGTGAACTGATTGGAGCACTGATTCAGGGTTAGCGGGAGAAGAGGACCACTTTGCAAGTGGGAAGGTATATTCTCGATCTGGGTAGAATCTTCTTAAGAGGAAGAGAAACCCTAGCAAGAGAGAAAACTACAAGGCAAATATTTCATGAGATAAGGCAGAAAATCTTGTTGTTGTAGATGGATATGCAAAACAAATTGCAAAGCCCCCTATTTATAAGAGGGATGGGATCCTCAGCGACGGATCAAATTAAAATTTGCAGTTTTCTTCAGGATAAACATTAGTCTTGAATACGTCGTTCCAGAAAAAGCTGCTTCCAGGAATGACGGTGATGGAACATGTCAAGGGTTGTGAGCGACACTCGCGCGCGTGAGGAGAGTAGGTATTTGAATGTCAGCCCAATCGCAATTTAAAAACATGGTCTATGGATTTAGACTTGTTTTTCATTGAATGAGACTGCGGGGCTAATTCATTTTTGAATAACTTGTAAATAGATGTTTGAATTTATTTCAAAACACCCGCCTTAAAAAATAAGGAACAAGTTAACACAAGATACCACTCAGTCGGCGTGGAACTCGACTGTCTCCTTAACTTAGCATACACTCGATTGACGCAAGTCGTCAGTTCAGTCAAGGTTTGACTCTGTCGTTCCGATGAACTTTCTGGGGCAGCGAACTTGTTCAGTTCCCCCTCAACTTGTGATCTCCATCTTCATGGCTTCTTCTTCGGTTGGGTTGAGCAATCCAAGGAGTTAACACAACATCTTGAATCGAGCTTCCACCAAAGGCTTTGTGAAAATATCAACTCTCTGAATGTCAGTGTGAATTTTCTCAACAATGATGTCCTTCTTCTCAACATGATCACAAATAAAGTGATGTCTGATGTCGATGTGCTTAGTCCTGGAGTGATAAACTGGATTCACCGTGATGGCTATAACACTTAAGCTGTCACAGAAGATGGGTACTTGCCCTGTCTCCACTTCATAATCTCTGAGCTGTTACTTAAGCCAGAGTATTTGCATGCAACAGCTTCCGGCTGCCATATATTCTGATTCAGTTGTGGAGGTGGCGACACACACCTGCTTCTTAAAAAACCAGGAAACTAACTTGCTTTCCATGAAGTGACAATAACCTGAGGTTGGTTTCCTATCAACTCGATCTCCAGCAAGGTCTGCATCTGAGTAGCCTGTTAGTTCGATATTATCATCAGTTGGGTACCACAGTCCCATATGAACTGTCCCTTTGAGGTAGTTGATGATATTTTTCGCTGCTTGCATGTGAGCTTCCCTAGGCTCAACTTGGAATCTTGCATAGACTCCAACTGTGTAGAAGATGTCTAGTCAACTAACAGTGAGATAAAGCAGCAAACCGATGATCCCTCTATATTTTTTTGAATCGACAAGCTTTTCTTCCTGGCCGGGGTCGATCTTCCAGTTGGTGTTCATTGGGATCTTCGTTGTTCAGCTTGAGTTCAGTCCAAACTTAGAAATGAGCTCCTTTGTGTATTTGGACTGATTTATGAATATTCCTTATGGGAAATGTTTGACTTGCAGCCCAAGAAAATAGTTCATCTCTCCCATCATGGACATCTTGAATTTTTCCTTCATGAGTTGAGAGAAATTTTCACACAGAGCTTCGGACTTTGATCCAAAGATGATATCGTCGACATATATTTGCACCACCAGGATGTCTTCTCCAATTTTGATGGTGAAGAGTGTTTTGTTGACTGAGCCTCAGAGAAATCAGACTCGAGTAGAAAGCTGCACAACGTGTCATACCATGCACGCGGAGCCTGTTTCAGTCCGTATATCTCTTTCTTCAGCTTGTAGACTCTACTGTCACCAGTTTCAAAACCAGGAAGTTGTACTACATTAACATCTTCTTTGATGAAATGGGCACTTCACGTCCATTTGGTATACCTTGAACTTGTGGTAAGCGGCATAGGCTAGGAAAATCTGAATTGCTTCCAGACAAGCAACTGGAGAGGAGTCTTCCAAATCAATCCCTTCTTTCTGGCAGTAACCTTGAGCTACCAATCTAGCCTTGTTTCTCACTACGTATCCAATGGCATCTCGCTTATTCTTGAATATCCACTTCAAGCCTATCACCTTAACTCCTTTAGGTCTCTCAACAAGTTTCCAAACACAGTTTCGAAGCAACTCATTTAACTCTTCCCAGGGCCGGCCCTGACAATTCGGGGGCCCTAGGCAAAAACAAAAAATGGGGCCCTTCGTCGTTTTTCTTCTCGATGACTCAACATCTTCAATTCTCTTGAGCTACCACATCTTCAATTTAATCTCCCCAAATTCTTCTAATTTCCTTGACTCTTCCAAGTGAAGCATAAAGCAGAAGCAAAAAACAAAGACAACATGGTTTGTGACTATATATTATTTTCATCCTCAATAACATCAATTTCTTCATTAAAAGCATTAATTTCTTCATCATTGTCAGTCACAAAAGCATCAATTTCCTCACCCTCAGTCACATAATCATCAACTTCATCATTCTCAATCAGATTTTCATCATTTTCTTTCCCTGAACAACTAGAACCAGATACTAGAAATTTATGCATAGCCCCTTTTTGAGTTTTAATAAAATTTTCAATTCTTTTTCTTTTTGCTCGTTTTTTACTACCAGATTGTTCTTTTCTTTTTTTAGGCATTGTATATGTATTTCTCAAAACTATCACAGATCGTAAGATAAGAAATAAGAAATAGAAGAATACTAACCTGTACCATTACTGTAAGAAATAGAGAAGTGGGCAGCAGGGCAGGGCCGCCGCGGCACCGCCGATTACCTCCTCTCAAATTGAGAATTGAGATTATATTTCTGAGAAATAGAGAACCAGGGCAGGGGCAGGGCCATAGGGAGCGAGAGCGAGAGCGAGAGAGAGAGAGCGAGATCAGAGAGCGAGAGCGAGAGCGAGAGCGAGAGTGAACAGAGAGTTCAACGTATGGAATGGAATGAAACGGTAAAATGTCTGGCTTCCTCCCGTTAATTTTTTTTTAATAATACTAATGGGCTTTTTTTTTGGGGTCCCTCAAATTTGGGGGCCTTGGGTCATTGCCCCTATGGGCCTAGGGTGTGGGCCGGCCCTGACTCTTCCTGCATGGCTTGACTCCAGTCGATACATCCTAAAGCTTCTATGATGTCTTTAGGTTCAAGCATGACAGCTACGTAGCATGCTGTCATAGCTACATCTCCTACCTGGTCAAATTTCCCAAGAATCCTGAGTTCATCAACATATTATGCTACCAAAGTTGGTTCATCATCAGCTGGAGTTCCTGACTGAGTGGGCTGAGTAGGAATATATGCTGTGAGATCTACAACTTGAGTTGATCTTCTAGTTCGAACACCAGCTTCCAGATTTCCTATCACTGCATCTTTGACGTGGTCTTCATACCATCTTTTATTCTTCCTTGCTTGCTTAGTAGCTTTAAGAATTGTGGTGGAGTAATCCAGTCTTGGAGATGCTGGAGGTGCCAGACTCGGGGGTCTTACTTCTGGTGTTGTTCTGTCCTTAGTTGGAAATGGAGAATGAGTGACTGGTCTTGGACTTGAGATCCCAGGACTTGGATGATGGTCAGTTGCTGATACTGGCTGAGTGTCAGCTGGAGTTAACACTTGATCTGTTGACTCTGAAGTTCCCCCTTGATTTATGATGGGATCTTTAGTCTCATCTTCACAAGAATACACTTCTTCTTCTTCTGCTGACCAAATAAGTGGCTCTGCCACATTCTTCAGTCGTTGAGCCTGAGATCTGGTCTCAGCTGGTTGTGTAGGTGCGCTTCCTTCAACTGTCTACAGTTTAGCCTGTTCCCTGCACTCAAAAGTAAATTCATCAAACATAACGTGGGGTGTTATATCCACAATTTTGGTGCTGGTGTTGAAAACTCTGTAAGCTTTGATCTTTGCAGCATATCCTAGAAATATGCCTTTGACAACTTTTGGTTCGAAGGTTTTCAACTGAGCCTTCCCATTATTATGGATATAACACTTAGAATCGAAAATACGAAGATGAGAGTTATTAGGCTTTCTATTTCTTCACATTTCGTATGGAGTTTTTCCATGTCTCTTCATCAGTAGGGAGAGGTTTTGTGTGTAACACACTGTATTAACTGCCTTAGCCCAAAATTGTTTCGGCAAGACTGAGCTTATCAGCATGGATGTTGCTGCATCTTTCAGCATTCGATTTCTCCTCTCAGCTACCCGGTTTTGTTGTGGAGTTCTTGCAGCTGAGGTCTAATGAGTGATGCCTTTCTTCTCGCAATACTCAATGATGGTTTCATTGAGGAACTCACATCCGCGATCAGATTTGATGAATACAATGGATTTTCCTTGTTGGTTCACAAGTCTATCCATCAGCTCAGGCAATTCTTCTCTCATTTCATTCTTATGCGCCATGAAGATCACCCAGGTGTATCTCGAATAGTCATTAGTGACTACGAGAGTGTATTTGTTTTCTCTCAAACTCTTGGGGGTGACCGAACCGAAAAGATCCATGTGGATCAATTGCAGAACATGATCAGTAGAGGACGTCAATTTAAGACGGAATGATGCTCTAGCCAATTTTTCAAGTTGACATGCACTACAATGATGCGTCGAACTATGCTTCAAGTCCGGTATTCCAACCGCGTGTTGTTGGCGAGCTAACTTGTTCATGGTTTTGAAGTTGAGGTGGTTGAGTTTTTTGTGCCACAACCAGCTTATCTCCGAGCTGGTTTTAAATACAAGGCACGTTTCTGGTGAGCTGCTCTACCAGTGTGTGTAGTATACTCCACCTGATGAAAATCATCTACCAAATAAGAGATTTAGCTTGGTCTTGACATCTTTCACCCTGCAACCCTATGCATCAAACTTCACAGAAAAACCATTATCGCAGAGTTGGCCTATGGAGAGCAGGTTATGCTTCAATCCATTGACCAAGGAAACATTTATAATAGTCAATAAGTAGGTTTCGAATGTACCAATCCCTTTAGTTTTACCCTGGGAGTCATCGTCAAAAGTGACAATTCCTCCCTCTCAAAACTTGATGTCTGTAAGAAGATTCCTCTGGTGTCATGTACTTGGAACATCCATTATCCAGCACCCAGACTGACTTTGAAGCTCTTTTTTTCCTCAGTTCACCCTAGTACTGGCCAGTTGATTCTTCAGGCAGTGCCATGAAGTATTGGTCTTTTCCTCTTGAGCTGGATGGGGAGTCAGCTTCCACTTCTTCTGACTCTGTGAACATGTCGGTGTCATCGACGACATTCTCAATGATCATGGCCTTGGTCTTCTCCTTGGCCTTTCCTCGGAGGGCATCTTTCTCCTTTTTGAAGAGATCAAGATAGTCAACTTTGAATTGTCCTGGCTTCCCGCATTCAAAGCATCCTTCGCTTTGATTCCTTGAGGAGGTTTCTGTTAAGCTCCGCATGGTCCTGTTAATCCTCCCGTACTTCTCGATCTTGGAGTTGATCTCGTCGAGCTGTTTGGTCATTTCCTCGACCTTCTTTTAAAGTTCGGACCTGCTTGGTCGATCCCTAGCTGAGGAGTCAGCGGACTGAGAGGGTCTAGCGAACTTGGATCTTCTTGAGTCAGCTCGAAGCGCCACTGGCTTGGTCGCTGGCTTTGCTCGGTCTGTTCTGGTTTCTGAAGCTTGGTGTGCTTCAGTCGGTGGATGTCATACTAATTCTCATTCGCCTTGAGCATGGAGAACAGCTTCTCAGTTTTCATCAAACTAAGGTCACTCCGATTCTGATGGACGACTCTGTAGACCGCCCAGTCTTCGTCTAATGCAGAGAGAACTTTCAAGTTTATCTCACGCTGAGTATTTGCTCTTTCTAATACTCTCTATATCCATTATGACCTCTGTGAATCTCAGCTCCATCTTGTCGATGGACTCGTCGATGAGCTGAGAGAAATTCTCATTCTTTTGACAGACTAAGGTGAATTTATTTTCCTTAATCTCGTCAAAGCCTTCACAGGGTGCAGCTAAGGCTTCCCACATATCTTTTACTGTGGAGCAATAGATAATCTTCGGCAGGTAGGCTTTGCCGACGGTGGAAGAGATGACACTTTTTACGATGTCATCAAGCTGCGCAATATCTCTTTCTTCCTTGGTGTACGCCTCTGGATCATTTGGCTCTAACTTCATGGTGTACGCCTCTGGATCTTTTGATTGCTTTGGTTAAGAGTCAGCGGCGTAATCTAACTAAGGTTTCAAAAAGTTAAACTATGCAAAAGTTGGTGGAAATTAAAGCTCGTTACTAAAACTAAAACCTTTATGAATATAGGGAATGTCAAGTTCCCAAAACTTAGTGCAGTTTGTAAATATGCAGTTTGTATGCAGAGTCAGTTGGTTAGGTAACTGAAATAGAACAACTGAATGTAAATACTGAAATTAAATGACACAGTATTTTACGTGGTTCAGAGATTGACCTCCTACATCCACAATTTCCTTTTCGGGAAAGTAATCCACTAGATAAGCTTATGCGTGCTTATCAAACGTTCCACTTGATTTGCGGGTACCGAGCAACCTAACCAGTTCGATTACGGATTTGAACCAAATCTTACAACACTTTTACGGGCAAGTGTACAGCCTGGTCTAGATTACGGGTTCTAAGGGACGTAGTCTTAGATTGCGGGTTATAAGGGACCTAGTATCTTTGATTGCGGGTTCAAAGACAGACCTGAGGTTTAGGGGTTGGGATTTTTTCCAACTATGAAGCCTTTTACATTGAGAGAAGTGGAGGCTTCTTCTTGAGACTTAGAGACTCGATCTTTTGGGAGAGAGTCTGCTCAGAAAAATAAGCAAGAATCTAGATTCTAGACTCGATTAAAGAAAGGGCTTTTTGAGAGGCTAGAAGAAAGAACATGAGGAGGTGTGGACACTCTACTTCTACTTGTTCTTGCTGGAGAGAGTGGTTGTTTGCTGCTTTCCTTGAATCTTCAATCTGCTTGTGTCTCACTCTTCTTCAATGTGGAGACCTCTATTTATATAGAGGGAGATCTAATTAGCCGTTGGAAAGAGCCGTTTGATCTCTGCCCTAAGCATGACACTCCATCTGCTTCACTGCAATCTTTCCTAAAATGACAATTGTGACCTTTGCTTTTTGCGCGTCTCTATTGTCGATCCATTTATAGAAAGTTTTCGAGCTAACTTGTGCTTCCAAGTAGAGTTGAATTCGGACTCCAACTTTTCTGCCTTTAACGTCTTCGAAGTCTTCTCTTCTCAGCTTTGTGATATCTGACTTCAACACAACTTCTCTTCATGCTTGAGCTGCATGGTTCAGTTGAGGAGTCAATTGAGTTGTGGTCCAACTGAGCAAGTTCTTCACGAATTGACTTTGGACAGTCTGGCTGACTTCTTCTGCTCGAATCTTGTAAAGATAAAAATTCCTACGCTCAAACAGTGAGCACTAGCTAAGTTCAGATGGCTTTCATCTACTCGGTTGGGGTCAGTTGTGTTTTGGGTTATATCAAAACCGTTACTAATTTTTCCAACAACAACAACAACAACAACAACAACAACAACAACAACAACAATAATAATAATAATAATAATAATAATAATAATAATAATAATAAATAATGTATAGTTTATACTCTTATATCTCCCAACTTAAATTTTTAATAAAAGAGTAACAAATAAAACCTCAAAAATTTGAAGAAAAAATGCATGAACTGCTAGGCCTTTCAAATCTAAAATCACAAACGTTTGAAGGTTTCAATTTGGTTTTAAAAGTCTCGCGAGGCTATAATAGATTTGATATTTTTATGTCAATTGTTGATTTCTTATATTTTTATCTCTTTGAAACTTTATTATTGTGATACATTGGAATTTTTGCCTTAGCACCGTAATCTCTATTTGGAGTCATACTGTAGTCCAAAATTTCATCTTCATATACATTTCTTTTTATTGAGGATACCAAAAATTTTATCTTCGAATTCGTAACAAACGTACATAGCGTACCACTGTTACCTTTCATTCCGCCACCACTACGATCACTATCGTCACCGCCGCAGTGGTACGCATTGTACGAATTTGTACCAAACGTACCAAGGTACCACTGTCACCTTTCATTTTGCCGCCGCCACCGTCGTAGTACGCTTTGTACGAATTTGTACCAAGCGTACCACCGTCACCTTTCATGTTGTCGCCGCCCCCGTGGTACGCTTTGTACGAATTCGTACCAAACGTACCAAGCGTACTGCCGTCACCTTTCATTCTGCCACCGCCGCCGCCACTGTGGTGCGCTATGCAATAATTCGTACCAAACGTACAAAGCGTACAACCGTCACCTTTAATTCTGTCGCGCCATCGCCACCGTCACCGTTGCTGTCGTAGTACGTATTGTACGAATTCGTACCAAACGTACCAAGCGTAGCACCGTCACCTTTCATTCTGTCACCACCACCATCACCGCCGCCGCTGCTGTGATACGCTTTTTACAAATCCGTACCATATGTACTCAGCGTAATACCGTCACCTTTCATTCTGCCGCCGCCACCGCCTCCACCATCACCGTCGCGGCCGTGGTACGCGTAGTAAGCTTGGTACGAAATCGTACAAAGCGTACCATGACGGCAACGGTGATGGTGGTGGTGCTAGAACAAAAGGTGACGATTATACGCTTGGTACGAATTTGTACCAAGCGTACCACGACGGCGGTGGGAGAAAGGAAAGTCGACGGTGGTACATTGATACAAATTCGTACAATGCGTACCACGACAGCGGCGGCAGTGGTGGCAGTGGCAGAATGAAAGGTGATGGTGGTATGTTGGTACGCTTGGTACGAATTCGTACAATGCATACCACGGCGGCGGCATTGGCAGAACGAAAAGCGGGCGGTGGTAAGTTGGTACGCTTGGTAAGTTCGTACCAAGCATACCATGGCAACGGCCGTGGCAGTATCGGTAGCAAAATGAAAGGTGACGTTGTTACATTGGTACGCTTGGTACGAATGCATACAAAGCGTAGACCTAACAAAAGCGGGTGGTGGTACGTTGGTACGAATTCGTACAAAGCGTACCATGCCGCCACCGGCGGTGGTGGCAGCGATAGTAGCAGAACGAAAAGCGGGCAGTGGTACATTGGTACGAATTTGTACAAAGCGTACCACGACGTCAATGGCTGCAGTGGCGGAATGAAAGCTGATGGTGGTACTTGGTACGCTTGGTACGAATTAGTACAATGCGTACCACGGCGGTGGCGGCTGTGGTTGTTGTGGCAGAATGAAAGGTGATGGTGGTATGTTGGTACGCTTAGTGCGAATTTGTACTATACGTACCACGACGACGACGGTGGTGGTAGTGGCGGCTGTGGCAGAAGGGAAAGCGGGCGGTGGTACCTTACTACAGTTGGTACGAATTCATACAATGCGTACCACGGCGGCAGTGGTGATGGAAAGCGGGCGGTGGTACGCTGGTACACTTGGTACAAATTCGTACAATGCGTACAACTCAAGATGAAATGTGAAAGGTAAAAAGTAAGGGTAAAAGAGTCCAAAAAATCCACTTTTGACAAAGTTGAGTTACTAGTTGACATATTTTGATATTTTAAAGGCACTAATGTCATATGAGTGTATTTCCTTTAAATATTATCCCTCAAAAACATCAAAAACTAACCTCGAGCTCGAATCGAACTGAATATTTAATCGAGTCGAGTTTGAGCAGACCAGTATTAGGCTCGGCAAGTTCGATTATTACTACTTACGTCTCTGATTCATGGTTTAAGTTTATGCGCCTTCATTTATTTATTTATTTTCAAGTTGATCAGAATTTTAAATTGGGTCTATAACTAATATTGAGCTAATTTTTTTACTTTCGAGTTAATCAGAATTTTAAATTGGTCTTAAAAAAAAGAATTTTAAATTGGGTCTAAAACAAATTATGGGCTAATTATGAGCAAGGCCTTTCACTATCTCGAAATATCTAAACATAATATGGTCCAATAAAGGGCCCATCCTGTAATCTCAACACTCACAATTCTGTGACTCTGCAAACTACACAACCCACGCTCTTCAATCCCCCCCTCTCTCTCTCTAGAAATGGCCATGAGTTACCTTATGCTCTTTCCCTCAACCTCCACACCCAATCACCGAGCTCTTTCCTCTTCACATTCCCTCGCTCCGAAGCTCACGCCATCATCACTCCTCCACATCCCATTCCCTTCCCTACCCTCACGAATCCCCAAAAGATCGACCTTCGCCGTCCAGTCCAAGGGCAGCGACTCCGCCGACGCGCCGGACCGCCTAATCTCCGCCATCGTCTACTTCTACCCCTTCTTCGACGGCGTGCAGTACGGAAAATACATCATCACGCAGTTCTCCCCGTTTCAGGCCTTCATCCAACCGCTAGTCCCGGCGATTCGAGTCTTCAAAAGCTTCCCCTTCAACGGGTTTCTGGTTTTCCTCATGCTTTACTTCGTGGTGGTGAGGAATCCCAATTTCAGTAGGTACGTGAGGTTCAACACTATGCAGGCTATAGTTCTCGACGTGCTGTTGATTTTCCCCGACCTGTTGGAACGGACGTTTAACCCTAGGGATGGTGTGGGATTGGATGTCATGATGAGCTTGGATAGCACTGTGTTCTTATTCCTCTTGGTTTCCTTGATTTACGGCTCTTCGTCTTGCCTGCTTGGCCAGCTCCCCAGACTGCCTCTCGTTGCCGATGCTGCTGACAGGCAAGTTTTGTAAACCTTTCCTTTCATTGCGCATCTAGTCTGATCGATCGATTAGTAAACAATTGAACGCTAGCCATTTCTGTAATGATGAATTTTGTGTATTTTAGCTGCTGAAATATATAAATAATAGTATTGATTTTTGGAGTTTGGACTATTTGTAACTTTGTTGTTCAGCTGTATTTATGATTAGGGGGTTTTGAAGTAGTTTTAGTTTGTTGCTTAAATAGTGAAATTTTGAAGATGGTGGATTGGTTTTTTGAGGATATGCTGGTGCTTAATGTTTCTGCTTATGTTATTTTTGGATAATTTCTTTCCTTTATAAACTACATTATAGAAATCTTGCAGGCTTTAGCAGTTCTGAGATTAGGTTGATTTTTCAGAGCTGTGCTTTGGGGGATAGATTAGATTAACTATGCCTATGATTGAGTGTTTGAAGGGATACACGATCAAACAAGCTCAAAATTACTCAATCTACTAAAATATGTGGTATAGTAACTTATATTGTTTTTATCTAAGTAAGCTATCATTCAAAGTGAATACCCCTTGGTGGAGCGGTTTCTGATTTCCTTGAGGTGCTACAACCTTGATTTGTTGTCCTAGTTGATGAGATAGGAACCTTATTCGTCAAAGGCTTGAGTGGCTTCCAACCAAATATTAGGCATTTCAAACATTTAGGAAATGAGGATTGGTATGAATGAAAGGAATTGGGTAAGAATGGAATGAGTTAAGGAATGAAATTATAGGAGGAATGGAATGGCTAAATCCATGGGGTGCAGAGGAAATGGAATGAAATTATTCCCTCACCTTTAGGAATAGGGATTTCATCAGAGATTGTGATTCCCTTCCACAGACATACAAATCACAGAAATTGTAGTAAATATATGAATGGTCTTTAATATGTTATTTAAGGAGGTTATCTTTTTAGTAGGTGGAAGGAAAGGAATGAAATGATCCTTAACTCATTTCATTCATATCCAATACCAACCACCTTCTTTGTAGCTACCTTTTAATTCAATAATCCCTTGTTAATTTAACTACTGACAGTTGATCGGATAATGTGCCGTTACTGTCTTGTCTGTTCAACTCTGAGTAATGTGAGCCTTTCAGTGTATCACCATAATTATTAGTTTGGACTGGATCCACTTCATCCCCAAGATCAGAAAGATGCAAGATTTAGAGGGTGTTTGGCTATAAGCTGTTTTAAGGAGCTTATAAGCTCAGCCAAACACCCTCTTAGTATAAGCTGATTTGCATATAGCTTCACAGGGTCTGCATATTTCTACTCCTTCAAATTTACTAGACACAGAATCCCAAATATTATTGTCTGTTATTGCATGATTTAGGGAACTGATGTCAGTTTGCAATGTGATTTCGTATTCATTATCACTTCTTGTTAGCATTGTCACAACGGTTTTGATGCTAGACATCATGATAGTTTTCTTTTTCGGGCATATCAAATTTAGAATAGTATTTGTAACCTCATAGCTGATTGGAGTGCTTTTTCTTGGAGCCTTTTCGCCCCCTCTTCTTTAGCTTATAGAGTACTAAGATTTAATATCAAATGAAGCATTCGACTACATGCTATATTTATGCAAAGCTGAATTTGATAAGTCAAATTTGGCCCAGTTAGTAGTAATAATAGATCAATGCTGAAAAGGCACAACCCTATAACTTTCTAGTGTATATAAATGGGCTTCGTCGGCGACACAACCCTCTTCCACTCTACTAGTTTTATCGTTTTCATTTATGGCTTTCTTCTCCCTCTTAATCATGCCTCCTCTTTTTTTAATAATTGCATACAAATATTTATAAACAACAAACTGATCACATTTTGTAAATGTATGGATCTTCTCATTATAGCTGTGGATAATTAGTCTGAAGTTTATTTATAATTTCATTATTATTCATATCATGTGTATGGTAGTATTTAAATTCATGTAATCAATAACACTGGATTATAACATTATTCAAACCAGGCACACGAAACCAGGAGTTTGTTTTTTAGGAAGAAACAAGGAGAATTATTACTTTACTTCAACCTAACATTTACATCGTTTCAGAAAATGTGCCGGTCAATAACAACGTACAAAACGATACAATTAAATAAATAAATAATCAAATCAATCACGAACTCATTTTCTGCGTTGAATAAATTACTGGCATGCCGAATGCAACTCGGATCCTTTACTCCCTATGGTGTTTTCATCTTTTATTCCATTTGTTGGATTTTGATATTTGGTGATTTGAAGATAAATTATATATTCTATTTGGGTGGAATAAACTTTAGTTAATGTCACATGTCGTTCAACCAATAGAAGAAGTAGAGAATAAAATACCAAATGATAGTAGAAAATTCAATTTGTGCCTAATACTTGTGTGGAAAACAAATACTACTAACTTGGAGATTACGATATTGGTTTGAAATTTTATTATTTAAAGTTAAGAAAGAATTTGAACGTGATCTTAGAAATTTATATATTTATTTATTTCTTTTTTTTTTCCTTATTTCCCGCGAGACAACAATACTTCCTGGTACATATTTTTTCCAATATAGGCTATATAGCAATGAATTTATGAGCATCAGAGTCACTCAAAACAATTTAATAAGATTATTCTAACTTTTTTATTTTCATAATTCTAAATGGTGGCTCACATTAAGAAATTCGGAGCGTTGTTGGGGCTGTAGGGCACGTAGTTCTGTTGGGCCTGAAATTGCATCATGAATACAAGTAGTAGTAGAAGGGCAAGAAACGCCATTGAATGCCAAAAGGGGAAGTCGTTGTATGAGAAGACACCGAGATAAAAATTTGAATTTATATCCAATAATATATTTTTAATCATGAAGAGTGTGTCCAATAATCTCTTTTAGGATATTTGAATTAATGTTGTTGAGATCTTGATGGTTTATTATTATTATTATTATTATTATTATTATTATTATTATTATTATTATTATTATTTATGGGGAGGGAGAGCAGGGGATTAGAACCCAAGATTTCACTGCGTAACTAAAGCTGGAGGAGGAAGAGTAAAGAGTGTGTGATTTGAGAAAGAGGGAGAGTGCACATTTAATTTAAGACAGAAACTTTTGTAGTCGACTACCCTTTAACTAGGGGCCAATTTGTCAAATGAAGCCCCTCTAAAATGACCCCTTTCATATGCTTCCTTCGTCCATGAAATAATACCTACTTACCACCAAATTTTTGTCCACAAAAAAAATACTTATTTTACTTTTTGTACCCTTATATCCTCATAACTTTTCCCTATTTACTATTCTTTGTCATTGATGGATCCACCCCAACAAATTAACCCAACCAATTAACCCACTAATTATCTCCTTAATTACCCAACCCAATTATCTATCCCAACCCACATAGCCCAAATTCATTTCTGCCTCACAAACCCATTTTCCCCCAAAATGTATTCTCTGCAACCTTAACTCTGATTCTCTATTCTCCCAAATTCATCATGCCGCATCTCTCTCATGGCCAACTCTCAATCTCCATCTCACCCTAATACTCTCTCTGCACTCGATATCTGTGATCCTCTCTTCTACGAGGATTTATCGATCCCTGTGGCAACTCATTTTTTGTCAATCCCTACCTATTCATGGGAGTCTCCCTTCGTTGAGATCGATTCGGCGAAGGTGGTGCCGTAATCAAATCTTCTTGATGTCGAATCCGATCTCGGCATTGTTCACCTCGGTGAATCGATGGTGAGCAGTATTGCTCTTGAATCGATGGCGGCCACCGAGAATGATGTGTAGATCTACGATACTCACCTTGGATTCGACATGATCGTGCCGGAAACTGAGTCGGAGATGCAGAAGCTTGTCTCTGATGATGAGATGCTCCCTTTCATTCCAAATGAGTATAAGAGCGAAGAAGAAAGAATTCACTATCTGCAGACGCTAGGGATCTTCTTCCCTTGCGTGTTATCTCTCATTTAATCAGGTTATTACGTTCTTATTTTTGGTTACCTGATGCGTATGGTTTTATGGGTTGGTGATGCCATTGTCGGCTGGTGATGCCTGATCTGTGATTTTGATGCCTCATCTGTGATTTTGATGCCTGATCTATGAGTTTTTATGGTTATGGTCGATGCCTAATACTGCTCTTGATCAGTGGCTTTGATACTGCACTTGATAATTTAAGGGATACAAATACTGCACTTGATATGTTTTGAGTTGGTTTATGTGATATTGTTGTCTCTCTTTGAGATCTGTGATCTATGATATTGATGCATGATGATGCCTATTTTGAGCTGGTGATCTGCTGCCTTTGATACTACACTTGATAAAATCAGAGATACAGATACTGCACTTGATATGTTTTGAGTGGGTTTATGTCATATTGTTGCCTCTCTTCGAGATCTGTGATCTATGATATTGATGCATGATGATGCCTATTTTGAGCTGGTGATATGCTGCCTTTGATACTACACTTGATAAAATCAGAGATACAGATACTGCACTTGATATGTTTTGAGTGGGTTTATGTGATATTGTTGCCTCTCTTTGAGATCTGTGATCTATGATATTGATGCATGATGATGCCTATTTTGAGCTGGTGATCTGCTGCCTTAGTGAAAGAATGTGATATGCACTTAATGCAATCTAATGATGCCACCACTAGGAGTGTTAATCCCTAGTTTTGGAGGTTGAATTAGGTTGTTGTAAGTGTAACATTAAAAGTCAATGATGCAAAAGTTTATTGTTGAGACAAAAAGGATCCAATATTGATGCAAAATAGAGTTTACATTACAAACAACTCAAAAAATCCCTTCACATTATTTGTGCTTGTAAACTATCATCTGCCCAAACCATGACCTGACATTAATCTTGTAGAATAATCTACTCCAGTCCCTCAGCCAGCTTGTCTACATTGTAAAAGCTATCTTCTTCATTTCCATGCAACTTTAAGAACTCCAAGCTATCCCTAACAAGCCCTTCATCAACTTCAAGGCACTCTGGTAGCTTTCCAAGCCTAAGAAGTCTTACCTTCCCCATATGAGGGATCTTATAGTTGTTGCCCCCTTTTGCTTTCATAATTTCTTCATAACAGCCTTGCAAAGTAAGGAAAACATTGTTTAACTTACTAGTTGGGTAATTATCAAATGCTTCCTGCACTTTATGTAGTAACTCTTCAACACTAGAAGCAGGTTTCTGATCTTTGAGTGTTTGTATGGCTCTAAAAAAGCCAAGGTCACTGACATTAATATCCGGTGAGTTGGCAGGTTGACAAATTAGTTGGATATTAAACCCATCTGATCTAGCAACAACTTGAAAGTCTGGATCATTGTCTTGGATGTGGGGCTTGGCATTATCTTGTTGGATAAAAATGTTCTTACTTGCCCAAGCTGGCTACTTGGTTTTAATTATAGGCACCATCTGCATATTTATGTGATATTCAAATACTGCACTAAATGATGAATTGCATTAGTAAAAATGCATTGAAATGAATCTCACCTGATTGATTAGGCATTGTTTCATGACTGGTTTTGTGATTGATGGTATTGGTCTTGTTTCAACTGTGCCCTTGTCTCTGTTCTTTAAGTTTCTTTGTGCTAGCTCCTCTGTAATGAATGGAAATATACTAATTTTTCCATCAAAGAGGACAATTCCCTCTACATCTATCACTGGTCTTGCAACAACACAATTGAACATAACTTTTGGGATAAATCTCTTCGATTTGCATGTCCTATAAGGTTGAATCTCATCTGGCAAAAGGTAGTACCTATCTTTTGTTTTGGTAAGGTAAAACCATTTCTTATCCACATGTATTGTATTGTCAATAGTCTTGAACTTTATTTTTCCACTCTCAATGATGGAACCTAGCTGACTGAGGCTCCAATTGAGTCTGCATATCTTATTTTGGGGGGTAAGAAAGGTTCTTATTGCATTGGTATGTGCCTTCAGTTTTTTTTCTTTCACCCACACATGTATCAAACTTTTACTAACACCGAGGTTACCTGTCATGGTTCTCAATGATGACCTTTGAAGGACTGAGAGCTTCTTTACTTTCTCAACATCAATATATTTTTTATCTTTGTGCACTGAAACTTTTTTCTTCATAATCTGGACATGAAGTCCCTGCAATTGTTGAGTTGCTACTATTTTCCAGATGCACCAAATATTCTTCAAACTGAGGTGAAAGAAGTCAGCACCCTCTTTTTTTTGCTCCCCAATTAAGTTATCCATTGGTGCTGTGTTGGAGTAGCCACTGAGCTACTGTGTTTTGCTCTTGATCAGTGACTTTTTTTTTTTTGCTCGTGGATCCACCATATCTGTCTTCAATCTGTAGTTTCTGTTTTTCTTTGTGTAATGTACAAAAATCTGCCTTTAAGCTTGTATTTATAGATATTTTGAGTGGGGTTAGGTGATGTTCAAATTTTCCTCCACAAGATTTGATCAAATCAGTATACTTTAGCTCTTTATTTTGAAGTTTTCATTCTGTACATGCCAGATTATGAATTAGTAACTGCATCCAATTTCCAAAAAAATCCCAATTGTCTCCCATTTCCGCTCTTATACATGCTGCTACCAATCAATGAAAAGTTTAGTTTTGCCTCCAATTTCTTCCCTTGCCGCCAACATCAGATTTCCTGCTAAAATTTGTGTTTTTTTTTCCTGCCTAATGTTGTTGTTTAATGATGATTTGGACAAAATTAAATAAGGCAATGCTTTAGTTAATGAATGAGACATATACTCACTGCTCGAGCTAATTATAAATGCCTTCAAGGCTTAATTAAATTATTACATTTATTTAATTATGCAATCAAAAAAGCAGGGACAAAAAAATAAACATCGACAAAAAAATCGGAACAAGTTCAATGTAAATGACGTGTTTGTTTTAGCTTCCCAAGTGTTGTTCTTAAATGGTGGAGCAGTTTTTCTTAATAAAAAATTAACAAAGTCAAAGGTGTCATTAACAATACCTCTACTATCCTACTTTTATCTCACTCACAATCACTTTATCAACTTTTTTAATTTCCGTGCCAACACTCACATGGGTATTTTTTTCATGGATGAATCATGGAGGGAGTAGCAATCTAAAAAACTAGGCACTAAATTAAAAATCTAAGTATTAGCATATTTTACTACAATACCTTTTCACACTATTCTAGTATTATTTTTGCAAATACTAGCCATGTTAGTTTTTCTCTCCTTGAGAGATATCTCTTTTCTTGAATAAATTGGGATATATCTCTTGTATGTATTAATTATGAATCGAAACATACAAGCTAAAAATATATCGAGGCGTCGACCTAATCAAGGGAATGCTAACAGATTTTCAAGGAAAGGAAATAATTACAAATAACCAAAAAGATAATAAATCTTTCACTTCTTTCACCAATACATGACTGTATATACAAATACACGACTGCATATTCTCTCGTTTTCGTATACTAATAGAAAATACACCGAATACACTGCACAGTTGTGTATTAGATGACAAAAATATAAAAGGGTAATGATAATCGGCCACAGTGTGGCCAATCACACGTGTAAAAAAAGGAAAGTTGACTGTAAAAATGGAAATAATCACATTTCTCCCTTAGGGTTTATGTTTCCTATTTAGGGTATATTTCCATTTTCAAAACCTATATTACTATTTTTAGTTTGTGTGATCGGCCACAGTGTAGCCGAATATCATTACCCAATATAAAAATATACGAATACATAACTGCAAAAACATGTATTTGTATAATCAGCGCAGATTTGGGCAAAAACGTCATCACAAAAAATGGCTACTATGTTTGGTTTTTATTTGAGTGACTATTTTTTGGGTTTGCAAAGCAAAATGCCTATTTCATATATTTACTCTTGGTAATATAGGAAACGAAGGAAAAGAAAAGGTAGGAAAAGAAAAGGTTGGAATATTTTCACACCTCTTCCCATATTAATATTTGTCACAATTAAAGTGAAAAGGATGGAAATGAATGAAAATGAGAAAATTAATAGTTCTAGTAAAGATGTGAAAATGATGGAAAAAGTTTGAAAATATTTGTTTTCTGTCATATCCATCAAAGTAAACGCACACCTAATGAAAATTAATATTATAATTTATTGACCTATAACTAGAGTTTAATTAAAATTCTAATTATGAACTAATGAGGTCCGTATACGTGGCGCAAAGACTCCCCTAATTGATCAATTATGATTGCTGTTGGTGCTGCCAGATAGATTTTTATTGTCTAATCTGTAAAAGATTTGAAAAGGAATGATTTAATATACTAATGTTGTGTATGTTGTTGCTTATGGGAAAAAAAAAAATTCAAATGTTAGGTTAAACAGTATAGTTTCCTATTAAACTAGTAATATATACAAATCAACAATGGATACTTTAAAATTTGGAAGGCTCACTGTAAATTTGTCATTAGAATGAGGTTGTAATAAGGTCATGTGTCGGTGGAGTATCTAAATCTTGACCGTGGCACGCGCGCGCACACATACTATGGAGCTGGCAAACTTTCTGGAAACTTACAAGCAATTTCTCATTTTTTGTTTTTTGTTTGTTTCAGTGTTAAACTTTTCCGAATTTCTATATCAATTGGGGGATACAGCCATACAGGAGTAAGAAAGAAAATCAAATCAAACCTGCATAAAAAAGAAAAAATTAAATCATACTACTATTGGTAGAAATTAGGCGTTGAAACTACATACATTGTTTGGATGCTACTATTGCTTATTTATTTTAATTTTTTAATTAGTGTCGGTAGAAAGTAATTTTCTCCTACTAATCAATTAGATTAAAATATGTTGCTTCATAATCCAACTCATCTATCTGTCTCCAGCTCTCTTACAATCTTCATAGAAAGATATTAAATCTGCGTTGGAACATTTGTTTTCTTCTAATTTAAGGAAGCATATATGTCTATGTAGACTTATTTCACTTCTACACGTATGAGTAAAAATATACACAATTGTTGTAGTCTTGTTTGCCTAGCTAGAATTATTTCAATGCCCTTTCTTTTTCTTGAGAATATTTCCATGCCTTTTTATTTGGGCAGTTTTAGGAAAGGCATGGCACATCATTCTTTAAATGGAAAAGGAAATTGACAATTAATCATCATGTAATCGACAAAAAATGAAATGGAATTTCGAACCCAACTCATTCTTTAAATGGCAATCATAATCAAGTCCTAATAATAGTACACTGATTTTGTCCTCTAAACGTCATCGAAAAAATTAACTGATTGCAATAACATTATTTTTTCATAAAGTATGGTATCTTTTACATGTCATTGAGCAAGATGTTACACCAATTTATTTTTATAAATTATAATTAAATTACGGCACCAAAAGTTATCACGGCAGGCAACTTTTGCATGCATAATTGGTATTTATTTTTGTCAACTACATACAGTTGTCTTCCTTTCTTCGATTGTTTTTGTTAGTATATGTTTTACATTCAACCCATATTTTAACATTATAAACTACTTTATTTTTAATTTACAATTTGCAGTAAAATTGTTCAGAAAATATAATTTACAGTAGTAAAAGAGAGGAATAATACGGAGAGAAGATTATCTAATTTAATTTGCGGTTAATTGCAAAATAATTTACAAACTTTCACCATATTGACAATACGACCTATGAGTTGTTATTATTACAATTAAGACCCACTTTTGCATTTGTTGTAAATAGAACGCTTCAATTTTTTTTTTATCGTCGAATTAACGTGGCACGCTCCATTGAATATCCGGACAAAATGTGGACACTTAAATATGTCACCTGATATGAGCGATATGCCATATTAACCTAATACATAGCAAATAAATATGACATCGTTTTTCTTTTGTAAAAAACTTTATTGTTGAGTTTTAATCTATAACGTTGGCGTCTTTAAAATATCAATGAGTCAGCATATATCCACGATGTAGGCTGTTGATTTCAATTTCAACGCTCAAAACAAATTTAATGGTGATCAATTTATGCAAAGCTTATTATCTTTTACAACGATTTAAAAAGTCGTGTCAAAATTGCAATTATAGTGATGAGTGTGCATTATTTACAAGTAACCCCCATAACGTACAATAAAGGATCTCACAACACGCCTGCATTAAACAATTTTTTTAGGACAAAAACTTGGGTGCAACTGTTCCACCGTAGAATACCCGTCCCGTTCCGACCCGTTTGATCCGGGTTTGACCCGGTCAAACCCCTCTTTGACCAGTTTTTTTCTTCCAATTTTTTTTTTTTTTTTTTTTTTTTCCAATCTTTTTTATTGTTTGCTGCTTCTTCTATGGTCAAATTTCGAGCGAGGGGAGTCGAAGACCTCGGAGCGAGCCGAAAAAGTCCAAATTGTTGCCCGCCGATTATCCTTATTTTAGTAATCGGAGCGAAGGCGGAGCCGAAAGCTCCGTCGGGACAAAAAGTCTGGAAATAAAAAAAAAACTGAAAAATAATAAAAAAAAAAATAGTGGGGCGCGTGAGGCCCACGTGCGGCGCGTGGACCTCACGCGCGGGTCGGTTGGGCTCGTGGGCCGGATCGGGGCAGGTCGCGGCCCATTTGCACGGTACATAAGTCTGTACCGAGAGATTTACTCTTTTTTTAGAATTATAAAAGGTATATATTCATATATTATTAGATATATATTCATACATAATCAAATAAACTACTAAACAATGTTGAAAATATACGCACATATGGAGATTGACACAGAACATCTTGCTAAGGAGATTCTTGTGATGTTATGTTGAATAAACAACACAATTTGATTGGTAATATCTGATTGTATATACACAAGTAAATATTTATATGTACAATATAGAGGGGATTTTACAACTAGCATTTCTAAGATAGTTTTTTTAAATTTTAGCACTCCTTATAAATTCTTAAAATTTTAGCACTTTTGGACATTTTTGCCCTTCCACCACCTATCTAGTACAAAAAAAAAAATTGTGACTGAACAAAAAAGAAAACATTCCACCACCACAACCCCGCCACCGCCGCCGCCGTGCCACCACCACCGCCGCCGTGCCACCACTTTCCGGCCGCCGCCGCCGACGCCGGCGGTCACAGAAAAAAATTTGTGACTAAAAAAAAAAACCACCACCATTTTTCCACCGTCGCCGCCGCTACAGTCGCTGACGGCCACAATTTTTTTGTGAAGTCACAAAAAAAATATTCCACCATCACTTATCCGCCGCTACAGTCGCCGGCGCCGCCGCTACTTTTTTGTGAAGTCAGAAAAAAAAGGAAAAAATTTGTGAAATTACAAAAAAAAATTGTGAAGTCACAAAGAAAAATGTGTGAAGTCACTTAAAAATATCTGTGAAATCACAAATATTTGTGAAGTCACAAAAAAAAGAGGAAAAATTTGTGAAGTCACAAAAAAAGAGGAAAAATTTGTGAAGTCACAAAAAAAATAAGAAAACATTTGTGAAGTTACAAAAAAAAATATGAAAAAATTTGTGAATGCACAAAAAAAGGGAAGGCCAGCACCCTTCCATCTGCTCCCATTAAACCAACCAACACAATCAAAACAAACATCTTTCATCAAACATCAACACACAAAAATTTGTAGGCAAATTGAAAGAATGTAACCCCAAATAGTAGTATATGTCCAGTAATATTATACCAAAAATACAATCAAATGTCACCCCAAATCATACAAATTTAGGCAATTGAGCAATAACAGAGCTCCTACAAAAAATTGTTTAAATCTGCATTTCCATGAAATTGTTGCTGGCCGTTTGCGAGCTAAAATAGAAATTGGAGCTTTTTGCAAAATAGTAATCAGATTCATCTTCATTCATATCTACAATCAAAGGTACAACCATCAAAGCACATCGAACAAGTCATTCTGGCACCTATTAAACCTATACATCTCGCCGCCATTAAAGCACAAAATCATAAAATTGAGATCTGCATTTCAGCGAAAAACTTACGAAAAAACAAAGGAGTCAAAACGCCGATGGAAAAATCAGCTCTCTATCTCCCGCCGGCGCCGATGTGTGGGGTGACGAAGCGCGAGATCGCCGGATCTGCAGATTCCGGGAGCGGCGTGCGGTGGAGCTGGAGCTAAGGGGGGGCGCTGGTTTGGTGGGTTTCTTCCTCGCGATTCCGGCGACGTGAGCGAGCGGTAGCTCGCAAACGGGGCTCGCAAACGGTGCTCGCGAACGGAGGCGCAAAACGCCGTCAACGAGCAGCATCGGTCGCTCTCTCCTTCCTCCTCGACGGCGAATCGCGGCGGTGGCTGCTAGTCCAGATTCCGGCGACGTCTGGTGTGTGTGTACGCGCGCGTTGACAATAGATCTGCGGCGCTCCTCGCCGACATAGAACGCGACGGATCCAGCGGGGTGCGGCGGTTGGGGCTGGTTGAGCATCACCTCGAATCCGATGGTGAAGTTAGTGGGGAGATAGGCGCCGGAGGATGGTGAAGTTGGTGGGAAGATAGGCGGCGGCGGAGGTGAACGCCGCCCTCGTCGGCGGCAGGGACAGAAGGTGGTGGGGAGATAGGCGGCGGGTGAACGCCGCCCTCGTCGGCGGCAGGGAAAGGGCGGCGGAGGGATAGTTTGAGCAGAGAGTAGAGAGATAGGGGGGAGATGTAGAGAGAGAGAGAGAGAGAGAGAGAGAGAGAGAAGATTTGAAAATATTTGAAATAGAGAGAGAAAGAGTATAAAATGTATATAGAAATAAATAGTGGATTTGAGGATATGTAGGGAATTACAAATTGGGTAGAAGGGTAAAAAAGAGATAAAGTGCTAAATCACCAAATTTTTATAAGGGGTGCTAAAATTTAAAAAAACTATCTAAGAAGTGCTAGATTCATATATTTTCTCTACAATATATTTATCTTAAGAAACAAGAATAAATTTTGTTAAATAAATGACCAAGAGTGATTCACAAATTGATTAATGGCTTGATGCATAGTAACTACCCCATCTGTCCCGTTCAATAAGTTTCATTTTACCATTTCGAGCGTCCCACTCAATAAGTCTCATTTCCTTATTTGACAAAGATTAATACACTAAACCTCAGTTTATGTCATACTAAAACGTGAATAGTATTGTTTATTTTATTGTACAGTGTTTTTGCACTAACTCACTTTAATATCAACAATGAAATACTATCTTAATCACACTCTTTATCATCTAACTCTCTTTTTCTTAATCTCCGTGTCCATCCCAAAATGAGACTTATTGAACGGGACGGAGGGAGTATTAGTTTTATGCACCGTAAAAATTGATGCATTGTGTTACTTTGATGCATCGTAAAATTGTTGTACTTAATGCATTACTTGATGCATCAAGTGTTAATCAAGATCATAAATAATACATGCACCAACAATCAAGATTTATTCTTATTTTCACATGCATTAAGGATCATTGGTATTCAATGTCTTATCTCTATATACATAATTTATACTTCCTCCATTCACGAAATATATAGCACAACTTTAGTGTCACGGATTTTAAGAAATGTTTGTTAGATTGTTTATTGAGTGGAGAAAGGAAATCATCACTTTTAAATTGTTGTGAGGCATTAAAATATAAAAAAAGTGATGGGATTATGTCCAAAAATGGACATGCTATATATTTCGAGGACGGACGGAAATGACCTAATGCTATATATTTTGTCGATGGATGGAGTATATAGTTGTGGAGATTATATTCGTATAGATGTACTAATTATACTCCAAAATAGTTACTCAATTTTACCTAACCACAATAAAACATATTTACTCACTCCTTCTCATTGATAATGTCACTTACTTTTTGAATACGATTATTAAAGAGTAAGGGTAAAATAATAGAAAACGGTAGGTTCCATTATTTTTGAAGGTTTAAATATTTATATTTATGGTAAGGGGACGGTATAAATGAGAAGGATGAAAAATAAATAGACATTATTACATGACGAAGGGAGTAAATAGTATTTAATTGAAACAAGTTTGAGTTAGTAAAATGAGCAAAAATTTGAGATAACCAATGTCGATCGTGAATAATAATAGTTGTTCAAAACATAATTTGTTATAATGTTTGTTGGATTTTTGAATTCGTAGACAAATTTGCCTTTACAACTTTCCTGTCAAATTTACATTCCACCATTTTATTTTTTTCATTTTGTTTTTTCCTCTTTTCTCTCTACCCTTTCTATATTCTCCCTCTAAAAACCCTAAATCAACCGCACCGTCCCTCTACCGCCGTCGACTATCCATCGCGCTTCCGAGTTTTATCTTTACGACACTAATTTATTAGGGATGGCAAAGGGTCGGGTTTTCGCGGGTACCCGCACCTCCTAAATTCTGATGGGGCGGATTTGAAAAATATTAAATGATTTTGGGACGTGTTTGGGTAGAAAGATGTAAAGTTTGGGTCGGGTTTGGGTCGGGTTTGGACAATTACCTCCGGGTACTCGCTACCCAAACCCATTTATATATATAAAATAAAATAAAATAATATATGTATAATTTATAGTAGAATTATAAATATTAGTATATAAATATTATTTTTTAATAATTTATTCAAATACTGCATGGGATATTGACTATTTAATCATTTTTGTTGTTTTAGGATCTCATTCAACTGGAAATTTTAGTACTTTACATAGGATGAAGGAATATGTTGATTAATTTATCGTAGATTTTGTTACTAAGTAGTACTTTGTTTTGATATTTATTTTAGAATTTTCTATTTATGCTTATGTTTTTAAATTTTGTTAGTACTTAGTATTTTGCTTTGGGATTAATTTTAGTGAAATTTTCTATTGATATTTATGTTTTAATTCTATTTATAATATTGTGTGTTTTGATATTTACTTTTTAATATTCGGTTTTTTAGCAAGTAATAAACGGGTATTACCCAACGGGTTTGGTCGGGTATGAGTTTTAAAATTATTTTTTAATCAGGTTTGGGACGGGTTTGGATTTGGAAAATGCTTAATGGGTTGGTACCCAACCCATTGCCATCCCTATAATTTATAGCGAAACAACAATTACTTTAGAAAATAAATTAAGGAATTTCGAAGACCGTTGCACCTCATAAATCGGCGACAACGCCAAATCTCAGCATGAAAAAACTAGAACAGGCCACGATTCATACAACGAGGAGCATATATCCGATGACCATGCTTCTACCAAAAAGCAAAAATGATGCAGCGCAAGCGTACAAAGAACACACTGTTTGATGCAGAGCAAGCAAAAATGACCCCAACCAAGTAGATGAAAGCCATCAGTCTGAACTTAGCTAGAGCTCACTATTTGAGCGTAGGGATTTTATCTTTACAGGTTTCAAACAGAAGAAGACAGCCGGACTGAAGAAGGCACTTCATGAAGAACTCAGTTGAGACCTAAGCTCAGCTGACCCTCAAGCTCAGTTGAACCACAAACCTCAGCTGAATCACGGACTCGATTGGACAGTAACTTAATTGACTCTTCAACTGACCCATGCAACTCAAGCGTGAAGAGAAGTTGTGTCGAAGTCAGACATCGCAAAGTTGAGAAGAGAAGACTTTGAAGACGTTGAAGGCAGAAGAGTTGAAGTCCGAATTCAAATCTACTCGGAAGTACAAGTCAACTGGAAAACTTACTATAAATGGACCGACAACAGTGACGGGCAAAAAAAGCGAAGGTCGAAGTCACTATTTTAGGAAAGTTTCCAGTAAAGTAGGTGGAGTGACATGCTTTTGGCAGAGATCAAACGGCTTTTTCCAATGGCTAATTAGATCTCCCTCTATAAATAGAGGTCTCCACAATCGAAGAAAAAAGAGAGAGCAGAATAGAGAGCACAAGAGAGAGAGACAGATTTAAGATGCAGATCGAATCGCGCAAGGTGAAGTAGCAGCAGCAGCATACCACCACTCTCTCCAGCAAGAAGACCTTAACCGAAGTCTAGTAGAAGTCGAGTGTCCACACCTCCTTCTGTTCTTCTATCTATCCTCTCAGAAAGCCCCTTCTTTGATCGAGTCTAGAATATAGGTTCTTGCTTAAATTTGTGTCCAAGCAGACTCTCTCTCAAAAGATCGAGTCTCTAAGCCTTAGGACGAAGCCTCAACTTCGATTTGTGTAGAAGGCTTCTTAGTTGGAAAAACCCCAACCCCCAAACCTTAGGTCCGACTTTGAACCCGCAAACAAAGTCACTAGGTCCCTTTGAACCCGCAAGCAAAGACCAGGTCCCTTTGAACCCGTAATCAAAGACTAGATCCCTTAGAACCCGCAATCTAAGACTAGGTCCCCTTAGAACCCGTAATCTAAGCCTAAACTGTACACTTGTCCGTAAAAATATTGTAAGATCGTGTTCGAACCCATAATCGAAATGGTTAGGTTGCTTGGTACCCACAAACCAAGTGGAACATTTGATAAGCATGCCTAAACTTATCCCGTGGATTACTTTCCCAAAAAGAAAGTCGTGGACGTAGGAGGTCAATCTCTGAACCACGTTAAAATAATGTGTCCTTTACTTTCTGTATTTACATTCAATATTTTAAATTCAGTTATCTAACCAACTGACCCTGCATACAAACTACATACAAACTGCACTAAGTTTTGGGAACTTGACATTTCCTATTTTCATTAAGGTTTCAGTTTAAGTAACGAGCTTTAATTTTCACCAACTTCCGCAAACGCTTAACTCTTTGAAACCTTAGTTCGAATACACAGCTGACCCTCAGTCAAAGAAGTCAGTTGTGCACCCAAGTGTGCGATCAGCTTCAACAGACCATCTCAGTTGTAGAGCAGCTCCAACTGAGTTTTGCAGTTGTTGAGCAAACTGACCTGAGCAGTTAACTTAGTGAAAAGATTTTATAAAGCAAAAAATTGCTACTGGTGTATTCCCCCCCCCCTTTCCATACACCAGATACTCGTTACCAGGACCATCAAGTTATATCGGAGCAGTGGTTCAAAAGACTGCTGACTCTGGTTCACAAGGTGTGAGTCGAGTAGATTTTTCAATGGTCAACTAAGCAAATCTCTTCTGAAAACCTTAGTGCATTCTGCTGCATATTATCTTGTTTGTCTCTTGTGGTGTGCAGGAAATATGAACCCAACGTTGCTTAGATGCTTACTGGAGTTCTCCGTGGATGACTATCCCACGTGGAAGTTTCGCCTGAAGATGGCACTGACTGTCAGGCATCACAGAATGTGGGAGACTATTGAAAATGGTCCCATCCGCGTGACTCAGTCAGTACTGGTCCCTTCCACCATTCCAGGAGAATGAGAGATGATGATGAAGGAAGAACCAAAAGGCCCAGAGGCGTACACCAAGAAAGAAAGAGACATCGCGCAGCTAGATGACATAGCAAAGAGTGTCGTCTCTTCCACTGTCGGCAAAGGCTACCTGCCGAAGATTATCAATTACTCCATAGCAAAAGATATGTGGGAAGCCTTAGCTGCACTCTAAGAAGGCTTTGACGAGATAAAGGAGAATAAGTTCACCTTAGCTTGTCAGAAGTATGAGAACTTCTCTCAGCTAACCAGGGAATCCATCGACAAGATGGAGCTGAGATTCACAGAGGTCCTAATGGACATTGAGAGTATTAGAAAGGGCAAATACTCTCAGTGTGAGATGAACTTGAAAGTTCTCACCGTATTAGGCGAAGACTGGGCGGTCTACAGACTTGTACATCAAAATCGGAGTGACCTCAGTTTGATGACAATTGAGAAGTTGTTCTCCATGCTCAAGGTGAATGAGTATGACATCCTCCGACTGAAGCAAACTAAGCTTCAGAAACCAGAACAGACCGAACACAACTCAGTTGCCAAGCCAGTGGTACTTCGAGCTGACTCTGGAAAATCCAATTTCGCAAGACCCTCACGGTCCGCTGACTCCTCAGCTAGGTATCAACCGAGTAGGTCCGAACTTCAGAAGAAGGTCGACGAAATGACCAAACAACTTGAGCAAATGAACTCCAAGATCGAGAAATACAGGAGAATCAACAGGAGCAGGCGGAGCTCAACTGAACCTTTCTCTAGAAATAAAAGCGAAAGATGCTTTGAATGCGGGAAGCTAGGACACTTCAAGGCCGCCTGTCCTGATCTCTCCAAAAAGGAGAAAGATGCCTTCCAAGAAAAGGCCAAGGAGAAGACAAAGGCCATGATCGTTGAGGATGACGTCAATGACACCGACGTATTCACGGAGTCAGAAGGAGAAGAAACTGACTGCCATCAAGCTCAGCAGGAAAAGACCAATGCTTCATGGCATTGCCGGAAGAGTCATTGGATGAGGTAAACTCTTCTTTCTATCCATCTCAAATTGTTTCTTTTATTAACCAATGTACAAGAGAATTAGACGAAGATGTCCAACCATCTTGGGATGAGGTCGAACACCTGAGTAGATTTTGCACTGCTCAAGTGGCACAGTGCAAAGAACTCCAAGCTGAGTTTGACAACATGAGCAATGAGCTAATCATGAAGGATCAAGATATAGAGAAGCTCGTGGAGGAAAACCGAAGAATCCATGAAGAAGTTGCTCAGTCAACCAACAGTCAGGTCATCAACTTGATCAACATGACCAGGACTCAGGCGGAATACATCTCTCAGTTGCAAATGGAGCTGAAGTTTGCACAAAGAGGAGATAATATCCCTTCATGCCTTGAGCGCAGCTCTAGAGAGCATGTTAAGCCACAAAAGACCTCCCAAATGCGTTGAAGGTCTTGGATACAACCCAACGACGGACACTGGAGCTCAACCAGCACAGTTCGTCAGGGTAACTCAATCACCGACTGAGACACCTGAAGTTCAATTGAACTCAGTCGAAGTCACAGTTCAAGAGACTCCAGTCATCCCTCAGACTGTCGAGACTCCTGTGAAGGATAAAGGAAAGAATGTTCTAACTGAACAACTTAAGGAGCATGAAGCTGGTACTTCAAGAGATGCTGAAAGATCGTCAAGGAAGTCTAGACCCCGAGGTCACAGAGCGAGGGGGAACAGACGAAGTGGACCTTCGCAGCCAATACAGAATTAGCCCAGGCGCAGGCTAAACTACTCAGCTCAGCATCATCAGCAAAGGCATCCGAACTGGGACAATCCTAAATTCTACCATCAGACATTCCCAGTGAGTGCCACATCACTACCAGCAAGTATATCAACGACATGGAAACTATGGTGATCAGTTCAATGGTTCTAGTTATCCACAGTTCGGATTTGCTCAAGGAGCTAGTTAGGTTGGGTCATTTCTCAGACAGTTCTCATCATGGAGGAATCGACCTTCACATCAGAGTCGATACCATGCTCCACGTCGACAGAGTTATCCACCAAGAAATGGGGTTGCTCGCGCTTCAAGATCAACTCAGTCAGCAGCCTATGTGGATGAAAGAGGAAGAGTGATTCGCACTGATCCCTCAGTTCGAGTCTTCGAGGAAACCCAAGTCACATGTTGAATCCGCCAAGGTTGTTGAAGACGCCTAGGTGGTTGAATCGGCCCATATTTTGCAAATGTGGAATCACAAAGTTCAAGACTTCGCATAACCCGTACGATCATGAGAGACGATACATTGTCGTCATAGAGGGGTGGGTATTTCTCTCTGTTGAGAAATTTATTAGTAAGAGTTTTGATGAATTCCAAAACCAACTGACCCCAAACGAGTAGATGTTGCCAGAACCTATTGTTAGTAGATAGGCTCGCTGTTTGAGCATTGTCAAGATTTTATCTTTACAGGTCTCCAGCTGAAGATGGCAACAAGGCATCACTCGGACAGAACATCAGTTGTAAGAAAGACAACTGAGCGTTCACTTCATCATAATGCAAAAAGGGGGAAGTCACATTCAAGAGATAGAACATCAGTTGTAAGGAAAACAACTGAGCGTTCATCAGATGAGAAGCAGTAAAGGGGAAGAGAACATCAGATGAAAGAAAGCCATCTGAGCGTTCGAACCCAACTGACCAGATACAAAGAAGACAACTGAGTGTTCAGTTTCAGAACATCAGTTGTAGAACTCAACCAAGAAGATCAACAGCTTGAAGACGAAGTCAGCTGAGAGTTCAACTGTTCGTTGTCAGATAGAACATCGGCTGAAGAACAAGCTAGCTGAAGATCGAAAGTCTTAACCGACCACCCCTTGTTGGAAGTCTGTTGTTAAGATTTGAATTTCAAAAAGGAAGTCACGTGAGGGTTTGACCGTTCAGTCATTACCCCATTTGGCCCAACACAAGGCTCATCTCAGATGGAAAGCAGAAGAGCACACATGCCATATCGAGAAAGTCTGCAGAGATCAGAGACAAGCCATCGCTTTCAAAGAACAGAGATCAACAGCTCCTCCAACGGCTAGTTGATACTCTCCACCTATAAATAGAGGCCTTCATTCATTCGAAGATGATACAAGACACACACGCGAGAAGAAACCAGAGAGCAAAAAGAAAGAGCAATATTCTTCACGAGCTGAACTGAAGTTAATATCTTAGAACATCACTTGTTGAGAGTTCTAGAGTTAGTTAGTTTTGTGTCTTTAGATCGAACCTTGAGAACATCACTTAGTGAGAGTTCGTAGAGAGTTAGATCATAGCTCAGACCACGTTCGAGCTTTTAGTTGGAAACACATTTTTCTTTCACCTGAAAAGGTTTAGGATCCTACTCTTCCTGCAACTGAGTAGTTAGGTCGTTTAGTACCAGTAAACTAAACTGTAAGGTTGATAAGTACCCGCAAACTTATCCATAACGGTTGCTCAGCCCGCGTAAGCTGAGTGGTTTGTCCAGAAGAACTTGGACAGAGTTGTGTGGACTCACAACTCCCCGTGGACGTAGGAGGGTTATCTTCGAACCACGTTAAATCTCTGTGTGCTTGTGTTTTTCCTTATTTAGTTATTTCTTGCATACTCTACTGACTGACTGACCAGCATACAAACTGCATCTGCACATTCACAACTGTTTTGGTTTTTGACCAACCGTGCACAAAAACGTGAGTTGTTTTACGAGTTGATAATTTCCACCACATTCCGCACCGCACCACTCTTCCAGCTGAGGTTGCTTACTCAGCTGTGAGATTCCAATTGAGTCTTTTTACTCGGTTGAAGTAATTTTCAAGAGTTTATTTTTAAAATCCTAAATGGTGTATTCCCCCCCATACACCAGTAACTCGTTTCGGAACCATCACTCTTTGTGTAATTTAAGTTCTTTGAGGGGTGGGTATTTTTCTCTGTGTAATTTAAGTTCTTTGTTTTTTTTTTTAATTGTGAAGTGATTATTTTTGCACTTTTGTTTACAATTAAGTGAAGAATGTTGAACGTGGGATTGGTTTGATACGGAGGTGTCAGACTATTATAATAACTTAGCAACTAACATTCAAAGATGGAACTACATCAACATAACTTCTCTATGTGTATTATATTAGTGCAATTGATTTAAAAATAATGGAAGAACCATTAATTTTTCATAGACAGAAAATTAAACAAAAAGAAAAGGAACAAAGATGGAAATGCAACAACATAATTTCTTCTAGAATCTACATACAAGTAAAGGAAAATAGAGCATTTCCCTAAGCCACAAGTTGTTATGCAATGGGATAATTATTGAAAATAGACAAATGCATCTGACTAAAATTTTATACCGTATTGTATCACACAACAAAAGAACGAGGCTAAACTTACCCAGTAGAAGTATTCAAGAATGGACCAATCACGCATATAAACACCTTGGTCGAGGTCATATTTCACAGCAAAGTAATTCAGAAGTGCATTTAATGTGTTGCATGGAAAAATAAGTGAATATTAATTAATCAAGACTTAGTGTGTACGTGTTGCAGTATAAAGATAATCTATCTACAATATGCAACAGAAAATTTGACAAATTATCATGATCAATATACCCCGTCATGAAGGCGTATGTTGGGATTCTAGAACTCCTCAAACCACTCCACGTTATCGAACCTCACGATCTTAGATGGCAACCGCATAATAAAAGGCCTAAATGATTAAGAGAATGCTAAAACATCCATGTTGTGTCAGTTGCGAAAGCTATACAAGAAACAAGGAATAACAGAATCACGCACTGATTTTTGGTTCAAAAGAAACAAGAAATGTTGTTGTTGCACCTATAGAAGTGGTAAAAACTAGTCTTTAGTTTCCAAATGTGGAATCTGTAGGAACCGTACATTGAAATACAGCTCGTGTGCCCCACAATCCATTCCGGATGTCTAACAAGTACATACAAAATCCAAGCCCTAAACATGCTCCTATGAAATAATCGACGTCCATAGGATGTTTAGAAACGTTTACCTGCAAACTGAGAAGTTAATGACTCCAGAGTTGATCTTCCGTTTGTTTCCCACAGCAGTACTCGATGTAGGGTGGCTACAAGCTACGAGTTCTCTCTTCCAATGGATGACAGCCGCCACTCTCTCCTCTCCAGATTTCTGTCTCTTTTGTTTTTACGTAAGTGACAAGTGAGGAGAATTAGTGGACTCCTTATTATTTATACTAGGTAATTAAATACCTAAATAATAAGCCCACTAACTAGATCCATCAAACAAAGCCCAAAAGCTTAAATGGATCAATAATAGACGGCTGGCCCCATAGAGAGCTAGGCCTTAATTGGGCCAAACGGGGATCTACTAGCTCGAATAAAGAATTGGTCTCCCAGTGCTCGATTTCCATATTCAGCCCAAGAATATAAATCGAGACACAAGTATTAATTTATTCCACTAGAAAATTAATACTGAATTACCACTAAATTCGTTAGGTGAGTCGGGGCTAGCATTTGACTTAATTAATCTCCGCGTTTAAGATATTCAATATCGATTAATTAATTAATTAATTAATCAGTCATTTAATAATAAACGACATCTCGAGTGCTACTACTTAAACTTATTATCGTATCAGAACTAATTCCACCTGCAGGGTTTAATACGATAAACTTATTAAGTTCCTCGAGAGGATATTATCAGCCTGTTATTAGCAGGACACGGATCCTTATTGCAATTCAATCGCATGCCAAACAACAATCGCTATCACCCAAGATATCGAGTATATTGAGCTGCAGACAGAGCTCTCACCCATGATAAATCAAAACAATAGACAATCAATCATTCACACCGATTAATTCAATTAAGGTTAAGATCATTTAAGTCTCCGAGATCTTGATTCTTAATCAGTCAGAATATAAGAATACATCTCACTGTGATCCATTCAATACATAAATGTACTAGCATAAATAAATAGCCAAGACAAACTATTTTCCATTTATGCTACAGTCTAAATCGACAACTCGTCCAAAGTTGTCTCAACTGTAAACACGACTTCAATCTCAACTTTACCGATTATAAGATCTTCTGTGATAAACCACACACCATATAATCTAAGTATGAGATAATTGGACTATAATATGATCATGCAATAACAATATTTCAGATAGAAGAATAACAGTGGATACGAGGTATCAAATGTATACAAGTATAAAAGGCTTGCTTTCAGTATACAACCCTTCAGAATCCTGATATTATTTTGTGATATCAAAATTCTTTGATATTAAGAATAGATGTTGTCATGCTCTAAATAGATAGTAACCTTCTTCGTAATTAACTACTATTGAATGAAAAACGTTCTATAGGGGCTAAAATAGTTAAACTGATTTGAATTACTGTAAAATATATAAGTATATATTTTGAGAGTGAATCTTTTTTTATTTTTATCTCATCAATAATTGAATATAAGACCTATTATTTGTCACACAACAATTAGATATGTTTACTAAATTAAATTAGTATATATGTTGCGTTAAGAAAGTGGATAAGTGTTGCATGCTGTCAAAATTTATATATCAAGAAACTATATATTTTTTTCATCTTTACAACATCATCTTTTACACAATTTTGGAACATGACACACATGTTCAATGCAAATTTGATTTCAAAACAAAATACTTATTCGGACTATAAAACTATATTTATAACTCAAAACTTCAAATGTATTTATTCAACAGCCCTTGAAATCTTAAACCCTAAATCTATTTCCCACATGGTAGACAACTAAGTGTATCTATTCTGCAGCTATTTGAACTAAGGGTTTGTATATAGATATGCAGACAAATATCAACATTGTACATCAACATCAAAGAGCATAATAGAATAAAATATCTCAAAGAAAGAAAACATATACTCGGCCATTTGTGGCATGTTCTAGCTATTGAAAACACGAGCATGCATCCAGAATTGGGGTGAAAGCAGGTGCAGTCTATGCTAGGTGTGTTAGGACAAGCGGAATGACTTTATCCATATCTCTTCAAATTCTGCTTAGGGTTTAACTTCTGAGCACAAGTCGAGGTGCCCTTCATCCCTACGATTTCACAGTCACTCTGTGAAGTTCCCCCACACAATTTAACCTTAATAATGTTCTGAGATTGTAGGATCTGCAGCAACATCTGTTCGTGTCGTGTTAACTGAGCACACACATCATCAACCATGTCATCATTCTCCTGTCATTATCATATGATTATCCGATAAATTTACTACAACACCCCAAATAAATTACAAGCTACAAAACAGACTAGACCAAAATAACTGACTGAGGAGAATTTCCTCAGGCATCTCTCCTAAACCTTAAAGTAGATCTCTTGTACCACTGTGATAGATAAATAAAGAAATAATTGAATAAAAAATAAGGACATATGTTGCTCTGTTCTAGCATGCATTACTAATCATAATTTTTGGAGCATATAATGAAGAAATATAAACAATGTATATTACGTTGATATTTTTGAAGGTAATGAGAGGCACCTTTTCAAAAATCAAGACAGACGGAGCAAAAAACCCAAAAAAAAAACAAAAAAAAACCAAGAAACTACTCACCCGTTATTCCTCAGTGCTAACGACCAATGAAGGAGGTGAAGGTTTCAGTGGTTGGGTCGGAGCCCATGGAAATTGTCCATCAAAGCCACGAAAAACCACCTCCTTCTTGAAGAGCACCTTAAAAGGGGTTCTTTTTTTAGATGTGCCTGTCGGATCTCTATCAAGGCAGAAGTAGGCTTCATATTGTCATCAAACAATCGTCGCGCTTTCAGCCCGTCAGGCGTCTTGTGAATCCTTCGACGTCGAGTGGGCTCAGTTCCAAACCGCTTATTGTTTTCATGCGACTGAATCACACATTGCAAAGGACTACAATTGGACGAAGATTAGACCCTTTACTCGTGCTCTTGCCTCGTTGGTTCACCTTATCATCTCCAATCTTTTTTTTTTGTGTAATGTAAAATGAAAGAGAGAAAAAAGAAAAGAAGACAGACAATGTACAAAAATTATAAAAAAGAGTTGGTGGATATATTTGTCCAAAATAAAAAGTTGATTTTATTTTGGACAAATATACCCACTAACTCTCTTTTATAAAAGATATGAACAAATATATGTCATACCTCAATTTTCATGTTGATGTATTCGATCTAGATAAAGATCCAAATTGAATGTAGATAAAGCTTGTTGGGAAATTTGTTAGTAAGAGTTTTGATGAATTCTAAAACCAACTGACCCTAACCGAGTAGATATTGCCAGATCCTAATGTTAGTAGTTAGGCTCGCTGTTTGAGCAAAGTTAAGATTTTATCTTTACAGGTCTCCAGCTGAAGATGGCAACAAGGCTTCACTCAGATGGAACATCAGTTGTGAGGAAGACAACTGAGCGTTCAGTAGATGTGAATTAAAATGGGGAAGTCACAATCACTCGGTCAGAACATCAGATGAAGGAAGCAACATCAACTGAGCGTTCATAAGTTAGAACATCAGTTGAGCAACTCAAAGGAGAAGACTCACATCTGAGAGTTTAAAGAATGAAGATGCAAAAGTCATCCAAATATTGAAAAAGGGGGAAGTTACGATAGAACATCAGTTGTAAGGAAGACAATTGAGCGTTCATCCGACAAGAAAAAAAAAAGGGAAAAGCTACAAGAGAACATCAGTTGTAAGGAATACAATTGAGCGTTCAAAGCCAACTGAGCAGAGTCAGATACAAGAAGGACAACTGAGAGTTCAAAGTCAGCTGAGAGTTCAACCGTTCCTAATCAGGCAGAAGCTCTCAGATAGAACATCAGCTGAAGACCACTCAGATAAAGATCAAGCTTCTCAACCGTCCGACCAAGGTTGACGAACAAAGGTTTAAATTTGAATTTCAAAAGGAAGTCACGTGAGGGTTTGACCGTTCAGTCATTACCTCATTTGGCCCAACACAAGGCTGTCTCAGATGGAAAGCAGAAGCACGCAGTTGCCAAATCAGGAAAGTCTGCAGAGATGAGAGACAAGCCATCGCTTTCGAAGACCAGAGATCAACGGCTCCTCCAACGGCTAGTTGATTCTCTCCGCCTATAAATAGAGGCTTCCATTCATTGGAGAAAGGTGGAAGACACACAAGAGAAGACACACGAGACGAGACAGAGCGAAAGAAAGAACTATATTCCTTATTCGAGCTGAATTAGATTTAGTCTTTAAGAACATCACTTGTTGAGAGTTCTAGAGCATTAGATTGTGTCTGAGTGTCTTTAGATCGAACCTTGAGAACATCACTTAGTGAGAGTTCGTAGAGAGTTAGATCATAGCTCACTTCTCGTTCGAGCTTTTTGTTGGAACCCCATTTACTTTCACCTGAAAAGATTTAGGATCCTACTCTTCCCGCAACTGAGTAGACAGGTTGATTAGTACTCGTAAACTAATCTGTAAGGTTGATAAGTACCCGCAAACTTATCCTTAACGGTTGCACAACCCGGGTAAGCTGTGTGGTTTGTCCAGCAGAACTTGGACAGAGTTGTGTGGACTCACAACTCCCCGTGGACGTAGGAGTGTTATCTCCGAACCACGTTAATTCTCTGTGTGCTTGTGTTTTTCTTTATTCAGTTATTTCTTGCATTCTCAACTGACTGACTAACCAGCATACAAATCGCATCTGTGCATTCTCAACTGTTTTGGTTTTTGACCAACCGTGCATAAAAGCGTGAGTTGTTTTACGAGTTTAATTTCCACCACATTCCACACAGCACTACACTTCCAACTGAGTGTTCTTTACTCAGTTGCGATTCCAACTGAGCTGCTCTACTCAGTTGAAGTTATTTTTGGGGGTTAAGTTTGAAAATCGTAACTGGTGTATTCCCCCCCCCCCCCCCCCCCCCAATACACCAGTAACTCGTATCGGGACCATCAAAGCTAATAATATATCTTTGTGTGATCCATCAAATTCCATACAATTGATTTTTTGAACTAGAATCTGGGAATCAATTTCTAGACGATGAAGAAAATATTTTCAAAAAAAAAAAAAAAATACTCTCCAAGGTTTTCTGTGGGACTGGATGCTCGCGTGCCGATTTTGGTTAAAAGCATGAAAAACTAACCAATACCGTTGACTCGCACCACCTTTTCTCAATCCACGTGTCCACCACCCGTAGCTCAACCTTCCTCTCCTCATCCTAGCATTGTCATAGCCCTATTTTGGAAATGATCTCACCATTATCTTAAATATTTTTAGGGTAATGATATTTGAATACACTGTGACCGATCACACAAGCTAAAAATAGTAATATAGGTTTTGAAAATGAAAATAAACCCTAATTGGGAAGCATAAACTCTGTTGGGAAATTTATTAGTAAAAGTTTTGATGAATTCCAAAACCGACTGACCCCAACCGAGTAGATATTGTCAGAACCTAATGTTAGAATTTAGGCTCGCTGTTTGAGCAAAGTTAAGATTTTATCTTTACAGGTCTCCAGCTGAAGATGGCAACAAGGCATTACTCAGACAGAACATCAGATGTGATGAAAGACAACTGAGAGTTCATTTGTTCAGATGGAATGAGGGGGAAGTCTTCAGAACATCAGTTGTGAAGGAAACCAACTGAGGGTTCATCAGATGAGAAGCAGTAGAGAACATCAGATGAAAAGGAAGTCATCTGAGGGTTACCCAACTGAGTAAATACAAGGAAGACAACTGAATGTTCAGTTTCAGAACCTCAGTTGTAGAACTCGAACAAGAAGATCAACTGCTTGAAGTTCAAAGTCAGCTGAGAGTTCAACACATCAGAACATCAGCTGAAGACCACTCAGATGAAGATCAAGAGTTTCAACCGACTAACCAAGATTGACTGTCAGAAAGGTTAAGATTTGAATTTCAAAAGAAAGTCACATGAGGGTTTGACCGTTCAATCATTACCCTATCTGGCCCAACACAAGGCTGTCTCAGATGGAAAGCAGAAGAGCACAGATGCCATATTGGGAAAGTCTGCAAAAATGAGAGACAAGCCATCGCTTTCATCGATCAGAGATCAACAGCTCCTCCAACGGCTAGTTGATCCTCTCCGCCTATAAATAGAGGCATTCTCTCATTCGAGAGATACACGCGACACACACGAGAAGCGAGACAGAGAAGTGCAATCACAAGAGAATCAAGCAAAAGAAAATCTGCAAAAATCCTATTCTAAGAACATCAGCAGCTGAGAGTTCAAAAGTGATAGAACATTAGTAGCTGAGGGTTCATAGAGTGAAATTCTGTCTTAGATCTTAGTTTGAGTGTTTATTCGTTCAAGCCTTAGATCCAGCTCTCATTCGTGATCGAGCTGTAGTTGGAAAACCCACCCACACCCTAAAAAGTGTTTGCTAGGAGCTTACTCTTCCTGTAATTGAGTAGCTAGGTCGTCAAGTACCCGCAAACTTGACATAGGTTGTTAAGTACCCGCAAACTTAACTGTTAAGGTTGATAAGTACCCGTAAACTTATTGCAACGGTTGCACAGCCCGGGTAAGCTGTGTGGAACTGTCCAGAAGATCTTGGACTGAGGTGTGAGGATTCACATCTCCCCGTGGACGTAGGAGGGTTATCTCCGAACCACGTTAAATCTCGTGTGTCTGTGTTTATTTTCATTCAGTTGCTTATTGCATTTCTAACTGACCAAACTAACCGACATACAAATTGCATATTTGTGCATTCTCAACTGTTTTGGTTGTTGACCAACCCTGCACTAAAAGCGTGAGTTGATTTTAACGAGTTTATTTTTCCACCACATTCCGCACAGCTACACTCTTCCAGCTGAGGTTGCTTACTCAGCTGTGAAATTCCAACTGAGTCATTTTACTCAGTTGAAGTGATTTTCAGGGTTAAGTTTTAAAATCCTAACTGGTGTATTCCCCCCCCCCCCTCCATACACCAGTAACTCGTTTCGGTACCATCAAGTGGTATCAGAGCGGTGGTTCAAAAGACTGCTGACTCTGTTTCACAAGGTGTGAATTCGAGAAATTTTCTTCAGTGGTCAACTGAACAGATCTTTTTACGCTAGTGCATTCTTGCTCGCATTTTTGTCCTGTTTTTGTTTGTGCAGATGGACGTCAAGGACAAGATCGTCGTCATGTTCACAGTAGTCAATTATACATCATGGAGAACTCGAATGAAGAAGATCCTTCTGTCAAAGCATCACAGGATGCAACAAGTTCTCTCTTCCGGACCAATAGTCATTAAAGAAAGAATAACTCGCACTCCCACAAATCCTGACGATGGAGATACAGTGGTGGAGTATGTGGAGAAATAGCCAGAAGACTATTCTCCAGAGGAGGCTAAGGTGAGCCAGCTGGATATCTGGGCTCAGAGCACAATAATGTCCACGGTTGGACAAGATTATCTGCCCTGGATAGAGGAGTGTGAGACTGCAAAAGAGATGTGGGACGTCCTGGCATCGCTAAGTGAAGGAAGCGACGAGACAAAGGAAAACAAGTTCTCACATGCATGTCAAGATTTCGACAACTTCAGTCTGCGACCTGATGAGACTATCGATCAGCTAGAGCTCAGGTTTATGGACATCATCAGAAGAATTCAGTCCATCCGGAGAGGAAAATACACACTAAAAGAAATCAACCTCAAAGTGTTGCAAGCTCTACCGGCTGAGTGGGATACTTTCACAAATATCCACGAGAGCCGAGCTGACCTTGGTGAAATGGGAACTAAAAGATTGTTCTCAATCTTGAAAGGAAATGAGTATAAGGTCAACAGAAGGAGATCGCAGCCCTCAGGTCAGACAAGTAGAATTGAGGATGTTGGCTTAGCCTCAAAGTCAGTTGCCCTCCGAGCTGACTACTCAAAGTCGAGATCATCAAGGCCAACCAAATCGGCTGACACGACTGCAAAGGAGCCAAGCAGAGAGAAACTGCAACAGAACATTGCAGCTCTGTCAAAGAAGCTAGCCGAAATGGACACTCGGTTCGGAAAATATAAACGTTTCTATAAATCAAACAGAACTCGAGACAGTTCTAAGCCAGTTACCAATGGTTGCTTCGAATGTGGCAAGGAAGGACACTTCAAAGCTGACTGTCCAGACCTCTCAAAGAAAGAGAGAGAAGCATTGAGGGCCAAGCAAACTGCAAAGAACAAGGCCATGGTAGCTGAAGAAGCAGCTGACGACATGGACATCTTCACAGACACTGAAGATAAGGATGAACTGACCTCTACCAACAAAGTCATCAGTCCGGATCAATGCCTCATGGCACGTGGAACCGACCAAGATGATATTGAGGTACAATCTAATCCTGCTCGCTTAAATTCTTCCAATACTTCTAACATGCAGGAATCTCTGAGCGATGAGTTGGAACCCTCCTGGAATGATTTTCAAGAACTCAGTGAGGAACTGCATCAACAGTCGGTTGAGTTTAAGAGTCTTAAAGCTCAGTTCGCCAAGCTTGAAGATTCCTTAACCGAAAAGGACGATCTGATCAGAAGCCAAACCAAGGAGATTGAGAATCTCAAGAGTCAACTGAACGAGGCTAAGGCTCCAGCTGATGAGGAGTTGACAAAGCAGAACAAGGAACAACAAGATCAGTTGAAAAATCAAGATGCTCAGGTCGAACAGCTGATAAAGAAGTCAGATGGACAAACCGAGCAAATAGCTGTACTCTTCAAAGAGTTGCAAACTGAGAAGGATAATCTAATTAAGCTGTATCAGTCATCCAAGATCATAGAGAATCTTATCAGTTATAGTAGACAGATGGATGACGTGTCAGGTCTCAGCTATGATGTTGTCAAGGATACTGGGATTCCTCTAGCAACCTTCATCAAAGTTGTAGAAGTCACAGCTGTCGAGCCAGACACAGCTGAGTCTCCTGAAGCTAATTCAACCTCTACCTCTCAACAAGTTCAAACGAGGTTCAGTTGATAAAACTCTGTTCACCATCAAAGTTGGAGAAGATATACTTGTTGTGCAAATCTACGTGGATGACATCATTTTCGGCTCCAAGTCGGAGGAGCTGTGCAAGAAATTCTCAGATCTCATGAAGGAGAAGTTCGAGATGTCAATGATTGGCGAAATGAATTATTTCCTTGGATTATAAGTGAAGCAGCACCTGAAGGGATTTTCATCAACCAGTCCAAATATACAAAGTAGCTCATCATCAAGTTCGGATTGCAGACAAGTAAGACAACAAGAATCCCTATGAATACGAACTGGAAGATCGAACCCGGAGCTGAGGGAAAGCTCGTTGATGCCAACCAGTATAGAGGGATCATCGGTTCGCTGCTCTACCTAACTGCCAGCCGACCAGATATATCATAAGCAGTTGGAGTGTGTGCTCGTTTTCAAGTCCAACCAAGAGAAGCACACATGTTGGCAGCAAAGAACATCATTAAGTATCTGAAGGGAACTGTCAATGTTGGATTGTGGTACCCAACTGATGACAATATCCAGCTAACTGGATACTCAGATGAAGACCTAGCAGGAGATCGGTTGGACAGGAAGTCTACCTCTGGACACTGTCAATTCATGGGAAGCAAGCTGGTTTCATGGTTCTCCAAGAAACAAGCATGTGTTGCTACTTCTACAACTGAGTCAGAATACATGGCTGCCGGAAGCTGTTGCATGCAAGTGTTGTGGCTAAAGCAACAGTTGAGAGATTATGAAGTTGCAACTGGACAGGTTCCCATTCATTGTGACAGCTCGAGTGCCATAGCTATCTCTCTAAACCTTGTTCACCACTCTCGGACTAAGCATATCGACATTCGTCATCATTTCATCCGAGATCATATTGAGAAGAAGGATGTGTCCATGAAGAAGATCACAACTGAGATTCAGAGAGCTGACATCTTCACCAAACCTCTTCCTGAAGCCCGGTTCAAGATGCTGTGTGATCTTCTAGGACTCTTAGATCCGAGCTGAAGACTCATCCGAGCTGAAGAGTCATCCGAGCTGTAGAGTCATCCGAGCTAAAGAGTCATCCGAGCTGATGAAGATTCATCCGAGCAGAAGAGTCATCCGAGCTGACGAAGATTCATCCGAGCTGAAGAGTCAGATATCCATCTGAGGGGGAAGCTCAGATGAAGGGGGAATCTCAGATACGAATTGCCAACTGAAGACATCAAACATCAGCTGAACAGACGAACTCGAGTCAGCTGATGGTATGTGGCAACTGAGGAACTCGACTGAGGTATACAGCTGATCTCGACATCAGCTGGCAGGTATTATTTATGACTGAAGGTGTTATGATATTAAATGAGAATGTTTGAAATAAATTCAAACATTCCTGAACATGTCAGCTAGACTAAACAAGCCATCATATCGCATTTAATGTAAAGTCTGGCTGAACTCCTATAGCCTTACTTTATAGTGCGACTGGGCTAACACCTCAAACTATTCACCTTCTCACTCGCGCGCGTGGTATATCAGTCAAAATTACCCAACAGTCGCGTAATCTCAGCCGTTGATAATTACGCGCCATTTAACCCTAGCCGTTGATATTATTCGAGTCAAAGATTATATAATACGGCAAATCAGGAAGTGATCATTACCTTCTTATTTCGTGCATATCTTTAATTACTATTCATCATCCTCTCCAAATTTGTTTCACCATTTTCAGTAAAGATTTTCCTTCTTTCTTGCATATATATCTCCTCGAGATGGCGCCCAAATCCAAAGCTTCTAAGAAGATGGTTTCCGCAGAGCCTGCTACTTTCCAGGAATCGTTCGACATGGTGATGTCGAAGATTCATATTGAACAGATTCTATCCACAGCGGCTCTCACCTCGACGGAACTTTCCCCCGTCGCCGCCATTCTCTCCGACCACCATCTGCTCGACTGGGCAACCCTCTCTCCTTCCCAATTGCTCAGGAAGCAGGTCGTACACTTCTACCGGAATCTGCAGCGAGTTGCAGATGATGGGCTTATCACGATCATTCCGTGCAAGCAACGACACAGAACCTCCCGACCGATAGAAGACACCGTCGTAGAAATTAAAGTATCGAAGGAATTAGAGAAGATCATCCCCAGAAATCGCGAAGCCACAGATGTGCTGGGGAACTTCACTGACAAGGAAGCTGATGCCTTCCTTCAAACCATCCTTCTTGTTCCCGAACCATTGAAGGGGAGCATGCAAAGGACAAAGCTGAAGCCGGCGCACCGACTTCTCTTCGACGTCATTTCCAAGTGTGCCTTCGCGTATGGAGGAGCTTTCGGTGACATTAGCCGACCAAAGCTCAAGCAACAGAAGGCACTGGAAGAGCTGTACCAGGTTGACTGGCTGGGCTTTCTTGAGAGCCAGCTGATGATGGAGAAGCAGAAAATCTCCGAGACGACAGCTGAGTCCGGAGAACTGCTGTTGAGTGTCAAGGGGACACTCAACTTTGGGACAAAAATCTCTGCCCTCATCCTCCAAGCCACAAAGGGTCTGCCGCTGACATGGGAAAGGAGTGAGGACACTCCGTTCAGCAAGCTGACGCTGTTCCCCTCAGCCAAAAAGGCCAGGGACGTTGTGGAGGCCGTCTACACTCCCAAGGGTGCCCCCAAGCCAGCTGTGGAGTCAGCTGCTCGCCGCCCTTCGAGGTCCAAGCCAGCGAAGCGCCAGCTGGAGGAGGTGGCTGAGGAAGAGGAAGACGAAGAAGAAGAAGAGGAGGAACCTCTGCAGAAGAGGCCCAGGATCAGGATCATCCAGCCGGCAGCTCAACCTTCAACAACCAGTCCAGTGGTGGCAAAGCCAGCTGAAGAGAAGGAGTCAACCGAATCCAGCCAATCTGTTGACCCAGCTGGGTTTGTTCTTCAACCACGACAGGAGAAAGCAGCTGAAGGCGTGGAGATCCACGTGGAGGAAACCAGCTCCTCCTCCTCAGATGACTCTTCTTCATCTGAGGAGTCCCACGACATTCAAACTGGAGCTGATGCCAGCCAGGTAATCCCACCTGTGTCTAAAGAAACCGTTGAGCCAGCCGACTCACCATCCAAAGAGGATCCAGTTCTCTCAACTGGTCCTCAGTCAGATATTCCGAGCCTCTCGCTCGATGCCAACATTGTGACCATTCCTTCGGCCAACGTTGATGAAACCATCGAACCCGTAACCTTCGATATTGACCCCCCTGCAATTGATGAAGAAGACAACCGCCAGGCGATCCTGGCTGAATATGAAGGAAGACTCAGCTACTGCTTCCGCAAGCTGATTGGGATGTTCCCCGAGGCAGCCTCGATGCCCATTTTCACTATTTTCGGGACGGAACTGCTCTACCAATTCAGCGTCATATTCAGCTATTGGTATGTAAAGGAGGAAACCCTCAGGATCCATGGTTGGGACAGGTTGAAGGTCGAAGAGTCCAACCTGAGGGAATACTTCGACTACCAAAACCTGGAGGTGGCTTACAATCAGAAGGTGGCTGTGCTACGACGACGTCTGGACAGGAGCATCCAAGAAGGGACAGACACCAGGGAGCTGTGCAACAACCTTGGAGTTGTTCAGTTCCTTGATGATATGCTGGCCAAGAATGCCACCTGCATGGAGGAAGTCGACGCAGCTGAAGAAGCGGCCAAGAGAGAAGAAGACAAGCTCAAGGCCTACCTTGCCAGCCGATCTGCCATGGTTGTCTCGGAGCCATCTGCCCAGCCTCAACCACAACACCTGCCCGGACCCTCCGATCATCCAGCTCTCTCAACCGATGCTATCTGTGAGCTGATTTCGGAGAGGGTCAACCAGCTGAGGCAGGAAATATTGTCCAAGCTACAGCTCAGCAAGGAGGAGGAAGCTGACAGGATGCAGCTGCTGATGGCAGAGAATGCCAGCTTGAAGACTCAGCTGGAACACCTTTCCTCCTCTCTGCAGTAGAAGTTCGAAGATCTCTCCACTTCTTCCAGCTCGGAGATCTCAGCTCTAAGGAAGGCCATTCAGGGTCTCAGCTCGGATTTCAACGTTTTCAAGACCGTTGCTGAATCTGACCTGGCGAAGTCCCAGCAGACCCAAGACCAGGAGTGGATGTCTCAGTTCGCATCTTTCCGAGCTGAGTTCGTCGCCCTCCACAAAGAGGTCTCTGCGACCTTTGCCGCCTTGCAACGAGCTGAGCAGGAGCGCCAAGACTTGGAGTTGGCCAAGAAGGTGGAAGAGAAGGATGCAGTTGACGAACTGTTTTCCCGAGTTCAACAAGCTGAGGCTAAGTTGACCTCCCTGGATGGCACTGTTGCCACCCTTTTGGATGATGCCTAAAAGGGGGAAGACAAGGGGGACAAGGGGCCAGCAGCTGTTGCTGGACGAGGGAAAGTTGTTCTTCAGCAAGGAGAAGGCGTGCCAGCTGAAGGAGAAGGAGTGCCAGCTGAAGCCGAAGCTGAAGGATCGCAGCTCGAACTCGAAATCTCCCACGACCTCGTAGCTGAGCTTACGGCCGAGCTCGATGCCGAACTTGACGGAGGAATATCTGTTGAAGACTGCATCGAAGCTGCCAAAGCTATGGGGGAGCCCAAGGAGAAGTACTTGAATCCCTCTTGGATCAAGAAGTTCGTTGCCGATCAGGCCAAGAAGGTGGCCAAGTTCGAGAAGGAACTGACCAAGGTGGAGAAGAACGTCGACAGGAACAAAACCAGCCGGAGCGTGCGAAGAATCAACAAGCACCAGATGAAGGCTTAGGCTAGGAAGTCGACCCAACAGCTGCAGAAGAACGTCCCGCTCCCGTCTCGGTACCCACATATTGACAAGTGGATGAATGCTGAGTGGAACGATGACTGGGAGCAGTTCAAGCATGAATTCATCAATGACTTCTATTACAGGAAAGTCTACTCGACTAAAGACCCAAGGCAAGCCTTCAAGGAAGCCCTGTGGGAACTTAGATCTGGAGACCCTGGAATGTTTAGTCAGTTCAAGCGAGCCATGCTGAGTGCTCAGCTCTATCCCAACACCGTTTCAGTTCCACAGATGTGCAGATACCGCCCTCAGATGATCAAAGGCACGAGCACGCCAAACAGAAATGCGATCATGGCTGAGGCGAGGCAAGTCTGCAAGGAACATGGCGTCAACACTGGGGTTGAGTCGCCTGCAAAGAAGGAGATCTTTGACCGTATCTTCAGCAAGTACGGTCAACAGTATTTTTGAGCTGTCAAAGTTTTTGAGCTGATGAAGTCTCTTTTTGGATGTTGTAGTTTTTGAAGCAACTGTTATATCTTTATCTGTTTTGTGCTTAACCTTGTAACCTTCAGTTGTAACAAAAAAACTTCAAAGTATATAATACGATTCAACTTGACGCACAATATCTCATTGTCTAAGCTATAAATCGCAGTCTTTTAAATACCATGTTATAACTGTGCTAACCCTTTAATGTTTTATCTTATAGACTGTCTAGAATTTCAGCTGAGATTTTAGGTCAGTTAGTGAGGATTAGATCAATAGTGGTTTAAAGTTGAAAGTGGTTTTGGCATCATCAAAAAGGGGAAAATTGTTGGGAAATTTATTAGTAAAAGTTTTGATGAATTCCAAAACCGACTGACCCCAACCGAGTAGATGTTGCCAGAACCTAATGTTAGAATTTAGGCTCGCTGTTTGAGCAAAGTTAAGATTTTATCTTTACAGGTCTCCAGCTGAAGATGGCAACAAGGCATTACTCAGACAGAACATCAGATGTGATGAAAGACAACTGAGAGTTCATTTGTTCAGATGGAATGAGGGGGAAGTCTTCAGAACATCAGTTGTGAAGGAAACCAACTGAGGGTTCATCAGATGAGAAGCAGTAGAGAACATCAGATGAAAAGGAAGTCATCTGAGGGTTCAAACCCAACTGAGTAAATACAAGGAAGACAACTGAATGTTCAGTTTCAGAACCTCAGTTGTAGAACTCGAACAAGAAGATCAACTGCTTGAAGTTCAAAGTCAGCTGAGAGTTCAACACATCAGAACATCAGCTGAAGACCACTCAGATGAAGATCAAGACTTTCAACCGACTAACCAAGGTTGACTGTCAGAAAGGTTAAGATTTGAATTTCAAAAGAAAGTCACATGAGGGTTTGACCGTTCAGTCATTACCCTATCTGGCCCAACACAAGGCTGTCTCAGATGGAAAGCAGAAGAGCACAGATGCCATATTGGGAAAGTCTGCAAAAATAAGAGACAAGCCATCGCTTTCATCGATCAGAGATCAACAGCTCCTCCAACCGCTAGTTGATCCTCTCCGCCTATAAATAGAGACATTCTCTCATTCGAGAGATACACGCGACACACACGAGAAGCGAGACAGAGAAGTGCAATCACAAGAGAATCAAGCAAAAGAAAATCTGCAAAAATCCTATTCTAAGAACATCAGCAGCTGAGAGTTCAAGAGTGATAGAACATTAGTAGCTGAGGGTTCATAGAGTGAAATTCTGTCTTAGATCTTAGTTTGAGTGTTTATTCGTTCAAGCCTTAGATCCAGCTCTCATTCGTGATCGAGCTGTAGTTGGAAAACCCACCCACACCCTAAAAAGTGTTTGCTAGGAGCTTACTCTTCCTGTAATTGAGTAGCTAGGTCGTCAAGTACCCGCAAACTTGACATAGGTTGTTAAGTACCCGCAAACTTAACTGTTAAGGTTGATAAGTACCCGTAAACTTATTGCAACGGTTGCACAGCCCGGGTAAGCTGTGTGGAACTATCCAGAAGATCTTGGACTGAGGTGTGAGGATTCACATCTCCCCGTGGACGTAGGAGGGTTATCTCCGAACCACGTTAAATCTCGTGTGTCTGTGTTTATTTTCATTCAGTTGCTTATTGCATTTCTAACTGACCAAACTAACTGACATACAAATTGCATATTTGTGCATTCTCAACTGTTTTGGTTGTTGACCAACCCTGCACTAAAAGCGTGAGTTGATTTTAACGAGTTTATTTTTCCACCACATTCCGCACAGCTACACTCTTCCAGCTGAGGTTGCTTACTCAGCTGTGAAATTCCAACTGAGTCCTTTTACTCAGTTGAAGTGATTTTCAGGGTTAAGTTTTAAAATCCTAACTGGTGTATTCCCCCCCCCCCCCCATACACCAGTAACTCGTTTCGGGACCATCAAACTCTAAGAGGAAAATATGATTATTTCTATTTTTACAGTCAATTTTCTTCTTTTTTTTTACGCGTGTTGTTGGCCACAGTGTGTCAAAATATCATTACCCTTATTTTTATTCCTTTCCCCTCTCACAAAGATGGGTTCATTTATCCATTAACTTAATATATTTTTTTATTCTTTTCTCCACTCATAACTATCTAATTTTATTAAAACTCGTGTCGCTCCAAAAGAGTCATACTTTTAAGGGACTGAGGGAGTATTAAATATATATTAAGATAAAATATGTAACTATGTATTATGAGTTTTAATGTATATTTATGATGAGTTTTTATTCTATTAGTTATAAATTTTAGAAATTTTAATACTTATCATTTATTTGATAAATATTTTTATTTTTTATTGAACAGTTTGATTAAACGGTTCAATCACGGTTTAACTGGTTGAACCATTAACTGAAAGTCTCGCTGATTCGATCTCTAGTCTGGTTTGTAAAACATTGGTTATTACTGATAATCGTCGAGCCCTGAAAAACTAGCTCGAACACCACCCAATTGATCAACAAAGTTGATTATTGGCACCCGAATAACCGACGGTATATCCCATATTTATAGATAATCGATTACCGCCTGCCGAGCTGCCACCCCTAATTCCGTTTGGTTTCCAAAACTAGATAGTAGTTAGATTAACACTTCTATAGATAGAATATGTCATACCTCAACTTTCAATTATAATAACCTCACATATATCGTTGATATGAACAAAGAAATTTACCTAACATTGACATAAAAAAGCGGTTACGAATTAACCCATTATCACAATAGGTAAATAAATAAGAGAATGCACGTATACTTTGAAATATTACTCCCTTTGTCCACGAAAAAAATGCCTGTTTTTCATTTTCGTCTGTCTACGAAAAAAATGTAGGTTTATTTTTGGAAATATGGCCCACACAATTGACTTTAATTCAATCTTTTACTCAACCAATTTACTTTAATTTAATCATCTACTCAACTAATTCACATTAATTTAGTCATCCATTCAACCTAAGTGAGACCTTTATTCCACTTACTCCACACACAAATAATTTAAAATTATATACTGAGTACTGAGTGGAACCCTTATTCTACTCACAACACACTTCACCAATTTTATTAAATCTCATGTCGTTCTGAAATAGGCGTCTTTTTCGTGGATGGAGGGAGTACATTTTTTTAGATCAAATAAATCACTACACCGCCGTATATGTTGGACCTCCACACCCCATAAAGGTGAGACCATTACTCCGCATGCAGGCGGGACCACTACACCACCAAATAATGTGGGAATATACACTACACAAAAAGATGAGACCACTACTCCGCATGCATGCGGAATCACTACACCATCAAATAAGGTTGAGATATTCTACACCGCCAGGTGAGACCTCTACACCACACAAAGGTAAGACCACTACTCTGTATGCAGGCGAGACCACTACACCATCAAATAAGGTGAGAATATTCTACACCGCACTCTGACGGAATTTAATCCAGGACCTCTCACTAAGAAAAGACTTAAGGTATCACAGTCAACCACTTAGGTTAGGTCTCATCGACAAATATTAGATAAACATTGAAAGTTAAAACAAACCATATGCATAGTTAGAAAGTACTACATCCGTCCACGAAAAAGATGCCTATTTGAGAATGACACGGAGTTTAATAAAATTGGTGGAGTGTGTTCGTGGAGCAAGAGTCCCACTTACTATATAGTTTTAAATTGTTTTTAAATAATTTAAATAATGGTTTGTGTGTGGGGTGAGTAGAATAAAGGTCCCACTTGAATTGAGTAGAGGATTAAATTAAAGTAACTTGTGTGGGCCAATAATGACAAATGAGTGAATAAGTAATAAAGTAGAGGTAAATGTTTATGAAAACTTACCAAAAATAGAACATACATCTGTTTTGTAGACAGACAAAAAGGAAAAACAGACATCTTTTTCGTAAATGGAGAGAGTAATTAGGTTGTGGGCAGCGGCGCGCTCACGCGCGCTCTGCCCCAACGAGCACGATGTGCGAGCTCGCACCCCGTTGGCGAGCTCGGCGCGCGCTCTCTATGCTGAGCTCCTGCGCTGGTGTGCTCGCTAACGTGGGGTGACACTTGGCGATCTCTGGTTGGCGCGATCGCTAGCCGTTGCGATCGCCAACGGTCACCTTTATTTGAAATTATCCCATTCTCATCTATAAATACATCATTTTTCTCCCTCATTTCATACACCAATCTCTTCAATTCTCTCTCAAATCTCCTCAACACCTTCATATTTTGTTTATTTCGTTCATTTAAAAAATCATGTCGGGCGACGATGATTATAACAACGCTAGAATGGAAGAATTCCGACAGTTTAGTGCCCAAATTCCTGTCATGTTTGGCAATCTCATGGCAAAGGCCGCCGATGCAATCGCCAAGGAAGAGGAGGAGGCGGCGGCGGCCGCCGCTGCCGCCCAAAGTTCAAAGAGGAAAAAGACGGTGGTGCCTCGTGACCGCCTTGATGTCGAGATCCGTCTTAATGCGGATTACTTCTCTGAGTTTTCAACGGCAAAGGCGTGTTCCGGCGCCGATTTCGTATGAGCAAAAAACTATTCCACACAATCTTCAAGGCGGTTGAGGCTCGGGAACCTTATTTTCAGCAGCGCGCGAATGCAACGGGAAAATTAGGGTTCACGTCACTCCAGAAATGTAAGGCGTTGCGGCAACTCGCAAATAGCGGATGCGCTGATCAATACGACGAGTATCTACAGATTGGAGACAGTACTGGTCGGCAATCGCTTGATTCTTTTTGTTGAGCGATCATATCTGCATTCGGCGGCGAGTATTTGCAGCCACCAAACACGGCTGACTGCAACCGGCTTTTGCAAATGCACGAATCGAAGCACGGCTTCCCTAACATGCTTGGTAGCATCGACTGCATGCATTGGCAGTGGAGGAACTGCCTGAATGGGTGGAGAGGGACGTACACGAATAAGAAGAAGGGGCACCCGACGGTCGTGCTTGAAGCTGTTGCTTCTCAAGATCTGTGGATTTGGCACGCGTTTTTCGGAGTTGCCTGCTCAAACAACGACATCAATGTGCTCAACCAGTCTGACGTGTTCCAAGATCTTCTGCAGGGAAAGAGCCTGGTGGTGACTTTTTTTGCAAACGGCACTCACCACAAGATGAGCTACTATCTAGCTGACGACATTTATCCATGTTGGCCGATCTTTGTGAAGACTCTCCCGTGTCCGACTGAGTCGAAGAGATGTTTATTTGCGAAGAAACAAGAAGCCACACGCAAGGACGTGGAAAGAGCTTTCGGCGTTCTCAAAGCTCGTTGGGCAATAATTAGTAGGCCGTCGCGTTCCTGGTTCCGAGAGACTTTATCCGACATCGTGTATGCTTGCATTATTTTGCATAACATGATAGTTGAAGATGATGGCGTTTCTGTAACTAATTGGAGCCCGGACGAAGAAACAACCTCTAAAGCCCAAGCGAGTTCGAGTATGCGACAAGGAGCCTCGGATAGCTTTCGAGACTACCTGAAGGGAAAGAAAACCTTCGAGATCAAAGAGCACACGCAAAGCTCGAGGATGATTTGATCGAATAAATTTGGAAACGCTTTAGAGATGACATGTAATTTTCCCCTTTTTTTCCATGTATGTTTTTATTTAAATTAATAAAATATTTTTATGCATTTTAGAAAAAAAAAATAAAAAATTGGGCGAGCTCGAGCTCGCTAATGTGGGTTCATCGAACTCGCCACCACGTGGCATACTATGTAGGCAGCGAGCAAGCTCAAAAGCTTGCCGTTGCCGAAAGCCTAACACATACGGCCTTAGTTCACCTCCAAATGCTCCGACAATCTAACCTAATACTCTGCCATTATTAACCCCCCTCAAACGTAGCCAACAAATTATTTTATTTGTAAGCCCATCCTTTTCAATTAAGCATTATTAATATTTTATCTTATTCAAGTTTCATAATTTATGCCAGCAAATCCTTATTTCGACTTATTTTGTTCTCTACTTTTGTAGTAGTAGCATCATTAAACTACATACATAAAATAAATTAGCGTCGGCATAATTCGATACTTAGAAAAGGCTATAATAAAATAAAATAAAATTGAGGAAAATTGATTCCGACAGCTAATAAGCAATTAAAGGCGAAGGAAGCATTATCTGTAGCTAACGAATTCCCGTTGCTCTTAAAGCCACTCACTACCCTCACCTCATAAATACTCGCTTTTTTCTTTAGCTGCTTCGCTGTATCCGCCTTCTTCGTCCACAATGCAGCTCCGCCTCCCCACCGCCGCCGCCACCGCCGCCGCCGCGGTGGTCTTATCTCTTTCCTTCCTCTTCCTCCTCCCCTCCTCCACCCACGCCCACAACATTACCCGCATTCTCGAGAAAAACCCCGAATTGTCCACCTTCAACCACTACCTAACCGTCACGCAGCTCGCTCCCGAGATTAACCGCCGCGAAACAATCACCGTCTGCGCGGTGGACAACGCCGCAATGTCGGATCTACTCTCCAAGCACCTCACTCTCGGTGCTATCAAAAACGTGCTCTCGCTTCACGTGCTCCTCGACTACTTCGACGCGAAGAAGCTCCACCAGATCACCGACGGCACAGCTCTCGCCGCCACAATGTTCCAGGCCACCGGCTCCGCCACAGGATCTGCCGGCTTCGTCAACATCACCGACCTCAAGGGCGGCAAGGTCGGATTCGGCTCCCAGGCCAACGGCGGCGCTGTTACCGCCACTTTCATCAAGTCCGTTCAGGCCATCCCCTACAACATCTCCGTCATTCAGATCTCCTCTATTCTTCCTTCTCCCGAAGCCGAGGCTCCGGCGCCGGGGCCGAGCCAGATGAACATTACGGCGCTGATGTCGAAGCACGGCTGCAAGATCTTCGCCGAGACGCTGCTGGCTAATGCAGCCGAGGAGACATTCGAGGACAATGTGCAGAGCGGATTGACCGTCTTCTGCCCCGGCGACGACGCGATGAAGAGTTTCCTCCCCAAATTCAAAAACCTAACCGCGGCGGGGAAACAATCTCTGCTCGAGTACCACGGCATCCCGATCTACCAATCGATGGCCGGATTGAAATCGAGCAACGGCGTGACCAACACTCTGGCCACCGACGGCGCGAAGAAGTTCGATTTCGATGTGCAGAATGACGGCACGGACGTGACGATTGAGACGAAACTCGTGACCGCGAAAATCGTCAATACATTGGTAGATGAGCAGCCGTTGGCTATCTACGAAGTGGATAAGGTTTTGAAGCCCGTGGAGTTGTTCAAAGGATCTTTGCCTCCGTCTCCGGCGCCGGCGCCAGGTCCCGACGCCGATGCGGAGTCACCGAAGCCGTCGAAGAAGAAGCATAAGTCACCGCCGGCGCCGGCTGCACCCTCGGATTCCCCGGCGGATGCTCCGGACGGCGACGTGGCGGACCAGAACACTAATGATAACGGCGCGGCTACATTTAACGGCGGAAGATTCGGTGCCATAATTTTGAGTCTCGGGTTTGCATTTCTTCAATTGTAGATTTGTCTTCTTCTCTGAATTTGCTCCTCTTTGTTTATTTGTACTCTAATTTTAATTTATAGTTTGGGACATACTATAATTAAGGCGAGATGGCCATTTTATTTATTTGTATTTGTATTTGTATTAGAGATTTTGAGAGCACCTTCCCATATTTTGTTCAAAGAAAGCGTCGGTTATTTTTGTTATTTCTTACTTTTTGGTTGATTCGTAATTGATTCGTTGTTTAGTTTGGTCATATCTTGTAGTCTTGTACTATGTGAATTGGTGGTCAGTTTTAGTTGTAATTATTTTTTTCATTTGCGCTTATATTAGTTTCTACGACATTAATTATTGACCATTTTATTTTATAGCGTTGCAATTGTAAATTGTAGAGTCTACTAAAAAAGGAAAAGTGCTTCCACACTCTAGACTTGAAACTTGATCCAAGTTTGAACACAATACTATCATATTTTTTTTGTTAATAGTGTATGTGTGGTCCGTGTTATATGACTAGAATCTCTATTTTAAATGGACCAGTGCCAGAGTGTTGAGGTAGTAGATGTAAAATTGGGGCAAGTCTTTCAGTCTTGTTTCATTTGGTCTCATCTTAGGATCCATCCAAACTCATAATTGACCCACACATACATACACACAGTTCCCTCTCAGGGATACAAAACCCAATCCTATAACTAACATTAACGTATTGATGCAGAGATATTGTCAGAAACTAGAAATTTAAGCATTAAAGAGATTTCTTGTAATGTTGTTCAAAAATAAAAAACATAAATGTAAGCATTAGAGAGATTAGAGGTCGAGAAGCTCGTTGACATAGAGGTAGCTGATGTGATCGGTGGCAAATGAAGTTGTTGGGCGCGGAGTGAATCCAGTGTAACCACTTTCAAGTTTTGCCAGGCATATATCAGCAGCGTACTTGAAAACAGAGTGTTGCTCCGCGAAATGTTGTGCTGCATATTCTGCTATTGGCATCCACTATAACCAGTCCACAAATTTATCATCACATTCACATATCAGAATCAGATAAGACAATTGGATGTGATTCATCATTCAATCTGTTGTTATCGACTCATACCTGGGCTCCTTCAATCTCAGACTCTTGTATTTCGATGTCAAAGGATACCGGCCTCATCATGCACAGAAAAAATAAGTCCGACTTCAGGAAGAATGTCCTGTGCATTTGCCTACCACCAACCAAATCACCAAATTAACAGAAACAAAAACAAAAAACAAAAAAGATCTTGGATGATGAGAGACTTGTCTCAAATTGTGCAAAGTTTTACCTGAATGCCAGCACATCAATGAATTCTGAATCAACCTGCAATGGTAAAATAGCTGAATGAGCAGAAAAGGATACCAACTGTATTCATTTATTCACCATTTAGTTAATGCTTACTCCTGTTTCCTCTTTTACTTCTCTTGTTGCACCTAAAAAGATGTCCTCTCCCTGGAAATTCAAAAGCAATGTACTCATTAAACCATTTTGATTCAATTGAAACTAATTCATTTAAGACACGAACCTCCTCGACAATTCCAGTAGGGATCTTCCAGATTCCTGTACCCTTAAATCTGCCATGCTTTTCCAGAACAACAAGCAACTGTGCAAGAGGAGTTGCAAAAGGTAAGAAAGAGAGCAGCAACATTAGAGTATGACAAGTGCAAACCACAAAACTGTCAATTATTAACAGTGTGGTGTTATAAATTTGTAAGAAGTTCGTACGATCCTCGCTTCATATACACCATGACTGAATTAACATGCAAATATTAAGAAGGATGATGAAAGCACCTCTCTTTTGTCATTCAAGACAATAGCACCGATGCGGAGCCGGTGCGTTGCATTTGCTGGAATAGTATTAGGAGTATTAGCAATCCAATTTACAAGCATCAAATAGTGAGGCTCAGCATGGTGATACAAAAAGCCTTCCTGCAATGTTATAAAATTGGTGTGATCAGACCAAACTCAGCTGTCAAGATTGAAGATACAATTTTTTTATTTTCTCTAGGAAACTGATTTTCTTCTGCTGGTTCCTAATTAGAATTAAAAAGTGAAAGAGGCAGAATCACCGTTCTAAAAATTCACCCAGTGCAACCTAAGTAGATTTAATAACCCTGCCGAACAGTAACAAGACAAGATGAATGGGCCGGAGGGAGCTATTTTCTGTTGACCTATTATTTTATTAAAAGAAAAATAGAGAGCCTTTAGGCCCATTATTTGATGATATGTTATTGCTAATAAGATTACCAACACAAAACCTATTTTGACATGCTGATTCCCCTACAGTAACAAAATATAGAATAACAAAAAAGGTCACAAAAACGTCAAAGTTCCTAAGCAGAAAAGAAAATTACCTTGACTATAGCCTCAGCAAGCATCACAAGTTTAATTGGTAATTTGATCCATATTCCCTTCTTTCCCTACATGATATTATTAAAGAATGTGTGAATATATATATTTGGTATTTTATTGATGTAATAATAAATAATAAAAAGTCGATAATCAAGAAATAATGTGCTTAAGGATTTTATAAGAACTAACAGCTGAGTGCATAATCACTATAAATTATATTCAATAGCAAGTATGAGATTACATGCTTGTTAGACAACAATTACTTTGGTGTCAACAAATTAGAGGCTCGATTAGCTGCTCTGAAGGTTGCATAACTTTATGAAGTCTCCAAAGTGGCAGATACTCGGATGATGCAGTATACTAGGTCCATAATCACTATCTGATGTCAAAGCATGCGATAGTAAAACTGTATTGCTAGTACTTGATCAACACATACGTGAAGGAACTTTGACCACAAAAAATATGACTTGGACTTAATAGTTGATCAACATAAATTTTCAAGCTTGGCAGCAGGTCAGTCAAGAGCTAAGTCCTTCCAGAAACAATATGTTGGACTCAAGGTGTTTACACAGCCACAATGAAACGATAAACAGATCAAAGCCCCAAGGGTAACTGATAAAACTTATCATGTAAGAAGTGAAATCCTGAACCTTTAAGTAATCTGAATACATAATTTGCATAACATGATAACATAATATGCAAGAGAAACAAAAAAACGTGCATCACCAACCATCGACAAAGTGAAGGTGCACATGAATGCATAGTTACCTGCAGTTTCCACTGTGAAAGCGAACTTCTGAGAATCAGAGCAAAATCATTGGGATCCATGGTCTCCTTCAGCTCCACTATGAGACCTCCATGCTCGTCTTCATATGAAGGAAGCACTCGGGCATCTTGCCCTCCATTTTCACAATTGTTTTGATCCATTAAACTACAGGCAACCTGAATATAAGAAGCAACCTCAATCTTAATGACAGAAACATATATAAATGGTGAAATAGCATGTTTCATCATATAAAGGTCATGATCGCGCTTAAATAGAAATTAAGAAGTTCTAGAGGGTAAATTCTCTGCTTCAAATGGAAGCTTTTTCAACGCAAGCACCAACTGTCATGATTTTTTGCTGATTATACCATAAAACGCATATCATAAAGCATATATATTCCAAAACGGATTCTATCAATGCTACTTGTTGAAATAATGAAATTCTCCAAATTCCAGAAAGTCACAACAGCAAGTAAATATATATTATATATATGAATATATGCTAATTAACAATCGATATCAAAATATGATAGAATTCAGTAGTGCAGTAAGAGATACCGGCTACCTATTCGAACTTATCGAAAAATCAGATTCTCATTCAGCAACAGTATTAGAATAAATTCAGCAACAGTATCAGAACAAATTCAGCAGCAGATCAGTCACAGATGAATGAATTGATTACCAAAACACACACACACACACACACACACACACACAAAAGCGAAAGCATACCATAGAGAGAAGGTAGCAATAGCAGTAGCAGTGGAAATGGTGAGAGTGGGGAAGCAAAGAGCTTAAACATTAATTTATACAGAAGAAAGGAAAGGAGAGAGAGTGCGCATAATTACGGAGTCGGAATGTGAATGCGAATGGATGACGTCAGGATTTGGTAAACATGGCGGGCAAGCAATGAGGGCGATGCCGCACTTTGCCTTATCTGGGCCGTGGGGTGGGCCCAACCCACACTCGAGTTTCTGAGTGTTGGAGGGCGCCGCTAAATCATTCCTCTCTCATAGTCTAGCCACTATCCTTCAATAATTCAACTGCAATTCCGTTGTTGGGGAATTGGGTCCGGTCCACCAATCATCAGAGCTGAGCTGAGGTAGGTATAAGAATCGTTGGAGATTCGCATTTTTTAGATAAATGGAGTTGAAAAGATTGTTACAGCCATGGGAGCTTGTTTCAAAATTTTGGGGGAGGAAGGAACTGTGTGTGTCACAGTGTGTGTGAAGAATAGAACTGAGAAAACTAGCATCTCCCTCTTCTTATGTGGAGGGAATTATGAGAGTGACAATAAATGGGACAAATGAGATGTAGTAGTACTACTTTTAGGCTTTAGAGCGAAAAAGAGGGGAAATGAGGTAATATTATTTTAGTTCCTTATATTTTGTTTGATTTTGATTTAGGATGTGTTTATTTGTAAGGATAAATTTATATTCTCTTTGTCTATAAAATAGTTGTCACATTTTAAATGACACGGATTTTAAGAAAATAGTAGGTAGTGGTGAATTATAGTGAGTGAAGTAAGAGTTTCACAATAAATGTGAGTGAAGTAACAAAAGTGTCAATCATTTCGTGGACAAACATAAATGGCAAAAGTAACAACTATTTCGTGAACGGAGGGAATACTTTATTTCATTTAGAGGTAAATGGAGGGATAAACAAAAATCTCACTCTAATCATCCCTTATTTTTTAAATCTCTTCTTTCTACCACCACAAAAGAAATAATATTATCACATATCTCATTTCCACCATCACAAGGAGGGATTATATTATCACTTCAAATTAGGGGAGATAATATTATCTTTCCTTATGGTGGTGGAAAGGAGAGATATAAAAAAGAAATGATGATTTAAAGGGTGAGATTTTTTTTATCCCTCCATTTACCTCTAAATGGAGGTATAAATTTATACTTCCAAGTGAACACACGACAAAACCTGGAGGTATAAAGTTTAGGGCAGCCCTTGTTCTTTGCTCAGAGTATAAATTTATACCTCCAAAATAGAGGTTTAATATTATATATCCATATATTTTAGATATTTCCTTCTTAATCCATCAATTTCCTCTCAAGTGAAAGATATAAACATTGTGGCCCCCCTTGAGAGTAGAGATAGGTATATTATCACTCCAACCAAACAAGATATAAAACTTGTGCTGCCCACAATGAAGTATAAATTAAAACTCTCAACACACCCTTAAAGATAAAAATATAAATTATAATTTTAAAATATATAAAAATAGTATTCGGTCGCACTGTGGCCAACTACACGTGTTAAAAATGGTAATATAGGTTTTGAAAATGAAAATATACCCTAATTTGGAAGCATAAACCATAGGGAGGAAATGTGATTATTTCCATTTTTACAGTCAACTTTCCTTTTTTTCACGCGTGTGGTTGGCCACATTGTGTTCGAATATCATTACTCATAAAAATAATACTCCCTCCGTCCCAGGTTAGTATGGCTATTTTTCTTTTTTAGTCGTCTCAACTTAGTATGATGCATGTTTTCTTTTTAGGACATATCTTTTACCTTTTTACCCTAAAAAGTTCAATATATTTACTCTTATAAAGTTTATTCATCCACTAAGAAATTAACAATATATTCTAAATTAGTCCCTTTCTTCACTTAAAATATTCATACCAAACATTTATCTACTTTTTCTTAAAATCTATGCACGGCCCCCATACCATACTAAGTGGGGACGGAAGGAGTATTTTTTTTTTTTAACTATTTTACCATTCTTTCCGGATTTTAATATATGTGAAATCACATCAGTATAATATGTGAATAATTTATATATATATATATATAAGTACAAATTGTCTATATATGTTTTCACATAAAAAAAGTAACGTGAAATCACAATTATGTAAAGTCACACATTAGGAAATTCACTTATATAGCCACATTGAAACTTAAGAGTATAAAAGTTGCCAAAAAATTTAATATGAAAAAATACTAGCCAAACTTTATATTTTTGGATCTTTTTACCCTCCAACTCATTTACTTTTCTCTCATCCTTTTTTCATTTCTTATTTTCTCTCTCTTCTTTTTTATTTTTTTTCCAACGTAACCTTTCTTCTCTTTCTCTTCTCTATCTCTTTTCTTCTCTTTCTTTGCCATGACGCCGCTGCCGCCACCGTCGACGCCTCCATTCCGCCGGCGTCACCGTCGTCGCCTCATCCACCACGTTTCCCCATCCTTCAAGATCTTCTCGCTTCCTAATTTTCTCTCTGTCAATTTATCTTCTCTCTCTAAAAAAATCAAACACTTACGGGTACTGCCTCCGCCGTCGGCGCTGCTGCTCCCCCTCCCCCCCCAATCGATTGCGGTGCTCAAAGTATTATCGCCAGATATCATGGTTAGAACTCTTTTCTCTCCTCTCTTGGTTTGTCTCTCTCTCTTTATCTCTCTCTCTAGAAAATCCTAGATTTAGCCGAATTAATGGTTTTTCGTGTTTATTTTTGATAGTTTATAAGTTTTCATATGATTTCTGGTGGTTTGTGGTGTATTAGGAGTGATTTCCGAACGATTTGGATGTATTGTTGTTTAAATTTAGTTTTTTGCATGTCTATATACGTGGTTACGAATTTATAGTCGTTATAATTTATTCATTTCGTACCTTCAGTACCAACATTGGTGATGAACACATGTTGTGATGCGGCAATCCATGTACGAAATGGTTATTTCGTATTGTGTCATCATATCGTAATGTGGTAACCCAGTACAAAATAACCATTTTGTAACTGAGTTACATGTACTGATGTGGTAATTCAGTACGAAATAAACATTTCGTAATAATAAACATTTCACCTATCGGGCCTTTGTGCTAGAATTTGATAGCGTATAACATGTTTCATGATAATTTGTGGGTGAATTCATGAACTTGTTGAAATTTACGGGTAACTCGCATGATTTAGGGTAATTCGTGTTTGGTTTTTAATATGAATTGTTCAATTCTTACTATGTGTTTCTTTGAGTTAAATTGTTGATTAGAAATTGTTAATTCTTACTATGCGTTCTCGTACTTCATTTGATGGTGATTAGACATTGTTTGGTTGAATTAGGATATTATCGTGCAACAATTCTGTTTGTTTTGGTTATGTTTTAGATCTGCGTGATTTGATTAGAAGTATGATTTCGTGCATGTGTAACCCAAAACGAAATGTTGTTATTTTGTACCGGGTTATCCTATCCTATTGTAATGTGGTAACTCAGTGCAAAATAAAATTTCCGTACTTGGATACCACAACACAATGTGGTAACCCAGGTACAAGATTGTTATTTCGTAACTCGGTTACCATGTGGTGTTATGGTATAAACGATTTTGAATGAGGTTATATTGTTGTGTTGTGGTAACCGGTAGGGAATAACAATTTCAAATGGATTTACCCTTTTGTGTATTGGTAACCCATTACGAAATAACAATTTTGTACCTGAATTACCCTTTTATGTTGGGAACCCATTTCGAAATAACGATTTCGTAACGGGTTTACCCTTTTGTGTTCTCCTATTCTTGTTACGAGTTTTATTTTACATTTCGAATCGACGTACTAATTTGTTTCATTGTTTGTTTTATAGTAGGTCGTATGGAATTTAGCAAGATCCTATATCGCAGATCGGTATAACATTTGAAATGTTATTCAGTAAGCGTGAGGTGCGATTGAAGAAGGATAAGAGCATTTATACAACTTGTGTTGAATTATTTTGTAAATAATATTTTTAGGTTTGGTTTGATAATATGTTTAGATTATGTACTATTGTTGCTAATATAAATGGACAACTTATTTTTGGATTATTTTGTGAATTATTTAATTTTTGCTTGTGTTACAAATACGAATATAATTGATACAAATGTTCAAAATCAATTCAAAAGTAAATAGTCAACAAATAATCATTTCATACCGTTGTATCATTGTAAGAACCATGTTGTGATGTGATAACTCAGTAAGAAATAAATATTTCGTAACTGAACCATGTTGTGTTGTCAATAAAATCCTAAATCTCACCGGAAACCATCACCGTCGCTGCTACCTCACAGAAAGCACTGTGTTACGATTTAATCACTTCGTAGTACAAACGTTGGTGATTCACACACATTGGTATGCGAGTAGCTTGTTGTGATGTGGTAAAACAAGTACGAAAATGGTTATTTCGTATTGCGGTAATTCAATACGAAATAAACATTTCGTAACCGGGTTGCCATGTTGTGATGCGGTAACTCAATACGAAATAATCCTTTCGTAGTTGACCGTTTTGTGATGTGGTAACCCAATACGAAATAACCATTTCATAATTGGGTTATCATATTGCGATGTGGTAACCCAGTACGAAATACTAATTTCCCCGTTTAGGCTGTCGTGATGTGGTAACGCAGTACGAAATAATTATTTCGTAATATTTTACCAGATTACGACATCATAACCCAGTCATGAAATTATTATAGTACTTCACCGCTGTGACGGTGGCATTATTAGAGGCAGAAGATGGTACGTTGGGTACGAATTTGCATATTCGTAACCTTCGCCATATCGATAGTGGTGGCGGCGGCGGTGGCTAAACGAGAAGTGGATGGTGTTATGATGGGTACGAATTTGCATATTCGTAACCACCGGCGGCGGCGTCAGAAGAGTGGGAGGTGGAAGGTGGTACGCTGGGTATGAATTTGTATATTCATAACCGCCACTGTAATGGTGGTGGCAGCGGCGGTAGAATAGTGTATGGCGGACGGTGGTATGTTGGGTATGAATTTACATATTCGTAACCGCCGTCGTGACGATGGTAGTGGGTTGGTGGTGGAATGGGAAGCGGATGATGATACTGTGTATGGATTTGCATATTTGTAATCATCGTTGTGGCAGCGGCGGTGGCGTAATCACCTCCTGTCTGTCATCACTTACATTGATCATCTGCATTTATCAGCTTGATGAATTATGCCCTGCTATACGATCTTCTTTGGTCCCTCCGGTAGACTGGCTTCCAAGCTCTGCTGCATCTCCTGCTTGAACTTCTCAAGTTCTGCGTTCTAAGCTTTTTCGAATTTCTTGAGCCATTTCGGATTGGCCAACTATTTTTTAGATGCGCAGGACAGACGTGCAAGATCAGTCATTTCATCGGAGGTTGGAGGAGCATCCTTGTCAGTTGTTGCTTTCTCGTCTTCTTCAGCATCTATTTCTTGAGCGAAGAGCTCAACCTCTTTATCTTCAAGCTGCTCTTCGAGCGACTGAATTTCTTTCAACATCTGCTCTTTAGAAGTTTTAATCCTCATAGCAATCTCCGTAGCTTTTGCTTCCTCGTCATCCTTCTCCGCCTCAGTTTCTGCTTCTTTTGTTAGTTTCTCTTCTTTCCCCTTTTTGGAAGCATCAAGAAGAGAGGCAACTGCATCTTTGAGGTTGGAGACTTCTATATCGAGGTGAGAGTTGGTGGAAGCCAATTCCTGGATGATCTGACGAGAGGATTCTTGTTCAGTCTGAATTGAGGAGTTCTGAGCTGTGAGAGCATTCACTTTCTTTTGCAATTCGGCAATCTGGCCTTTCATCAGTTGCATCTTGGGCTCTCTTTCATCCAGAGTCTTCTTATTTTCGAAAACCTTGTCAGATAAGCCTTCAAATTTTGACTTGGTCACGAAGATGCCTCTGTAGTCAGTGAAAGACTTGGCTATATATGTTTGTCATCTGCTGCTCATGCTTGACTTTGGTCAGCCTGTGGAGGCACCCATCCACACTGAGCAATGTTGTCTTAGTGAAATTTGGTGGCTCGTGGAGAAGTGACCTCCCAGTCATGGATACCCTTGTGCTTTTCAATAAGGGCATGAATCAACTCATATTTGTGCTGAATCAGTTCGAGCTTTGTCTAAAATTTGAAGATCTTTCTTAGAACTGTTTCCCTGCTTTGCAGCTTCTCTATGTCATGCAACTTCAAGAAATCTTCCAAGATGTAGTAATCTCCCAAACTAACTGACATGTACATGAACAAGTCAGTGACAAGTTGAAGAGTGTTGAGGCGCTCACGAAGTTCTGGACAAAAGGTGAGGGTCTTCTTGTATGCGTTTAGGTGAACTCGTGTGAAGGACTACTTCAACGCCTCCTGTTCAATCTGATCTGCAGTCTAGGACGGACCAACTACTTCTTCTTCATCTCCGAATAGTGGGGATCCCTGTTCAACATGTGCTTCTTCTAGGGACTGTTTGGCTTGACTGGCTAAAACTGTGTCCTGAATCATCCATCTGACTTTAGCAGTTATGGGCTTATCTGCTTCATCGGTGTCATCTGAAAGAGTGACCACCTTAGCATCTTCCTTGGCATGTTGTGCTTCCTCAGTCTGGTCATCAGATTCCACATAGTCTTTCACAAGCACTTGATCTTTGTCAATAGGTTGATCAACCACAGCCAAGTCAGTGGGTGGTACTATCTCAGTATCTAATAGAGCAGTCTCTTCAACAATTTTGCCTTCCTCAGTTGAAGACATCCCTTTTCATTAGGAGCTTCTGCGACATCATCGGAAGGTTTGTATACTGGGAGTGGATTAGGAGAGAGGACAGTCAACAAAGCCAGCTGATCAAGTCTGGACTCTGGACTGAGCACTGCAATCTGTGCTAGGTTCTTGTTGAATTCTTCTGATAGCGAAGAGCTAGAAGAAACAACATTTCTCAGAGCAGCCACTCGAGCAGCTTCAGCCTAGACTTCCTTGCTAGCAGTGAAGGAACCGTACTGGTTAAAACCAGTTTCCTGCGGTAGCATTTCTCCTGGCTTAAAGAGTCTGTGCTTTTTTTTCACCAGGGGTGCAACAGGTGATTCCTTTTCTTTTTCCTATCCATCGTTTCTGGGAGAGGAGGGAGGTGGACTTTTCTTCGGGGGAGAGAGAGGGAGATGGACTCGAGCTCTTAGTCTTCTTGACTTTCTTCTTCTTTGGAGGAGGGGTTGGTGTCCCCTCAAAGTCAGAGTCCGCTAGGGAGTCAGTCGCATTCTTTTTGCGGACTGAGAGAGTTGGCTTGGATTGAGTAGCTCGAGTCCTCTTCTTCCCTTTGGATGAAGAGTGTAATACCCCGAACTTTTACGAATCTTTGAGTGCGTTTTAAAATGTGTTTATATATTTTAAATAACGTGCCTTGAGTGATAAAATTTTTCAAGAAAATAAATTTTCTTGAAAAATGATGAAAATGCCCTTATGTGCTTTGATGTGATTTTTCTCGTTTCGATTATTCGGAATGAGTATGTGATGCATTGATTGAGATTATTTATATGAGTTTAAGTATGAGTATGAATTTCGGAGAATTCTGAGAACTTTCACTTTTGACGATTAGTGCCGATAAGCCGAGAAATCACTAATCACCGACGAACTCCGAATTTAGCATAATTAGTGTCTTTTGAATCTAGAATTAATTCTAAGACCCCTGAGATATATTAGAAGTTCATCCGAGATCATATGAGAGAATTTTAAGAATTTAGTTCTTATTGGAATAATTGACCGATTGATTTTTAGGTTTTTCTTCGTTACTTGGAATTTTAATCTAAAAATTAGATATTCGGATTCCTTGATTTATTTCGTGAGACATGAGATAGAGTTGAGGTGTTTTTGATGTCGGAAACGAATCGAGGAGAGTTTATAGCTGTTTTTAGTATAAACGAAATGATACGGATATATTCTACCGGAAAACTTTTTCATTCGGGGAAAATTATACCAGTTAAAAATCAAATAATTATCTCTCTCTCTTCTCTCTCTCTTGCCGACATAGCTCCTCTCCCTCTCCCTAATTTTATTCTCTCCATCATTATTATTATTATTCCCTATACCTAAGTAACCTAGTTTCAACACTTAGGAAGGAATATCATCATTCCATTCATTTAACTTAGCTACATTATTATTCCTTCATAGCTAAGTGAAACAAAATATTCTCATCTCTCTCTCTTCTCTCTCCACCGTGAGAAACAAAGAAGAAAACAAGAAAATAACTCTCTCTTCTCTTATCTCTCCCACCGCACTCACATACACACACCTAGATGTAGAGAAAACTCCATTGAAGTCCAAGCTCTTAAGCATTCAAGCTCCAAGATCATCATCATCTTCATTCCTCAAAATCCTAATCAAGAAGGTAACCTAATTCTTCAAGTTTTGAGCTCGATTTAAGATCAAAATCATCGCTCCTTTTTCCTATTAATTTCGGCATTTTTGCCCTAGTGAGGTGATTAATTATTGTTATATTTTTTTTCTTGAGGTTCAAGATGAGATCTTCCATGAAAAATCCAAGCTAAGGAATTTGAGCTCCTTTCCCCTTCATTTTCGGCCAAGCTTCAATCAAGATGAGGAGTTTTATTTAAATCATTTAAAGTATGCTTATTCATTTGATTTCTTGTAAATATGTAATCCCTAAAGCCTAAGGAAAAGAATATGCATGCTTTAAATTATGTTTAGACAAACTTAGGGCGTGAGATGTGATAATCGATGTGAGGAATTTGTTAGGAAATCAAACCTAAGAGATTATCTAGGAATTAAAAAGAAAATATTAATCCTATAAAAAAATGATGAAAACCGAAAATAGGGAAAAAGTAGGAAGAAAATTGATTTTCATGATTTCTTGATGATTTATTGCATATATGTGTTTATGATGATGATTGGAATGATATATTATGCATGAGGAAAAGAAGAAAATTATTTATCCTATTTCTATGTTGAAACCGTGAGTTAGGGGTTTATGGAGGAATAATTGGTTTGATTTATTGTTTGATGATTTAGTGATGTTTATGAGTTTATCTTGAGTATGAGATTATGATGGATTGAATGATATAAATTATTATGTTAATTTTGTGAGAAAAATAATGAGTTTATGAAAGAAATGATATTTTTGATGATTTTGATGATATGATGATATGAATGTGTTTGTGTTTAATTTGGAGTATTAGATGATCAATAGGAATTTTTGAAGTGAAGAAATGAAATTTTAAGCATGAAAATCGATGGAAATGAGTTTGATAATTTAGTGTGTGTTCTAGGTATTTTTGGTGAAAATTTGAATATTTGAGTGTGTGTTCTTGGTGTTCTTGGTGAAGAACATGAAGATTTAAAGATTAATAAAAATTAATTCAAAAATAAATTAAATTAATTATTAAAAATAATAAAAAATTAGAAAATTATGAGAATTAAATTAAATAGAAAATAAAAAAAAATTATTAAATTATATGGGAGATATAGAATTGAGTAAAAATAAAGAAAAATAATTCTTTGTTAAGTAATTAGAACTTAAGAAGAGAAATTAAGTGAGTTTAATAAAAATGATTAAAAAGAAATAATAATTCTAATTGACAAGTAAAAAGAGAGGAAATATTAGTAGAAGAAATAAAAGAGGAGTTAGAGTTAAGAAACTAAAATTAAAAGTTGAGTATAAAATTTAAGATGAGTTAGTCGAGGTTAAGACGTTCAATTGAACGAGAATTTAAGAAAGAGGAATTAATCTTAAATGAAATAAATACTCTTTTAAAGAGAAAAATTATTTGTAGAGTCGAGCATGAGAAGTTTAAGGAAGAGTTAAGTCGAGTTTGAGTTCGTTTACTCGTTTAATTACAAAATTAACCGAAGAGTTTTGAAATAAAAATAATAGAGTTAGAATTAAATAATTAGAGAGATAATTTCTTAATAAAATAAGAAATAGTAAAGTATGAGAATAAAGAGTTAAGTTGAGCTTAGATGATTAAATAATAGTTTACGAAGAGATAAGTCGAGTAAGAGAAACTTGAGAGTAAAGGATCGAGTAAGAGTTGTTTACTAAATTAGAAATATTAAAAAAAAAGTTTTTAATATTTAATTATTAAATTAAATAAGAAGTGTTAGAAAAACGAAAGAAAATTTAATAAGAGTTGTTTTAATATGAGAATCGAGTTTAGTAATTGGTAATTGTTTAAATGCTCGTTTATTGATAATAAGTCGAGTGATATTTGAGTTTGCTTTTCAAACCTTTTAATTTGAAATAAGCCGATGAAGTTATCGAGTTTTGAGTTTGAAATTAGAAGTCGAGTTTTCATAGAGTAAAGAAAACGAGAATTCTATTAAAGAGAATGAAGTTACTAAGAGTTGAGTTATAGATAGAAAACAAATGTCTATTAAGTATAGAAAATAAGAGTTTAATTGAGAATAAGAAAAGAGATATAATAGTACTAAGATAAATAAATAAGATAAGAATACGCATACGAGTACGTAGTAGAGGAAAGACGGCGTATCTTGAAATAACGTAGTATTTTGAGTCGAGAAATATTAAATAATTATTTGAGTCTTGAATTCAAAATTCTTATAGATTGAATTTTATTTTGACTTATTAATGTGAGATTATTCTATGAGACAGAAGTTAAAATGTTTCCAAAACTAAAGTTGAGCAATGTTGAGATAATTGTTAATTGAATTTGAAATCTGAATCATGTTTGAGAATTTACGTTCGATTGAACCTATGTGCTTAAGTGAAATGTTTATATTTCGTTATGATAAAATAACTTGTTTAATTGTTGAGAATGCTTATATGTGACATGACTGATTTGAGATGACGATAGTTGAATCGAGTATTCGAATAATGTAATCAAGATAAATAATATTTCTTTAATTAGCAGAGATACTAAAGTAGGAATGATTTAGAAACGAGAATGTGAGACGAAGTAATTAGTAACCGAGTAGAGTTGACAATCGAGAACGAGAAAGTCGAGAAAGGATATTGACTTAAAAAAGTTAAAAATAGAAAAGACCCGAGTCAAGTAGAAGTCCTTCAGCCGAGCCCAAAATCTACTTTACGTCTTGCGCGATTAAAATCTCGATCTTTATTCGATGTTGAATTGTGAAGGATCAAGCGGGACGGGAAAGTAGCAAGGACACAAAAGAGTAAGCCGCCTAGCTAGAATCTTCGGAGGACAGGTGGGCTTTTTGAACTAAAATCAAATGATGAATGCATGTACTATTTATGTATTACGTGCGCTTTTCAAATTGATTGACTTGCCTAAATGTTTAAATGATTTGGTATGCAATCATCTACGTGTTAAAGTTATTAAAAGGTCCTGTGGACGCACGGGATAAAGGTCCTATAAGATACGGGACAATGCATGCAGTAGTTAAGGTGACTGTGAGCCTTAATTCGGTTGGACCGGTCACGGTGTTCGAGGAGGAGGCCTACTTCTCGACATCACAGAAAGATAAGTTGTAGATTGATTCATACCTAAGATATAAGTTTAGCCTGCGCAGGTGATTTTAAAACAAAATTATTTTATGGTTGTCACAAGTGAAAAATTCTTTTAAAGCAATTATCTATATGTCTAACCCTTGTGATGCAGCAAGAGAGGGAAGTTTTCAATCATATAGCTCTAAGAGCAAGTTTTGAGAACGTTTTTGGCAATGTGTTTACTGAGCCTTGCATGTATTTCTAAACGTGCAGGTTAGCGGGATGTGGATGGCGTGGACGGCTTAGTGGTGTGTTCTTTTGGTTGAGTCAAAAGTTGGCTGGCAATTACATGTCTTCATACATGTAGTTGTTGGGATTTGATTCGATGTCTCCGCTGCAATATAATATGATGTTTCCTTTGATATGTTTTTGAATTTCACTCTAATACTTGTTGGATTCACGAGCAATGTGCTCGAAACAATTTACCGTTTTCTTTAACTTCCATACGATGTGATCTCAACATACTTATTCCCTTTTAGAATCAATATGTAAATTATCTATGCTCGTTTGGTGTTTTATCTGTGACTTGGAAGCATGTCTTTAATTGTTATCGCTTTCAGTCAATAATCCCTTGATTCCCCGAGCATGAACCCTTATGCGAGTTGAGTTAGTGGATGATTTAGTAGTGTTAGTGTCATTCGTCGCACCTCGGGAGTCGGGGTGTGACAAAGAGGCTCCTTGGTAGATCATGGCAAGGATTGCGTTGATTCTGCTTTCTGAGCAGAACAGTCGCTCTCTATTAGTCAATGACTCAATGTCTGTGTTGCTCTAGTCTACTCTCATCTGCTGCTTCTTAATTGAATGTAGAATGATCGAGCTGACCTTCGTCCCATACTGGAGCTTTCTTTGACACTTGAAGGTGGACTTGATGTGCACAATCTTGGCCGCCTCAGCCAAGAGTTGGTTCTTTATGTGTGTTAATCAGTCGACCTTTACATGGTTGAATATCGCCATCGTAGGCCTCATCTTCGAACGGCTCACATCGCCCCTTGAGCCAGAGAGAAGGTGGGCACAGTTAGCTACGATGTCGAACAAGAGTTGAGGCTCACGTTCCAATGTATTACTCATATCATATTGAATCTAATGTATGAATAGATAGCTAAAGGAAAAGTGGAAAAATCTTGAACATGTAAATATATCTTTCGGGACCTTTGTTAAGATTAGAGATATCAATTTATCATAAACCAATTAGAAGATTCAAACCAACGAGACGATTCAAATAGACATAAAAAGAATATTTTTTTACTAATTTTAGTTAATATTAACTTTGCAGTGTTCAAATTTTTATCCAGTACTATTACCCAACACGTATGCGACGGGTATATACAATAAATGCACAATTTTAATCGAGATGTAGAAAAATTCAAACAAATTTAGATTTAAAATATACATAATGCAAATATAACTTTCTTAGCCTTTGGCTAAGATTAGGGATATCTTTACCATAACCAACAAGATGATTAAAACCAACGAGACAGTTCAAATAGACATAAAAAGAAGAATTTTTATTACTTTTAGTTAATATTAACTTTGTAATGTTCAGATTTTTATCAAGTACTATTACCCAACAGGTTTGCGACGAGTATATACAATAAAGTTACTATTTTAGTCTAGGTGTAGAAAAATTCTGAACAAATTTAGATTTGAAAAATACATAGTGAACGAGTATCCGATTTATTGTCATTCATAATTATAAGTTTAGATACGTGAAATATAACTAATTTACTAAGTTTGATTTATTATTAATGCAAACAACATGATAACTTCTAAGTAAGATATAAAATTAATTTTAAATGTAAGTCAGTCTTTTGAGAGAAATTCTAAAGAGAGAGTGAGGGCGAAGCGTTACGAGAGAAAGACAAGTTTTTTCAAAGTTATAATGGTATGATTTGTTGTTTTGTTGTTGTAGCATTTGCAAAGATGTTTGTATTTTTTCCCTTGTTCAACTTTGGTGAAATAAAATATTATTTATCACAAAATTATTTTTAAAGTATATTTATATAGATGAAAATATAAAATTATTTCTCGTCGAGTCTCGATGGGCTACTTACTAGTCAATTAATCGTACTAAAATAAGTGGTGCTTGCTCCTCGATGCTCCATTCCAATTTTTCTTTATTGTCGTATTTTTTGCATTATTAATTCATATTCATATATCCTAATTTTAATTATCATCTAATATTTTTTTATCTATTTGGATTTATCAACATCTATTTATATATATTCACATATTCTATTATCATACAAATCCTTAATGATATTAACACCACATATCTATTTTATATATATTCATATAACAATAAACTAGTGTTCAACCCGTTGAAAATCGACAGGGAACCACATTATGTTATAATCTGTAAAAGTATAATTATAAAAATAAAGTAATATTATTATCTATACCAGAGTATGATCAAAAAGAGTGTTTCTTTGATTTTACTCCACTTTCTTTAGCTAACAACTCAACCTAAGTTTTTTTTTTTATTTTTTTTTTGTGTACAAACTCAACATTATTTAGAATATGAAATATATATACTCATACTTGTTTCAAACCCGATTAAAAAATTAGTCATCTATGTTTCTTTCTAAAAAAATTCGTATATCAATACCCGACAATTGGAAATTGGCCCGTCTACTGTCACAGTTCCAATATCGGAATCGGTCCGTTGACCACTGTAATACCTCGATCTTTCATAAGTTGTTAAGTTCGTCTTTGCTTTGTATGATAAAAATTTCCGAGGAAATAAATTTTCTCGTGAAATTACTAAAATGCCCTTGAGTGCCCTTATGTGATTTTTCTTGTTTCGGTTATCCAAATCGAGTGTGTGTTGAATTGCTTGAGCATTATTATATGAGTTTGAGTTTGAGTTTCGGAAAATTCTGAGAAGTTTTATTTTCCAATGAATAGTGTCAATAGCCGAGATTTTACTATTCATCAAGTAATTCCGAATTTCGTCTAATTAGTGTCTTTTGAGTCTAAAAGTTATTCTAAGACTTTTGACATATATTGGAAAATTATCCGAGGTCATATAAGAGAGATTTGAAAATTTATTCTTATCACTTTAATTAACCGAGCAAGTTTTAAGTTTTTCTTTGTTAATTGAAATTTTGATTTAAAAATTTGATATTTGAAATCCTTGATTTATTTGGTAAGATACGAGACGAAGTAGAGAGATTTTCGACGTCAAGAAAGAATCGTGGAGAGTTTTAAGTCGTTTGAGAATTAAACGGAAAAGTAGGGATGTTTTGAATCAGAAAACTTTTTCTTCCGACGATTTTTATCGCACAAAAATGAGACTTATCAATCTATTTAATTCCTATTTTCCTATCCTACTCTCACACTCCCTCACGCTCTCTCACTCTCTTCTCTCTCTTGAAAATTCCTCTCTCTCTCTCTCTTGTGAATATTTCCCCCTCTCTCACTTAATATGATCGACATCAATCCTTCTCTCTCTCATCTCTCCCTTGCCAACATAAACACACATACACACATAAGAAAACTCCATGGAAGCTTAAGTTCCAAGCTCCAAAAACTCCAAGAAGATCACCTCCGATCATCTAACAAATAAACCAATAAAGTAATTGTGATCCTCTCGTCTTGGTGATCGTTTTAAGACTAGGATTCACTCTCCTTTCTTCCTTTATTTTTTCGGCAGTTTTGAGCTAAGGAGAAGGGCTTGATCCTAGCCTGATTTTGAGGTCTAGTAGTTGAAGTTCTACAAAGTTTGTGCATGAAAAACCAAAGTTTAAACCATGAATTCCTTCCTCCCTTTTTGCGCCGAAGATGAAGGCCATGGAGGAGAAGCTTGAGTTTTGATTTTAAACATGTTATTTATGATTCTTGTATGATAATATGTATGTGAAGATGAAGGAAAAATCTTGCTTGTTTATTTCCTTATGTGTGTCAAAAATATAGAGATTTTTAGGAGTTTTTGAGTTGATGATTCTAGCATAAGTTTGATGATGGAAATAAGTTCTAGGAATTAATCTAAGAACTTGATGAATGAGTTGATGATATATATATATATATATATATATATATATATATATGATGATGATGATGATTTTGAGTGGCTTGAATGCATGAAATGGAAGTTAGAAATTTTTGTCTTTTTATTTTTATAAGGACCGAAATTTTTATAAATTTATTGATTTTTATGCTCAAGTTCTTATTATGGTCCTGATAATGAATTTGATGGATTTTGAGTGATATGATGCATGAGAAATGAGAAAATTTAAGAGTATAAATTTCTTTTTAATTTTTCTTGAAATTTTCGATGAGTATATGTATGAAGAAATTATGAGTTTATGATCTTCTTAACGAGATGATGCTTGAGAGACGAGATTATTGATGAATTATGCATAGTATGTGATAAGGATGAAGAAGTGAATTATTTGGTTATTTTTATAAAAAAAAATTCGAACTATGTACTTAAAGGAAGTGGATAAAATTTTGATGATCTTGATGATTTTTGTTAAGATTAAGAGTTTTATTGATGATTTGAGCATGATTATTACGTGATTGAGAAGTATAAATTTTTACCAAATTTTTCTTGAAAAAAATTCGAACAAAGTGAGGAGTAGAACTTGTGATTTTAATGATCATGTGTTCTAAGTGTGAAATGGAGTTAGATTAGTGAAGTTGAAATTATTTGAGGTATATTAGAACTTGAAATCGTTGAAATCGGATTACTATGGAGAAAACTCCATAATAATCGAAATATATAAACTTAAAGTAAAGATTTTTAGTATTTGAGCCGTTTGAGTAAATTGATTGAGAAGCCGAACAACTAGAATTATTTTACGTATGATAGAACTTGAAAATGATGAAAAAGATTGAATATGAGAATTTTTGTTTAGTGCAGTAAATTTAATGAGAAAAACGATGGAGATTTTGATGAGATATGACGTAAATGACAATTCCAAGATGAAATTGGGATTAAAACAAGTATGTTAGCCTTTTGAATTTCTGAATTTGGAGATCGTATGAAAAAGTTATGCCAAAACGAAGTTTTTGTGCACTAGTAAGTCGATTTTCTATAATTGAAATAAAGTTAAGTAAGATTATGAATTAATTGAGCTTAGATAATTAAATCGCACATGTTGAAACTTGAATCGAGTAAAAATGAACCCTTATGCTTGAAATGGAATAAAAGTCGAAGCTTAAGAGGAATTAAATTAGGGGTTATTCGATTTATAAATCGAGAGTGAAATTGATTGAATAATTGTTCGATTAGATTTATTTTAAGCTAATCGTGAAAGTTTGGAGATTTTTGGAACATGTGCATGTTTTACGAGAAAAATAGTGCCTTATTTTATTCCGAAAATTTTTGAATGAGGTCTCGGATTTCAAATCCGATTCCATATTTGGATTCGTTGAATTTTTATAAGAGAAGTAAAACTATTTTTATTCAAAACCGACAACTTTGATTTTCAAGCAGTATCGTGTCAGCATGAGACAGTGTTTTGAGTCTTGAATGTGATTCCGAGTATGAAATTGAGTATGTATGAATATATGTGAATTTCTTGAATTTTTCTAGAATATTCTGGGGAGTTTTGAATTTTTTTTTCCGACTAATTATTGAAGTCAGTTGTTTACCTATTTGTGAATACCTGATTTGAGATGTGACAACTTGAATGTGAATGAATTATGTTTAAAGTGAACGAGATTTAATCTCGTAATTTTCTGAAGTCGTTTGATGCGTGAAATCGAGAAATTCTGAGTTTATGGAATGAATAGTAATTTCACGATTTTGATTATTTGATTAAGTCTCAATTTGTCCGTTGTGCCAAGTTTTCCGAGTATGAATGTTCGAGTCTGAGGAAAGTTTGTTGGTATAGTACTCAAGTAGAGTTAAGAGTCGAGAAGTTCGATAATCGAGTCGAGAAAAGTTGAAAATCCTGAGTTGAATAGAAATCCGAGTAATCGAGTTTAGATTCCGTTTTCAATCGAGAAAATAGAAGTCGTCCTTATAAGAATGTTATCCTTTAAGGAACGAGTGAAGTTTGATAGTAAGAAACGAGTGGAGTCCAGAACTAAGGAGCGAGAAGAAAAGAGGTATTCCGAGCGAGCCACTAGATGACAGGTGGGCTTTCTAACCGAAAAAAATCGATGAATGTGATTACTATTATCATATTATGTGAGTTTTTAAATTAATTGACTTGCCAATGTTTGAGCTTTTATTGTATGTTGTCATCTACTTGAGGAAGACGAATTCGATCCTGAGTGAGACGGAATTTCTGTGCACACATAGAAGTGATCATGTGCTTTCCTTTGGGTAAGCCGGTCTTGGTGTTTGAGAATGAGGCCTACTTCTCGACACCCATAATTAACTGTAGAATTGGTACATACTTGAGTTATATATTATTTTGTGTGCACACATTTTCAAAAGTGAAATGTTTTTTCTTGCATGCACAAGTTAACTGTTTTATAACTCTAACACTTGTGATGCAGCAAGAGAGGCAGTTCAATTATATAGCTCTATTGAGCAAGCTTTCAATACTCAGCCCTGCATTTTATTTCTAAAACGTGCAGGTTAGCTCGGATGATGATGGTGCAGCGTGCTTGGTGGCATTCGTTGTTCGAGTCAAGTTTTGTTTAAGCTTGAGTTATATGTCTTCATACATATACCTTTGGGACTTGATGTAATATTCTGCTGCAACACCGATACTTAATCGAGTTTTAAATTTTTCCAATTCTGATTTTTAATGAGTTTCATGCTCGACACCTTATTTGATTTCCTCTCGACTCTTACATAATAAATTTATTTAATTGAGCTTTTGAGATAGGTAATTGAAAGCAAGTTTATCAATTATTTTCGCTTTCAATAAATAATCCCTTGTATCCGAGTACGTTCCTTTGTTTATATTTCCGTTGTTTTACCTTCACTATCCAATGGATTTTAGTCATTCCTACACACTAGAATTCGGGCTGTGACAACTGCGATTTTGATCTATAAGTGCGTAATTTACAAAACTTGTATAAAATTTATATAGACCCAGGCGGGATACTTAAAGTGTTAGCTCTAACACTGCAAATAAAAAAATTGATTGTAATATTCGTTCCCATGTTTAACCATACACTAATATTCGCTAATTACAATTATAGATTATGTAAAGTTGGAAATTCAACTACAAATAACGTAAAAATTAATTCATGGATGACGATTTTAGATTTTAGAAAATACATAAAAAAAATACATAAAATGAAAAATTTCCCGAGTGGAGGTACCCGTCGGTTGGGAATTTCTCCGTCTATCGCCACGGTTCCGGGTCAGAATTAGCCCATTAACCACAGATTTGATTTATAAGTGCATAATTTATAAAACTCGTTTAGAATTTATATAGACCCAAAAATTCAAAAAAAATTGATTATACTATTCATTCTCGTCTTAATTGTATAGTGTTATTTACTAATTACGATTATAAATAAGAATAAAGAATGAAAATATGCCACATAGGATCTCGAGTTGAGGTACTTGCCAGTTGGAAATTGGCCAGTCTGCCTAATTAATTGACAAATTAGAAATTAATTATTTTTTAATCAATTAAATAAAATATTATAAGACTATTTCAAAAGAGAGGATTTTAGAAGTAGCACTTTTCTTATAGTAGTTTTTTTTTTTAAATTTTAGCACTCCTTATAAATTCTTTAACTTTTAGTACTTTTTGACATTTTTGCCCTTCCATCACCTATCTGGTAACAAAAAAAAAAAATTGTGACTGAACAAAAAAAAAATATTCCACCACCACAACCCCGCCACCGTCGCCGCCGTGCCACCACCACCGCCGTCGTGCCACCACCACTATTGCCGGTGGTCACAAATTGTGACTGAACAAAAAAAAATTCAACCACCACTTTTCCGCCGCCGCCGTCGTGTCGCCGCCACTATCACCGGCGGTCAAAAAAAAATTTGAGACTCAACAAAAAAAAAAATTCACCACCACTTTTCCACCGCCACCGCCACCGCCGCCGTGCCACCACCTCCGCTGTCGTGCCGCCGCCACTGTCGCTGGCGGCCACAATTTTTTTTACACGATTTTATGAAGTCACAAAATAAAATTGAAAATTTTGTGAAGTCACAGAAAAAATGAAAAATTTTGTGAAGTCACAAAAAAAAATGGAAATTTTGTGAAGTCACCAAGACCATTCATAAACACAAGAAAATCTAATATCGTATGATGAAACATACACACCTATACCATCAAAAGAAAGGGCGATTCAATATTTCAATTCACACATATCACTCAGATTTCAACTATCAAAATCCTAACTCTAATTCACACATACTACTGAGATTTCAATTCAATCTCCAATATATATAAATATATACTCTTATTTTCTGTAACTAAAGCTAAAAAAACGAAGCTCCAAACTCCTGCACAAATGGAGGATTTCAGCTCCAAATCATACAGAAACGGAAGATCAATGCAGGCAGACAACTCTTACGGCTATTACAGAACTAATTTCAGCACAACATCGTCCACCTCAAGGGCGCCTTCGAGGACAAGCACTCCGTCCATCTCGTCATGGAGCTCTGCGCCGGCGGCGAGCTCTTCGACCGCTTCATCGCCAAGGGCCACTACACCGAGCGCGCCGCCACCTCCTTGATGCGCACCAAAGTCCAGATTGTCCACACCTGCCACTCCATGGGGTCATCCATCGGGATCTCAAGCCCGAGAACTTCTTCCTCCTCAGCAAAGACGAGGACTCGTCGCTCAAGGCCACCGATTTTGGGCTTTCCGTGTTTTACAAGGAGGGCGTGGAATTCAAGGACATCGTCGGCAGCATCTAACAACGGGCAGCTTCCTTCTCCGCGCAGAACAACGGGCAACTGGACATTGTGGTGACAGACAGCAGCGGAGGTGGAGAGCAGTGGAAGTTCAAAAAAGGGAAGTTAACGAATGCAGTGGATCCGAAAAGCTGGGCTCTTACTGATCCGAAGAAGAGTAAATCATAAACGTAAACGGCGAGACAGTGAGGAGTGTGATGGCAGTGAGACGGCGAGGAGGTTGCAGCGGCTGGAGAGAGAGAGAGAGAGAGAGAGAGAGAGAGAGAGAGAGAGAGAGAGAGAGAGAGAGATAGAGAGAGAGAGAGAGAGGGCTGGAGGTGGCGGTGATGAATGAGAAGGGAGAGATAGAGAAAAAATAAAGAGGAAGGGAAGAGAGAAAAATTGGGATAAGATGGAAAATACAAAATGTATTTGAGGGTAAAAAAGAGAGGAAGTGCTAAAATTTAAAAGAATTTTAAGGAGTGCTAAATTTTAAAAAAACTATAAGAAAAATGCTAGTTTGTAGAAATTTCTCATTTCAAAATTTAATTGGCTAACCAATAAATTAGCCAAATTACTTTGGAACCATTTATTGTGTCAACTAATAAAATGGTTCACTAAAAAAATAATTATCTATTCGGCCAATTAATAAATTGACCAAATTAAATTAAATTAAATTAAACTATAAAAATATAGTTATTTATTCGGCCGATTAATAGATAAATTGGCCAAATAAAATTGGTACATCAAAAGACGAGAAAATACACATTCATTCTAGGTGAAGTTTCATTTTAAAATCGATGTGAGACACAAGATTTTAGTAGATATTTAAAATTTATTATTTTATATTAAAATTTTAAAAATTTTAAAAATTTAGATAAATAAAAATGAAGAATTAGAAGGGATGCCATGTAGGATTTTTTTAATGTAAGAATCATTTTTCTTTTAATAATATAAAATATAATGATGATGATGTGAGTATATGGAAATGTAATGCACAATTGCTATAATTTTGAACAATGATGTTTTAAGTTTTATTTTACTTTGTTGGAAGAAAAAACTGATGTTCCGATCGTAAATTTATTAAGAAAAATTTCCCCAAAAACCACTTTTCCTCTATGACTTTTAATAATTATAGTATTTTTGGACTTTTTTGCCCCTCTTTTATCTTTTTCACAAAGTTTTCAACGTGAATAATTGTATTGTCGAACACATTTTTATAAAATGTGAATTACGTATTATAAAACGTGAATTGCCACTGCCACCGCCTTTCGGCCAACGCACCACCACCATCACCGCCGGTGGTCACAAAAAATTTTTTGTGACTCACCAAAAAAAAATGTGACTGACTAAAAAAAAATAACCGTCGCTTTGCCTCCACCGTTGCCACCATCGCCGCCGGTGGTCACAAAAAAAAATTTGTTACTCACCTAAAAAAAATTGTGAGTGACAAACAAAATAAAAACTGCCACTCCGCTGCCACCATCTGTAATACCCCAGATATTTTCTTCCGACGAGAAATAAAAATTTTCTAATTAATTAAGGCTTTGCAAGCCTAAGTTAAGGATTTTCAATTCTAAGACTAACGGTGAAATCTGTTTCTGAAAATAAATTCTAGAAGTCGGTTGAACGATTACTGTATTAGAATTTTTGCGTCCGATAAAATTTTCGCCCGAAAACTCAAATCGAGAAACCGTCTGATTTTACATTCACTCTTTTTGCGAGACGAGTAAGTTAGTAAAAATCCGTTTTTATTATTTTTCCGGATAAAATTTGGACTGTGATGTCCCGACTTTTTATCGGATTTTGAAAAACGAATTATGCTTTCCGAGTAAGAGATTTATTTCTAATCTAATGGTCGAATTAGATTTCGTCAAAAACGTAACCGTCTACGAATTTATTTCTCGATTTTTAATACGCCGTATTAGACCCGAAAACGAGATATTTTGGCCTTAAAAATGCCACCTAAACCACCACCTTACCCCCATGACTCACACCCTTGTTAGTTTATTTTCTATTTTATGAGATATTATCTAAAACATAACACCTCATTCCTTTCTCTCCCTCCCTCTAAATACCCCCCCCCCCCCCCCCCCCCCCCGCTCACACCATTGTTGTGTTCTTCATTTTCTTCAAGCTCTCAAGCTCCACAACTAGTTCGTCTTTCGATCAATCTTAGTTCCGATTCCATATTCGACAAAGTAAGAACTTCCTCTCGAGATTGAACCGAACAAAAATCCTTGTCCATCAATTTGTTTTTTTTCGAAAAATTGAAGATGAAGTAGGATGATGAATCTATGTTTAATATATGTTATAGTATGCTTAGAAATGGTTTTATGGACTGAAATCATGAAAAAATTATCCCTCCTAATATTATTGTTATTACCGAAATTTAGAAGATTTTATTGGTTCGATTTTTAGAAATGGTATGTTATAGTATGCTTAGAAATGGTTTTATTGGTTCGATTTTTAGATGATTTGATGAGTGGAATCGTGTTCTATATAATGATAGATGGATGCACGAATTAATTTAGAATTTTCTAAAAATAAAAATAGAAATGCAAGAGATGATTTGGTGTAGTATATGTTATGATTTGCATGAAATGATAATAGAAATGAGATGTAGTATGTTTATGGATGATTATATAATTTATTGGAATTTTTCTAAAAATAAAATGAAAATCGCAAGGGACGAAAACCAGACAATAAGTGGAGATTCGTTAATGATTTGAATATATGTTAATCTTGTTAGTTAATGATCGTAACCGGAAAAATTTGAACGAATTCTAAAGAAGTTGGAATTTTAATAAGAGACGAAGAAACGAGATTAAATGCCGATAGAAAAGTCGAATAAGGAAAACCAATCGGATATTAATGATTGATGTGGATAAATAAACGAGTTTGTAGTTGACGATACTTCCATCCAAGATACGAGATGATATAAGTTATAGTTTATGAACTAGAAGATGATGAGTGAAATTGAATTGAATTGGTTTAGTAATTGGTAGTTGAAAATACGAGGAAATGTACGTCGTGTTTGTAATCGAGAAATGTGAAGGAGTTCATGATGAATGATTGTTCGTATTTACTGCCTTGAAACAGAAATTTCGTGAGTATATAAGTGGTTTAACATAAACTGAACCTAGAAAATCGTGCGTCGAGTTAACGAGCACTAGGGTTCCACGCGGACTGTTTTGTGATGCGTTACGGAAACTGTCATAACTTTTAGCTCGCTTAACGAAATCGAGATCCGTAAATTGGAGAGTAAATTAGACATCCGTAGCTTTCTTTTTGTATAGAGAACATCCCCTGTTTCGAAATGCTCTGTTCTGTATAAGCTCCAGAACTACTGCCTTGTGCAGGAAATTTCCAAAACTCATTTTCTTAAGTTGAATTCTTTTCAACACAATTCCTTAAGGACTTTTAAGTCGTTATGAGTTATCGACTTCTGTTATTAACCGACTAAGTGTCGAGTAAGGAACCGAGTTAGTTCTAGACGAGAAGTGTATGAGTCTCGTTTCTTTTAATCGAAAGAGATTAATTAAAGTGCAAATGCCTAAAAGACTTAACCGATTCCGAATTTCTGTTTTCTTTTTAACGTCTCGACCAAATACTAAAGTGTGATTATTTGCGTTCAAAGAAGGAGGACGTCGAGATTAGAAGACAGGACGGAAGACGAAAGCTTGTGTGTAGTTCTGTAATCATTGAGGTGGGCTTTTCTATCAAAATAAAATGAGCGTTGCTCGAAAGTGTTTACTTACTGCTTTAATAAGTGTGTATTAAAGTAACTATCAGTGCATAATGAATTGTTTTATGTGAATTCTCTTGTGCCTCTCTGAGTTAGCCCACAGAGTGCTATCCAGAGTATTGGATTCTGAGTTAGCCACCGAGTGCTATTCAGAGATTCCAACTAAACGATCAGATTCTGAGATTGCCCACAGAGTGCTATCCAGAGGGACAAATTCTGAGTTAGCCCACAGAGTGCTATCCAGACGATCGGATTCTGAGTTAACCTTCAGTGTGTTATGCAGAATTAAGTGTACAATAGTATAAGTCTTACGAATGTTTATGAAAAGATGCCTGATTAATCTATACTCTTGTGAGTTGTTTTCGACAATGTGCCCACTAAGTGCCTTATGTACTTAGCCCTGCATGTTTATTTTTAAATGTGCAGGTTGAGTGACGAAGGCGGATGAGGTTGAGTAAAGGTCGTACTTAAGGAAGTAAAGTTTAGTTAAGCCTCGATTTCACATTTGATATGTGATATCATTCTACGTTTTTCCACTGCAAAATAACTCTCTTATTAATGTTAATCTTTTCGGTTTAAGTTGTTCATACTTTAAACCTAGTCTTCTCTGATCACAACTTTGTCGAGCGATCTTTCGAGATTGACTCTCTTTTGTCTAATAAGAATCAGTTCATAGTATTTTTATCTCGGTTATAGATGTTAATTTATTCATTTATTCAGTAATTCCCCTTTCTTCCCCGCCTCTTTAATCAAACCCCTAGTCACACCCCGGCTTTGCCGTCCCTCGGGATTTGGGGCTGTGACAGAATGGTATCAGAGAAATCGTTTCTGCTTTGTACCTGAGTCTTCTTTTGAGAAAGTAAAGTTTAGTTTGTATCACTAAACTTAAGAATATAGTAAACAACTCAACCTCCCGCTACGTCGACTCAACCAAAGAAGAAAAGAAAGGTATCGAAAGTGTTATTATTTTGAAAGTTTGAAGTATTAGATATACTTCTGTCAAGAACCAAGTGTGCCAAGGATGAGTTATGTGAAAGCATGAGTACTATACTTTGTGAAAGTATGTGAAATTATTTGAGCTATAATTTCTATTATTTTGAGAAGTATGTTGGTTTGAGAACCTAGACTATTTGCTCTAAGATTCTTCCTGATTCATTAAGAACATAGACGTTTTAAGAAGCGTTGGTTTCAAAAATAAGCGAGAGACAATCGGAACGGGAAGGACAGAATAAAGGGAATCAAAGCGAATAAGAGACGAATGTTACTTTCGTATAAGTAACGTGAACAAAGTAGAGTCGTTACTTTATTTTAATGATTAAGAACCGATTAAAAGTTTTCTTCAAGAAAAACTAAGTAGTCTAAGTTAAGATGATTAAGGTAAGATAAGATGGTTAAGGTAAGCTAAGAACCATTAAGAGTTTGGTTGCAATTTGAGAAATTGCTAGATGATTAAGATAAGTTAATTTCTTATTAAATGGATGAGTGCTTAAAACATGGAGTTGAGATTTGTTTAGTTTCAAAATGCCGCCAAGAGTAGCGAATAACAGAAGAAGAGGACTCGGTAGGCCTAGAGGACCGGGAAGAGGTCATAGACAACATGAGAGGGAGAAAGATCAAGGACGTCAGGAAACCCCTCCACCTCCACCACCACTACGTCGTGACATAGAGGATCTATTCCTCAAAAGAAATCCACCTATTTTTAATGGATCAGGAAACCCGAGCGATGTTGAGCTTTGGGTAAGAGCTACAGAAAGAATTTTTAAACTTCTCAGATGTACTGATGAGGAGCGTCTCTCGTGTGTTGCGTTTCAACTCACCGGACCAGCTGATTTCTAGTGGGAAGCTAGGCAGAAGGTTATTCCGACAGAGCATCTGGCTCAGTTTACTTGGGATGAGTTTAAGGAAGCATTTTACGACAAGTACATCCCTAAAACCTATAGAGCAAAGAAGGAAGCAGAGTTCTACAGTCTGAAACAAGGGAAGATAACAGTGACTAAATACGATGCAATCTTTTGTGAATTGTCAAGGTATGCACCCGAGCAGGTAGATACCGACAAGAAGATGGTAAAGAAGTTTCGTGGGGGACTTAGACACGAACTAGAAGTGGCATTAGCCAGCCATGGAGGACTAAGCTATACAGACATACTAGGACGAGCCTTAGACATGGAGGCAGTTGTACCAGATGAACAAAAAATTGTAGCGCCCGTACCAGCACCAACCTAGGCTCCAACTCAAGACCATTCCAACAACAATAACATCGGCTTTAAAGGAAAAAGGAAATGGGAAGGAGGAAATCAGGGTGGAAATCAGCGTGGCTTTCAACAGCCGAATCAGAATAATCAATCCGGACAATGAAGGGAAAATAACCCACAAGGACAGTGGCAGGGACAACAGGTAGACAATAACCAATGAAGAATCACTGTTCCTACCTGCCCTAAGTGTAACAGAATGCACTTTGGTAATTGTTTGGCAAACATTGACGGTTGTTATAACTGTGGTCAGAAGGGACACGTGAGAAAAAATTGTCCGAAACCATTGCAACCAGTAGGATCGAATCAGTATGGTCAGCCCCAACCCTTGACAGCTAATCAAGCTCAGCCACATCCGCAACAACAACAGTCACAACAGCCACAAGAGCAGAATGCATGGACATTTGTGAATGAGCCAGAAGCACAGGACAAGGGCAAGGGTCACTAGGCAAGTAATTGGCCTAACTCAGACTAGTAGTAGTCTAATTTTGTATAAGTCCTCGTTGGAGGCAAAACAGTACTCGTTCGACGTATATGTACATATGACCCCGCGAGTGGGCTTTGACTTCGTGAAAATTTCTTCTAATCGTGGTAGTAAACAAGAATATTCAACTAACTTGTTTAATAAGGAACTTGTTTAACTTGGGAAGTTAAAAAGTTTATATAACTAGTATCGGAGCTATTACCTGTTTCAGTTTTGTGAACTTTTTAAGTGGGGAAAAAAAAAAGTTTAGTAAGTAAGTGAACGCTTAAAGTAAAGTGTTAATGAAAATGTTTAATATGGATATAATCCATGGGATGGAAGGATTTTGATTGTAGTATCAATTACCATCCAGGAAAAGCTAACGTCGTAGCAGACGCGCTGAGTCGCAAGACTCCAACTAAAGTAGGGTGTCTCTTAATCGAAGAAGAAACACTTGTACAGAAATTGAGAAGATGGATTTGGAAGTGCTAGATACACCTGAGACAATAACTAAACGAATAGCAGCACTAGTAGCTACACCAGACTTACGAGAGAGAATTTTAAGTGAATCCGAGAGAACGATTCAAGTATTAGAAGAAATGTTAAGAACGATAGTGTTAGATCAAAGTCTAATAAGTTATCAGGCTACGATAAGTATTACGCCTTACGAGGCGTTGTATGAAAGAGAAAAATCTAGAACTAGATTCACTCGGTGAAGTAATAGATCAATTTTTTCGTCAGATTCGAACCAAAGAGAAGGAAGTCTAGAAGTGACGAAAGTCTTAAGCGATGTATGTCATTATGACTTAAATTTAGAGGATGAGGACAAGATTTTCCTCATGATTTTCCTGCTAAGGATTATTGTGATTATTTCTTCGTATCAAGTATAAGCTGAGACAAAGATTTATATGATTAGTAGATATCTTGAAAAAGATAGGTTTCAATGTTATATAGATTGGTTGTGTCGCCAAGTCTATGAAATGTTTATTATGTTTGCGTATCTCGTATAAGAAAGTACGTGTTCAATTCTAAAACGCGTGATTCATCAGCAAGACGTTGTTCTTGATTAAGTTATAAGTTATGAAGAAAGACCGCAATCGATCTTGGATCGAAAAGTGCGAGAGTTAAGAAGTAAGTCGATACGATTAGTAAAGTATTCTGGAATTGCCACGGGCAAGAGGAAGCTACATGGGAACTTTCGCGAAGGAGGTAAGCAAATTTCGGGACAAAATTTTTCGTTAGAGGGGTAGAATGTATTACCCCAGATATTTTCTTCCGACGAGAAATAAAAATTTTCTAATTAATTAAGGCTTTGCATGCCCAAGTTAAGGATTTTCAATGTAATACCCCAGACTTTTTCTACAGTCTTTAAAAAAATGAAAGTTAATAATAAATTTGGCTTTGCACGCCTAAGATCATGAAATTAAATTCTAAGATTTACGGTGAAATCCGTTTTCGAAAATAATTACCAGAAATCGGACGAATGACTACTGTATTAGGGTTTTCGCGTCCGTTAAGTTTTTCGCCCGAAAACTCGGAATCAAATTCCGTCAGAATTTACATTCACTTTTTCTTTGAGACGAGTTCACCGGAGAAAGTTAGTTTTTATGATTTTCCGGACGAATTTTGGACTGTGATGTCCCGACTTTTTCTCAGATTTTGAAAAACGAATTAGGTTTTGGACTGTGATGTCCCGACTTTTTCTCGGATTTCGAAAAACGAATTAGGTTTTCCGAGTACGTAAATTATTTCCAATCTAACGGACGAATTAGATTTCGTCAATTCCGTAACTAACTAGGAAAGTATTTCTCGACTTTTAAAACGATGTTTAAGAGCCAGAAACGAGATTTTTCGTATAAAATTCCCTTGCCAAACGCATCCCTAATGAGTCAGATTACTTTGTGGGATATTTCCATTTGCTTTATGACTCACCAAAGTGAGTCATCACCTTCCTTATGTCTCCCATTGCCGCCACACACATACATATACTTCTCTCTCTTTTTCTTCATTTTCCACCATTAAAACTACAACTCCAAGCTCCTCTCAAGCTCTTAACTCTTGCACCTACCGATCATTTTCATTTCCGAATCCATAATACGAAAGGTAAGAACTTCGTCTATCATTTGAACCGAACAAATCTCTTTTCCCCCATTTTTTATTTTTTTCGAAAATATTGAAGGTTGAATAACATGTAATTTCTTGTTCGATACATGTTCTAGGATGTTTAGAATCGAGTTCTACGGATCAAATCATGAAGAAAAATCAAGAACCTCTTGTCTTAGTTATTACCGTTTTTTTTGGGAAAATTGGGGCTTTGATCGTGCTCGATTTCTTTGTCGAATTAATGATAGATTAGTGTTCCTTATGATGTTAATTGATCGTATGAATTGTTTTAGATTTTTCTAAAAATAAAATCCAAAACCTAAGAGACGAAGAAGGCTTGATTTAGGATAGTAAATGTTATTATATATTAAATTGAGATTTTTCTAAAAATAAAACGAAAAGTGTAAGAGACGAAGATGTGTTGATAAGTCGAGGCTCGATAATGTTTTGATGATATGATTTGCATGTTAGTAATGCTCGTTAGATGATAATCGTTGTCGTAAAATTTGAATGAAAACGGAGAATGTAAAATTTTACGTAAGAGACGAACGACGGTCGATAAGTCAAGAATAGATAATGATATGAGGATGAGAATTGCGTATTTATGATTCTTGATGGATGATGAATAAGATTGTAAATTTTGAACGAATTCCAAAGATGTTGGATTTCTCTTAAGAGACGAACAAATGATGATAAGTAATGATAGAAAAGACAATTAAGGATTCTAATTGGATATAGATGATTATTAATGATTAAGGAACGAGTTTGTAGTTGACGACATGTTCGTCCGAATTATGAAATGATGAGTTGTAGTTAAAAACGAGAAGTAGAGACG